>CAWUFW010003744.1:1016072-1732145 GCA_963921515.1 Calotriton arnoldi | reverse complement strand
GCTGATGCACAAGGTAACCCAGCGGGAGATGGTTTCAGGCACCGCCCGACCTTGGCGCCCACGTAGCCAACAGCATGCTGGTCATCCAACGGGAAGTGTTTTGTGCGGTCGATATGGAAGGAGAGCGCACGTTTTGGGTCCAGACGGTGGAGCCTTCTTCCTTCTGAAGGATGTGAGGCGGAAAGAAGGTAGGCAAAGTGATGGTCTGCCCAATGGAAGGCAGTAACCACTTTTGGCAAGAAGGACGGACGCGTCCTAAGAACACGGTTCGGATGGACAGACAGCGGGACGTTTGCACGATAGAGCCTGGAGCCTTACCTACCTGCTGAGTTGAGTGCGATGGCCACCAGAAAGGCTGTCTTCAGAGTCAGAAGACGAAGAGGACAGTTATGCAAAGGCTCAAAGGGAGCGCAATATTGCAAAGGTAAGAACCAAGTCTGGAGTCCTACCGAGGCATCACAAACGGAACAGGTGGAAGAGGTGTAATGCCTTAAGAACCTGTTAAACAGGGGACTTGAAAGGGAAAAGCTGATCAGGGAGCCTGAGGAAGGCCGAGATAGCACAAAGATAACCCTTGGATGGTACCCAGGGCAGAACCCTGTTGGGCCAGAGAAAGAAGGAACAGAAGGACCCCAAGAGGGGCAGAAAGGGGATTCACAGCCTTTGCTGTGGCACCATGCCACAAATTTGTTCCACCCGCAGGCGTATACCACCTTAGTGGAGGGACGCTCAGCTGCCAGAATCACATCACAAACTTCGGGAGGTGCAAGTCGAGCGAATCAACTGCCGCCGCTCAATCTCCACGCAAGCAGGTGTAGACTGGACAGGTTCGGGCGGAGGACCGTCCCCTCGCTGCTGCGACAGAATATCCTCCTAGTAGACGGATCGGGGGATCTACGCTCATACCGAGTAGCTCGGGATACCAACCTTTTCGAGCCCAGTCCGGAGCCACAAGGATGACTTGGGCCCGATGAATCTTCTTCAACACTCTGGGTAGAAGTGGTATAGGCGGAAAGGCGTAACAGACCGCACCCACTCGCGACGGTGCCAAGCCGCCGAGCGAGTGCCGCTCGAAATTCCAACGCGCAGAACTGATGACCTTGCGCGCTGCGGCGAATAGATCTAACCAAGGCCTCCCATTGTTGAAAGAGTCCTTGCGCCACTTCCGAGTGAAGACGCCATTCGTGATCCATCATGCACCTGCGGCTGAGTTCGTCCGCCCTGGCGTTCAGGGAACCTGCCAGGTGTTGAACCACCGAACATGTCCTGATGTTCCAGCCAAGTCCAGAAAGGTGAGCTTCCTGGACAGAGGGTCCACGACCCCACCCCTGCCCTGTTTGTTGCACTATGGCGGTGGTGTTGTCTGTGAACACTGAAAAGCTGGCCTTCCCTTTGACAGAGGGGAAGGAATGCCTCGAGTGCAAGTCGGATCGCCCGGAGCCCAGAAGGCTGATGGAGCCGGGACTCGCCGGAGACCAGGAGGCCTCGCCTCTCCCATGTGACCGCCCCACCAGAAGGGATGCGTCCGTCACAACTGTGTGCTCTGGCTGGGGAAGGGAGAGGGATCTGCCCATGACCCATTGCTGTTCGAGAGCCACCACTGCAACTGTTTTGCAGTCCCCACGAGATTCGACAGTGATCGGACAGGTTGCTCCTGAAGCAGGCCCACTGAACTTCAGGTCCTACTGCAGCCTCCGGGTACATGCCATCTGGCATGATCGACCAGCAGGATGCAGGAGGCCATGAGGCCCAGCAGCCTCAGGGTCATCCGTACCGAAAACCTCCAGGATAAAGGCTGAAAGATCGGAATCATAGTTCGAATATCAAGGACTCGCCGTTCGGGGATAGGCCTGAAACCGCGTCGTGTCCAGAAACTGCTCCGATGAAAAGGAGCCGTGGAGAAGGAACCAGATGCGACTTCGGCAATGATGATGGTTAAACCCCAGCGAGTGCAGGAGTTTGGCCGAAGAACGAGGTGACGACTGCCCGGGGACGAGCCCGCCTTCAAGAAGTCAGGTCGTCGAGGTAGGGGCGACTGAAACTCTGCCCGGCGCAGATGAGCTATGACCACTGCCATCACTTTCGTGAACACCCGAGGGGCACTGGTAAAGGGGAGCACGGTGAACCGAAAGTGCTCGAGGCCTACTGTGAACCGTAGTAATGTAGGCCGGCAGGACGTGATGGAAATAAGCGTCCTGCAAGTCCAACGCTACCGCTACCCAGGTCTAGGCAGCCGTTCCTGGATAGGGGTGAGCATCTTGAACTTTCCAGGAAGCGATTGACGTTCCGGAGGTCCAAGATAGGACGCATGTCCTCCTTGTCCTTTTAAACTAGGGGCAGGGAGTAGCAACCACGCCCTACTTCTGGGGTCGGAACATGCTCGATGTGGCCCTCGGCCAAGAGGGCCGACTTCCTTCTGTAGAAGCACCAAGTGATCCCCCGACATGCAGTGAATTGAGGTGGCATGGCTGGGGGTAGCTTCAGCGAGGGAGTATTCTTCGGACAATGTCCAAGACCCACCCGTCCGAGGTGATGGGACGCCAGTGGTGAAGGTGATGGCGGACCCCGTTCCCCTACTGCGTTGTGCACCTGAAAGGAGGGCGGAGGGGCTTGGAGGCCGCGGACGGGTCAGAGGTGGTGGCCTGACCTGCACGCTGGTTGCCCGAACCGCCACGGCGGAATCTACGTCCTCGGCCACGCGAAGACGCCTGCTGCGCGGGCGCTGGCAGGCTGGGCCGCTAACGTGACGGGGGCGCCTTCCGTGGCCACGATAGCCATAAGCCGCGGAGGCGCAGCAGAAAGGCTCAGGACTTGGCGGTAGCCCGTGAGTCCTTAAAAAGGCCCAACGCATGGTCTGCTGTTTTGGACCCAAAAGGACCGATTCCATCAAAGGGTACGTCCATGAGATAGTTCTGGTCATCCCCTGAAAACCAGTGGTTCTCAGCCAGGCATGGCGTCGCAGCGCCACCGTCGTTGTAATGACCGCCCAGTTGTGGAGTTTACGGGCAACAAGGCCATCGTATTGTATTTGGTCAAATTCTCTCTTTCCGCAATGGCGCGGGAAAGCAGTGGCCTGACCTCCTCAGAACACTGGGGCAAAACAGTCACCACCCGAATCCCGCCATGAGAGGTGGCATATTCACTAAAGACAAGCGGTGTTGATGGACCGCAAGCCACCGAGGAAGAAAACCTCTTCCTGCACCGATCCATGTTTGGATTCTATCCGGAGGGGCGGTAGGAAGGCGGTTTGGGAAGCGGAGGCTTGGACAACCAAGCTCTCAGGAGTGGGGTGGACAGAGGGTCTAGGGGATGCCAGTGGTCTAGATACTTCCCCTGACACTGGCATGCTGTCTCCTCCCGTGGCTACGGAGGAGGGAGCCAATTTTGCTACGGTGTTGCGTAGGGCGGCTGGGGCCTTACATCTCCAACTCCCTACTGTGGCGGTCAAGACTAATCTCTTGACAGAGGTGCTTCAGCCGGCAGCCTCCTCTACGGAGACTGTGCTGCCGTTTAACGATGCCCTCACTGACGTTCTTTTGGGCGCCTGGTCCAAGCCCAACACAGGGGCTCCTGTGGATAGGAACGTGTCCCGACGCCATCGCCCAGCTCCGGGCGACCCCCTGTTTCTCTCTGTCCACCCCACTCCTGAGAGCTTGGTTGTCCAAGCCTCCGCTTCCCAAACCGCCTTCCCTACCGCCCTCCGGATAGGGAATCCAAACGCCTGGATCAATTTGGGAAGAAGGGTTTTTCTTCCTCCAGTGCTGGCTTGCGGTCCATCAACACCGCTTGTCTTTTGGGCCGATATACCCACTCCTTGTGGGATTCGGTGGTGACTGTTTTGCCCCAGTGTTCTGAGGAGGTCCAGACACTGCTTTCCCGCGCCATTGCGGAAGGAAGGGATGCGGCCAAATACACAATACGATGTGGCCTTGATACCGCCGACTCGCTGGGCAGGTCTATTGCAACGACGGTGGCGCTGCGACGCCATGCCTGGCTGAGAACCACTGGTTTTTCAGGGGATGACCAGAATACTCTCATGGACATGCCCTTTGATGGAGTCGGTCTTTTTGGGTCCAAAGCAGACCATGCGTTGGAGCGCTTTAGGACTCACGGGCTACTGCCAAGTCCCTGGGCCTTTCTGCTACACGCCCTCCGCTGACTTCTGCTTTTCGCCCCTATCGTGGCCACGGAAGGGCGCCCCGTCACGTTAGCAGCCCAGCCACCGGCCCGCGCAGCAGGCGTCTTCGCGTGGCCGAGGACGTGGATTCCGCCGTGGCGGTTCGGGCAACCAGCGTGCGGGTCAGGCCACCACCTCCAACCCGTCCGCGGCCTCCAAGCCCTCCTAGTCCCTCCTTTCAGGTGCACAGCACGCCAGTAGGGGCAGGGTCCGCCATCACCTTCACCACTGGCGTCCCATCACCTCGGACAGGTGGGTCTTGGACATTGTCCGAAGGGGCTACTCCCTCCCCTTCGAGACTACCCCCCAGCCATGCCACCTCAATTCCACTGCATGTCAGGGGATCACTTGGTGCTTCTACAGAAGGAAGTCACGGCCCTCTTGGCCAAGAGGGCCATCGAGCATGTTCCGACCCCAGAAGTAGGGCGTGGTTGCTACTCCCACTACTTTCTGGTGCCCAAAAGGACAAGGAGGACATGCGTCCTATCTTGGACCTCCGGAACGTCAATCGCTTCCTCCGGAAGGAGAAGTTCAAGATGCTCACCCTAGCTCAGGTCTTGACTGCCCTCGACCCTGGAGACTGGCTGGTAGCGTTGGACTTGCAGGACGCTTATTTCCACATCCCCGTCCTGCCGGCCCACCCGCGTTACCTACGGTTCACGGTAGGCCTCGAGCACTTTCAGTTCACCGTGCTCCCCTTTGGCCTTACCAGTGCCCCTCGGGTGTTCACGAAAGTGATGGCAGTGGTCGCAGCTCATCTGCGCCGGGCAGGGGTTTCAGTCTTCCCCTACCTCGACGACTGGCTGCTGAAGGCGGGCCTCGTCCCAGGCAGTCGTCTCCCACCTCCAGACTACGGCCGAACTCCTGCACTCGCTGGGGTTCTCCATCCAATGTGCCGAAGTCGCATCTGGTTCCTTCTCCACAGCTCCTTTTCATCGGAGCAGTTCTGGACACGACGCAGTTTCGGGCCTATCCTCCCGAACGGCGAGTCCTTGATATTCAGGCTATGATTCCGATCTTTCAGCCTTTATCCTGGGTTTCGGTACGGATGACCCTGAGGCTGCTGGGCCTCATGGCCTCCTGCATCCTGCTGGTCGATCATGCCAGATGGCATATGCGGGCTCTGCAGTGGGACCTGAAGTTCCAGTGGGCGCAGCACCAGGGCAACCTGTCCGATCACTGTCAGATCTCGGTGGGGACTGCAAAACAGTTGCAGTGGTGGCTCTCGAACCGGCAATGGGTCATGGGCAGATCCCTCTCCCTTCCCCAGCCAGAGCACACAGTTGTGACGGACGCGTCCCTTCTGGTATGGGGCGGTCACATGGGAGAGGCGGAGATCAGAGGCCTCTGGTCTCCGGCGGAGTCCCGGCTCCATATCAACCTTCTGGAGCTCCGGGCGATCCGACTTGCACTCAAGGCATTCCTTCCCTCTGTCAAAGGGAAGGTAGTGCAGGTGTTCACAGACAACACCACCGCCATGTGGTACTGCAACAAACAGGGCGGGGTGGGGTCGTGGACCCTCTGTCCGGAAGCTCTGCGCCTCTGGACTTGGCTGGAACATCAGGACATGTTCCTGATGGTTCAACACCTGGCAGGTTCCCTGAACGCCAGGGCGGACGAACTCAGCCGCAGGTGCATGATGGATCACGAATGGCGTCTTCACTCGGAAGTGGCGCAAGGACTCTTTCAACAATGGGGAGAGCCTTGGTTAGATCTATTCGCCACCGAAGAGAACGCGCAAGGTCATCAGTTCTGCGCGTTGGAATTTCCAAGGCGGCACTCGCTCGGCGACGCTTTTCGTCGCGAGTGGAGTTGCGGTCTGTTGTACGCCTTTCCGCCTATACCACTTCTACCCAGAGTGTTGAAGAAGATTCGGCACGACCGGGCCCAAGTCATCCTTGTGGCTCCGGACTGGGCTCGAAGAGTTTGGTATCCCGAGCTACTCAGTATGAGCGTAGATCCCCCGATCCGTCTGCCTCTTCGGGAGGATATTCTGTCGCAGCAGCGGGGACGGTCCTCCACCCGAACCTGTCCAGTCTACACCTGCTTGCGTGGAGATTGAGCGGCGGCAGTTGATTCCTTTCGACTTGCCTCCCGAAGTTTGTGATGTGATTCTGGCAGCCAGGCGTCCCTCCACTAAGGTGGTATACGCCTGCAGGTGGAACAAATTTGTGGCATGGTGCACAGCAAAGGCTGTGAATCCCCTTTCTGCCCCTCTTTCTGAGGTCCTTCTGTTCCTTCTTTCTCTGGCCCAACAGGGTTCTGCCCTGGGTACCATCAAGGGTTATCTTTGTGCTATCTCGGCCTTCCTCAGGCTCCCTGATCAGCCCTCCTTTTCAAGTCCCCTGTTGTTAACAGGTTCTTAAAAGGCATTACACACCTCTTCCCTCCTGTTCCGTTTGTGATGCCTCAGTGGGACTTGAACTTGGTTCTTACCTTTTTAATGTGCGCTCCCTTTGAGCCTTTACATAACTGTCCTCTTCGTCTTCTGACTCTGAAGACAGCCTTTCTGGTGGCCATCACCTCCGCTCGGCGGGTGAGTGAGCTCCAGGCTCTATCGTGCAAACGTCCCTTTCTGTCTGTCCATCCAGACAAGGTTGTTCTTAGGACGCGTCCGTCCTTCTTGCCAAAGGTGGTTACTGCCTTCCACATTGGGCAGACCATCACTTTGCCTACCTTCTTTCCGCCTCCGCATCCTTCCAGAGAGGAAGAGAGGCTCCACCGTCTGGACCCAAAACGTGCGCTCTCCTTCTATATCGACCGCACAAAACACTTCCGGGTGGATGACCAGCTCTTTGTTGGCTACGTGGGCGCCAAAAGGTCGGGCGGTGCACAAACGAACCATCTCCCGCTGGGTTACCTTGTGCATCAAGGCCTGCTATTCTTTGGCTAAGAGGGAGCCTCCTGTTGGGCTGCGTGCCCATTCCACCAGGGCAACGGCTGCTACCACGGCTTTGGGCCGCGGTGTTCCGCTGCCGGTTATCTGTCAGGCAGCTACGTGGGCCTCGCTGCACACGTTTACAAAGCATTACTGCCTTGACAGTCAGGTCCGGAGGGACGGCTTCTTTGGCCGTTCTGTCCTCCAGGACTTCCTTGTCTGATCTTTGTTCGCAGACCCACCACCGGGGTTGGTATTGCTGGGGTATCTATTCTAAGGTAAGGAATCTGTCACTAACGTGTCTCTTTCAGATGCACAAGTTACTAACTTGTGTAACGATATATCTGTAAGAGACAGTAGTTAGTGACAGATTCCTTACCGCCCACCCATCCTCCCCATTCTGCGGAACTGATTTCTAGGGTTAAGGACATCCCCTTCAGGGCCCTAGTATTTTTCAGACACCTATGTCAGCTTCTTGCATGGCTCTGCGTTCCTGGCGCGGAAAGTCGTGTACAGAACTGACGTCAGCGCGCAGGGGCGGCGTCTAAGTACTGCCCGCGACGTCATCCCGGCGATCACGACGCCGACAACGGACGCGGAGCCGCACGACGCCGCCTACCGACGCGCAAGGGTACTGCTACGCAAAAAACTTTCCGGATCCAGCCTGACGCCTGGGGATATTCTAAGGCAAGGAATCTGTCACTAACTACTGTCTCTTACAGATATATCGTTACACAAGTTAGTAACTTGTGCTTTCGGGCCTATCCTCCCGAACGGCGAGTCCGGGATATTCAGGCTATGATTCCGATCTTTCAGCCTTTATCCTGGGTTTCGGTACGGATGACCCTGAGGCTGCTGGGCCTCATGGCCTCCTGCATCCTGCTGGTCGATCATGCCAGATGGCATATGCGGGCTCTGCAGTGGGACCTGAAGTTCCAGTGGGCGCAGCACCGGGGCAACCTGTCCGATCACGTCCAGATCTCGGAGGGGACTGCAAAACAGTTGCAGTGGTGGCTCTCGAACCGGCAATGGGTCATGGGCAGATCCCTCTCCCTTCCCCAGCCAGAGCACACAGTTGTGACGGACGCGTCCCTTCTGGGATGGGGCGGTTACATGGGAGAGGCGGAGATCAGAGGCCTCTGGTCTCCGGCGGAGTCCCGGCTCCATATCAACCTTCTGGAGCTCCGGGCGATCCGACTTGCACTCAAGGCATTCCTTCCCTCTGTCAAAGGGAAGGTAGTGCAGGTGTTCACAGACAACACCACCGCCATGTGGTACTGCAACAAACAAGGCGGGGTGGGGTCGTGGACCCTCTGTCAGGAGGCTCTGCGCCTCTGGACATGGCTGGAACATCAGGGCATATTCCTGATGGTTCAACACCTGGCAGGTTCACTGAACGCCAGGGCGGACGAACTCAGCCGCAGGTGCATGATGGATCACGAATGGCGTCTTCACTCGGAGGTAGTGCAAGGTCTCTTTCAGCAGTGGGGAGAGCCTTGGTTAGATCTGTTCGCCACCGAAGAGAACGCGCAATGTCAGCAGTTCTGTGCGTTGGAATTTCCAAGGCGGCACTCGCTCGGCGACACTTTTCGTCGCGAGTGGAGTTGCGGTCTGTTGTACGCCTTTCCGCCTATACCACTTCTACCCAGAGTGTTGAAGAAGATTCGGCGCGACCGGGCCCAAGTCATCCTTGTGGCTCCGGACTGGGCTCGAAGTGTTTGGTATCCCGAGCTACTCAGTATGAGCGTCGATCCCCCGATCCGTCTGCCTCTTCGGGAGGATCTTCTGTCGCAGCAGCAGGGGACGGTCCTCCACCCGAACCTGTCCAGTCTCCACCTGCTTGCGTGGAGATTGAGCGGCGGCAGTTGATTCCTTTCGACTTGCCTCCCGAAGTTTGTGATGTGATTCTGGCAGCCAGGCGTCCCTCCACTAAGGTAGTATACGCCTGCAGGTGGAACAAGTTTGTGGCATGGTGCACAGCAAAGGCTGTGAATCCCCTCTCTGCCCCTCTTTCTGAGGTTCTTCTGTTCCTTCTTTCTCTGGCCCAACAGGGTTCTGCCCTGGGTACCATCAAGGGTTATCTTTGTGCTATCTCGGCCTTCCTCAGGCTTCCTGATCAGCCCTCCCTTTTCAAGTCCCCTGTTGTTCCTAAAAGGCATTACACACCTCTTCCCTCCTGTTCCGTTTGTGATGCCTCAGTGGGACTTGAACTTGGTTCTTACCTTTCTCATGTGCGCTCCCTTTGAGCCTCTACATAACTGTCCTCTTCGTCTTCTGACTCTGAAGACAGCCTTTCTGGTGGCCATCACCTCCGCTCGGCGGGTGAGTGAGCTCCAGGCTCTATCATGCAAACCTCCCTTTCTGTCTGTACATCCAGACAAGGTGGTTCTTCGGACGCGTCCGTCCTTCTTGCCAAAGGTGGTTACTGCCTTCCACATTGGGCAGACCATCACTTTGCCCACCTTCTTTCCGCCTCCGCATCCTTCCAGAGAGGAAGAGAGGCTCCACCGTCTGGACCCAAAACGTGCGCTTTCCTTTTATATCAACCGCACACAACACTTCCGGGTGGATGACCAGCTCTTTGTTGGCTACGTGGGCGCCAAAAAAGGTTGGGCGGTGCACAAGAGAACCATTTCCCGCTGGGTAACCTTGTGTATCAAAGCCTGCTATTCTTTGGCTAAGAAGGAGCCTCCTATCTGAAAGAGACACGTTAGTGATAGATTCCTTACCTTAGAATATCCCCAGGCGTCAGGCTGGATCCGGAAAGTTTTGCGTAGCAGTACCCTTGCGCGTCGGTAGGCGGCGTCGTGCGGCTCCGCGTCCGTCGTCGGCGTCGTGATCGCCGGGATGACGTCGCGGGCAGTACTTAGACGCCGCCCCTGCGCGCTGACGTCAGTTCTTCTTTTTCCGCGCCAGCAAGCGCAGATCCGGGAAGAGCAGTGCCCTGGTCAATTTTTGACCATACTTTTTGGTGATTTTTTCACTGTTTTTTCCATCTTTAAGGTGTCGTAGGGATGCCCGGCTTCAAGCGATGCGGCGCCTGTGCGCGGATGATGTCCGTCACCGACCCGCATTGGGAGTGTCTCTTCTGCCTCGGCCGAGGCCACGACACCGAGTCTTGTCCCGAATGCCAGGCCCTCAACCCGAAAGCTTTGCGAGAGCGGTCTCGAAAGCTCCTCGAGGCCCGGCATTCGGCTCCACGGAGGCCCCGGTCGCGTGAGAGGTCCAGGGGTCGCTCGCGGAGTGCACACCGGTCGTCGGCGTCGAAGTCTTCTTCGTCCGGTAAGTCTAAGCACAAGAAGTCCAAGAAGCATCGTCGCTCTCGGACTTCGCCTCGCCGGTCTCGCGACTCGGCTGAGGCCCCTCCCGGCACCGTCCCGCCCCGCGGCCCCGGACTTGCCTGTGGAGTCGCCCCGTCATACCCGCCCTTCCCGGGTTCGGGGGCGGATCCGGCCAAGGTACAGGAGTTCCTGTCGGCCATGGCCCGCCTCTTCGGGCCTTCAGGCCCCTCCGGTGCGCCTTCGGGCCCCGCGGGCCCTGATGGGGTTGCTCCGGCGCCGCCGGCGGCTCCGGCCCCGGCGTCGCCCGGGACTCCAGCCTCGATCCCGGCTCCGGCTTCGGCCCCGGCCTCGATCCCGGCTCCACAACCCCATCGACGCCGGTCGACCTCACGACACCTCCGCCGGCGCCGATGTCTCCGGTGCCGTTCTCGACGCCGCCCTGGGCTCCGGGCGGCGTCGTCCCCCAGTTCCTTCCGGCTCCGGACATGGACCCGGAGCGACGTCGCTCGACGCCGGCTCCGGCGCCGATGGGCCCTTGGGTCCCAAATGTCCCTCCTCCTCCTTATTTTGAACCAGAGGAGGACCAGGAGGACTGGGAGGGGTCTGATGACCCTCTGACTCGCAACTGTCAGTATGATGAGGACTGGACAGAGAGTCTAGGGAGGCCAGTGGTCTGGATACTTCTCCTGACACTGGCATGCTGTCTCCTCCCGTGGCTACGGAGGAGGGGGCCAATCTTGGTACGGTGTTGCGTAGGGCTGCTGGGGCCTTACGTCTCCAGCTCCCTACTTTGACGGTCAAGCCTAACATCTTGACAGAGGTGCTTCAGCCGGCAGCCTCCTCTGCGGAGACTGTGCTGCCGCTTAACGACGCCCTCACAGACGTTCTTTGGGCGCCTGGTCCAAGCCCAACACAGGGGCTCCTGTGGATCGGAACGTGTCACGACGCCATCGCCCCGCTCCGGGCGACCCCCTGTTTCTTTCTGTCCACCCCACTCCTGAGAGCTTGGTTGTCCAAGCCTCCGCTTCCCAAACCGCCTTCCCTACCGCTCCTCCGGATAGGGAATCCAAACGCCTGGATCAGTTTGGGAAGAAAGGTTTTTCTTCCTCCAGTGCTGGCTTGCGGTCCGTTAACACCGCTTGTCTTTTGGGCCGCTATACCCACTCTCTGTGGGATTCGGTGGCGGATGTTTTGCCCCAGTGCCCTGAGGAGGTCCAGGCACTGCTTTCCCGCGCCATTGCGGAAGGAAGGGATGCGGCCAAATACACTATCCGTTGTGGCCTTGACACCGCCGACTCGCTGGGCAGGTCGATTGCAACGACGGTGGCGCTCCGCCGCCACGCCTGGCTGAGAACCACTGGTTTTTCAGGGGATGTCCAGAATACTCTCATGGACATGCCCTTTGATGGAGTCGGTCTCTTTGGGTCCAAAGCAGACCATGCGTTGGAGCGCTTTAAGGACTCACGGGCTACTGCCAAGTCCCTGGGCCTTTCTGCTACACGCCCTCCGCTGCCTTCTGCTTTTCGCCCCTATCGTGGCCACGGTAGGGGCGCCCTTCACGTCAGCAGCCCAGCCACCGGCCCGCGCAGCAGGCGTCTTCGCGTGGCCGAGGACGTGGATTCCGCCGTGGCGGATCGGGCAACCAGCGTGCGGGTCAGGCCACCACCTCCAACCCGTCCGCGGCCTCCAAGCCCTCCTAGTCCCTCCTTTCAGGTGCACGGCACGCCAGTAGGGGGCAGGGTCCGCCATCACCTTCCCCACTGGCGCACCATCACCTCGGACAGGTGGGTCTTGGACATTGTCCGAAGGGGCTACTCCCTCCCCTTCGAGACCACCCCCCAGCCATGCCACCTCAACTCCACCGCATGTCAGGGGATCACTTGGTGCTTCTACAGAAGGAAGTCACGGCCCTCTTGACCAAGAGGGCCATCGAGCATGTTCCGACCCCAGAAGTAGGGCGTGGTTGCTACTCCCACTACTTTCTGGTGCCCAAAAAGGACAAGGAGGACATGCGTCCTATCTTGGACCTCCGGAACGTCAATCGCTTCCTCCGGAAGGAGAAGTTCAAGATGCTCACCCTAGCTCAGGTCTTAACTGCCCTCGACCCTGGAGACTGGTTGGTAGCGTTGGACTTGCAGGACGCATATTTCCACATCCCCGTCCTGCCGGCCCACCGGCGTTACCTTCGGTTCACGGTAGGCCGCGAGCATTTTCAGTTCACCGTGCTCCCCTTTGGCCTTACAAGTGCCCCTCGGGTGTTCACGAAAGTGATGGCGGTGGTCGCGGCTCATCTGCGCCGGGCAGGGGTTTCAGTCTTCCCCTACCTCGACGACTGGCTGCTGAAGGCGGGCTCGTCCCAGGCAGTCGTCTCCCACCTCCAGACTACGGCCGAACTCCTGCACTCGCTGGGGTTCTCCATCAATGTGCCGAAGTCGCATCTGATTCCTTCTCCACAGCTCCTTTTCATCGGAGCAGTTCTGGACACGACGCAGTTTCGGGCCTATCCTCCCGAACGGCGAGTCCGGGATATTCAGGCTATGATTCCGATCTTTCGGCCTTTATCCTGGGTTTCGGTAAGGATGACCCTGAGGCTGCTGGGCCTCATGGCCTCCTGCATCCTGCTGGTCAATCATGCCAGATGGCATATGCGGGCTCTGCAGTGGGACCTGAAGTTCCAGTGGGCGCAGCACCAGGGCAACCTGTCCGATCACGTCCAGATCTCGGAGGGGACTGCAAAACAGTTGCAGTGGTGGCTCTCGAACCGGCAATGGGTCATGGGCAGATCCCTCTCCCTTCCCCAGCCAGAGCATACAGTTGTGACGGACGCGTCCCTTCTGGGATGGGGCGGTCACTTGGGAGAGGCGGAGATCAGAGGCCTCTGGTCTCCGGGCGGAGTCCCGGCTCCATATCAACCTTCTGGAGCTCCGGGCGATCCGGCTTGCACTCAAGGCATTCCTTCCCTCTGTCAAAGGGAAGGTAGTGCAGGTGTTCACAGACAACACCACCGCCATGTGGTACTGCAACAAACAGGGCGGGGTGGGGTCTTGGACCCTTTGTCAGGAGGCTCTGCGCCTCTGGACATGGCTGGAACATCAGGGCATGTTCCTGATGGTTCAACACCTGGCAGGTTCTCTGAACGCCAGGGCGGACGAACCCAGCCGCAGGTGCATGATGGATCACGAATGGCGTCTTCACTCGGAAGTGGCGCAAGGACTCTTTCTACAGTGGGGAGAGCCTTGGTTAGATCTATTCGCCACCGAAGAGAACGCGCAATGTCATCAGTTCTGCGCGTTGGAATTTCCAAGGCGGCACTCGCTCGGCGACGCTTTTCGTCGCGAGTGGAGTTGCGGTCTGTTGTACGCCTTTCCGCCTATACCACTTCTACCCAGAGTGTTGAAGAAGATTCGGCACGACCGGGCCCAAGTCATTCTTGTGGCTCCGGACTGGGCTCGAAGAGTTTGGTATCCCGAGCTACTCAATATGAGCATAGATCCCCCGATCCGTCTGCCTCTTCGGGAGGATCTTCTGTCGCAGCAGCAGGGGACGGTCCTCCACCCGAACCTGTCCAGTCTACACCTGCTTGCGTGGAGATTGAGCGGCGGCAGTTGATTCCTTTCGACTTGCCTCCCGAAGTTTGTGATGTGATTCTGGCAGCCAGGCGTCCCTCCACTAAGGTGGTATACGCCTGCAGGTGGAACAAATTTGTGGCATGGTGCACAGCAAAGGCTGTGGATCCCCTTTCTGCCCCTCTTTCTGAGGTCCTTCTGTTCCTTCTCTCTCTGGCCCAACAGGGTTCTGCCCTGGGTACCATCAAGGGTTATCTTTGTGCTATCTCGGCCTTCCTCAGGCTCCCTGATCAGCCCTCCCTTTTCAAGTCCCCTGTTGTTAACAGGTTCTTAAAAGGCATTACTCACCTCTTCCCTCCTGTTCCGTTTGTAATGCCTCAGTGGGACTTGAACTTGGTTCTTACCTTTTTAATGTGCGCTCCCTTTGAGCCTCTGCATAACTGTCCTCTTCGTCTTCTGACTCTAAAGGCAGCCTTTCTGGTGGCCATCACCTCCGCTCGGCGGGTGAGTGAGCTCCAGGCTCTTTCTTGCAAACCTCCTTTCTGTCTGTTCATCCAGACAAGGTTGTTCTTCGGACGCGTCCGTCCTTCTTGCCAAAGGTGGTTACTGCTTTCCACATTGGGCAGACCATCACTTTGCCCACCTTCTTTCCGCCTCCGCATCCTTCCAGAGAGGAAGAGAGGCTCCACCGTCTGGACCCAAAACGTGCGCTCTCCTTCTATATCGACCGCACAAAACACTTCCGGGTGGATGACCAGCTCTTTGTTGGCTACGTGGGCGCCAAAAAGGTCGGGCGGTGCACAAGAGGACCATCTCCCGCTGGGTTACCTTGTGCATCAAGACCTGCTATTCTTTGGCTAAGAAGGAGCCTCCTGTTGGGCTGCGTGCCCATTCCACCAGGGCAACGGCTGCTACCACGGCCTTGGGCCGCGGTGTTCCGCTGCCGGTTATCTGTCAGGCAGCTACGTGGGCCTCGCTGCACACGTTTACTAAGCATTACTGCCTTGACAGTCAGGTCCGGAGGGACGGCTTCTTTGGCCGTTCTGTCCTCCAGGACTTCCTTGTCTGATCTTTGTTCGCAGTCCCACCACCGGGGTTGGTATTGCTGGGGTATCTATTCTAAGGTAAGGAATCTATCACTAACGTGTCTCTTTCAGATGCACAAGTTACTAACTTGTGTAACGATATATCTGTAAGAGACAGTAGTTAGTGATAGATTCCTTACCGCCCCACCCATCCTCCCCGTTCTGCGAACTGATTTCTAGGGTTAAGGACATCCCTTTCAGGGCCCTAGTATTTTTCAGACACCTGTGTCAGCTTCTTGCATGGCTCTGCGTTCCTGGCGCGGAAAGTCGTGTACAGAACTGACGTCAGCGCGCAGGGGCGGCGTCTAAGTACTGCCCGCGACGTCATCCCGGCGATCACGACGCCGACGACGGACGCGGAGCCGCACGACGCCGCCTACCGACGCGCAAGGGTACTGCTACGCAAAACTTTCCGGATCCAGCCTGACGCCTGGGGATATTCTAAGGTAAGGAATCTATCACTAACTACTGTCTCTTACAGATATATCGTTACACAAGTTAGTAACTTGTGCGTTGGGCTGCGTGCCCATTCCACCAGGGCAACGGCTGCTACCACGGCCTTTGGCCGCGGTGTTCCGCTGCAGGATATCTGTCAGGCAGCTACGTGGGCCTCGCTGCACACGTTTACCAAGCATTACTGCCTTGACACTCCGGTCCGGAGGGACGGCTTCTTTGGCCGTTCTGTCCTCCGGGACTTCCTTGTCTGATCTTTGTTCGCAGACCCACCACCGGGGTTGGTATTGCTGGGGTATCTATTCTAAGGGAAGGAATCTGTCACTAACGTGTCTCTTTCAGATGCACAAGTTACTAACTTGTGTAACGATATATCTGTAAGAGACCGTAGTTAGTGACAGATTCCTTACCGCCCCACCCATCCTCCCCGTTCTGCGAACTGATTTCTAGGGTTAAGGACATCCCTTTCAGGGCCCTAGTATTTTTCAGACACCTATGTCAGCTTCTTGCATGGCTCTGCGTTCCTGGCGCGGAAAGTCGTGTACAGAACTGACGTCAGCGCAGGGGCGGCGTCTAAGTACTGTCTGCGAAGTCATCCCGGCGGTCCCGACGACGGACGCGGAGCCGCATGACGCCGCCTACCGACGCGCAAGGGTACTGCTACTCAAAAACTTTCCGGATCTAGCCTGACGCCTGGGGATATTCTAAGGTAAGGAATCTGTCACTAACTACTGTCTCTTACAGATATATCGTTACACAAGTTAGTAACT
Organism: Calotriton arnoldi; assembly: GCA_963921515.1. Lineage (NCBI taxonomy): Eukaryota > Metazoa > Chordata > Amphibia > Caudata > Salamandridae > Calotriton > Calotriton arnoldi. The sequence goes on along the minus strand of CAWUFW010003744.1, from coordinate 1,715,935 downwards.
TGTGCGTTGGAATCATGCAGCTATGCTGATTCTAGTGTTAGTTGCCTGATACCATTTACTTGGGGGCTCCTTAAAGGACCCCCCAATACCTACCTGTGTAGCCTCACAGGGTCTGACTGCCCCTGCTGGTGTCGGCCCTAGACAGTGTTCTGCCCCCCTACTGTTGAGCTTAACTCAGGCAGGGGAAGCTGAACAAAGGATTTACTGCGAAGGAGAGGTGTGACCACCTCTCCTTTATAATTAGGGTTGGTGCTTCAGAGCGCTACCAGACTGCATTGAAGGGCACATTTTGTGCCCTCCATGTATAAACCATTTTTGCCCAGTTCAGGAGCCCTTGGCTCCCGCTCTGGCACAAAATCACCCAATGGACAGGGGAAGGTCCACCCCAATGTCCAGCTTCTACCAAGGGAGGTGCCCATAGCTCCTCCATGTGGCCACGTGATTTTCTCATGTTGAATTTTGGCTGAATAGCATCCCTGACCCCCTCTGATAGGTGGGTCACCAGAGAAGAGGTCCTTCCTGTTTTTAGAGTTACTTAAGGGCTTCCCTGAGGGTAGGTCCTCAGATTCGTCCAGACAACAACCTCTAGATCCGACTGCCTGTTGTCTGAAGACTCTCCCAAGGCTCTTCTGCTGGTGGACACTGGAACTCTGCTGTTGTTCAAGCCAGGACCTATGACAGGACTCAGCCGCGGTCCGTGCAGGTAACAGCGGTGGGGCCGTGTAAGGGGGGATTCCGAGGGACAATGCCAAGGGAAAATTAAATAATTAATTTTCCCTCGGAATCTCCCCTTACACAGCCCCACTGCTGTTACCTGCACGGACCGCGGCTGACAGGACTGCTCCGGTGGGAAGCTTCCTGCTGCATCTTCGTCCCTGTGCTTTTCCAAGTTCTGCAACTCCGTGCATCCTCTGAGTCACCAAGGACAGCCTGCATCCCAGCCAGAAGGAATCTCCCTTGGAGTGAAGGAGTCACTTCCCTGTGTCTGCAGGCACTTCTACAATGACGACCGGTTTGCTGGTCATGTGGTCCCACGGACATGGCCCGACTCTGCAACACAGGTGGCAGTTTGTTGGTTTTCCATAGGCCTGACCAGTCTTCCCTGTAACTTGGGCGACTGTAATCCCTCTTCAGCCAAGGTGAACCGCCTCCCTGTGCACCGCGTCTGTTTGTCGTTACCAAGGCATGTTGGCTCCCCTCACAAAACATCTTCAAGCTCCAAGAAACCCCACCCTCCAGCACTGCAAAGCTCCAAGAACGACGCCCTGCCTGCATCCTCTGCATATTGGGCCTTCATCTCCTGTGTGCTGTTGAGGCTTACTTGCGACTCCCTGTGCCTGCTACCAGAGGGTCCTCGAGGGGGCTCCATTGATTCCTGCTGGCTCTTCAGCATGCTGAGGGCCGGCCCTGACTTAGCCGTGCTGGGTTAGTCCCACAGGCCTTGCTGATCTGCAACACAGCATCTACTCCTGCAAAACATTTTTTGCATTTGCCATGGCTTGTTGGTGGTCCTGCCGGCCACAGACTTTCCTGCATTTGTCGACCGGCGTGGGACATCTTGTGGATGCCTCTTGTGCTCCTACACCGTCGTCTGGGCTCCACAGCTGCTGTGGGGGGCTGCAGACAGGCCGGTAGGGCTGGGGCCAAGTCAGTTGGTCTCTGCAGTCTTCTTTGCTGGTGCGACTCTGTAGTGGCCGGCTCTTCTTAGGTCGTCAGGAACTGAAATTCAGGGCTCAGGGGGGCCATCTTAATACTACATTTAGGGGTGTTTACAAGGAGTGCCAGGTAATAGCCAATGGGCTACTTACCTTAATGGTGACTACACCCTCTAAATGCTCATCCCACTTGGGGGGTGCGCATATCCCTGATGCTGATTGGAGGAGTCCCACCATCTTCAAGATGGTGGGCACTGAAAAGTGTACTTCACCTCGCCTCTAGCACCTGAGGGGTGGAGCTGGCAGAGGGGGAGGGGGGCACACCTTCTATTTACGTTTTCCCGTCTGTCCTCCCGCCAAAAAGGGGATGAGGATAGGAAGGGGGCCTTCTCCCTCTAAAAGGAGAGGCTGGGGTTGCATTACGATGGTGGCAAGGCCTTTGAAGCTCCCTCCCACAGATGGCTCTTTCTAACCAAGGGAAGGTAAGAACACTTCCACCCAGGAAAGCCATTGTTCTCTGCCTCAGAGTGCACATGCACTCTCCCCATGAGGTCAGAATACTGTCTGTTGGTAGCAGGCTGGCTCAGGCCAGTCGGTGACCACACTAAGCATTGGTAGGTTTCGGGGACTTCTTTAACCACAAGGCCCTTGGTACCAGGGGTACATTTTACGAGGGACTTATATGTGAGCTAAAGGGGTGCCAATTGTGGAAACGAAAGGTACAGTTTAGGGAAGGAGATCTGGTACAGGGTCGAAGTTACATAATTTTCCCAGGCAAAAGGTGGGGGCTAACCATGTCCAAAAGAAGCACTTTCCTACACATATCAAAGGACTAGTATTGATCCTGCAAAAACAGAAACCAAACTGTGGTCTTCGACGGAATCCATTGCCTTATTATTAGCAACATAGCACTGTACAAATATTAAGAGGGAATAATATTGAGAGGGGATATATGAAGGGGTGAAATCCACCTCTTCTAACGCACAGTTTAAAATAATGCAATATAATGTGATGCACCAAGTCTACCTCACTCCCAACACGCTACATGATATATACCCGGTGAGTTCCTCCACATGCCCTCGCTGTAAGGGGCATGGGGCCAATTTTTTTCACATGCTTTGGGGTGCCCTAAACTAGATGGTTACTGGGAGGGGATTCTGAAGTCCCTGAACACGGCCACGGGATGGTCCATCCCCATGGATATAGGTCAGTGCCTCTTGGGACGAATCACACTAAAGAAACAAGCATTTGCAATGCAATAGGTCTCGCATTTTTTAGAGTTAGAGCTATTGGCGTTCTAAATGATCTCTTTTACCAATGTGTTTTGGTTTGGAGTGTAGTGGAAGTATGAACAGAGACACCGCTGCAGCACTGGTTAGAGGACTTAGAATGAGGAATTACCACTGGGACCAGAGAAGCAGCTAGCAGCACTGCTTAGAGGACTATGGGGTGAGGAGTTGGCCTAACGGCTAGGGCGGTCGACCTCGAATCTGGGGAACTGGGTTCGAGTCTCTGCAACGACGCTGAACATCCTGTGATTCTGGGCAAATCACTTAATCTCCCAGTGCCTAACAAAAATGAATATGTCCTCATGTAACACAACTGGTGCTATGTAAAGTGCTCTGATACCAGATACATTCGGGTCAAGTTCGCGCTACATAAAACTCTGATTAAAAAAAAAATTAAAAAAGAAGAATGAGGAATTACCACTTGGACTAGAGAAGCAGCTGCAGCACTGCCTAGGCGACTCAGAATGAGGAATTACCACTGGGACCAGAGAAGCAGCTGCAGCACTGCCTCAAGGACTCAGAATGAGGAATTACCACTGCGACCAGAGAAGCAGCTGCAGCACTGTCTGGAGGGCTAAGAATGAGGAATTACTGATGGGAACAGAGAAGCAGCTGCAGCACTCCGATACTGCTGAAACATTTGATTAACGTTAAGTACAGGCCTGTAAACTGGCAGCAGACGACATGCAGCTATATAACTTCTGCTGCACAAACTTGTGCAACTAGGAGAACTGGCAGAGAGTCCTGGAGGAAACCAAGAGGTGCCATTGCATTCACAGGGAAAGGGAGTCACCTGGACACACACCCAGATGGGTGCAGGAAGGCAGCACTGTAAGTCCCAATGAACCAAAAAAGAACATAGGAGTGAAACATGACACAGCACCTTTGTGAACACAGGAGAAGTGCAGCACAGAGATTGTTTATAGTAAAAGTTGAAAGACTGAGGGGCCGATTCCGATCTCGGCCGGTAGGGCTCCGAATCGGATTCGGCTTTACCGGATCCGATTCGGAGGCCTTTTTTCCGACCGATTCGTACAGTCGTCCCAGCGAGCAAGTACGATGCGAGCGCACGCGAATCGCCGACCGACTCGTTCCCGGGTCCGAACCGCTCCGACCGACTCGTACGGACACGGCTCGCACCACGCAATGGAGACGTTTCCCAACCGAGCGAGTACGATGCATGCGTCGGACGGCCGGATCGAGTCGGAGCGTCCGGCTCGCAAAAGCACCCGGAGCCGGACTTGGGGGGGTCCGTGTCGGACCCCCCTGCACGCGTAGCCGCACGAGTCGAACACAGGGGGGACCCAAGGGTCCCCCCTACACATGCATGTACGGTGCGAGTCGCACCAATGCGTACCCACTGTAGGGGGCCCCCCTGTTCGCGACATGCCCATTCAGTCAATGGGAGCCCGTGTACGCGTTGTACGACCGGCTCCCATTGACTTCAATGGGAGTCCGACCGAATCGAGTCGGGCAGCATACGGCCGCATCGTACTCGCTCGGTCGGACTGGGGGAGTCCGGCTCGGTCGGAAATCTCTCCGGATCCGGCTCGGTCGGAGAGCTTTCCGACCCAGATCGGAATCGGCCCCATAGTATCTCTCTCTCTGGGACTGCAATAAGCTTTTCTTCAATGAAAAATAAAAGAATAGGAATGTCTAACATAAGGAGTTAGAGACCTGCAGTATCACTCATGGGAGTGAAATAATTCTTCTCTCTTTTGCAGCTAGCTAAACTGGGAGATTCGTGAAAATGAGTAGAAACGAGAAAATGCACCCCGGCCCTTGCAACACAAGTCTGGTAATTTTTAGATCAGTCTGAGAAGACCGGTTCCATAAATCACAACAAAAACAAAAAGACAGTTGGAATGCGATGCTGCTGTGCAATAGAGAAATTACTTGTGTTACGGAAATTCATATGCACTGTGAGCATAATAGGCGAAAATGTAAAGTTTTTTCTTTAGAAAATCTAGATATAGATAATGATTTTACAGTGTTTTTTGGAAAATGTGGTAGTTCAGTTCAAAAAATGATGTTCTTTTAAGCAACAGTGAAGCGAGATAAGAGAGAGCGATGGTGAGAAAACGTGAAACCGGTGCCAATCGCAGGGGTGTGCCAGGGGAGCAAGCGGGGGCAGGGACCCAAACACTGCCAACAGTAATATTGATTTTCCCATCAGTCTGCAAAGAGGCTCCAGGGCCACATGTATAATGTGATTTGTAAACGGCTCTATAGTTGTTATAATGTGGCGACACTGGGGTTTCACCAGCAGTCCTCGCCTCACCTCGTACACAGTTGTTTCTCTGTCTGGCTCTGTTCCTTTCCTTCGCTCCTCATCAGCAGTGAAACTGCATTAGAACAGGTGAACTTTGCGCTCCTCTGTGCAGCATCCCAGCTCACTTCTTGGCAATTATCCACAGGCTCAGTGACATTACCTGAGGGTGCTCAAAAGCTACTTCAGCCCCATGAAATGCACGCGGGAAGTGATAGAAATGCTGGCCTCTGCCACTCGGTGGGGTGGCCAAATCACCCCATGTTGACTCAGCACCATGCATTCCGTGCTGGGCTTGCATTTAACAACCCGATGCACTCTGGGAGTTGTAGTCTTTGGATTAGCGTGCAATGAGGTGTGATCAGCGTTTGCTTAGGGGTTTTGTTCCAGTGCAGTTCAATCTTGGTCTGCTGTCACTTGTTAGTGAAGCTAATATTTAGCCATTGATTGTGGCCTGACCTGCGTTTCGGTCCCGTTCGTGCTTGTGTCGAGTCAGTCAATGGCTGCTTAGCTGTGAAAAAGCCCTCAGGGTTTATGTCTCTGGTGCCGATTAGCTACCTCGTCATAGTGTTCAGCCCACTGGATTAAGCACGCTGCGACTAGCACACTAACGTGTTTAATGGGAAAGTGAAACTACAGCTCCCTGTAAGCTCACAGATGTTTGTGAACCAACTACTATCAACAAGTCACCCTGTGAACAGCAGTGTGACGTTGGCCTCGTTAGTGGTTCTTATCATGGCTGTGCTGCTGGGCAGTAAGTAATGGAAGTCCACCTGCACCATCAGCAGGAAACCGTGGCATTACAACCGGAAACGCACCCAATGGTTTGCCAATGAAGAAACATGTTTGGCGCATAAGGATCGTTCATTTGTCGCTGATGTTCATGGCGAACTGTGATTGCATGGCCGTAGCTTATCTTTTCACCGCAGACCTTTGTGTACATATCAAAGGGGCGGGGTCAGATCCTCGTAGCTTGTGTGTAGGGCTTTCATTTGCCTGAAGGTCCCTGTTAGCGCTCGAAGCAGTCGGCACCTCTAAAGAACACTACCGAAAGAGTAAAAAAAAACAAAAAACTGAGGAGCGGGGGGAAAGGAGCGAGGCGAACGCGCGCTGCTGCGCGTGCTAGACACCGGTGGGAATGGGCAGGGCAAAGGCGGGACATGCGCCCGCCTTTGCCCAATTGCGTGCCATTTTTTTTTTTTTTTTTTTTAAGCATGCTACAGCCAATGTGGGCTTCCGAAAGCAAAACCACACGCATGAGCGTGTGGTTAGCTTTCTGAAGCCCATTCAAGAGGTCTTGCGCTGCGCACTGCAACGCTAGGCGCGAGACGTAATAAAAAGCAGCTGAGCAGGCTGTTCCCCCTACTGGGCCTTGTACTAGCCAAACGTAGGGTGGCCGTCAGAGGGATGTCCCCGACAGCACCAGCACCGAAAATATCAGACTGGCTGAGAGATATTGTTGAATGGGCGAATGCCGAGGAATGTCATATGAGGAAAACTCGTAGAGATAATAAACTTGCTGATGTGATGCCTGCAGGCCTGGGCGGCAATGCTCACAGAGTTATTGGTTACCCAACCCCGCCCTCCCCCCCCTTAAGTTTGCTTGTGTGATGGAGTCGGTGAATGCACGATGATTGCCCAAGGATGGGGAGGGGTGGGGTACCACGGCTCTACATGGAGCGGGAACTTTAGTTGAGCCCGATTCCACCTTGAAATAGAGGCGGGGACGGGCGAATGAGGAGGGGTGGGAAGACCGGCTTGTTATTGTTTACATGTGTGACCCTATATTTTATCTTCTTGAACTGTTCCTACAGTATGCACCTGCTACTATGTTATTTGCAAAATGCCAATAAAAAAGTATTTAAAAAAAAGTTTGTTACCCTATTACATAAAATAACATAACAGGTTGATTCCGTGTCTTCTGTAACGAATCCCAGCAATGCAAGGCAATGCACAAACAACCACTAATAATCATACAACCGCAAATATCCCAAAAAGCTTAATCCGTTGAAAATACAAGTCGACATGGCTCATCCACATAAAACAGTGTACTTTGGGAAAGTGTACTACACTACTCGACTGTTCAAAGACCCGTAGAGGGTTTAGAAAGGGTCGAACTCTGCGCTCACTCTCAGTGAGATGGACACTGTAAGCCGAACTTCCTGACTTGGGGCAGCAGACTATGGCTGGGCAGTAACAAAAGCTCTTTATTTGTCCGAAGGTTTGTGAAAATGACTTCCCAATTGTTATTTTTTCGATCCATATCTCGTGCCGGGTGGAATGCAGCAGAGCAGGAATCGCACTCTTCTTGCCTTTAGTACACGATAAAAAGGTGAGGGGTTTCAGGGTTTGGCTCCCCTCCTAAATATGTTCTTTTCTGGCACCAGCACTCAGGTGGAGACTGATCTAATCAGACCTTGAAAAACAGGAGGAGCTGATTTTACAAGCTAGAGAGGAGCTCTGGAATCCCGTTTAAATATTTCCCTCTTTCATATTGAATTTGGGGTTGCGTTTACTCCCCTTTACGCCCTTCAAGCACTCATTTGTGAACAGATGACCACGTCAACGATTCCCAGCCATACGAACAGGGCAAGGTGAATCCTCCTCCAAACTTTTGTGATTGCACACTCAAGCTCTCCCCAATTACCCAGGGTAGGTAAACTCGAACTGCTGGTGGTCTCTTGGACCTTGGCCCCTACGCACCTTAAGTCTAAGAACTCCTCCTCCAAAATTGTTTGCAAGTGTATCTAAGCAGCGGGGGTTTCTCTCATAGGATAACATTACAGCGTTCAAGGCTCATACCACTAAAACATTTATTTGACTGTATTTTTCTATAACTACAAAAATATATAAACTCTGAAAGTACTTACCTGATTCCGATGATCTTGGTGTCTAAAAATGTGTTATTTTTCTAAATTGGTCTTGAGTTTCTTCTTGTGTGTAAGTCTCATTTATTGACTCTGCGTGTACAACAAATGTTTAGCACTACCCTCTAATATGGCTAAGCTGCTCGACCACTCAACGACACATAGAGCACTCAGGGTTATTAATTTAAGCTCTGTCAACCAATAAGAGATGTCTGTAGCTTTTGCATGGTGTGCCCTTACATTGACACCACCACATAAAAATCCAGCTTCATACACCTATAACCTTTTGAAGCGGAGGACTTGGGCCTCCAGATTCATTTTCTCTTTCACCATTTCCCGTTCTCTGGCTCTGATGAAGGATTTAATTACCACTCTCACATAGGCCTTCCCTGCTGCCCACAAGACGACTGGCAAGTCCACAGACCCCTCCATTTTATTCAAATTATGTTTGTATATCTTGTGCCAGGAAGCCGACACACTTCCTTTTGCTGGCTGCAGATCTGCTCCACACATCATGGTTACATATTCTACCATGGTGAGTGGTCGGAGATGCCCATGGGAGAATATGTACCCATGCTGTGTGGAGCAGATCTGCGGCCAGCAAAGGGAACAGGTCTATACGTGATCTAGATTTGTGAGCTGCGGAGGTGTGTATACTCTCTAATATTGGGGTTCCATGTACGCCAGGCATCGCATAAGCCGCCGTCCACTTGGCAAGTCTTGTCTCCTCATTTGATCTCCCCCTACACCTGCGAAGTCCCATTGGGTATGCATGACTCCATTAAAGTCTCCCCCCAGAAGTGTCACGCTGTGTTGGAGGTCCAATAGGCAGATCTTGAGAGCCTCCCAGGTAAGACCTGAAAGTTGTGGGGGGACACACACATTCAGCACGTCCCGCCTTCCAATGTGCCCTCTAATGCCATGTATCTCCCCTCGGGATCTGTAACTGCATGGGAAGTCACCAAGGGAAATGTTTGTGAAGAAGGATCGCTACCCGCACCCCCCAGGATCCTTGTGAACACCTTGATACTTTTTTTTTTATCCTTTAGCGCTGTTTTACACTGTAAATCACTTCATATTATTAACAAGCATTGGCAAAGCTAAAAGGTCCTGCCTATGTGAGATTTATTGGCATTGCTAATGTCTTTTAGCTATGTTGCAAATTGCTAAAAGTAATGTAAAAAAGCTAGCGCTGTCCAGGTTATAGCGCTTTGTTTTTATTTTCAGTTATGCTGCACTGCTGTATAATATGGCTAAAAAACAACGACAAAGCCAATAGATCTCGCATAGGATAACCCTATTGGTATGGAATGCCATATGGTAAGTTATAAGCATTTTATAGTATTCACAAAGGTTGAAGTGCTAATGTTATTGAATGGAGAATGCTCATGCCATGGTGTTAATGTGTCCAGATTCAGAAGCATTTTAGGACCATATAAAACCTGTGAAAATGTGCCCCTGCAGTGCTGCCCTTAATCCCAGGAGCTTTGCTCACACACCCCAGTGGCCTTCTTGTGAGCAGTCTCTGACTGAAGGTCCCATTAGCTAACGTTGGGCCCCTGCACTCTGCCTCCGGCCGCCCCAGTGCCGCTGGTGGTGCAATTTGAGTGCCTACCTAGACCCTGGGGAACGTTGGCCCTAACCACCAAAACTCCCACTGTTAAGACGTTAACTTTCCTATGAAATCGATAACCATTGTTCTCCCATAGGAACCAATGTTACGAGTTTTTGTTCCAAAAATAGTGTTGAACTGCTGTTTTGTATGGGAAGAAAGTGACTATGCTTTAAACTGATAACTTACCTGTAAGTGACAAAGTCTAGGGTGTGATATTTAGGCATTTCACTTGAGTAGTCGATGTAATCCAGAAGTAAGGAGAAAGTAATCCAAAGTAATTACTTTATAATTTAAACTGTTCTTTGCTCCAATACAAACATGTAACAATTGCAAATCCATTCCCAATTGCAATCCCTGAAATGTTCTATGATTGAAAGTATATTTTGCCTACCTGTACCAAGTTCTGCTTAGTTCTATGAATAAAACAGAAGTATACCTTTTTTATACTTACCCAATTGGTCTGGATTCAGTCTCTGAGTGTGTGCCTTCGGTCTTGATTGAGTGAATGCAATAAATGCTTAAAACACCCTCTGGATAAGCCTAACTGCTCGCCCACACTACCACAAAGAGAGCTGTTAGTACTCACCTAATTTAGCCTCTGCTATAGCTCGGGGGACTCCCTAGACTTTGTGCACACTATACCTTACTTTGGTATAATATACACAGAGCCAGCTTCTTACACAAACCACAAAACCAATAGCAAACTATGGGTGGAATGCATTCCCAGGTCAACTTTCTGAAAGTCCCCCCAAGATGTCTATCACATAGCAGCGACCTAAAAGGCTTTCAAAGCCAGCACATCAGGTCAGATGCTTACCATCCTTTTGGGAACACCACTAGCAAAGTAATTGACAGCTTTTCCTCCAAACCTCAATGGTCACTTGTGGGGTCATTTGTGCCTCTGCGTTGTTCCTTTATCATTTCAACATCTATATTTAACCCTTAGGCAAAATGATTCACATGTCTGGACTGATATTTTACACATATGCAGAAGACACTCAGCTGTTGTCCCTGCTTCTTGGCCTGGCTGACACCTCTCCAAGACTTTGTCAGTGCCGAGAACATATCAAAAGCTGGATTAAACTGAACTCTGATAGGGAAACCTACCCGTTGGACATGCAGTTTCTGGTCTAATGAACTCGGACCCGTTTCTACAGTCTCTTCTACAGTAAAAAGCATTGTGATCAGATGCATAAGATGGTCCAAGTTTCAACAGTTGCAGCTGCCTGCAGGTTTCAGGTGAGAAAACTACAAGCGCACGCCCCTCCTTTCAGTTGACACTGGTGCACTGAAATATCGGTGCAGAAACCGCGACCAAGTGCTCTGTAAAATGCAACAAACATTAAAAAAAAATATTGACAACCTAATACCCGAATACAGCAAATAACAACCGCAAGGTGACTGATTACTACTTTAGTAATTTTTTATGTTTGAGCTAGAATGTTACCTTTAACTTATGCAGGAGATTGTCGAATTTTTCTAATTTAAGAATGTGACATTAAGGTAGAGATTCGTCGGAGTACACTTTTTTACTGCCCATTGCCTACATCGGGCTACTTTGGAAATGGGAATCCTCTGAAAATCAGCGGGGATGCCATTCTCTCCCCCCTCCTCCCCTCCCCCCCCCCCTCTGTGTACTTTCCACATTGAGCATTCTTCGTACGTTTTGTCATTTTATGTCATGGAACTGATCAGATGTGCTACTGATAAGCTATTTGTCAGAGAGGGAGGAGGGGCCACCTGCAACTGACTCCAAAATCCTGGGGTTCTATGTCAGCCTCAGAATGATAACTGAAGGCGCTAAGGTGGCGCCCAAGGGACAATAGGTACTCCAAGAGGGTACTTGTGGACCTGTTCTCCCTGTCCCTGAAAGTGCTTTGTTTCAGATGGTTTTAATGAATTCATGCGAGACTGACCCTAGACCCCTGTGGCTTGGCGCTTGCCAGCCAGGGCGGACATAAGAGTCTTTTTTCAAAGGTGTAGAGAAAATTATACCAACTTCCGGAAGCCACATAGGACCCCCCTGGGAAGGAGGGTTTGGCCGCCCCAAGAGGGAAAAGGCTGGGAGCTATGGATCGGGCAAGATTAGAGCAAAACTGGAGCCTATATGGCTGGAGCTAGCAGTACTGAAGGACTGAGTACCAGTACACCGAGCAAAGGCTATTATATACTGTCAGTTAGAACATGAGCGGCCTGACAGGAAGGGGTGGGTCTCAGAACAGGAACTGCTTGACATCAAAGGACTGAACTTGGAAATGGACATACAGAGATGACTGTGGTTGGGGCAACTCTAGGAGCAGCGTCTGTCACTGAAGGGAGGCTGACCTTCTACGGGGTTTGGCAGCCTACCTGTTGGGGGCCAGGAACCATAACTGCTGTACATTGAGGTGCAGAAGGCTTTTGCATCAGACATGCACCTTAGGCCTATTAAATATGTATCGAAAGTATGATCGAGAAACGTGGTGAGATATGAACGAGTTGGTAAAAGTAAATAGCATCTTTATTTCGTGGGTAGATCCATATAAACAGTTTGTACATTTATAAAAGTAGATATGGTAACCGGAGGTTCTACCCATACAAGATCATCTTCTATTGTGAGGACACGGAGTTCCTGTCATACAACCCCCCACCCCAGCAGGGATGTCGGGAGGTAACCGAGGCCTGTCATACACCCCCGCCCCTCCCCCAGCCAGCGAGAAGTCCTATCAAGAATCTGGCGCTGGAAGACAGGTCCATTTCCGACAATGTACAGGCCGTTTTTGTGCACTGCTCTGATGCTGTTATCAGAAAAATCCCTTGCGAGCTGCAATGTACACTTAAATATGTGGCAATAAGTAAACCTTTACCCCGCTATTGATACAGTGAACCGGGCTGCGTCTTGAAGCATTGTTCTGTACAACAAAAGCTGATAGTTCATCTACATGAATCTGTGAACCCTGCGGGTCCAGCTTGGTCTTGGTCAATACTCTGAACCGGAGGATGCTTTTGGAAGAAACAGCTCTCACTGTGATATTTTCCGGAAACGTCCCCCTAAGCACAACACGTGATTTCCATTCATAGGGGTGCGAGGGATGCGCTGCAAACGTCTGTCACGTCACTGTGATGGCCGATGCCATCCTTTAGGGGAGCGGTGATTTTTCCCGCCCAACCACCAGTGATGCAATCAGAGCCGGAACCAGCGTGAAGAGCGCCACTGCGAGCAGCACTGTGATGGTCACCATCCCGCCGGAGCGCCCCGAGAGGCCGATGTCCATCACGTCAGTCACTGAAATAGAAAAGATGTGCGCGTGAGGAGTGGCTTCTTTGCTGAGGACGACTTCTCAACATGGCTCAACTTGTACCCTATACCCTTGCTAGAGACACCGCTCGCTGTTTTCAGGCGGGGTGCTTGGCGCAGGAACACACGTGCATTGTTGTCGGGTCCCTGGTCACACCCGGAGCTTCACTGACGCTCCCCGCACATTATAGCCAGTACCCCACAAATAGCCATTTACAACAATCACATCTCAGGCTCTTCCAGATTACAGGCCACACTGTCCCGACTGCACCCCAAACACACAGGGGCAGATTTACAAGCCCCTTGCGCCACTTTTGCTTCACTTTTAACATGGGAAAAGTGACGCAAAAGTGGCGCAAGGGGCTTGTAAATAAGCCACACAGGGGCAGATTTACAAGGCCCTTGCGCCACTTTTGCGTCATTTTTAACATGGGAAAAGTGACGCAAAAGTGGCGCAAGGGGCTTGTAAATCTGCCCCACAGTACTCAGAGTTGCAGTCTCGCCCCACTGACAGCTCACGCACACACCTCATGCTGCAGCAGTCACTCACTACCAGAAGCCCTCAGAGCAGCACGCGAACACCTCTTACACACTAACAACCACACGCACGCCCTCGCACAGTTGGAAGCACAAGAAACGAAACAAAGACCAGGTGTTCAAGTTCTGGGTTTTACTCTAAAACTTACCGTTTAAAGTATTTATGGGGTCGGACCAGCCAGTGTAAGCTCGCGTTGCGTTGTTTTCATCCAAAATAAAGAAATTCACCCTGAAATAGAGAAGAATGACGTCAGAAAAGCATCTCAATACAAGGTGGTAAATGAGCAAACAGTCCGCAGAGGTCTACTGTGGGAAGGGGTTTGTGGGTTGTTATGGGTGTCCGGCACAAGACCGAGACACTGCGACCAGGAAGTGACGTGTTGTGAACGCTCAGACATGTGGATTTGGTCATGAGACGGTAGAATGCTTCTACCACTGCGATCAAGTGTGGGTTGAGCAAGGCGTATTCTTTGAACCTGGGATACTTGTTCCTGTGAAGGGGTGCTTCCTGGCGCTGAACACGAGGGGGGTCTACAAGCTGAGGACAGTGCATACACTGGGCAGAGGGCTGTAGCAGTTAGGGTGGCCAGTCATCCGTGTAAGGACCGTCTCAACCTGGACAAATCAGAAGTCTGAATAACAAGACCAGAGGGCACTTTGAAAGGACGGCAAATACTGAAGCTGGGGTGCAAAACGCGATTAAATGGAAATGTCTTGGAGGCGTGTAGCACACCAGTCATGCATGGCCTTGTGGAAGCTGGTTGGAGTGCGTGTGCCCCTTCCTCTCAGTAAAACTGGTTGGAGTGCGTGTGCCCCTGCGGAAGCTGGTTGAAGTGCGTGTGCCTCTGTGGAAGCTTGTTGCAGTGCATGTGCCCCGGCGGAAGCTGGTTGAAGTGCGTGTGCCCCTCCCTCTCAGTAAAGCTGGTTGGAGTGCGTGTGCCCCTCCCTCTGTATGCAGTTGGGGTTGGCTCTCTGCGAAGCCTAACTTGACTAAGACCTTTATTCCAAGGCCACGCCAATAAGTGCACTCTGGCCAGAGGGCGCCTTCATACCTGTAGGACGATGACGGCTGCAGGGCTTGGTTGCAGTAGGCCCCTTGCACCGTGGCGCAGTTTTCCGTCCCCACCTGGTAGCCGAGGACCGTGGTCAGAGTGAAGCTGCTGCTCAGGCCCTTGTTGCTCACCTGGACCACGTCTCGGGCCACCCTGCAGGGCACCGTCTTGAACTGCCCAGCATAGTACACCTGCGCCGTAGGGACGACCATGAGGGATTTGATGGCATCTGTGTCCGTCACACCTGAAAGAGTAGCCACAGCGTCAGATTTTATTACAGTGAGCACGGTATGTGTGCGACGCGCGCAAAGAGCAGTAACCCTCAGCACGTGCAGTGCTGCCCGGCATAGCTAGTGGCAGGGCCAGAATTAGGATATGCTCGTCATTGCGATCAATCAATATCAAGGAAAGCACTGCCCAGAACACACATTGGAGAAGGGTACATAAGGGTTGAAACCCTGGCCAGATATGCAACGACGGAGAGGGGGGATAAAGTTGGGTACTGTCGCGCCATGTGGCTAGTCAAAGGGGTACCGTCATTTTGGCGACCGTACATATCCCACTTGCAGCTGCAGGTCGCAAGTTTGCAGAAAAAAAGCGATTGGGTGACTAAAGGGGATGCAACACAAAATGGCCGGCCTTGAATCCGTACCTGGCACGGAGATAGTGGAGACAGCGACCAGGATGGAGGTGGGCGTGTACCCAGCGCCAGAGATGCATCTCGGGATGTTGGCGACAAAGGAACGTCCCAGGAGATTGCCGATCATCCTGGTTTGGTTTCCAAAGAAATTGAATGTTGCTGAAAAATAAACAGAGAGGACAATAAAAGTTAGATTAATCAGGTCCACGATTTGAAAATAGTGCTGACAAACTAGTTAATTGTATACGACTGTGGGTTTAATGTAAGCGGAAGTGCGTAGTAATCTTTAAATATACACGTGGTTTCCTTCTCATTTGATCGTCGTCTCTTTCATGCCACTTTGCGCTTCGAGATGTGTGTACTGTGAACGCACATCAGTGAATAGTGAAGGGCAACTTCTATCTACAAAGCTGGCTTTTCCAACGGATTTCTGTAGCTGTGTGCACATCACCTTGTCTTGTCAGCCAGACATACGGTCACTCTACATAGAAGGGGGGGTGGGCATAAGATGCAGTCTCGAAATGTATACATAAGCAAGCCCACTAGCGCCCTCACCAATCCTTTCACTTCACGCCTGTCCTTGGATGAGGAAATTAACTCGGAAGGATGAAATGCTGAGTGAACCCTGCCAGAATGAGGATACACAGTTCAGCAGCGCGCGCTTCGCCCACCGGGGTATGTTGTTTAATGTCGCCCACTTGTACATCATGTTATAAAGACGGAATCTTATGACGTGCCGAGACCAACCGCTATATATTATGTGACATGACCGTTACACAAGTTGTTTTATTTCACTTATAGTCGCACTTGCCCATTCCCTGTTTACTACTACTAGAGAGCGGGGCTACCTGGCCGTTTGCATTTCAGAAGCAAATGACTGTAAAAGTACTTACGGAGGGTGGTTAACGAGGAGAAGGGGACTGCCGACCCCAGCCCAGCGACAGCCACGAGGCACAGGAGGGCGAGCATCTTCATCGCGAGGCTGTGAGAGTACACCGGAGAGAGTCTTGTCTTCGTCTGTCAGATGCCTTCTGACCGTGATGAGTTTTTGGTACACCGAGGCCGCGGAGTCCGGGCAATATCTGCTGAAACCGAGGGGCGGGGCTAAAGGGCACAAGGGCAGAGGGAGGGTCACAAGTCACTGACCCTCCCCTTGCCAGCTCCAGGCAGCCTGGCAGTCTTGGCAGAACCTGTTCGGACAGGTGTGGGGGAGGGCAAACACGTAGAGAAGGAAGGGCGTGGACAGGTGGGGGAAGGACGAGGAGAGAAAAGAAGAAGGGAGGATGTGAAGGAGAAGGAAGCACGAAAGGATGTGAACGCGGAAGTAAAGAAATGGCAAGAATAACGTAAACAAAGAGAGGAGAATAATAAATAGGAGAGCATTTTATGGAGAAATGAGAGGAGTAGAGAAGGCAGGAATGAAAAAGAGATGCAAAGGAGGGGAATGTGCAAAAGAGAACTTTGACGGCCTCATAAAGACGAACATAGGTGGCGGGGTGCGAGCGCAGCGCCTCACTCCCGCCTTCACTGGCAGTCAGAGCGAGAGCTGTGTCTCTTGCAGCTTCCAGCAGTTGCCTTTTCGTTGTTCTTCCAGCGTGGGAATGGTGCTGTGTGTTTGGGCCACTCTATTGAACGGCTATGCTTAATGATGAGTGGGGTCCAGAAAACGGTTGTGTAGCCCTGATATGCTCCATCTAACTCCAGACATAAGTAGCAGTTTGCAATACCCAAGCTAATTTTAGAGTTTTTACGTGAGGGGGCGTTACGGTGCATTAGCCAGCTGGATGGCATTGCCTCTATAAAAATGTATAGAAAGCTCAACCATATGCAAACAAAAGGGAGCCAATGGAGAGGCTAACCTGTGCATGCACTGCATATACACCTCAAAACAAATTAATGGCAATAAGCACTGAAAACAAGCATTGGCATAGCCAATAGGTCTCGCTTTTGGGACCTTATAAGTATTTAGTTATGCAGCACAATATCCTTGGTGCAACAACATCAACTGTTGCATGGCTAAACACTTATAAGGTCCCAAAGGCGAGACCGATTGGCGATGCCAATGCTTGTTTTAAAGAATGTCAGAGTGAGCAGGGTCTTCGTGTAGCGCTTCATGCCAACGTTGGTTGGGCCTTTGGGCACTCATTGAAAAGCGGTTTTTTAACGGGCTGAAGATGTATGAAGCGTATTTGTGAAGGGTGCTCTTCTGCTGGGATATTTTCACACCACGTCACAGTTTTGTGGTGGTGATGGGTCTGAGGGTATTTCGAACCTGCCTGCGCATCCCTTTACTGGGTGGATGACCTTATTCTGAACTGATTTTGATCCTGGGCTAACAAGATATATTAAGAAATACAAAAGGGAAATATGTCTGAAGACCAAATGCAGTGTATACATATCCTCTTTTTTATTGTTTGAATCTGTTTATTGGTTTTTCATTGTACAATAATAGTGCAGGTAACTAGTCGGATGGTTCACAATTTCAGGCGTAATGTCACATAATCGACAATGTTATACTACTGATTGTAGTTACTGCTTGTATATAGCGCTTAAAATGTCAAAAATATGTTTTAGAGGAATAACAAAACACAAACCATGACCACAAATCTCTACTCAAGTTAAACGTTTTTTTAAATTCATCCCAGGCATCAACTTGCTTGAGTTTGAAATAAAAATGATAATCACATAAAGGTGAATGTGTGTGCATTTTGTACAGAAGTCTGTGTGCGCATGCGCTGAGAGGAGGTGGTGTTACTGCACGCAGTCGGTCATTTTCGCCTCGGCCACAAACACTTTAGGGCGGGCCCTGCCTTCCATGCTATCTAAACCCACCTTTCTGTGCTGTTCTTCCCTCTCTGGGGGGCACCACCGAGCTAATCTTCCAGGGATGTTGCACGAGCCATTAGTAAAGCTATGTGAGTTGGGTTAAACGATGAAGGATACAACAGTGCGTTAATGGAAAATGCGAAAAGAGATTTAAAGCCCAGCTGTAGGTGCTCCCTGCAGTATTCCAATAAAAAACCAAGCACAAGCGCGCGCGTCAGCAGAGGGAGGGGCGAAAGGAGGGGGCCAGCGCGATTCCCTTGCGGGAGCGAGCGGCAAGGCGCGATAATTAACATATGGCGCCAGCTGCTCGCTCCCGCAAGTGAATCGCCAGACGTGCACGCGTTGCCATTGGAAGCAATGCAACGCGTGCACGTTTTTGCAGGGAAAGCTGTGCCGATTTCTAAAGGTCTCTCCTATGCAGCGCATGCGCGCTGCATAGGCGAGACCTAAAAAGAGGGAAAAAACGGATGAGTACACAAGTATTTTAATAATAATGCAATATAAAAGCAGTTTTCACAGTTTCACAAAATACAGAGTGCAGCCCATCAGGGAATGTGCCAACAACTTCATAACGGGCCAGAAATAACAAAAAGGGGCATGTTGTCACTACCATTCCTGTAGTTCTAACATTTTTTGAACAATTACTTATTGATACTTGCCCTTGGGTTTTCCTTCATTTCTCTATTGAGTCTCTTTGTTTCGGCCCTAAAAGAAGATTGTGCTTTCTACATCAGGACAAAAGTAATTATAGCGTGGTCTTCTTAAGCTGCATTCAAACTTATGAAACTGGAGAAGTAGGGTTCTGAAAAAATTGATTTACTCTGCCAATGCACATAATCAGACATTATGACCTAGATCAGAGGTCTTCAAACTTTTTGATGCCGAGACCCCCTTGTCAAACCTTTTTAGGAGTAAGGACCCCCTCCTGACAAAAGTTTCTAGAACCTGGTACTCCTCATCATCAACAACCATAAACTCCCTCAATTCCCACACAAAATAATTTTTATAGTGGGGAAATAATATTAAACTGTGTTTAGCCAACCAAAGGTCAGTGAGCGTGGGGGCGTGGTCATAGGTGTAGCTAAAAACAAAGGGCCTCATTTATGAGGAATTGGCATTGGGCAGCACCGCCAGGCTTCTTGCTGCGCTGCTCTGCGCCAATGTGAAAAGGCAGGAATGCACCATATTTATGAAATACGGTCCATTCCTGTCCTTTCCTCTTGCGTTGGCGCACAAATTGCTGCCTAGCACCAACATAGGCAGGATTGTTTTTGTGCAGGAAGGGCACCTTCCTGCACAAAAACAATCCTGAGAGATGTTTTCCTCTTTCTATGTGAGCTGCAAAATGCAGCACAAATGGAAAGAGGAAAAAAAGAGGAGACATTTTTTCACTAGGTAGACATACGTTTTTGGTGCTGCCCCAGGTTTAAGTGATTTTGTAAATATGGGGCAGCATCAAAATCCATGGGTGTTGCGTGGGAACACCCACGCAGCGCACATGGAACACCTCCTTGATGCATTGTTCGGCAAGGCAGCAACTTGCCCTGCTTTGTCTTACTCCATATCTATGAGGCCATGCAAAGCCACGCATGGTGACTTTGCGCCACCTCATAGATATGGTTGAGACGCTTGCGCCGCCAGAGCGTCAATAAATCTGGTGCTCTGGCAGCGCAAGCCTCTCATAAATAAGCCCCAAAATATTCTGTATGTTTTTTTTAGGTCTTTCACCATCCGGTACCTACATATAAAATAATGGGCATTGTTAATAAAAAATAATTGTAAAAAGTCATTACTCAGTGGGAAATGCACTGTAGTACATTATGAAACCTCTATTAGTTAATGCACTGCAGAGGTGTGTGTGTAACCAGAGAGAGACAGAATTAAATCTTGGTTGGTGCAGTGGAGAATAGTGTATTTTTAGTGCTATGAGGTCACAGCATGTGACAGAAAGCACTGTGAGTATGTAAGTCATTATTTTATACTTGCATTACACACAGTGAAATATAGACCTATACAAAATGTGTAAATAGTTTTACAATAAAATGGTTCACCAAAATGTAGATTTTAGGAATACCAGGGCTTATGTAATGCAATTTATTCTATAAATAACTGTCACTTCAACACCTCCTTAGTGGGGCTAAGGGCAGTGTCAGTACAGTTATGATTTAAAGCAAATACATCACAGCCCAGTTGTTAACTCTTTGCACTACCACTCAGACAAACAACTCTTTGTCATCGCAAAGCTTGGAGTGATTCATGGGGTCCCAAGCACCCTTCACACTTGCAGATTAACTAATGGGGCACATTTGCATTTCCTTTAGGCTACCAGGCACCCTGGCACGAAACCTTTACACAGCACAGGAGACTCAGATAAAGCATTTAACGAGCGACATTAACTATCCCAGGAGGGCTGCCTTTTTTACAAAACGAAAGCAAATGTTTTAGAATCCAGGAAAGTGAGGCTGGGGAATGTGCGACCCCCTTCCCAGGACTCCACGCCCCCCCTGGGGGTCGCGCCCCACAGATTGAAGACGTCTGACCTAGATTTACTTAGGGCAGCGCAGCGCAATTTTGCACTGCTCCCGCAGGCTTTTATAGTCGTAGGTAAATCAAAGCAATATTTTTCATTGCCTTGCGCCACACAAGCACCAGCGTCGAACCATAGTAAATTACCCCTTAAATGTTTTTATTGTGTCAGTTCTGTTAGAATGTTGACCTTGGAATAGACTGTTATCCTATATAGAATAAACTATATGTGTACACCAGTCACAGGCAGCCAGCCTTGCTTCCATTCCATTCCATTGTTTTACCTTATTTGCCAATATCACTTTTCTCCTCCTAAGCTAGCACTTTTTCATATTTTTTTCAATTTTCTTTGTGAAGATGTATATTTACTGCTTTTTAAGTTTAGACGTGGAGCATCCCGAGCCGCCCTGTTGAAGTCAGCCTCTCTGGAAGTGGGCTCTGCTCTCTTCTGTGAGAGAGGGTGGTCTGGCTTCTCATGCATGCAGAGTTGGTGAAGCTGGCTGCCTTGATGCTATCAAACCAGTCTTTTGGTCTTCCACCATCATAACCCTCTGATCCCACTGATGATCAGAGTTCCACCAGCCCTGCAGCTCAGCATGCTTTCACTTAGAGTGCAGTACTGCCCGGCTTCCCATCTATGACGCTGCAGGTCACAGACATGGTATTACCGCTGCATTCCAATATGTGCAGCAGCTGGCTGGTTGAAAGGATTCAGAGCCAAGTCACAGCACATTTTATCTGGACCCACTTTAGTGCAGTAAGGCCAGGGTCCGATTGGGATAGAAAATAGGTCGGGGCGCCAAAATTAACGTCCCCCCCTCCCCCCATTAGTGAATTAGCTAAAAAATAAAAGAGGATCATTTTTGCACATTGGGGCAGTTTTTTACTAGCCCATACACACCGGATGAGTGTTTTTCAAGGTATGGGAACCTGCGTGGATTTGAGCTTGCTGCAGACAATGTTCGTTTCAATAACAGAAATCTACAGTACAAACCGGCCCAGCAGACAGTAAAACTAGCCCACAAACAGTAAAAAAAACTGCCCACACACTGACCTTTCAGAGCAGCCGACCGGTCACTGCCTGATTGCCCTATGGCCAGTCCAGCCTTGAGTGAGGCTCATGGTGTAATTATGGAAAATCTGCACAATTCTCTAGAAATACTACTCTAAACTTTAAGTGAACTGTAAGCAAAGTCTACATCTGTGACTAGTCACTGAGTTACATGAAGGAGAACACAGCATCTAATGTGACAGTAGTGTATTCCACCGCTTGTCACACATGGCGTCAGAACACTTGCCACAGACGCCACACACACAACCCACATCCTTTCAACCAGGTACACAGAGGAGCTGTGACCTACTCCAGGATAACAGCACCACTCTGGTCAATCACGCACAGCAGCAACATTCTTCCCACGCACACCACATTGGAATACAACACTCTTCCAAGCAAGCAATCCTCAGAGCTGCAGTGTACGATCGATTTACCAGTGAAAGGAATGAAACGCCATGTAAAAGCAATTATAATACAATACAATAAAAACACTAGTGGAGTTGAACTGACCACTCACTAGTAGCCAAGGTCACTGGATTATGCTCAGGCGAGCGCCAAATTATGCAGCAGGGTTGAGTAAATTATGTGGCAAGAAAAGGCGAATTATGCGGCATAATGCAGTACATTTTGAAATAGAATTACTTCATTATTTTGCCCTTTTTAAACTTTTTAAAACTGTCTGGCATTGTCTGCACCTCATTAGCACCAGTTTAACACCCAAATATAGCCATAAGCAATAGAAAGGTGATGAGTCCAACTTTGCACTCTTCCACCACGGCAATACCTTGCTACATTTTTTGTAATTTTTGAACCGTTTGAGCTAGAAACACATTATTTTGTTAAAATCTGCAGATTCTGCTGCAGAAGATGGATTATGTGGAAAGTGTGTCAAATCTATACTTATGCGAAAATCACTACAGCCGTACAATTGCATAATTCTTGTGGCCTTGCTAGTAGCACATAATTTAAATGACTCACTGCATAGCTGCCAACCTTAGCCGGCATCTGCTCAGAGAGTGCCCTGGGCAAAGCAAACTTTGGCGCCCCCTACCACTCTTCTTTTTAATATTGAAAATTTGGGAGGAGTAGGAGAAAAGCGAGGGGGGGGGGGCAAGATTAAGGAGCTCCATGAAAAGAAAAACAAAAAACAGGCAATGATGCCAGCAGTTTTCAGAAAAAGAGTTTAAACGCTTTCTTTGGACCTAGGTCATAGGAAGACTGCTGCAGGGAGCTCCAGCGACCCTCCAGAGCTTGGTGCCCTGGATGTGGGTCCAGCTCGCACATGCTAAAGACCTGCTCTGCTGCCGGCCAGATCCCTATATATGGAGTGTGTCTTCTTGAAAAATCCTGACTTTACAACAACTAGTAAATTGCATGCCGGGATTGTAGGTCTCTACTCTATGTATATATATATAATGGGTAAATACAACCTACATTTCCAGCATCCTTAATGGTTTGCTAACAACAGGATTATGTGAGAGTCCCTAAACTGATATAGAGTCAGTTAAAAGCTATGTCACTTTTTGTGTGAAAATGGCTGTGCTTCTACATTTGCAGAATGTATAACAACACTAACCCCCATGTGATGAGACAATATCAGCCCGTCCTGTATTTTGTAGCCAACAGAACTTTGCACAGCAGGGCTTTTTTGGGCACAAACGGTTAGATGAGACCTGAGTTTATTATGTGGTCTGCTGGATGAACTAATCCAGCACAGCACAAAATGATTTGGGAGGATTTCCTGAAATATTCCCTCATTGCTATATATGAGACAGTATTCCCTTTGGGAATCCTTGCAAATGCATAGATGGAGTCTTACAAAAGACATCAGACCTTCAACCCCAAATAAATGTGGAAGCGATGTGCAGGAGGCAAGCTGGAGGTAGCGCGAAGTTGGAGAGGCAATAAGTTCCAGGTTTTGTCTGCTAAAAAGGAAGAAGACCCTCATATAGTCCTGTGCCAGCCTGGCATGCATGCTAACTAGGCATGTGTTTCTCTGAGCTTGCGGGGAAGGAAGGTTTTGCCAACTGCTCGGTAGGAAAAGCATGGTCCCCGATTTTCAACGTATCTGCATGTCATCGCCTTAGCAAAAGAAGTAGAAACCAAGTCCTCTGATGAACTTTGCCAGGGAGTCATACGGATATTAAAACAAGTTGGGCTCAGGGGAGCCCTGGGAGATCCCACTAGGCAGCTGTTGAGAGACGATTAAAAAAAACAGAAAAGATATAGAATTATCGCTAGGTAACTATGAATAGCGGGGATGTTTTTCAACAAGGGGTTATGAGTAGGGCTCCTGGTTTTATGGTATTTATTTTTTTGCCATTTCCATCTGTATTTATCCATATTTATTTTTGGTCAACTTTATCTGTATTTATCCATATTTATTATGAGTTTGGGAAAAAAGTAAAGCTGAAACTGGTATATTTCCACATTAATTTAATGGATAAAAATCCACTCATGCTTGAATGTCTGGCAGGTTTCAGTGCTGTGAACACCCGCAGAAGATAAATCAATGCACTTATGTGAAAATATGCAAATTTCAGTATCAGCCATGTGCATATCAACTGCTGTTAAAGCCTCTTTACTAAAATTCCTGGCCGTAATTGCAAATTGTATTTAGAATCACTCAAAAAGCATCTGATTTCCGTTTTTATCTACATTTAAAAATAAATACAGACAAGAAAATAAATGGTTTTCTGTGTATTTATCTGTAAAAATCAGTAAAAACGGAAAACAGGGATCCTTAGTTATGCGTGATATGAAATAGACAACAAGAGCGAAGCTCAAATTGCCCATAATGCCACTCAGCACGCATAGGTGAATAGCATCCTCTTAATCCACAGTTGCCCATCTTCAGTTTTATGTTGCTTATATATTCCAAAACACAGAGTGGGATGGGGAATGGTGCAACCCGAAAACAGTAAAAATAAATTTAAAAAAGCACCTCAATCACAGCTCGAGCAGCAACACAAAGTGGTGAGTGACAGAGAAAATCACAGCACGAGCATTGGGGAGACTCTATTCATTTATGTACGTACTGTATTTATATAGTCCAGCACATCCCCTGAGGGATATCACGGCGCTTAGAAAGCTCCATATCTTTTCAACTGTGAGTACTGACAAGAATTTAAAAATAAACTGCTAAGAAAGACTTAGCCTTTGAAAAAACAAGTTTTTAGTTTTTTCCTAAACTATCGGTGGTTCTCTGTCATGCGAAGGTCTAAAGGAAGAGTATTCCAATGGGCCGCTGCCAGATAAGAAAAAGAACCGCTACCTTTTTAAATCTGTTTTGCCTTGGCGAGCGCCAAGTTTTGTGATCTCAATTCATGTGCCGGAATGTAAATTTCCACTTGTTTTGGAGAATTTCAGGCCCATTGTTATATTGTGAAGCTGGCTCTTTTCCTAATGGCAGCCAATGTAGGGTCGCTAGGCAGGCTGAAGCCGAGCTGTATCTGTCCATATTACAGATCAGCTTGGCACCCGCGTTCTGGATTACCTGGAGTCTCGTTAAGAGATAATCCGCCATGCCCACATACAGGGCATTGCCATAATCCAGTCTGCTGGTTGTCAATGCCTAAACTATTGTTTTACGCCCGTCAACCTGTAACCACATGAACAGCCGTTTCAGTAGTTTGAGGGTGTCATAGGATTTTCCGCAGGTGGCAATGACTTGTTCCTGCATTGAGAGTGAGTCATCAATAATGACTCCAAGATTTTTTTTCCAATTTCATGAGAATTGGTACTTCTCCTAGAGAAGTAGGCCACCTGGATGAGTCCCATATTCGATGAGCACCACCGAATAGTAGGATTTCAGATTTCTCAGCGTTAAGTTTAAGACAATGCTCTGTCATCCAATCTGCACTTCTGAGAGGCCGTTGGCCAGGTTGCCTCGAGTTTCCTCATGTTTTTCCCCCTGGAGATGACCAACTGAGTATTGTCTTCATACAAGCAAATCTTAAAGCACCATTTTCTTACAATCTTTGCTAGAGAGGAAACATAAATGTTAAAAAGAGTCAGACTCAAGGAGGAAGCTTGAGGGACTCCGCATTTGGATAGATGGGATTGAGATCTGATAGTGCTCAGCTGGACAGTTTGAGTTCTATTCTTTAAGAACGGTCCAAACCACTGTAGGGCTTTAGAATGGAGTCCAATATCATGGAGTTTCCTGATCAACCGACTATGTGAGACGGTGTCAAAAGCCGCAGACAGGTGAGGTAGAATCAGGGCCACAGCAGTGTCCTGTTCAACAACTGATCTTATATCGTCCAGAGCAGCCAAAAGTGTGATGTCAGTGCTATTTCTCGCTCGAAAGCCCGTTTTGGTGGAATCCAGCAGATTGTTACTTTCTAAAAAGTTAGTTAGCTGCCCATTCACTAATTTTGCCAGTATCTTAGACATGAATGGAAGCAAAAATATGGGACGATAGTTGGTGAGCGAGGAAACATCCATTCCTGGCTCCCAACAACCTGGGTATATTGCCTCTGCCAAGAATTGGTTAAAAACGTGGATAAAAAGTGGCCCCAGTATAGCAGTTAGTTTAGAATAGATAAAATGAGGGCAGGGGTCCAGAGGGGATCCTGACTTGACCTCTGACAGTTTTGTCACTTGTTCCTCCGTGATTTTTTCAAAAGAACCCAAATGGGTTACACTCTCCGGATATGGGCCCAATTGTTCCCTCTGGAGCTTGTCCAGGGAAGGTTGAGTATTAAATGATGAGCAGTTGTTCTCAATTTTATCATTAAAAATAATTCCAATTTTCTCACAGTGATCTTCTGTGGGAGTGATTGTTTGGGAGAGGCAATTGGACTGGACAAGCTCTCTTACAATTTAAACAGTGCTCTTGACGAACTGCTATTCTCTTCTATTCTCCTGATGAAGTAATCCTTCTTAGGTCTCCTTAATGCCTTGAGATAATTTGTCAACTCCACTTTGTAAATTTGGTGATCTGTTATATTTTTTGAGTGCTTCCAGCTATGTTCAAGCATTTTACATTTCCTTTTTGCTAGTCTTAAATCATTAGAGTACCATTTTTCTGAGAGCAAGCCTCTAACTGATTTACTAGTTTTCGAAGGGGCGCAAATATCTAAAGAATTTGAAATCGCTGTATTAAGGTTTTCAATGTAATCTTCTAGAGGTTTCAAATAATCAGTAGGAGAAGGAGTAAAGGGTTTGTGAAAAGTTTCAGCATTCATACAACGCCAAGGTCTTTTGAGTGCTTTGAGTGCTACTGACAAGTCTGGAAGTATAAGAATTGATGATCGGCTAATAACGTAAGAGAGAAAGTAATCAGTGAATGGTCTGTCCAAGTTAGAGGGACAAAGTCCAACATTTTTGTGGCTTTAATGTTTGAAAAAAGGAGCTCTAGAGTATGGCCAGCTCTATGGGTGGGGCCAGTGATCCATTGTTTGAGTTGGAGCATTTTCCTATCATTACCCAATTGTCTACAAAGGGGGTCTTCGGTGTTCTCAAAGTGTAAATTACAATCACCAATAACTATGTATTGCTCGTGCTTCATACTTAGTGGGGTTAGCAGTGCCAGGAGGTTGCCGGGCATTTGGGGTTGATATCCTGGTGGTCTATAAAGGACTGTGTCTCCAAGAAGCTTTTGTATTTTACAAAACAGATGGAAAGCTACAAGTTCTCAGTCTGTTGGGGGGGGGGGGGGAGTTCCATGGAGCAGGAAAATGCATCTTTCTAATTAAGAAGAATCAATCTGTGCTTGGCCCATGCACCAGAAAAGAAACAAGAAATGACACTTGGCCTGCGTTGTCCAATTAGGAGGCAGCAAAGAAGAAGTGACACTGAAGCCAACGATTGGTAAGCAATGGGCAGGCTCCAAACCTTTTTTTTAAAACAATAGTGTCTAGCAAGTGAGACCGTATGCCATACCAAATGGCTCATGCAGACTAAACGTTAAAGAGTTCAGCCAGTTGAGTACAAGGCCATCAACTTCATAATCCTTAACTCAGGAGAGCTATATTTAGTTTTGTTTTCTTTTTTTTTGCCACCTGCATAATGCATTCTGCGACTTGTAGGTCAAGTGCCAGAAACCTGATTGCTGCTGGCTAAAATAAGCCTGGGCTGATAGAGGTGACCCCCATGGCATAGCAACTGAATAGAAACTAGTGAAATTTAATGGACTTCACCTGATGTCAATGAACATGGTGGTAGCCAGGTGTACCCGACGCACTCGAGCCATGTTGACTACTTTCACTTGACCTCACATGCCTGCATCTCTTAGTGCGCACACTGGAGCACGGAATCTGTAAAAAGTGTAAGGAATTCTCTTGTTTACTGGACGATTCATGTGGGTTGTAAAATAAGGAAAAGACTGATTATTTATGACGTCATGCTCTTCAGCATAAATCTCAAATTGTTGACTCTCCGAGAAGGGCTAGGTGAGATTTTCCTGTTGAAGCAAATGGAGGCAAACTACGTCTGGGAAGGGTGCATCCTGTAAGCGATGATTTGACTGCAATGGGGACTAACTACTTTGGGGTGGGGTTCAGTTGTCCTGTTAGGGTGTGACATTTGAAATCTCTGCAGGCGGTAGGCGTGCTCGCACCTTCCAGATGAGGGTGAGTGATGCCTGTTCATGTCATCCTTTATGACTGCCATATAGGAAGACTTGAGGATGCCTTACCAGCCTCACTGGGTCAGAGTTTCATCCCCTGTCCCCTCCTCCACCCACCACGTAAGCACGCGGGCCCAGAATTACTAACCTTTTGCGCCAGGTTTACATTACTTTTGTACGCAAACCCGGCACAACGTGTTGTGGTGTTATTGACTTTCCAATGCAAATCAAAATGTGCGTTGGAAAATTAGCCAAAGTAACAGAAAGTAGCGATATGCACTACTTTGCTTCAAGGGGACGTACCAAGGGTGGTACATGGGAGTTTCCAGGCAACCACCCATGGTCTTTGGCGCAACTTCCAATAGACAGGCATATATGCCAAAAGCTTACGCCTCCTTGAAGCAGGCGTAACTTTGGAGAAACTTTTTAAATTCTCCACATTTATCCAACTTTGCATGGGTGCTGCGGTGTACAGCACACATGCAAAGTGGGGAAAGTATTGCAGCATAGTTTTTGTACCACAAGGGTCCCCTTCCAGTACAAAAACCTATGCTTGATAAAACGCACGTGCACCTACACCATGGTTGAAGGGCGCGTGCTTTGGAGCATGCCAACCTGAACTGCGCCATGGCAGGGAGAGAGGACCACAGAGCCACCTCTTTAGAGATATGGCCCTGTTCTGTTCTCTCCCTTCTATGCAGCGCACTGCGTTGCGTGAACATGTAGTATATCTGCCGCTAGAGGTTTTTAAATTATCGACACCCAAAACATAAAACCCAATCGTTTGTACGGGATTTCGGTGGGTTTAAGGATCTGAGGCAGAGATTTGCGTCTACTCTGCAGGTTTCCTAATTCAAATGAAAGCTCGGCGGACTCATCTGTTCGAGGCTGGCAAAATAAGAGCCAGAAATTAGTAACGGAATCTGTCATTGAAGCGCCAAGAGGCCTTTAGCGTGTGCAGCGTGCCCTGCGCTACTTGCCCACATCCACACGCGTAATATACAGGACACAAGGTTGGAAGGGCGGACTGCGCCTCGCGTATACTCTAGAAAGGGCTGTCTGGCATCTCTCCTTGAGAGCTGGGTGCGTCCAGTATTATTTAAAATGATAACGCAGCGCCTGAGTGTTTCCAGCGAGTAACCAATAGGTATATAAAAAAAGATCTGCGATTCTTAATTTAGCAATTTTCTCCAGTGCCTACGTGGGCCAGGTGCGCACTTGCGATTGTGCGAATGTTCACTACTCATTTGTTTTTGACATTATGAGGACCGCTTTTACCATCCCTTAGTAAGACAACACAATATATTGCGTGTGTGTGTGTGTGCGTGTGCGTGTATAAAATGCACTTGGCGACCGTCTGGTCAGCGAGGCCTGGCGCTCATTGCATTCCCAGCGTTCAGGAATGCCGGACCGCAGGCCCGGATTGAGGTGTGCATTCAGTGTCCCGGTCAAGGGTCGGCTCATTCCGGTTCCTCCGGTCACACAGGGCATGCAGGCAGGTCAGCAGACCGTCGAGGGCCGCCGTACAGGGCGGGGAGGGTTCTGTGGGAAGAACGAGGCGACAATGGGCGTCCTTGGGTGGGGCCGTTACCTTGTGGTGGGTGAACAATCCAAACAATGGCATCTCGATGCGGGTGGCATCCGTCTGATTGAAAGCCATCCACTCAGAAACGCCCAGCTATTAGCAGCCCTGTGGGCAGAGGAGCCCGACCAGCACCCGGGGGTGCCCACTTAGCCCCTCTGGATGAGTTTAACATTTTAAAAGACGTGGCACTTTCAGAAGTACACCCTCCCCGCTTTCCATCAAGACAAGTCGTTATCCCTCTGTTAGGAGAGATAATTGTATTTAGCATTGGATTGAGCCCCTACCCTCACCCTAGGTTACCCCTTGAGATGTAAATTCCCTCTGTGGAGGAGTTATTCAGTCAGTTTAGAAGAGCGCACGTTCGTAGCTTGTTACACCGCGCGTCTACCGCTGTTTTTACACTACTGTTTTACTGCCGTGGTGTTTCAGTTGAATTATCACTGTCATACCGTATGCTGGCGCGTTTACCTTAGTCTATAACGTGAGAAAGGAAAGAACATGGAAAGAATTGATGCACCGGTTGTGTCGTGGAAGTGACGTTTCGTTAGCTACATCCATGTCTCCTGGCAGGACACTGGCACGTGCACTGTTGTGACGTGCGTAGCTACACTCTAAAGCTACGACCGCAGGTGGAATAATAAACCTTATGGTAGGACTTCGACGATGAAGACCGCTAGGTTCTCTTGGGATGTTTTTTAGTCAATATCTCAGCAGGGTTCGGGCAACGGGGATGAAGTTCGTCATATCTATAGCCTTTGGATTGTCTCGTCCTGGGCAGGGGGGCTCTGTTTAACAGAAAAGAGTGAACGGGGCACATCAGCGTGTCCGGGGCTGGGGGACTTCATCTAAACGCACACTCTGGTTTCATCTGCGCAGGGCGCTCCCTGGGGGGGGGGGGGGGCGCCCTGGGCTGTTTTAAACTCACACAGTGTTCCTTCGTACTACGGAGGTCGTACACTGTGGGATAAGGGAACCTAGTTTGTTTTAAACTGTAATCACACAAGAGACAGTCCAGGGCATTAGCCTGGGTTTCAGAGCAGTCAGGGGAAGTAGAGATTGCGGCCCTAGAGTTAAGGCCTTACACTTTCACTGTGAGGTTTAACGGTTCGAATTGAGGTTTCTCAGTGGTTACGTATATCTGAAAGAGACACGTTAGTGACAGATTCCTTACCTTAGAATATCCCCAGGCGTCAGGCTGGATCCGGAAAGTTTTTTGCGTAGCAGTACCCTTGCGCGTCGGTAGGCGGCGTCGTGCGGCTCCGCGTCCGTCGTCGGCGTCGTGATCGCCGGGATGACGTCGCGGGCAGTACTTAGGCGCCGCCCCTGCGCGCTGACGTCAGTTCTTCTTTTTCCGCGCCAGTAAGCGCAGATCCGGGAAGAGCAGTGCCCTAGTCACTTTTTGACTATCTTTTTGTGAAATTTTTCACTGTTCTCTTCAACGAGTCTTCACGACTCCTAAGGTGTCGTAGGGATGCCCGGCTTTAAGCCCTGCGAGGTATGTGGTCGTATGATGTCCATCACGGACCCCCACCTCGAGTGTCTCTTCTGCCTCGGCCGAGGCCACGACACGAAGTCGTGCCCTGACTGCCGGAAACTTCATCCGAAGGCTTTGCGAGAGCGGTCTCGAAAGCTCCTTGAAGTCCGGCAGTCGGCTCCGCGCCGCAGCAAGCCCCGGTCCCGGGAGAGGTCGAGGGGCCGGACGCGGAGTCCCCGCCGTTCGTCGGAATCCAAGTCTTCGCGCTCCTCCGGTAAGTCGAAGCACAAGAAGTCTAAGCGGCGTCATCGCTCTAAGACTTCGCCTCGCCGGTCGCGCGACTCGGCTGAGGTCCCTGTCGGCACCGTCCCCGCCCCGCGGCCCCGGACGTGCCTGTCGAGTTGCCCCCGCATTACCCGTCCTTCCCGGGTTCGGGGCGACTCCGGCCGAAGTACAGAAATTCCTGTCGGCCATGGCCCGCCTCTTCGGGCCTCGAGGTCCCTCCGGTGCGCCTTCGGGCCCCGCGGGCCCAGATGGGGTTGCTCCGGCGTCGCCGTCGACTCCGGTCCCGGCGTCGCCTGTCCCACCAGCCTTCGTCCCGGCCTCGGCTCCGGCCCCGGCCTCGACCCCGGTTCCGGTGGTGCCGCAACCTCCATCGACGCCGGTTGACCTAACCACGCCTCCGCCGACGCCGATGTCCCCGGTGCCGTTTCCGACGCCGTCCGGGGCTCCGGGCGGCGTCGTTCCCCGGTTCTCCCCGGGTCCGGACATGGAGCCGGACCGGCGTCGCCCGACGCCGGTTCCGGCGCCGATGAGGCCTTGGGTCCCTTATGTCCCTCCTCCTCCATCTTTTCAACCTGAGGAGGACCAGGAGAGCTGGGAGGGGTCTGACGACCCTCTCACACAACAGTGCGAGTTTGACCCGGACTGGGTTGAGGAACTTGGGGATGCCAGTGGGCTGGATACCTCCCCCGACTCTGGCATGCTGTCTCCTCCCGTGGCAACGGAGGAGGGGGCTAATTTTGCAACGGTGTTGCGTAGAGCTGCTGGAGCCTTAAATCTCCAGTTGCCTACAGTGGCCGTCAGGACTAACCTCCTGACTGAAGTGCTTCAGCCGGCGGCCTCCTCTTCGGAGCCTGTGCTGCCGTTCAACGATGCACTCACTGACGTTCTTTGGGTGCCTGGTCCAAACCCACCACAGGGGCTCCTGTGGATAGGAACGTGGCTCGACGCCATCGCCCGGCTCCGGGCGACCCCCTGTTTCTCTCCCAACACCCCACCCCTGAGAGCTTGGTTGTCCAAGCCTCTGCCTCCCAAACAGCCTTCCCTACCGCCCCTCCGGATAGGGAATCCAAGCGCCTGGATCACTTTGGGAAGAAGGCTTTCTCTTCCTCCAGTGCTGGCTTGCGGTCTGTTAATACCGCTTGCCTCTTGGGCCGATACACCCACTCCCTGTGGGATTCGGTGGCTGATGTTTTGCCGCAGTGTTCTGAGGAGGTCCAGACACTGCTTACCCGCGCTATTGCGGAAGGGCGTGATGCGGCTAAGTATACCATCCGCTGTGGCCTTGATACCGCCGACTCGCTGGGCAGATCGCTTGCAACGACGGTGGCGCTGCGTCGCCACGCCTGGCTGAGAACCACTGGTTTTTCAGGGGATGTCCAGAATACTCTCATGGACATGCCCTTTGATGGAGTCGGTCTCTTTGGTTCAAAGGCGGACCATGCGCTGGAGCGTTTCAAGGATTCACGGGCTACTGCTAAGTCCCTGGGCCTTGCTGTTGTGCGCCCTCCGCAAACGTCTGCTTTTCGCCCCTTTCGTGGCCACGGAAGGGGCGCCCAGTCACGTCCACAGCCCGGCCAACGGCCCGCGCAGCAAGCGCCTTCGCGTGGCCGAGGACGTGGATACCGCCGTGGCGGTTCGGGCAACCAGCGTGCGGGTCAGGCCACCACCTCCAACCCGTCCGCGGCCTCCAAGCCCTCCTAGTCCCTCCTTTCAGGTGCACAGCACGCCAGTCGGGGGCAGGGTCCGCCATCACCTTCACCACTGGCGTCCCATCACCTCGGACAAGTGGGTCTTGGACATTGTCCGAAGGGGCTACTCCCTCCCCTTCGAGACCACCCCCAGCCATGCCACCTCAATTCCACCGCATGTCAGGGGATCACTTGGTGCTTCTACAGAAGGAAGTCACGGCCCTCTTGGCCAAGAGGGCCATCGAGCATGTTCCGACCCCAGAAGTAGGGCGTGGTTGCTACTCCCACTACTTTCTGGTGCCCAAAAAGGACAAGGAGGACATGCGTCCTATCTTGGACCTCCGGAACGTCAATCGCTTCCTCCGGAAGGAGAAGTTCAAGATGCTCACCCTAGCTCAGGTCTTGACTGCCCTCGACCCCGGAGACTGGTTGGTAGCGTTGGACTTGCAGGACGCCTATTTCCACATCCTCGTCCTGCCGGCCCACCGGCGTTACCTTCGGTTCACGGTAGGCCTCGAGCATTTTCAGTTCACCGTGCTCCCCTTGGCCTTACCAGTGCCCCTCGGGTGTTCACGAAAGTGATGGCGGTGGTCGCAGCTCATCTGCGCCGGGCAGGGGTTTCAGTCTTCCCCTACCTCGACGACTGGCTGCTGAAGGCGGGCTCGTCCCAGGCAGTTGTCTCCCACCTCCAGACTACGGCCGAACTCCTGCACTCGCTGGGGTTCTCCATCAATGTGCCAAAGTCGCATCTGATTCCTTCTCCACAGCTCCTTTTCATCGGAGCAGTTCTGGACACGACGCAGTTTCGGGCCTATCCTCCCGAACGGCGAGTCCGGGATATTCAGGCTATGATTCCGATCTTTCAGCCCTTATCCTGGGTTTCGGTACGGATGACCCTGAGGCTGCTGGGCCTCATGGCCTCCTGCATCCTGCTGGTCACTCATGCCAGATGGCATATGCGGGCTCTGCAGTGGGACCTGAAGTTCCAGTGGGCGCAGCACCAGGGCGACCTGTCCGATCACGTCCAGATCTCGGAGGGGACTGCAAAACAGTTGCAGTGGTGGCTCTCGAACCGGCAATGGGTCATGGGCAGATCCCTCTCCCTTCCCCAGCCAGAGCACACAGTTGTGACGGACGCGTCCCTTCTGGGATGGGGCGGTCACATGGGAGAGGCGGAGATCAGAGGCCTCTGGTCTCCGGGCGGAGTCCCGGCTCCATATCAACCTTCTGGAGCTCCGGGCGATCCGACTTGCACTCAAGGCATTCCTTCCCTCTGTCAAAGGGAAGGTAGTGCAGGTGTTCACAGACAACACCACTGCCATGTGGTACTGCAACAAACAAGGCGGGGTGGGGTCGTGGACCCTTTGTCAGGAGGCTCTGCGCCTCTGGACATGGCTGGAACACCAGGGCATGTTCCTGGTGGTTCAACACCTGGCAGGTTCCCTGAACGCCAGGGCGGACGAACCCAGCCGCAGGTGCATGATGGATCACGAATGGCGTCTTCACTCGGAAGTGGCGCAAGGACTCTTTCTACAGTGGGGAGAGCCTTGGTTAGATCTATTCGCCACCGAAGAGAACGCGCAATGTCATCAGTTCTGCGCGTTGGAATTTCCAAGGCGGCACTCGCTCGGCGACGCTTTTCGTCACGAGTGGAGTTGCGGTCTCATTGTACGCCTTTCCGCCTATACCACTTCTACCCAGAGTGTTGAAGAAGATTCGGCACGACCGGGCCCAAGTCATTCTTGTGGCTCCGGACTGGGCTCGAAGAGTTTGGTATCCCGAGCTACTCAATATGAGCGTAGATCCCCCGATCCGTCTGCCTCTTCGGGAGGATCTTCTGTCGCAGCAGCAGGGGACGGTCCTCCACCCGAACCTGTCCAGTCTACACCTGCTTGCGTGGAGATTGAGCGGCGGCAGTTGATTCCTTTCGACTTGCCTCCCGAAGTTTGTGATGTGATTCTGGCAGCCAGGCGTCCCTCCACTAAGGTGGTATACGCCTGCAGGTGGAACAAATTTGTGGCATGGTGCACAGCAAAGGCTGTGGATCCCCTTTCTGCCCCTCTTTCTGAGGTCCTTCTGTTCCTTCTCTCTCTGGCCCAACAGGGTTCTGCCCTGGGTACCATCAAGGGTTATCTTTGTGCTATCTCGGCCTTCCTCAGGCTCCCTGATCAGCCCTCCCTTTTCAAGTCCCCTGTTGTTAACAGGTTCTTAAAAGGCATTACTCACCTCTTCCCTCCTGTTCCGTTTGTGATGCCTCAGTGGGACTTAAACTTGGTTCTTACCTTTTTAATGTGCGCTCCCTTTGAGCCTCTACATAACTGTCCTCTTCGTCTTCTGACTCTGAAGACAGCCTTTCTGGTGGCCATCACCTCCGCTCGGCGGGTGAGTGAGCTCCAGGCTCTATCTTGCAAACCTCCCTTTCTGTCTGTTCATCCAGACAAGGTTGTTCTTCGGACGCGTCCGTCCTTCTTGCCAAAGGTGGTTACTGCTTTCCACATTGGGCAGACCATCACTTTGCCCACCTTCTTTCCGCCTCCGCATCCTTCCAGAGAGGAAGAGAGGCTCCACCGTCTGGACCCAAAACGTGCGCTCTCCTTCTATATTGACCGCACAAAACACTTCCGGGTGGATGACCAGCTCTTTATTGGCTACGTGGGCGCCAAAAAGGTCGGGCGGTGCACAAGAGGACCATCTCCCGCTGGGTTACCTTGTGCATCAAGACCTGCTATTCTTTGGCTAAAAGGAGCCTCCTGTTGGGCTGCGTGCCCATTCCACCAGGGCAACGGCTGCTACCACGGCCTTGGGCCGCGGTGTTCCGCTGCCGGTTATCTGTCAGGCAGCTACGTGGGCCTCGCTGCACACGTTTACAAAGCATTACTGCCTTGACAGTCAGGTCCGGAGGGACGGCTTCTTTGGCCGTTCTGTCCTCCAGGACTTCCTTGTCTGATCTTTGTTCGCAGACCCACCACCGGGGTTGGTATTGCTGGGGTATCTATTCTAAGGTAAGGAATCTGTCACTAACGTGTCTCTTTCAGATGCACAAGTTACTAACTTGTGTAACGATATATCTGTAAGAGACAGTAGTTAGTGACAGATTCCTTACCGCCCCACCCATCCTCCCCGTTCTGCGAACTGATTTCTAGGGTTAAGGACATCCCTTTCAGGGCCCTAGTATTTTTCAGACACCTATGTCAGCTTCTTGCATGGCTCTGCGTTCCTGGCGCGGAAAGTCGTGTACAGAACTGACGTCAGCGCGCAGGGGCGGCGCCTAAGTACTGCCCGCGACGTCATCCCGGCGATCACGACGCCGACGACGGACGCGGAGCCGCACGACGCCGCCTACCGACGCGCAAGGGTACTGCTACGCAAAAAACTTTCCGGATCCAGCCTGACGCCTGGGGATATTCTAAGGTAAGGAATCTGTCACTAACTACTGTCTCTTACAGATATATCGTTACACAAGTTAGTAACTTGTGCTTTCTGGTCAACAACAAGGGTTGCAGTGGATTCTATTGAAAAATCATTTTTATTGGGCCATGCTCAGCACCCACACCCCTCCACACTGCCCCTCCCCCGCCCAGGCAGGACCCAGCCCTCAGCAGCCGCCTTCTGTTACCACCTGGTCATTCACTACCTTGACAAGTTCTTGTTTTTGAGTCCAAACGGCTCTGGTAGATGTGCTAACGCACTGTTCTCCTTCACCAAGCTTATGGGTGGCTTTGGTGTTCCACTGGCGAAGGAGAAAACACAGGGTCCTGCCACAACCATAGTTCCTCCGGGGATTGAAATTGAGTCAGTAAAGTGGGAGTGAAGGTTGCCGCAATAAAGCGTTAGTGCCATCAGGGCATCACTGAGAACCTGCTGGGAGGTGCATAAAGTCAGTCACGTTACACCAGCTTTTGGTGAGGCAGCTTAAGATTGCATTTAAGAGCTTCCAATGGGATGCCCCTTTCAAGATCTATCGCATATTTCCGGGCTTAGAGAGAAGCATCACAGAAGACGGGTTTCAGCAGAGTTAAAACAGGACATGATGATTTGGTTGCCATTTCTAGAGTACTTTAATGGTTCAGGGGTGTGGGCAGGTCCAGTGCAGTGACGTCAAGAATGTGTTACAAGCAAAAACAAGCATTGGAAATGCATTAGGTCTCGCCTTTGTTCAAGTTAAAGCAATTTGCTTTGCTAATGGTATTGTTTTATATCTTTGTATTAATCAGTGTATGTTTGTGATATGTTGTGATTTTATGTTTTTAGAATTGTATTTGTTAGCTGTGTAGTAGTTTAAAGCATAGTTTAGTAGGAGAGGAGCAGTGCTTAAGATTTGGGTAGGAGAATTAGAAGAATAGCATGAGGGTTAATGAAGTATAGTGAGGATTAGAATACTATGTGGCAGAAGAAAGGTGCGCGGGTATTAAATAGGGAGAAGGAATGAAGTGTGGATGAGTTTAGTGTTGGTTTGAATGTAGGAAAGTGTGGAGAGCAGTATGAGGTATATTGGTATTGTAAATGACAGTGCTTTTTATTTATGTTTTTAAAAACCAAAACATAAATAAAAGGCATTTACAATGGCAATAGCTCAAAATCGTGTACTTGCGAGACCTATTGCATTGCAAATGCTTGTTGAAGTTGTAAGCCATTAACACAAAGTGGTCCTTTTAATTATTCTCGCCCTTCACACACAAATGACAATATTATCCTGATGCTGCCCAGGACACAGAGCAGCGATCATGACTGTACCAAACACCAACGGTGCACGGGGGGGAAATCAGGGAGGGGGAAACATTTACAAGGTAAAAATGACAAATCCTAGTTCAGCATATAGAAATCAGCCTGTGCAAACCACACCGACGTTACACCCCAACACAACTTGCCCCTTAAAAGACCCACAAACCCAAAATGGCAACCAGCTTCACTACCCCTTGTTTATACAACAAATAGTATTGCAGTGACTGTGGGATATGCAACTACAGAGAAAGCAAGCAGCAGGCATAGACAAATTGTAAGAAATGCACATTTCAGTGCTGGAATAGCTTGGATGTCAATAGTTTAAATTCGAAACACTAAAACTTCTGGCTCAAAAACGTACCCCTTGCTTTAATATAAAAACTATTTTCACACATGTATATACTAAAACAAGTTTTACAGCATTACTGCATTTTGTTTAGCTGCTGCGTGAGGAGGGAAGTGCCATTGTAATAAAAAATAATTCAAAAACAAAACAAGATTGACATCAGCAGTCACACTGGCTTCCTCTCGGGCGTTGTGCTCAAACTGTAAAACGGGCATTGATGGTCAGAATAAAAATTTTAAACAAAAAAGGGACGTAAACACTAACAATACCTTTCAGGTTTCGTAATAGTGAATATACGGGTAGACACAGTTAAAACACAAATGTCCTTCAAACTACTTCACTTGTGTTCTGAACTTTACAGTATATTCTCTGGGGAGCGCTGCTGCACGACAACAGACCAAAACCTTTCCTCAAACGAGCTGTGATTTAGCAAAATCATTCATCTAGCCCCCAGAAATACAAGTCTAGACCAGATGTAAATGTGTTTAAGAGCCCGCTCATTCAAGCCGCGCCATTCATTTTCCCGTCACGTCACTGAAACTTGTTAGCTCCGTTTCCAAGGCAACGACCTCAGAACGGGGCTTGCAGAGGAGCGACAGAAGGCATGCGGACAACAAGCGTGCATCCCCCTTTTATGCGCCAATCGACAAGTTTGTTCATTAGCCACACACTATGCAGTGATGTATAGCAGCAACCAAGGCTGAAGGTATCTTTGTCTCTAGACCAACGCATATCAAAAGGGAAAACCAGTGCGGTCGGTCTCATCCGGTTTCAAGTTTTAAAGTGTTTTCCAGCTAAAATGGAACTAGTTCAGAAAATAAATAAATAAGACTCAAACACACGAACAGAAAGCAAAAAGATGGCGAACGGAAAGCAAACAGATGGCCAGTTAGAAGCCATCATACGTCACAGGAACAAACATGGCGTCAGCCAGTCGAAATGGGCCGTCCTAAAAGTGGACAAGGCGGAAAACAAAAACCCTGCTTGCCAATCACGCACCCTCGTTTAACATAAACGAGGGCGCGAGCCAATTGAAAAGAAGGGCGTGGCTTAAAGCACCCGTCTGAAATCGTATCGATTCCAAAAGGCCCTCGCATGGCGAGAGCAGCGCATGCGCGCTGCTAACGCCAGGCGAGACCTAAAAAGGGGGGAGGTAGAGGCTAGGTTTATCCTCCCTACTGATATATAACAAACAAAAATTGAATACTTCGAAGAGAACCTGCCCTAGGGATTAGTGATAGGATACCGCGAGAATCCGCTGTATCCTATCACTAAAATTCCTTCCGTGATAAGATCAGTGTATGAGGTACTAATGTAATGGATAACAAAATCGCCATGATGACACCCTTATACATTTGGTGATAAAAAAGATGACACCCATAAACATTAGGTGATAACACTTTTTGAGCCGGCAATGTTGAAACACTGCCAAAAAAATCCCTCTACATGATAACTGAAAAATCTCGCAATATATTTTGTTTTATGAGTCTACATTTCAACAAGGGGGGTGGGACTCGTTTTTCAAAAATGTTCCTTCTGATAACCCACATCTGGCTATTTGTACCAGTGCCGGTATGACATGGGCTACAAACAATCCTATATGTGCCAGAGACCTAACAAACAAGCGTTTTTTATGAAAAATCATCCGTTTTTTTAAATAAACCCTGTTCTATGGCTCACTCATGTAGTTTAATATTATTATTTACTTCTATGTCCCACAGATGCAGTTTAGTTTTATTACTACCTCCTCCAGAATTCAAGTAGCTTTAAACACTTGGTTCTGTGATTTAATAGAACCATTAACCTTTTTTTTTAAAATATTCTTTTCCGTGTAAAACCAATCACGGGTGCACAACAGAAGGGACAATTGTAGCCCTTTCGTGTTTCACAAACTTCATACCTGCAACATGGCGCCGGCGTGACGCCAGCCCCTGCTGCCATGTTTAAACACTGCGCGGTGCAGTGTTTACATGTTGCAGGACTCTGGCACTTTCCCACCACACGAACGCGAGCTGCTTTAAATAGAGACATCGGAGCAACAACCCGTTAATATGCGGTCCCCAGGGCAAGAAGTAGGACCAAGGCGGCTTTGATGAAGTAAGTGGCAGGGTTTTTTACCTCAGGATGCTCACAAATAGGAGGCAACCGAGACCATGGAAGTTGCACTACCAACTGCAGCTTTTTTCTGATCGGCATATCTTTTCTCCCTAATTAGGGTTTGACTACAGGCCCCTCGACCCTGGTTTCAACCATGACCCTATAGCATAGCGTTTCCTAAGTACGTTACGAAGTAAATCTGAAAGAGACACGTTAGTGACAGATTCCTTACCTTAGAATATCCCCAGGCGTCAGGCTGGATCCGGAAAGTTTTTGCGTAGCAGTACCCTTGCGCGTCGGTAGGCGGCATTGTGCGGCTCCGCGTCCGTCGTCAGCGTCGTGATCGCCGGGATGACGTCGCGGGCAGTACTTAGACGCCGCCCCTGCGCGCTGACGTCAGTTCTTCTTTTTCCGCGCCAGTAAGCGTAGATCCGGGAAGAGCAGTGCCCTAGTAAATTTTTGACTAAATTTTTGGTGATTTTTTCTTTTCGAGTCTTCTCGACTCCTAGGTGTCGGTAGGGATGCCCGGCTTCAAGCCATGCGACGTCTGTGGTCGAATGATGTCGATCACAGACCCGCACTTAGAGTGTCTCTACTGTCTCGGCCGAGACCACGACACGAAGTCGTGCCCTGACTGCCGGGCCTTACACCCGAAGGCTTTGCGAGAGCGGTCTCGAAAGCTCCTCGAGGTCCGGCAGTCTGCTCCGCGCCGTACCAAGCCCCGGTCCCGTGAGAGGTCGAGGGGCCGGCCGCGGAGCCCCCGCCGGTCGTCGGAGTCCAAGTCTTCGCACTCTTCGGGTAAGTCGAAGCACAAGAAGTCTAAGAAGCACCATCGCTCTAAGACTTCGCCTCGCCGGTCTCGCGACTCGGCTGAGGCCCTTGTCGGCACCGTCCCCGCGGCTCCGGATGTGCCTGTGGCGCCGCCCCCGCATTACCCGTCCTTCCCGGGTTCGGGGGCGACTCCGGCCGAGATACAGGAATTCCACCAGGGCAACGGCTGCTACCACGGTGCCCAAACGCGCTAAAAAGCGCGAGTCACCACCGCGGAGCGGGACGCCAGAGTTTGCTACCGCGGTGTTCCGCTGCAGGATATATGTCAGGCAGCTACGTGGGCCTCGCTGCACACGTTTACCAAGCATTACTGCCTTGACAGCCAGGTCCGGAGGGACGGCTTCTTTGGCCGTTCTGTCCTCCGGGACTTCCTTGTCTGATCTTTGTTCGCAGACCCACCACCGGGGTTGGTATTGCTGGGGTATCTATTCTAAGGTAAGGAATCTGTCACTAACGTGTCTCTTTCAGATGCACAAGTTACTAACTTGTGTAACGATATATCTGTAAGAGACAGTAGTTAGTGACAGATTCCTTACCGCCCCACCCATCCTCCCCGTTCTGCGAACTGATTTCTAGGGTTAAGGACATCCCTTTCAGGGCCCTAGTATTTTTTCAGACACCTATGTCAGCTTCTTGCATGGCTCTGCGTTCCTGGCGCGGAAAGTCGTGTACAGAACTGACGTCAGCGCGCAGGGGCGGCGTCTAAGTACTGCCCGCGACGTCATCCCGGCAATCACGACGACGGACACGGAGCCGCACGACGCCGCCTACCGACGCGTAAGGGTACTGCTACGCAAAAACTTTCCGGATCCAGCCTGACGCCTGGGGATATTCTAAGGTAAGGAATCTGTCACTAACTACTGTCTCTTACAGATATATCGTTACACAAGTTAGTAACTTGTGCTTTACTTCCTGTATGTTAAATGTTTTGTCGTGTTATGTCTTGTTGTGTCTTGTCCCACGAGTGTGTTTTTGCACAAACCACTTAGTGTGTCAACAATTTTACACGCTAAAAATGAGTGACCACTGGTTAGACCTATTGAGCACCCACTATATACGGGTGTTGCATAGTCATGGTTTAAGATGAGCTTCTGTGACCTGCCAGCCCGGCTGACAGGTCGATATTTTTAATGCTTTTCCTTTTGTTATTGCAGATACAGGATTTTTCATTAACAAACCGTATGTATACATAGTGCATGCGCATTAAGTGTGCACAAGTGTGTCCTTATTATAGGATTGGTTAGGAGTGGTACACACAAGGCTGGTCCCCATGGAGTCCTGAAGAAGAGCCAATAGGGGAACGGCTCAAAACATGTTGGCTATCCATTACTGAGACAACCAGACTCATTATGGTCTCATTTTTCAGTAATAACCCCCGATTTTAACCTTACCAACTACGGGGCGGGAATAAAATAGTGCCCACTAGTTAAGTATTTTTAATTACCTTTTTTCCACTCCCCTTTACTTCACCTAGTCTACACCAGTAAGTGCTCCTGCGTAATCGCTAAGTCGCAGAATGCCTCAATCCGTACAGGATTGGGATGAACCCCAATGATGAAGCATGCCACCTAAGGGGAACCCTGGTGGGTGAGGGGTCTCTGGAAAAAAAGTCTTTTTTCTAGTAAGCGATTACAGCGGATTCTCGCTGTATCCTATC
Organism: Calotriton arnoldi; assembly: GCA_963921515.1. NCBI lineage: Eukaryota > Metazoa > Chordata > Amphibia > Caudata > Salamandridae > Calotriton > Calotriton arnoldi. The sequence continues at coordinate 1,673,069 of CAWUFW010003744.1, read as the reverse complement.
ACTAATCCCAGAGTTTGCCGCTTGTAGCCTCTTGCTGCTGCTGGGGACTACCTGTCCCTGGATCCTTCCCTGGAGGGGAGGAGCATCGCTGCCCAAACGCGCTAAAAGCGCGAGTCACCACCGCGGCGCGGGACGCCAGAGTTTGCCGCTCGTTGCCTCTTGCTGCTGGCGGGGACTACCTGTCCCAGGATCCTTCCCTGGAGGGGAGGAGCATCGCTGCCCAAACGCGCTAAAAAGCGCGAGTCACCACCGCGGAGCGGGACGCCAGAGTTTGCCGCTCGTTGCCTCTTGCTACTGCTGGGGACTACATGTAACCCAGGATCCTTCCCTGGAGGGGAGGAGCATCGCTGCCCAAACGCGCGAGTCACCACCGCGGCGCGGGACGCCAGAGTTTGCCGCTCGTTGCCTCTTGCTGCTGCTGGGGACTACCTGTCCCAGGATCCTTCCCTGGAGGGGAGGAGCATCGCTGCCCAAACGCGCTAAAAAGCGCGAGTCACCATCGCGGCGCGGGACGCCAGAGTTTGCCGCTCGTTGCCTCTTGCTGCTGCTGGGGACTACCTGTCCCAGGATCCTTCCCTGGAGGGGAGGAGCATCGCTGCCCAAACGCGCTAAAAAGCGCGAGTCACCACCGCGGCGCGGATGCCAGAGTTTGCCGCTCGTTGCCTCTTGCTGCTGCTGGGGACTACCTGTCCCAGGATCCTTCCCTGGAGGGGAGGAGCATCGCTGCCCAAACGCGCTAAAAAGCGCGAGTCACCACCGCGGCGCGGGACGTGCGCGGGCTCGCCCGAGCGAAGCCCGGGCCAAGGGCAGGCCCGTCCTGCGCCCGTCATCGCCAGGAAGAGGCAGGGCAGGGCCACCCCCCTCGGTCGTTCTGACTGGCACTACAGAAGGACCAGCCGGTAAGACTTCTATCAGTCCATCTCCCCAGCCGCTATCACAAGCATCCAGCTTACCTTCCTGGACATTACTGTCACAGCCGGCCAACGCCCGTAAGCTGAGGTGTTCTAAGGACTATCAGATTACAGTGACTTTTGTTTATTACCATCTTTGAAGTGGGCTGGATGTGTTATAGTGGGAGTGTCTAGAGTAGGCTGTACATTTTTAAGTCTATAATTGTAGGGTTTTCTTCTCAAGTCATTAGTTAACTAAATGGGGAGGAGGGCAGCCCCCACTCGAGCTAAAACGATAAGCACTCCCCCACTCCCCCCAACATCTATAGATAAAATGCTCCAGAGGGCAATAGGGGTGGTGGACTCTGAAATCGAGTTAACAGAAAGGCGGTTATCACTTACTCCTGATTTATTTATTTCTCCATCCTTGCAGATCACTCAGTCAAACCAGGTCCAAATCCAGGCAGATGTACATCTACCGCCTCCTACTGAGGCAGTATCACACAAAAAAGTGATCGCCAAAAGTAAAAACGCCCAGAGTATCCCCAAGAACGGAAAGCGTAAACTAACATCTGAGGCTGGATCAAAAAAAAAGAAATATTGTGAGGATTCTGCTGCCAACACAGAGGAGGATGCAGAGCGAGAGTTTAGAGCAGGCGGGCTGAATCCAGCTAGTGTAGGTAAGACATACCCGCTGTGGGCTCTGAATTTAGTGGTAGATTTGCAGAATAACCTGAGGGCTATCATTAAAGAAGAACTGGCCCCCTTGTTGGCCGCCTAGACATTCTGGAGAAAGTACTAGCGTCAGGGGAGGCCCGCTCATTTAACCATTTTAATGGCCAGCCCATAAGAGGTACTGACGTATGTTGTCAGGTCGAAAGTAAGGATCTAATATCTCCGCTGGGGCCGGAGGGGAATGCATCCAAGGGCCCCAGGCTGAACTATGAAATAGGGAACCAAAGTGCCCCCAGGTCACAGAGAGATAGGAGCATCGGCCCTGAGAACCGAATTAATAACAAGTCACCACGTTTAAGAAACCGAGAAGCATCTAGTCCCCTAGACCCAGTCACCAACAGAAAAGAGAGTAGACAAATAGTTCAAGGATTGAGCGAAGGCGCAAATGTCTCAAACCTCCCAGATATAAACCTCCCTCCTGCTTGCTCTCCGTATGTAGCCATTTTGACAGGCGTTCCGCCCATTGAACCCAGCATGAAAGAAACCCATCTTGAGCTGAGGAACAAATGCCTGTTCTGGCTTGTAAAACATAAACATTTTGATTATGCCAGAGCTAGAGAAATTATAATGGTTCGCAGAGTAAGGTGGGTGGGAAATCGGAAAAAAAGTGAGACGGGTGAGTGTGTTGTCATAAATTTTAAAAACCCCTACACTGTGATCAATTTATTCAAAATCCCCACTAGTTGCTATAATTCTACGACAGCCATGAGTCTTCGACCCCTGAATTTTTTTTATCCACTACCACAGCCATTTTTAAGAAGCAGCGTTCCTCCTTCAATTCCAGAAGCTGGTGTACGGCCCTGCTCAAAAGGTAGTTGGGATGCTCATCACAGGTTTCCACCTTTTAACATCTCAGTGAATAATAGATATGATGCATTGGAGGGGGTAGATTGACAGAGAGGGATCTTCGGTGGTTGGGCTCACACAAGTGGTGGGACATGATTTTAAGGACACAGATAGGTGGGGATTGAAGCGAATCACGGCAGGTGGCAGTTTAAGTCCCCCCCACTTGACTAACCAGACAGGAGAAAGAATCAAACCATCCGTGGTCCCTGATGCACAATTCGATGCCCCTTTGAGAGAACAAAGCAGAGAAAGTACACTGTTGGGGAAAATAGGTGAGAGCTGTGTGGCTGACCCTGGCGACTCTGTTATACATGATGATGCAGCCCCGGGGGTCATGAGAAGGGCGAGTGGGCACGCCAATGGGTTGAGGATACTCTCATGGAATGTGGCAGGTCTCAAAAATAAATTGCCCTGCACGGACTGGGGCGACTTTGTCGATAAGTATGACATTTGCATATTCCAAGAGACTTGGGCGAGGGAAGACTTTCAACGGGTGGGTTATGCCTCCTATAACATCTTAGCTTCCATGGGGGGGAGGGGGAGACCCTCTGGAGGCCTATCAATCTGGGTAGGCACCCACCTTGATTGCAGGGCGGAGCAGTTATCAACCCCCATAAGTGACATTCAGTGCGTGCTGCTCTCCTTTCCAACAAAGGTGAAAATCGCCCTAATAAATGTCTATTCTCGCCCTGTCAACAACAGCCAGGAATCGTCCACTATTGCTCTGCTGGGAGATTTTATTCCAACCCTAGATCCGGCGATATGGCTGATTGTGGGGGTGATTTTAACTGCCACTTTGAACCCCTCACTGATCCTTTACATTTTGTCCCAACAGAAGAAGACCTTTACTGGTCTATTCCCAACCCCCTCACCATACCCATCAAAGCATGGTCTCCATTGGCCATGCAGTTAAATTCACTTACCCTCACTTTTTCACTAAGAGCATGCAATGGTCGGACTAAATCTGACCAACCAGGGCAGTCTACATTTAATAGAGTAGGCCAGGCTTCACTCATCGATTATATTTTGGTGGAAACAAGACTCTGGGGAAAAGTCCTTGATTTTTATATTGAACAAAGGCGGGACAGTGATCATAATGCTTTGATCTTAACCCTCAATCAGTGGGATCTAGGTACTGCCAAAATCTCCCCCATATCTGCCAATTGCCATAGTGCTCTAGTAGCGACTAATAATAGAAGAAACGTTAGATGGGGCTATATTCAACAGTCCCCTGCAAAGTTAGCGAAAATCTATCAGCTAGCAATGCCATCTTTAGTTAAAATGTGGGAGACAGTTTATGAGGAGGGTCTCAAAACGGATCTAGACAAGGTAGGGGAAATACATTCTGAGCTCTCCTTGAATTTGGGGGAGGTTTTCTACCCGGTGATCCGTGTTAGAGAAAATAGCCACAATAGATGCCCTTGGTTTAACGACCAGTGTCGTAAGGCCAAGCGGGGCCTATTGGAAGCAGTTAAGGCCAATGACAGGCCGCAAATTAAAATTGCTAGGGCTAGATACAACCGGTCTATTCAGCTGGGGAAAAAGAACTGGGAACAAGAAAGGTGGGAAATGCTTAGGAGTGCCCTGGATGATAAGGATTTGAAAACCTTTTGGGCAATAGTGAGCACGGGCGATAGGGAAGGGAGATCAGCCATTGAGCCCAATATAGCCCCAGAAGCATGGGAGACCCATTTTGGGACACTATACTCCCATCGGGATGCTGGCCTTGCCAACACTATCACCACCAGCATGGCTTCCGAGCCCCAATTAGAGGGGGAGATGGAGATTACTAGCACTGAAGTGAGGAATGCCATTAATAAGCTACATGGCAATAAAGCCCCAGGCCTAGATAAACTCCCAGGGGATCTTTTTCGCAAAGAACCCGTAATATGGGTTCCATATTTGTGTGCTTTATTTAATGCGGTAATGAAGGGATCGAACCCCCCCGATACTTGGCGTGGGGCTGAGATTTTTCCTATATTTAAAAAAGGTTACCCCCTTACACCCTCCAACTATAGGCCGATCAGTCTAATTGATATCTCCCAAAAACTCTTTGGCCGGGTGCTCCTGGACCGCCTCCAGGGTTGGCTAGAAGAAGAGCGAATATTAAGCCCTTATCAGGCCGGCTTCAGATCAAAAATGTCAACTGTTGAGAGGGGGCGTGGCTTGCAGCCGCGGAAGATGGCGGCTTAGTTCGCGAGCTGCGCTAGCAGACTAAGATTTCCCCTTGCAATCCGGCATAATCCGTACACAGACGCAGCCACCGAGGACGCCCACTGTCTGTGGAGAGTGGCGGTGACCCGCGACGGTGTCTGGCAGCAGTTTTGGGCGCCCGTGAATGCGGTGACATGAAGTGCTGACCGGAGCCTGCGTTGGCAGAAAATGGCGCCGGCCGGGGACCTGTGAGCGGAGGCTGCCCTCGGTCCCTGTTGCGCCTGCGGCACGTCGGCGGAGCTTCCTGAGCCTCTCCTGAGCGGCGGTGAGTCGCATTCCTGCAACAATACGGGCCCTGGGGGCGAAGCAACGAGCGGGCGGTGAGCGGGTGCTCCCGCAGCCGCTATTCATCGTCATTCACCGAGGAGGTGAGGAGGAGCCTGGAGAGGCCGGGAGGCTCTATCCGCGTTTGGACAGACGCCCTGGGGCCACGGACAGCTGGTGGTGCCGGCCGGGAGCCTTGGCGATACATGAGGCCGCGAGGGCAGTGGGACTGGTGAGCGGCCCCTCCCCCATTGACCTGGCTGTGGTGATGGTTGTGGGCGTGCGGCTTTAGGCGCGCCGGAAGAGTGACTGAACCCTTTCTACCGGGCCTGAGACCCAACATACCGCGACAGGTGCTACATTCGGCAGGGGTCTGAACTGCACCTTCGGGACTGCCTCCCCAGCGCTGGTGCGAGTACCTGCAGGTGAAGCAACGGCCTCCTGGCTCGGGTCTGCTCCATGGACAGTCCCAGATTTAGGTGCGGTTGGTGCTACTGCGGTCCATGGTGAGTGACGAGTCCACCTAATCCTGGTATTGAGCGGGTTGCCCTGAGACAGTGTTGGAAGGGGACATCCGTCGCGAGTGCGGGTCCCGGCGAGGCTCCGTGGAGTGCTGGTGCTCAGCTGGATCCTTGTTCTCGGTCCGCCATGGGTCGCACCAGGCCACTGGGCCAAACTAATCAAATCGATAAATATACTGTCGCTGTGAACCGGGAGGAAGGTGCGAAGGGCGGGGGCCAGCACGATGACCCTGAGGACAGCGGTCCGGACCCCTCCCTGAAAGATATCATGAGGGCTATTAGTGATTTCCGTGGTACCCTGGAGCCTAAACTGGACTCCGTGACAAAAGAGGTGAATCTCCTACGGGCAGACTTCCAGAAGATGTCAGAAAAGGTCTCTGCTGCGGAAACTGGAATTGGGGGCCTTCAGTCGAGGACGAAGAGGCTGGAGGAACAGGTTGCCGCTCTCACCAAGAACCAGGCCGACATCCACGCTCGCCTGGAGGACCAGGAAGGCCGGGCTCGACGAAATAATATTCGTATAGTTGGCGTGCCGGAAGTACTGGAGGGGCCATCGACGGACTGGTTTGTAGAAGACCTGATCCTAAACCACCTAAACGTCTGTCAAATTTTTTTTCTGTTGAACGGGCACACACGGGGCTCCTCCCCGCACGATCATCGCCCGCATCCTTAATTTCAGAGACAGGGACGCCATACTACAGGCGGCGCGCACTCATGGAGACCTTCATCGCGACAACGCCACCATCCGTTTCTTCCCGGATGTCACGCTCCAGGTTCAACGACAGCGGCGCTCCTTTGATGGGGTTAAAAAGGCCCTTCGAGACCAGGGAGTGAAGTACATGATGCTTTTCCCGGCCAGACTCAAAATACTGGATGGAGAGAAGGCATACTTCTTCGATACACCGGCGGATGCCAGCGACTGGCTAGAAGGCTGGCGAACTGTTGGTCGGCAGGGGAGGCGGCCAAGCTCTGCAATGCATCGGGGTGATCGAGCCGCGGACATGGGTGAAGGGCGATCTACCAGTGGCAGCGAGCAGCAGGCGGCTGCGTGACTTTGAGACGACTCTGGCACCGTTGTGTCAGGTGGTAGGCCCTGCATAAACCTTGCCTGTGTGGGTGGGTGGGTGGTTTGGTTCCACGGCGGATGGGTGACAGGGTCCGGGGCTTTTGGCCTGATCCATGCATGGGACAGTGTGCGAGACGTGGACAGTCTCTGTTCTTTATTGGTCTCTGAGTTGGGCTGGGGGTGGGCGCAATATTGTATGAGGGCTGCCTTGCCGTTTATAGTATGGGGGTGTATGATTCAACACTAGTTGTGTACCTCTTCCTTATGTCTGCAAGCCTTCGTTTCCTCATAAATGTTATTAGTTGTGTTTTCAGGGCGACAGGCACTCTGCAAGTTTTCTTGGTGGGGGGTTTGGGACTCACCTGGCAGGGCGGCAGGGAGGGGGGAGTTTGGGTGTTGGGGGGCAGGACTTAAGGGGCTCGAGGGAGTTGGGGGGGACGGGGAGTTTGCTCAAGCCACAATATTCATCATGCACTGGGGACTGTTTCGGGGGTCACGTCCGGGACAATAGTTCCTCCGAGGGGGTGGAGGGGTTTTCGATATGATGGGTGACTCGGCTATGGTAAAGGTTTGGACCTGGAATGTTAATGGGCTGGGCAATAAAATCAAGCGTACATTGGTGCTACAATATGTAAAGAGGCACTCCCCGGATGTGGTCCTTCTTCAAGAATCGCATCTGATGGGGAATTGATGTAAAGCCCTTGATCGGTTCGGCTACAAAATGGTCATACATTCGGGGTTCACCTCTGGGTCACGTGGAGTGGGTATCTTGGTACGTAATACCCTACCTTTTGTTATTTCGGGCACCTGGGTGGATGAGGCGGGCTGCTTCGCCGCAGTGGCGGGTAGATGGGAGGGACGCACATTGGTGTTCTGCTCTTGCTATATACCCCCCGGCCTTCATTCTGGGTGCTTTCCCAAGCTGAGCGCGTTTCTGATAAACCTCCCTGCGGGAACGCTACTTCTTGGGGGCGATACAAATGCTGTTATGTGCCCGGAGATTGACCGGTCTAGTGCCCCCACGGGTCGGCATGGAGAGAGGGGCCTTTTGGACTTTGTCACGGCCATGGGGATGGGAGATCTGTGGCGGGCGCAGAACCCCACACTTAGACAATACACATTTCACTCGGCACGACACGGGTCCTTCTCAAGGATCGACCATTTGTTTAACCGGTCGGATCAGATGGGGGAATTTGGTACCACTACACATATGGCACGGGGGATCTCGGATCACTCCCCTGTTTGTACCACCCTCAGGGGCCCTGTCGTAAGCAGAGCGGCTTTTCCGAGAATAGACCCCTGGCGCCTCCGAGACCCTGAAATTGGCGATAAGCTAAGGGGTGGGTCTGAGCTGTATTTTAAGGAGAACCAGAGGTCAATGGATTCCCAGATTATCCTATGGGAAGCGTACAAGACGGTGCTGAGGGGCATGGCTCAGTCACTTATTGGGGCGCAAAAGAAAGAGGAGTCCCTCCAGATTCGGCTCCTGGAGAGTGAAATACATCAGTTGGAGGGGGACGCGGCTGCTACCCCTTCCCTGGATCTTTGCCACAGGCTAAAGCTGAAACAGAAGGATCTTAGGGCCTTGGCAGAGACCGAGGCCCGAGCCTATGCGCTGGCCACTCAGCACCAGATTTACGACGTTGGCGATAAGGCACTGAAATTGTTGGCGTGGTTGGAGCGCCCGGACAGGGAGCGTTCGTGGGTAGCTGCGGTACGGGACGAAGAGGGCAAACTATGCTCGTCCAGCGCAGATATAGCAGAGGCCTTTGCGGCTCATTTTGAGAGAGTGTACTCACCTGTGTGCACTAGAACCGAGGAAGATTGTGAGGACTTCTTAAGGGACTTTGCGCTCCCCACACTGACTGAGGAGATGAGTGAACGTATGGAGGCAGACGTCATGGTAGAGGAGCTCGCTAAGGCGCTTAACTCCCTGCAGTCGGGCAAAGCATCGGGTCCTAATGGGCTTCCAATCGAAATCTATAAAAGACAAGCCTCGATTGTAACAGCCCCCATGCTCGAGATGCTTCAGGAGGCGCGTGAGCGTGGGTACCTACCCCCTGACCAGAGAGAGGCCATGATCGTGGTGATCCACAAGGCTGGGAAACCAGCAGACCAATGTGCCTCATACCGGCCGATCTCTTTGCTTAATGTGGAGGTAAAGGCTCTTGCCAAGGTCCTGGCGGATCGTATACTATCGGAGGTTACCGATTTGGTCCATGTTGATCAATCCGGCTTTATGCCCCGTAGAAGTACCCGTCATAACCTTCGGCGTCTTTATGGGGTTCTGTATATGACTGAGGATGCTGGAGACACCAAGACGGCATTGATGGCGCTGGACGCATCGATGGCCTTCGACAGCATAGAATGGCCATACTTGTTTATGGTACTTCGGCGGTTGGGCTTTGGACCGATCTTCTGTAGCTGGGTACGGCTCCTATATAAACGACCGACGGCTCGGGTGCGGGTTAACGGGGCTGTGTCTAGGGCCTTCTCCCTGCAGAGGGGGACAAGGCAGGGATGCCCTCTGTCCCCTCTCCTCTTTGCCCTGGCGCTGGAGCCCTTGGCCCATTGGATCAGGAGGGACCCCTCGATTTGGGCTCTAGCGGCAACGGATGAATGGGAGGAGTGTATATCCTTATACGCCGATGACATCATCCTCTATCTGGCTAGACCATACCACTCGATTGCCCAAGTAGTTCACTTATTCGAGTTGTTCGGTAGCTACTCCGGCTATACCATTAATTGGTCGAAGTCTGTGATTTTCCCCTTGTCGGGCTCTCCCCCTCGAGTCCCGTCCAGGTGCTCCGCACCTGTGGTCCTGGAGGGATTCAAGTATTTAGGGATGTATGTAACGCGTAACAGACAGGAGTTTTTTGAGAGGAATCTCGAGCCCCAGCTAACTCGCCTGCAAGCCGATGTGGCCCATTGGCGCACTCTCCCGCTCTCTCTTATGGGTAGGGCGGCAATGTTTAAGATGCTCACGCTGCCGAGGCTACTGTATGTTCTGCAGAACACCCCTTATCAGATACCCACGAGTATTTTCAAACGGATTTCTCAGGCGGTGCGGACCTTGTTATGAGACGGACGGTCCCCTAGGGTAGCGCTACACAAATTACACAGGGGGGTGTACGACGGGGGGTTAGCGGTCCCAGATGTTAAATTATACTACTGGGCGGCACAATTGCAGGTGGTCAATGATTGGGTGTACACTGAAAGGGACGAACCCGCCTACCGAGTAGACAGAATGGTCATGCCACGGGGCACTTGTGAAACTCTCCTGTATGTCCGTAGACCCCAGAAGATATGTCCGGACCACACTAGAGTAGTCTTCCACTGCTGGCAGGAGGCGAATCGACTCCTGGGCTGGGCTGGCAAGATAACTGGGAGAACTCCACTCTGGCACGGGGACCTGTTGAGGGAAGTGGCGACGTTAACAGGGTTTAAGGGATGGCAGCAAATAGGTATTGATTATTTGGGGGATGTCTGGATGGGGGACGCAATCCGTACTTTTGAATATCTCCAGAAGGAATATAGCTTAAATACCTCACAGAGATATCAGTACCTACGCCTCCAGCATGCCCTACGCTCTCACATACCAAGTGGCACAGTAATCCCGGAGTACTCCCCGATGGAAGATCGTTTGTTACTTGATCCCATTGCGGAGAAACCCGATCCCTTGGTTAGTCTCAGAGCGGCCTGGACCCGGGACCTTGGGAGCCTCGACGAGGAGGACTGGCAGGATGCGCTCCAGGGGCCCAGGGAGATCGCTATCCGTTCTAGGTTTAGGCTTGTACAGTTCAAAATCCTTCATCGCACATACTATCCTCGCACCCACCTGTATACATGGGGAAGGTGTCAGTCGGCGCTTTGTGTGAGGGGTTGTCAACAAGAGGGCTCCTTCTTCCACATCATTTGGGAGTGTCCGGTGATCAGTTTATTCTGGGTGAAAGTTACGGATATAATGTCTAGGGTAGCGGGGGTGCCTGTTCTGATGGACCCAAAGTGGCTTCTCTTGTTGATCAAAGGGGACAATGACTGGTCGAGATATGTGGAGCTTTGGCTGGCCCTGGCTGCAGGGGTAGCGAAACGGAATATTGCTAGAGCCTGGGGGGTGCGGGCGCCCCCTCTATGGGAAGACTGGCAGCGGGACCTCGACTGGTGCCAAAGAGCGGAAGAAACGGTATACAAAAGCAGGGGGTGCACGAAAAAATGGAAGAAAATATGGGCGCCCTGGCGTAAATATAGAGAGGCGGGTGCCGCCTTGGAGGAGTAGTCAATTTGTATTGATGATCGCCACTTGTGTTTCCCTGATGTGTAATTCCCAGATGATGTCTGCACTGCTCCCCACTGTGCTATTTTTACATGGTATGGTATTGTATGGTCTTATGAGCACTGTTAATAATAAAAAAGATTTAAAAAAAAAAAAAAGTGTCAACTGTTGACCAGATATTTAGATTACAACTACTTTACTGGAAAACAGTGACTATAGAGGGTGGCAGCCTCTATCTAATATTTGTTGATCTGAAGTCGGCCTTCGATCTTGTACCCAGAGAAACATTATGGAGGGTTTTGAGTGAACTAGGGATTCCTCCATATCTCCTAAATGCCATCAAGGGGCTACACTTCGATAATTTTGCACAAGTGCGCTGTGGGAGGCACGGGGAACTTACTTCTCGTTTCCCAGTTCAAAAGGGGGTACGGCAGGGATGTGTTTTAGCCCCTACTTTATTTTGTCTATTTATTAATGATCTTATCAACCATCTTAAATTAATTGAGGACAATGATGCTCCAAAGTTAGCCTCAGGGAAGGTCCCTGCGCTGATGTTCGCAGACGATACTCTGTTACTTTCGAAATCGCCTATGGGCATCCAGCGCATTTTAGATGGCTTTGAAAAATTTTGTAAGTTAAGAGGGCTGGAGATCAACCTAGATAAAACAAAATACATGGTCTTCAACCCTCCCCACACAACCCGGCCAAACCCTTCTCTACATGGTATCCCCTTAGAAAGAGTTAAGATATTCGACTACCTGGGAGTTACCTTGGCTGAGAATTTTGAATGGGGTCCTCAGTTAGATAAAGCAAGGCTTAGATAAACACAGACAGTCGGTGGTATAATGAAATTGTATAGATCTTCTGTTTTTAAACCAGCTGCCCCTGTGGTGGAAATCTACAAAGCCCAAGCGAGGGGTGCTACACTTTACGGGGTGGAGTTGTGGGGACATTGTCCTACTGGCAATCTGATAAAGGTAGAGAATAATTTCATGCGACAATTACTAGGCTTACCCTGGAGCACCCCTTTAACTCCCCTTCGTATGGATCTCGGACTGAGGCCGCTTGATGAAGAAATTGCCATGAGACCCCTAACTTTTTGGCGGAGGATGTGGGTGACTCCAGAGCTGTCTGTTTTTAGGGCTGAACTATCTGAGTTTTTATCTATTTGTAATATAAAGAAAATTCCATGGTTTCGCCATCTAAGGGACCTTGCCCTCAAGTTGGGCAAGCCGGACCTTTGGAGCACGCCCGAGACATCGTGTGCCAAGCTTTCCAGGTTGGACCTAGTTAACTCCTACAGAGCAGCCAAGCTAAGGTCCACCCGAGAAAGTACCTCAAGTGGTCGTCTAACTGCAGAATTTCTAGTGATAAAGGATGTATATAGCAGGGAAACCTTTCTAGATTTTGTTGAACCCCCATTGGCAAGGAAACTGTATATGCAACTGAGACTGGGGACCCTCCCATTTGCAGCATACACCAGCAAATGGGTGAGAGATCAAACGGGTGAATGCCCTGCGTGTAAATACAAGGTGGAGTCTGAAATACATGTTCTGCTCCTCTGCCCTGCCTATCGGCTGCCGCGCAAGCGTTGGTTAATCCAACTATGTAAGAACTTAGGGTTTGTGCGCGCCATAGAGGCTTCTAGAGTTCTAAAGTATGAAACTCACCCCCCAATTGTCTTTGCTGTATCGCGCTGTTTAAATTGTATGTGGCATATTCGTCGGGCTTACCTAAAGTGATTGCTGGGGGTTGAAGAGAACTGGTGAAGGGTGAGCAGGTCTATATTTAGGCTTTATGCCTTGCATTGATGTCCCACAGCTCTATTTTAGCATAAGATTTTATTATCTGGATATTTTTATACATTGGATGGTTTCTTTTTAACACTTTTTTATCTGGTCGGCTGCATTTTAACTGTTTATGTTTTAGTATATACACCTTCCATCCCTGCTGCACCTATGTAGTGTGTGTTATGTGCTTTTTTCTTTTGTGGGTTGATTATTGTACATGAAGACCCTTGTTAGTATCTAGTGTTTTTTAATTCAGATGTATATATTGTTTGTTTTACTGATGCACTTTAATGGCCTAAGTGGCCGAAATAAAGTATTAATGATGATGACTAATCCCTAGGGCAGGTTCTCTTCGAAGTATTCAATTTTTGTTTGTTATACGTCAAGAATGTGGTCTGTCCACTGATGCAGCGGGTAGTTTGGGCTGTGGTGCCATATTCACTCCAAGTGGTGTGCCTATCCTTGGCCACAAAGCCGGTTTGTTTCTGGTTTAGTGCAAAATGTTATTTTTCTTACATTTTTTCCCCATTTTAGTGGCACTGCATAGTTGGACAGACCAGTTTAGGAACCAATCAGTTACCTTTTGCTCAGACAGCAAGTCAGTGGTTGAATCCATTAACTTCCAAGATGCCTAATGCAAGATGATATTGAGACTGCTGAAGGAGCTAGTTCTTTCATATTATTTTGTTTAAGTACACTTGCTTGTCAGCACAGATCTCCTCTATTTTATATACATGCACCCATTCTAAAACTTCCCCAGAGTAAATTTAGGGCCACTGCTTCTCTCACTAGTGTAGAAAAAGCTAGTATCCACCAACCTAAGCCATGTGATTTAGTATGCATATTAATGTTTACTTTTAGAGTAACAAGAATGTTTAAAATTGAACATTCACCTTACCCTCAAGGCTCTATTTCTTTAAAGAGAGACTCATCGTAAAACGATCGCATTCATTCAACACCATCAACACCCTGAGGTGGAATTGATCCTGTAGCTGCTAATACAAAACAAGCATTTGCAATGCAATCGGTCTCGCATTTGTGAAAGTTAGAGCTATTTGCGTTGTAAATAATATTATTTACTTATGTTTTTTGTTTGCAGTGGAGTGGATGTATGTTGTTTGTAGTGGAATTATGCAGTTTGAATTGGAATTGATAGTGGTGGAATTGTGTGGGGTGGAATTGTAAGGTGTGTAGTCTATTTGTGTATTGGAAATATGCGGTATGGTGAATAGATGGGGTGAGAGCTGTATAAAATAGATGCAAAGTAAGATTGAGAGTGATAGGTAGTTCGTGTATGAAGTGGTGAAGGAAGTCTAGATAGAGTAGTAGAAAGAGTGTGAGAAAGAGAGAATAAAGGGGAGAGAAGTTTATAGATGCATAAAGAGGCTGCACTTGTGTATGCAGAAGACACCGAAAGAAGAGGAGAGTGTGTGTTTGTGGTTTGGATTTTTTGAAAAGCTATGGTAAAGAAACTGTGCTGAAAGACCTGAAGTGAACCAATATGAGAAATGCTGGATCAGTGTGTGCGTGTGCAATGGAATTATGTGGATGGTAATTATGTGGTATTAAGTGTAGTGGACTTATGTGTAGTGGTATTGTGCATCGTGGAGTGGCATGTATGTGGCGTTGTGTTGAATTATGTGGCATGTTGTGGCATTCTGTGGTGTGGATTGGATGTATGTGGTGTGTAGTGGAATTATGTGTTGTAGAGTGGAATTTTGTGCCGTGGAATGGAACTGTGTGGAGTTTAATTATGTTGTGTGGACTTGTGTGGCATTGAGTGAAATTATGTTGAACAGAATTATGTGGCATGGTGTGGAGTGCATTTATGTGGAGTGTTGCTTTGTGGCATGGAGTAGATTTATGTGGAGTGTAATTATGTGGTATGGAGTGGAGCGTAATTATGTTGTGAGGTAAGGGACTGTGTGGCATTGAATTGTGTGGTGTGGCATGGTGTGGAATTATGTGGAGTGTAAATATGGGGCACGTTGCAGGTTTGAATTTTTTTGAGTGGAATTATATGTTTTGGAGCTGAGTGGATATATGTGGAGTGTTAATTAAGTGGTGTGAAGTGTAATTATGTAGGTTGGAGTATAATGATGTGTAGTGGAATTATCTGGAGTTGAATTGTGTTCTATGGAGTGTAATGGAATTATCTCGCATGGAGTGGTATTATGTGAAATGGAATTATGTTGCATGGAGGGGAGTGTAAATTTGTGTAGTTGAATTTGATGGAATGTCATTATGTGGCATGTAGTGGAATGATGTGGAGTTGAATTGTGTGGTGTGGAATTATGAGATGTTGAAATGTGTTGTGTAGTGGAATTATGCTGTGTGTTGTGGAATTGCGTGGAGCTTAAACTTGTGGCATTTTGTTGAATTATGTGGAGTTGAATGCTTGTTGTCTTCATAAGGCAGCTGAGTGTGGCGCGCAGTCTGCATCAGTTGGCTATAATGTTCAGTGATCTCTGCGGGCCCTAGATTGCTGTTGACATGGAATGCGTTAAGGCCAGAGTTACCAACTTAGGAAGCAGGTTTGAGTCTCAGCGTCAGCTAAACATCCTGTGATCCTGTGAAATTCACTGTGTAAAAGAAACTAATATGACCTTGTGTAATGTAGCTGGTGCTCAAGTAAAGCACTACAACCTCTATGGGTCGAGTTTGTGTTATATAAAACTGGAAAAATAATAATGATTTGTCACTGAGGGCTGATTTGGCCCGTGGACTATATGAGGAACTGGGATATCTTGGTTGACGAGATGAGCAAACAATTACATCCTATAGGGAAGGCTATTTCAGTTTGGGGCTTACGTTTTGGGTTTGAAGAATCGTTTTGCTTTAAAGTGATTCATCAGGGGAGAGTAATGTGTATTTTGTTTTTTGGTGGGTGAGCAGCTGGGAAAGACTGCTTGGGTTCGTGAAAATACATTGTTGACATTTTTCGAAGCACGACTTTGATAAGACCTGTACCGTTTGGCGGACCGGAATGGGTTTTGGGGAAAGATGATAGCACTGCTTGTGGGAATTTGTAGTAGTGCCTAGCACTTTCGACAAGATTGATTAGGTTATGGGATGGGCTTGCATTGTTTACATTATGAACAGGGGGAAGCGACTATACCCTGCACTTCTGCACAATGTAGGCTTAAAGAGGTGTCAACATTTTGTGAAACATTTGTGATTTATGGTTAAAACAGAAACCAAATAATAAGCTTTGTTTATGCTGCATGTCGCATACAGAATTCATGGTTGTTCAATATACAGGATCTGTAGGAAAGAAGACCAGTTTGTCTCGGTGACACGGAATGTGCACTCATCGACTTGCAGGAGGTTCTCCATGCATGAGTATGCCTCGGTTGAAGAGCAATCCGTACCCACCGGTGAATCGGCTCAGGCATCATAATTACGTGCAGATAAATTCGTAAAGTATGCTTTTGGTAAATGTCCAAGTGAAGATGCACAAAACTTCATAAGGAGCTGTATTTTGCATCGCTCGTTTAAAAGCGCTACAAGTCATCACTTTTTTTAGTTCGAAAACGAGCCCTTGGGGACCAGGTGAAAGTCATTTATGGACCTGTGGAAAACCTCACCGAAGATCCCTGATAAAATGGTCAATTAAGCTGAGCAAGTAAACATTTCTTAAAGGGGAAGGGAGGTTTGGGGGGGCAGCTGACCATAGGGAGGTCTCCCCCCTGGGCGGTTTGGGAGGGTTGGGGGGGGGCAGTCCCTTGCTGCCTCCATTTTGAGTTTGGGCTCCAAAAATATAGCCCAATAGTAGCCCAACTATAAGGGCTGTGTGCGCTCGCTCCCAGCCACCATTTTAGGTTTGGTGACCTGGTGGCTGGGAGCGTTAGTGGTAGATTCGTTTTTCCCCTCCCTCCCCCCTATTTTTCTTCGTTTTATGGGGACTTTTTAGGTTAGTTTTTGCATTTTTCTCCTTGGCTGGCTTTCATTGGGACAGGTGAGCAAGGGGTAGCATGTAATGTCACTTGGAACAGGTGCTGTGCGGGGGTTATTGAAAGTTTGCCAGGGTTGGCAGAAGTTTTTTGGTTATTCTTGAAGTTGGGTTTATGGACAGGGAAAGGGTAGGCAGGTTATTTTAAGTTCAGTTAGACAAGTTTGCGGATTTACTGTTGTAGAGAGGCAGGCATAGGATGTTGGTTAATTGAAGTGTATAATTAAAGGGTATCATTTTACTGCAATGCTTTGTATTGTTGTTTAAATGGTAATGTCAGGGTGGGGGCGTGTTCAGGGGATCGTAGGGGCGGGGTCAGGTATTTGGATGTATTAGTGAGGCTTTAAGTTTTGTAAGGCAGTTGCCAGGAATGTCTATTGTGATGTGCACCTGTTTCAATAAAGCAGCCTTTTTCACACAACAAAATGATATTGTCTGGTCTGCTCCCCCCCCCTCCCTCCCAATAGAAATGTACTCAAACTGTTAGTAGCAGCCTGCTGTTTAAAAGACTGTATTCCACAAAATGCAAGAGCCCACTCGTTCCAGTTAATTAAATATATCTTACTTTTTTCCTCCGAAATTCGTTCGATATAAAACGTCAATCAATACAGTGTTGCGATCTTGTGATGCTCTCCTGAGGGGGCGCCATTAACCAAATTACAGCGCACTGCTCCACGCTGCTGAATGGCGTACAGAAGATTCTGTCTGCAATAGTGATTGTGGGGGCTGTGGGCACAGGTCATACTCGCCGACTATGGACTGCCAGAGACCCGGAGCAGTGGGGGTCATGGAGGAGCAGGGGCGCTAACACAGAATCAAATAAGCTGCTGGGAGAGGAAAGGGGAATGGGAGTAGGACGGGCAGGGAGGGCGCAACAGGCAGACTGTCTGGAAGCTGCAGGGAAAGAGTTCTGCGACGGAACCCAGCTCTTCACAAAACAAGCATTTGCAATGCAATAGGTCTCGCATTTGTGAGCGTTTAAGCTATTAGCATTGTAAATGACAATGCCTTTTATTTATGTTTTAAAAACCAAACCATAAATATAAGGCATTGTCTTTACAATGCCAATAGCTCAAACTCGCGTAAATGCAAGACCTAGTGCATTGCAAATGCTTGTTTTCTTTATATTCAAGAGACTGCAGACGTATAGAAGGGAGGGTCGGGTCCTACGTATATACGAGATTACAGATGCATCACTCTTTCATGTTTTTGCACGAAACTGTAAATATACAATGGCATATTGTTGCTTCTTGAAAGGGAACTGTAAATGTTTGGCAGGCCTGTCTTTGTTGATATACTTTGGAAAATGCTCAATAAAAGAATTGTAACAAAAAAAATACATATTTGTATATGATAACAAACATCTAACCTCCGACCATTTTATGACGCAGTAGATCAACTTGGGCCAGCATAATTATCATAATTTTGGGACTTTCGCATTACGCTTATTACGCAAAAATGCTAAACTTATGCCATTACCCCACTTCATATAATTACACACCATTTGTGGGAAACAGTACCACAAATGGTAAAATCTGACCTCAAATACACAAGAAAATGAGAAGGTGGTCAGCAGTTGTTCATGGTGCTTTGTTTAAATTGGTCCTCGTGCCCAAAAATTATGATAGAAGGCATTTCGCTCTAAAATATAGTGTGAAATGACAGCTAGTATTCCACATAATTATGAGCAATTATATGTAATTTAACTATTTTGTTGAGATTTCCTGTAATTACGTGAATGCACATGATCCAAATTTTGCACACCTTCAGTTGTAACATGCACCCAGTAGCGTGAACACCGGTAGTCATCGAGGTTACTTCTTCAGCAACGCACCTCCATACTTGTAGCGAGTAGCAGAGCATACTTTCACAGCACCGGATGCGAACTTTCTTGTCTTTGAGCTGGCTACCGGATTCCACGCAGGGAAAGGGCAGCAGCAGCTCAGGCAAGCAGAGTTTCACAGTGCCTTAATCAGAGCCCTATCCTGGGGAAAGCACACAGTAAGCAAACAGCAGCAGCTGGGTCTAGATAGATCTGGGTCCAAGCAATGTCCACTAAGCCACAGAACAGCCCAGCTAATATTCTTCAAGCCTCCCATTCTCAATCAATTTCCAATGGGTCCACCATTTTTAAAGGGTCTGCCTGTACCTCATCAGAGAGGAGTCTGGGAGGCCCTGGCAAACCTTCATCCAGCGGACCCTCAGGTGGGCTCCCATTAAGACAGTCATGGACACAGAGAAAGAGCAGTAAATAATGGGAACAACCTCTATTGACAGCATATATTCTCCGTCTTGCAAACACTGCTACACTATGTTGCAATCAGCTAAAGGTGAAGGTTACTCCAGTGATAATTGCATATATTGTTTGAAAACATATTTATTCAAAAAACTAAATATGATGACACCCCCGTCTACAGGGGCGATCTGAACCCCCCGCTTTAGCAGCTACAGCGGGGGTGGGGTTTTTTATGGGCCTCTTTCGTGTGCACCTCGGCAGATTAAAGCTCATAATTAACCAAAGAAAGATAGGTTGATATAAATGGGAAAGAAGGATTGAAGGTTAAAAGGAAGGATGAGTGAAAGGATGCATGCTTGTCAAATGATGGGTAAAATTTTTAATGGCTGAAATGATGCATGGGGGTGAAAGGATGGGTGGATGGGTGAAAGGGTGCTCGGCTGAGGGAAAGGATTGATTGACTGGTGGATAGGTAAAAGGATGCATGGGTGAGTGAAAGGATGGATGAAATGGTTGGTGGATTAAAGGATGCGTGGGGGTGAAAGGATGGGTGAAAGAGTGCATGGCTGAGTAACAGGATTGGTCAAAGGGTGGATGGGTAAAAGGATGCATGGGTGAGTGAAAGGATGGGTGAACGAATGGATGGGTGCAAGGATGTGTGGATGAAAGAATTGGGTAAAAGGGTGGGTGGGTAAAAGGATGCATGGGTGGGTGAAAAAGTAGGTGGATGGGTGAAAAGGTTTGCTGGAAGGTGAAAGAATGGTTGAAAGGGTGGATGAGTGAAGTGATGCGTGCTTGAATGAAAGGATGGGTAAAAAGGGTGGATGGGTGAAAGGATAGATGGGCGAAAGGATAGATGGGTGAAAGGATGCATGGGTGGGTGAATAGGTGAAAGGATGCCTGGGTGGGAGAATAGGTGAAAGAATGCGTGGGTGAAAGGATGAGTGAAAAGGTGGATGGGTGAAAGGATGCATGGTTGGATGAAAGGATGTGTGGGGTGGGTGAATGGGTGAAATGATGCATGGGTCGTGGGTGTATGGGTGAAAGGATGGATAGGTCAAAGGATGGGTGACAGAATAGATGGGTCAAAAGATGGGTGAAAAGATGGATGGATGGATGGAATGGTGAAAGACTGAATGATGGATGGAAGAATGAATGGATGACAGAAAGTAAAGGTGAAATGGTGGATATCAGTGGGTGGATTGAAGGGTGAAAGGATGCATGGATAGATGTTTGGATGGAAGAGACATGGAAGATTGTCTAGGGAGGGTTGGCTCACTTGTTTCACTTTTTTTGTGACATCAGAGCTTTGGTTCAAAGTGGGGGTATTTTAATTTTCTAGCTACTCTCTTGCGCGTCTACCCCACACCTTTGCACTTAATATTAATGGTCTGACTGTTAAGCAACTCCCTGTGTGCTTCTAAACACCTCAAAAACAAAAAGAAACTGTTACCAGCCAATGTAATGCAGAAAGTCAAGGGGACTACTTACTTGAGACTGTGGAGTAGTGAGAACAATTTATAGTCTCACATCTCAGGGCTCACAACAAGGGTGACACTTGAGAGCCCCCAGTATGCAGTTTGAGGCTTCATTGGAGGTTCGGAACACACAAACTGTTGGTAAAACGAAGAATTCAGGGAGAGGTATTGAGACAAATGAAGAAATTGCGGAGGTGGGACAGCTTTACAATGTGTCAGGACTTCCATTCTTACCGATAAATTAAAATGTTGCTGTACAAATAGCTCTAAGGCTAAGGGGGTTGGAAAATCAGGATATTATAAGAGATCTTTTCCTCAGTGAAAGGCGGAATGCAGTGTCCCATCAGTGGAAAGGCTGTTCCTATACCTGTGAGAACGAGAAAGGGTAAAATTGTTGTGTTCTCAAAAAACAAATTAAAAAAAGGAAAAACCTCACAGTAGAAAAGGTGAGGTTCGTTTCGTGAGGAGAATAATGAATGTTGGGCAGGATTCATTGATTATCCTCGAAGTTACTGAATTTCCCACATGCTGATAAAGGTGCTGGTGACGCAGCAAAGGTTAAACTTCCTGGGACTCTTTCCAGGAATGGCCGCCTGTGTGGCAGCCATCTGCAAATGCGTTCCAGGAAGACAGGCCTAGGAAGATGTAGGGGGCACTTAGGAGTAACCAATTGTTTTCCAAACGATGCGCGGTAGTAGCGTGCCGACGCAACAGGTAACCAAAAGTAATTTCTAGATACACATTGTCTACTATTCCCCATTACACTGCACAACAGCGGGGACGCTGCTGCATCTGCCACTGCAGGGGACTCTTGGCATTGTGACATCAGGCTTGCCTTTTGCACAACCAGCACTTGATTAGTTTGTTTATATGTTTTAAATCGACCCACTATGCTTCTTTTTGGGCCATTCATACGTTAGAGGAGGGAATGGTGGTAATATCTGGGTGAGTTAAGAGTGATGTATGAATCGGGTGGGTAATGTGTGTGTTTGTCTAAAAGCGGACTGATAAATCAGTTTGACTCAGTTTTCATATTTCCCTCTGAAGCAGTAGTGTAACACGGGCCCCTGCTGGCGCCCTCCAGCTCTTGAGGCGAGCCCCCTATTTGGCCCAAGGCCAATGAATATCTGTGCAACATGAGGGGCTCGGGGGGCTCTCCTCACATTTTGCAGTGGGGCACCCTCGTTTTGCGTTATGGCACTGCTCTGCAGCAGGGGCGTAGTATTCAGTAGCACAGCAGACAGGGCCAGCTTTAGGGCAGTGCGACAGGTGCGGCCGCACTGGGAACTGACCTGTGGAGGGGGCGCCGACCTCAGGGGGAGGCACTGTGTTTAGAAATAACTTGTGATTGGAGAGATGAGGGGCACTTATGCCCGTTGGTAGTAGGAGAATCCGAGGAGGTGGTCATGGGGTGTGGGGCCGCCAAAAATGATTGTCGAACCAGGCGCCACCAGTGCTAAAGCCGGCCCGACAGCAGGTGTAGTGACAAGGGGCCTATGGGTCGGAGGGACGCACGTACTGCACTTCAATTATTGCAGTTTTGTTTACTATTAACCGGCAGGGGGTATTAGTCCCCAATGGCACCCTTGTGCGCCACTGTTTTGCAAGCAGTGGAATGCTGTGTGAGTAGAGTGACCAGGCGTCCTGGATGTATTCACTTAGTGCCTCATCCTCCGTGTGCCTCGGTTGATGAGCTCTGTCATTTAAGTAATTCTGTGCCCTTCCGTTGATGAAAAAAATGCAGTCCTGCTTCTATTTGTGCGAAATGTTCCAGTTTTTTTATTTCTTTAAATCTGGTCACCCTATGTGTGAGATAGTCTCGTAAAAGAATATAACAACTTGGACGAACTCATAGGTTATTCCCTAAGGAATATCCTGGTTGTTACTGGATACTAGAGTGCAGGAAACCATTAAGGTTATTAAAAGAACCCTCACCCACCAACCTAGTTGGTGGCATGCTTCATCATTGGGTTCCCAGCTGGGTTGCCAAGTACAACCCAGGCCGGCGGGATCCCTTGGAGCCAGAAGTAGGTGTTTACAAGGGAGGTTCTCCTTGACGAATGTGTGACTATAGGAGTCCCCCAACTTCAGGGATCCGTTTGAGCTATACTCAGTAACATACAAAATTGTTACCAGCCTGTGTGCCCGTAAGTACGGTCAGCACACTCCATGCACAGCACACCTTAGCGTGTGTGCTGAAAATCACCCATTCACTCACGTGGCAAACAATTTTTTCACTGACACTTCACAATTCACATTTCACGGTCCTGAAGAAAGCCTCATCTAATTACAGCAAGGCTGAAACATGTCGACCTTATTTTAGACAGAGATATAGAAGATCATTTTTTCTTCACAATATCTCACCTTGATTTTAATATGTCTAAAGGCCCTTTAAATAAAGCACTACTCGTCTGGGCACTTTAGAGGCATTTTTAAGCAAGACACTTCTTCACACTCACACCTTCACAAAAAAACCTGCTCCACTGTAATCAGGTGTTGTAGCACAGCTGGGTTGTACTCGGCAACCCAGCTGGGAACCCAATGATGAAGCATGCCACCAACTAGGTTGGTGGGTGAGGGTTCTTTTAATAACCTTAATGGTTTCCTGCACTCTAGTATCCAGTAACAACCAGGATATTCCTTATGGAATAACCTATGAGTTCGTCCAAGTTGTTATATTCATTCATTGTGTGGGGAAGAGGACGTACTCTTTTCCTTCCTTGCTCTCTCCTTTATTCTAAGCATAGTCTCGTAAAACTCAGTTCCTCTTTCCATAAGACATGCACGAGATCCGGGGGTCTCATATTCCATCACTTTTAATAGTAGAAAGGGTTGATGCATTGGTAGATCGTGAGTTAGTAAATGTTTAAACGGCTGCGGGGTGGCTAGAAAGACCGCGCGAGACCGTGCGCCTGAAGCACTGCTTGTGTCTCGACGTTTTAGTGCTCAAAAATGCGTAGACAACCCGAGGAACGTCTCATGCGGCAAATGTGAACTTGCAAACCGCGGACCCCTCTGGGATCCGTGAGTGCGGGTGAGGGGTGCAGCGCAAACAGTGGTGTTAAAATTATCTGAATCTTTAAAACCACTGAAGCTATATGTGGTCCAACAATTTCAGCGTGCGCCTGCAGCGACATCAGCAGCCATACAAGAAAATCCGACTGCAGAGCTAGTGATGCTGGGGAGAGATGAACTTCAACGGTGACTGCATAGAAAAACAAGCATTTGCAATGCAATAGGACTCGCATTTACGCGAGACCTATTGCATTGCAAACGGGAGGGCGGGCGGGCGAGAAGGCACGAACACGGGAGTGCGGGGGGCGCGGGCGAGAAGGCACGGACTGCGGGGGGGAGAAGGCAGGGGCAGAAAGAGAACCTCGTTAAAGAAAAAAGTGCTCACAGCCTAAATAACACATACCGTTCAACACTCGAAGTAAAGGGGCCAGTAGCCATGGAAGGAAACAAATGACTGACAAGGCCGTCATAAGGAGGGACTAACAGCCTATAAACCAATCTGAAGACAGCATTTAGAAAGGACAAAGACACAAGCCAATGAAAAAGTGGGCAGGGGAGTGGGCGTGGTTTCTCCACGGTACTCTACTACCACAGATCAACCCCAGAGCAGCGCTTGCGCGCTGGCTCAGGGCTCGACCTAAACAGTGGCAACCTTCAGAAAACGTATAGAAACAAAGCAGTGTAAAAAACATTGCGCATAAGCTTCACGAAAATAGAGGCAAGCTTCTCAAAATGTATTAAAACAAAGCTGTATGAAACATCATGCACAAGGTTCAAGGAACCCCAAAAAAAGGAACATTCTAAACAAAGCCGTAGAAAACATCTTGCAGAAGCTTTATGAAAACAGTGGCATTCAGAAAAAAAACGTGCAGGCTGCAACCAAAACAAGCTTCACAAAAACAGTGGCAACCTTCCCAAAACATATTATATATAATATGTGTGTGACATAAGGAATAGGAACATTCAGGGCAATAAACGTGCAGACTGCAAAGAAAACCAGATGGGAGGAGGGAAGAGAGGCCATCACAGGCTGTACTGTGTGATGGCCAATCAAAATGCTCTCTGAGTGAAATCGCCAGCAAGAAAGCTAAACACACAAAGGAGGGACTTTTCCAGAAATGCACTAATAAGAAGTCAGCATTTCTGAATGCCACAGATAGTAACCAATGGCAATCGGTGGTTTGCCAAACCTCACAAAAGAGATATAACAGGTCGATCAAGCTCGACCTAATGACATCAAATTATATAATGTTTCATCTCGATATCATGTACTCGAACCATATCACACTCTCTTACCTAAAATGTTGGCCAGGCTAAAATATTGACCTAACTTCATAACACCATTCCATGTGGAAACCTTTTCTTAATCTTTTTTCTTCTTGATTACTCTCCCTGAATAGGGGCAAACCGACAGAAGAACCTACAAAAACCTTTATCCAAATGGGCCAATCACCTAGGAAAATGCAAATTTTGCCAAAGGGGCGATTTGGCCTCCAAACCCAAACAACATTTCTTCATCCTTACCAAATTTTCATATGATGGCTGATGCTCACTACACGAGTGAGGTGCAAAGAAACAGGAAACAGACAATCAATCAATAATGCTCCTTAATATACTTTCCACCAATGAGACTTACCTGTGGCTCACAATCTCATTACACATCCACGTCTCTTGGATCTGCCTGTCCACATTTCCATGGCCGCTAGTTTTCAATCCTCAAGCCCAGCTTCCACCAATGATTAAGCCAAGTTGACTTAAATCGAGTCACTGCCTCCTCTGCTGGGTTGTAATGACAGGACAAGTCTGAGAAAACTTGTTTTTACCCTGCATGTAAGTAAGCACATCCAAATAATAATATACATTTGTAGATCACGGGTTAAAAACCTATTTTATCCATTTAGCATTTACTAAAATTCTCTAAATTACCATTTTTATATATACATTCTGCTGTATGTCACATAGGACTACCATAAAGGCTTCAGGCAAGCTTTATTTATTCATCCTGAAACCACACCTGCTGTTAAAATCCATTCCTTGCATTCTCAAAATAAGGTTTACAAACATAAAGCGTTCAGACGTCCTATTCCTGACATGTCGCCTTCTATGATCATGATAAATTGCTACGCTGCATCAGAAATGGCCACCATCTTAAGTCCAGGCTAGATCTTAGATACCACCTTTCACTTAACCAGACAGTATGCAAATGGTATGAAACCCACAGGGATTTGCTTGGCATCCAATGCATCCCAAATAAGATCCTGCTTTATCCATTTAGCTTTTCCTCAGATTCTCTAGATGAGCCTTTGTGTATATATACCTTCTGCAGTACATACAACCTATAAGACTTTGTCATAGCCTCAGGCAAGCATTAATCCTTCATCCTGAGACCACACCTGCTGCTCATTGCATACTCCAAAGAAGGTTTCCAAACATAAAGCGTTCAGCCATCCTATTGCTGAAGTATCGCTTTCTGTAAGGCTTGCAAACTCATAATGATTCGCTCTGCTACATCACAAATGGCCGCCATCTTCACAGCAGGGTAGATTTTAGATACATTCTATCACCTACCAAGATGGTATTCAAGAGAAAGTTACTGGTAACCCATTTTGAAAACATCCACTTTTCTTGCACACAATGGCTTCCTAGCACAATCAGTATGAGGACCTATTCTGATCATTTCGCTTTCTATAGAACTTAGAGTTTTAATAATTTATTCCACTAAATCACAAATGGATGCAATGATGACTTCATGTAGATCAACGAATCCGCCGCATTACAGTGTTTCATTTCTAAAGAGACTGCCTTCAAAGGATAATGTCTCTTAAGTAAGAGCCAGTAGATCTCCTTTTCCCAAATTTCCAATGCTACCAAGTGACAGTTTCTATTTTGATGAAGGAGGAACTGCTGCATAATAATATTAAAATAAGAACTATGTGCATAGCACGTGAAATAGGAACTTCGTCAGATATTCACAATCATAAATAAATCTCCCTGCACAATTAACAAAGCTAAAGGTAGGCAGAGAGAGGTCGATACAGATAAAGAGACAGATGATGAAAAGAGAGAAATGACTTTAACAGGGAGCATTGATTAATTGCCCACTTTGCACATGCCTCAAAACAACGCAGATTAGTGAAAATATTTTAGTTTCACTCCTACATTGTAAACACACAAATGTATTTGTGTGGCAATAGATCTTAAAATGACTTTGACGAAGGAGTTGAAGGAGGATGAACCATAGTGGAGTTAAAAATGAAAGGTTCAAATACTAATGCAAGTTCTACATTTCACCAATACATTTCTATCCCGCTGATTCTGTTTGGAATACCCACCAGGTTTGCCCAAAAAGTCCTCAGCCTCATTGTCATCTGTCATGATGAACCAACTTTTGACACGCTCAAATGTCCAGTGGTTGAAACATCCATAATAGGTGCTTCCCTTCCTATACACAATCCACCATAAAGGTATGGTGAAAGCCCCCATCTGAAAGAGACACGTTAGTGATAGATTCCTTACCTTAGAATATCCCCAGGCGTCAGGCTGGATCCGGAAAGTTTTGCGTAGCAGTACCCTTGCGCGTCGGTAGGCGGCGTCGTGCGGCTCCGCGTCCGTCGTCGGCGTCGTGATCGCCGGGATGACGTCGCGGGCAGTACTTAGACGCCGCCCCTGCGCGCTGACGTCAGTTCTTCTTTTTCCGCGCCAGTAAGCGCAGATCCGGGAAGAGCAGTGCCCTGGTCAATTTTTGACCATACTTTTTGGTGATTTTTTCACTGTCTTTTTCCACCATTCAGGTGTCGTAGGGATGCCCGGCTTCAAGCGATGCGGCGCCTGTGCGCGGATGATGTCCGTCACCGACCCGCATTGGGAGTGTCTCTTCTGCCTCGGCCGAGGCCACGACACCGAGTCTTGTCCCGAATGCCAGGCCCTCAACCCGAAGGCTTTGCGAGAGCGGTCTCGAAAGCTCCTCGAGGCCCGGCATTCGGCTCCGCGGAAGCCCCGGTCGCGTGAGAGGTCCAGGGGTCGCTCGCGGAGTGCACACCGGTCGTCGGCGTCGAAGTCTTCTTCGTCCGGTAAGTCTCGACACAAGAAGTCCAAGAAGCATCGTCGCTCTCGGACTTCGCCTCGCCGGTCTCGCGACTCGGCTGAGGCCCCTCCCGGCACCGTCCCCGCCCCCGCGGCCCCGGACTTGCCTGTGGAGTCGCCCCCGTCATACCCGCCCTTCCCGGGTTCGGGGGCGGATCCGGCCAAGGTACAGGAGTTCCTGTCGGCCATGGCCCGCCTCTTCGGGCCTTCAGGCCCCTCCGGTGCGCCTTCGGGCCCCGCGGGCCCTGATGGGGTTGATCCGGCGTCACCGGCGGCTCCGGCCCCGGCGTCGCCCGAGCCTCCAGCCTCGATCCCGGCTCCGGCTCCGGCCCCGGCCTCGATCCCGGCTCCACAACACCCATCGACGCCGGTCGACCTCACGACACCTCCGCCGGCGCCGATGTCTCCGGTGCCGTTCTCGACGCCGCCCTGGGCTCCGGGCGGCGTCGTCCCCAGTTCCTTCCGGCTCCGGACATGGTCCCGGAGCGACGTCGCTCGACGCCGGCTCCGGCGCCGATGGGACCTTGGGTCCCAAATGTCCCTCCTCCTCCTTATTTTCAACCAGAGGAGGACCAGGAGGACTGGGAGGGGTCTGATGACCCTCTAACACGCAACTGTCAGTATGATGAGGACTGGACAGAGAGTCTAGGGGAGGCCAGTGGTCTGGATACTTCTCCTGACACTGGCATGCTGTCTCCTCCCGTGGCTACGGAGGAGGGGGCCAATTTTGGTACGGTGTTGCGTAGGGCTGCTGGGGCCTTACGTCTCCAGCTCCCTACTTTGACGGTCAAGACTAACATCTTGACAGAGGTGCTTCAGCCGGCAGCCTCCTCTGCGGAGACTGTGCTGCCGTTTAACGACGCCCTCACGGACGTTCTTTTGGGCGCCTGGTCCAAGCCCAACACAGGGGCTCCTGTGGATCGGAACGTGTCACGACGCCATCGCCCCGCTCCGGGCGACCCCCTGTTTCTTTCTGTCCACCCCACTCCTGAGAGCTTGGTTGTCCAAGCCTCCGCTTCCCAAACCGCCTTCCCTACCGCTCCTCCGGATAGGGAATCCAAACGCCTGGATCAGTTTGGGAAGAAAGGTTTTTCTTCCTCCAGTGCTGGCTTGCGGTCCGTTAACACCGCTTGTCTTTTGGGCCGATATACCCACTCCCTGTGGGATTCGGTGGCGGATGTTTTGCCCCAGTGCCCTGAGGAGGTCCAGGCACTGCTTTCCCGCGCCATTGCGGAAGGACGGGATGCGGCCAAATACACTATCCGTTGTGGCCTTGACACCGCCGACTCGCTGGGCAGGTCGATTGCAACGACGGTGGCGCTCCGGCGCCACGCCTGGCTGAGAACCACTGGTTTTTCAGGGGATGTCCAGAATACTCTCATGGACATGCCCTTTGATGGAGTCGGTCTTTTTGGGTCCAAAGCAGACCATGCGTTGGAGCGCTTTAAGGACTCACGGGCTACTGCAAAGTCCCTGGGCCTTTCTGCTACACGCCCTCCGCTGCCTTCTGCTTTTCGCCCCTATCGTGGCCACGGTAGGGGCGCCCCTTCACGTCAGCAGCCCAGCCACCGGCCCGCGCAGCAGGCGTCTTCGCGTGGCCGAGGACGTGGATTCCGCCGTGGCGGATCGGGCAACCAGCGTGCGGGTCAGGCCACCACCTCCAACCCGTCCGCGGCCTCCAAGCCCTCCTAGTCCCTCCTTTCAGGTGCACGGCACGCCAGTAGGGGGCAGGGTCCGCCATCACCTTCCCCACTGGCGCACCATCACCTCGGACAGGTGGGTCTTGGACATTGTCCGAAGGGGCTACTCCCTCCCCTTCGAGACCACCCCCCAGCCATGCCACCTCAATTCCACCGCATGTCAGGGGATCACTTGGTGCTTCTACGGAAGGAAGTCACGGCCCTCTTGGCCAAGAGGGCCATCGAGCATGTTCCGACCCCAGAAGTAGGGCGTGGTTGCTACTCCCACTACTTTCTGGTGCCCAAAAAGGACAAGGAGGACATGCGTCCTATCTTGGACCTCCGGAACGTCAATCGCTTCCTCCGGAAGGAGAAGTTCAAGATGCTCACCCTAGCTCAGGTCTTAACTGCCCTCGACCCAGGAGACTGGTTGGTAGCGTTGGACTTGCAGGACGCGTATTTCCATATCCCCGTCCTGCCGGCCCACCGGCGTTACCTTCGGTTCACGGTAGGCCCCGAGCATTTTCAGTTCACCGTGCTCCCCTTTGGCCTTACAAGTGCCCCTCGGGTGTTCACGAAAGTGATGGCGGTGGTCGCAGCTCATCTGCGCCGGGCAGGGGTCTCAGTCTTCCCCTACCTCGACGACTGGCTGCTGAAGGCGGGCTCGTCCCAGGCAGTCGTCTCCCACCTCCGGACTACGGCCGAACTCCTGCACTCGCTGGGGTTCTCCATCAATGTGCCGAAGTCGCATCTGATTCCTTCTCCACAGCTCCTTTTCATCGGAGCAGTTCTGGACACGACGCAGTTTCGGGCCTATCCTCCCGAACGGCGAGTCCGGGATATTCAGGCTATGATTCCGATCTTTCGGCCTTTATCCTGGGTTTCGGTACGGATGACCCTGAGGCTGCTGGGCCTCATGGCCTCCTGCATCCTGCTGGTCAATCATGCCAGATGGCATATGCGGGCTCTGCAGTGGGACCTGAAGTTCCAGTGGGCGCAGCACCAGGGCAACCTGTCCGATCACGTCCAGATCTCGGAGGGGACTGCAAAACAGTTGCAGTGGTGGCTCTCGAACCGGCAATGGGTCATGGGCAGATCCCTCTCCCTTCCCCAGCCAGAGCATACAGTTGTGACGGACGCGTCCCTTCTGGGATGGGGCGGTCACATGGGAGAGGCGGAGATCAGAGGCCTCTGGTCTCCGGCGGAGTCCCGGCTCCATATCAACTTTCTGGAGCTCCGGGCGATCCGGCTTGCACTCAAGGCATTCCTTCCCTCTGTCAAAGGGAAGGTAGTGCAGGTGTTCACAGACAACACCACCGCCATGTGGTACTGCAACAAACAGGGCGGGGTGGGGTCTTGGACCCTTTGTCAGGAGGCTCTGCGCCTCTGGACATGGCTGGAACATCAGGGCATGTTCCTGATGGTTCAACACCTGGCAGGTTCTCTGAACGCCAGGGCGGACGAACTCAGCCGCAGGTGCATGATGGATCACGAATGGCGTCTTCACTCGGAAGTGGCGCAAGGACTCTTTCTACAGTGGGGAGAGCCTTGGTTAGATCTATTCGCCACCGAAGAGAACGCGCAATGTCATCAGTTCTGCGCGTTGGAATTTCCAAGGCTGCACTCGCTCGGCGACGCTTTTCGTCGCGAGTGGAGTTGCGGTCTGTTGTACGCCTTTCCGCCTATACCACTTCTACCCAGAGTGTTGAAGAAAATTCGGCACGACCGGGCCCAAGTCATTCTTGTGGCTCCGGACTGGGCTCGAAGAGTTTGGTATCCCGAGCTACTCAATATGAGCATAGATCCCCCGATCCGTCTGCCTCTTCGGGAGGATCTTCTGTCGCAGCAGCAGGGGACGGTCCTCCACCCGAACCTGTCCAGTCTACACCTGCTTGCGTGGAGATTGAGCGGCGGCAGTTGATTCCTTTCGACTTGCCTCCCGAAGTTTGTGATGTGATTCTGGCAGCCAGGCGTCCCTCCACTAAGGTGGTATACGCCTGCAGGTGGAACAAATTTGTGGCATGGTGCACAGCAAAGGCTGTGGATCCCCTTTCTGCCCCTCTTTCTGAGGTCCTTCTGTTCCTTCTCTCTCTGGCCCAACAGGGTTCTGCCCTGGGTACCATCAAGGGTTATCTTTGTGCTATCTCGGCCTTCCTCAGGCTCCCTGATCAGCCCTCCCTGTTCCAGTCCCCTGTTGTTAACAGGTTCTTAAAAGGCATTACTCACCTCTTCCCTCCTGTTCCGTTTGTAATGCCTCAGTGGGACTTGAACTTGGTTCTTACCTTTTTAATGTGCGCTCCCTTTGAGCCTCTGCATAACTGTCCTCTTCGTCTTCTGACTCTGAAGACAGCCTTTCTGGTGGCCATCACCTCCGCTCGGCGGGTGAGTGAGCTCCAGGCTCTATCTTGCAAGCCTCCCTTTCTGTCTGTTCATCCAGACAAGGTTGTTCTTCGGACGCGTCCGTCCTTCTTGCCAAAGGTGGTTACTGCTTTCCACATTGGGCAGACCATCACTTTGCCCACCTTCTTTCCGCCTCCGCATCCTTCCAGAGAGGAAGAGAGGCTCCACCGTCTGGACCCGAAACGTGCGCTCTCCTTCTATATCGACCGCACAAAACACTTCCGGGTGGGTGACCAGCTCTTTGTTGGCTACGTGGGCGCCAAAAAGGTCGGGCGGTGCACAAGAGGACCATCTCCCGCTGGGTTACCTTGTGCATCAAGACCTGCTATTCTTTGGCCAAGAAGGAGCCTCCTGTTGGGCTGCGTGCCCATTCCACCAGGGCAACGGCTGCTACCACGGCCTTGGGCCGCGGTGTTCCGCTGCCGGTTATCTGTCAGGCAGCTACGTGGGCCTCGCTGCACACGTTTACTAAGCATTACTGCCTTGACAGTCAGGTCCGGAGGGACGGCTTCTTTGGCCGTTCTGTCCTCCAGGACTTCCTTGTCTGATCTTTGTTCGCAGACCCACCACCGGGGTTGGTATTGCTGGGGTATCTATTCTAAGGTAAGGAATCTATCACTAACGTGTCTCTTTCAGATGCACAAGTTACTAACTTGTGTAACGATATATCTGTAAGAGACAGTAGTTAGTGATAGATTCCTTACCGCCCACCCATCCTCCCCGTTCTGCGAACTGATTTCTAGGGTTAAGGACATCCCTTTCAGGGCCCTAGTATTTTTCAGACACCTGTGTCAGCTTCTTGCATGGCTCTGCGTTCCTGGCGCGGAAAGTCGTGTACAGAACTGACGTCAGCGCGCAGGGGCGGCGTCTAAGTACTGCCCGCGACGTCATCCCGGCGATCACGACGCCGACGACGGACGCGGAGCCGCACGACGCCGCCTACCGACGCGCAAGGGTACTGCTACGCAAAACTTTCCGGATCCAGCCTGACGCCTGGGGATATTCTAAGGTAAGGAATCTATCACTAACTACTGTCTCTTACAGATATATCGTTACACAAGTTAGTAACTTGTGCATTAATACCATACTGGACAATACCAGAATCTAATCTGGAGATTGCCAGAGTGCTAAATGGCTGGGTAGCAGTGCATGAACTACAAGACTCCGATGCGCCTAATTCTAAAAGTAAAAAATATGATTTTGACCATGTAGGCATTCGTCGGCTGTATAGGGAATCTTTTTCAAGGTGTTTTCTTGCTCTGATAATAATGGACCTGGGCCTGCTCCAGTCTATCTTTGAGGGATACTCCAGAGGTACAGTCCATCCACACACTGGGGTCCAGCAAACAGACTCTTCTCCAAATTCTCAAGTCCGGATCTCGATGGAGGAGGGATCGAACATCCTCTATCATGGCACCAAAACTGTGGAGCTCACTAGCAACAAAATCCAGGATGGCATCAATTCATATATATTTCCATACATTCATCCAGAATGAAAACTTTCCCAGTGCTTCAAAACACTCAACTTGTTGCTGTGATCGTGTCTCCCTTGAACTTGAAACTTTGAAAATGTAATAGGATTACTGTTGATTACATGTGGTAAAGGAGGTGCCTGTGCTGTTTCTGCATACTGGCTGTTATAGATTGGCATATTAGGTGATGCTGTTGCTGGTGATGACTTTGTAATGCATGTTTGTCGTGTACATGACTTTTGTTGAACGATGTGTGGTCCGCAATGTGTGGTCTGTTTTGTTGTTGATCTTTAGTATGTTGCACCTGAAGTGCAATGAGGATGGAGTGAGAAAATGGTATGCATAATGTTTGCATCTCTTCTACAGTACAGTACAAGGGCAGAATTTCGGTTGTATTTGTGTTGTTTATGGAGTGCAGAGGCTGGCCTACTGTTTAGTTGAGCTACTTTTGCAAGTGGTTTTAAGCTGTTGGCATACACTGACGAGCTCTCAAATATCCCAAATGATTTGCCCCTCCATTTTGAGGGCTGCAACACTTGC
The DNA here is from genome assembly GCA_963921515.1 of Calotriton arnoldi. Classification (NCBI taxonomy): domain Eukaryota; kingdom Metazoa; phylum Chordata; class Amphibia; order Caudata; family Salamandridae; genus Calotriton; species Calotriton arnoldi. Next base: position 1,639,615 of record CAWUFW010003744.1, on the reverse strand, counting down.
ATGTCTGCTAAACATGTCCATGTGGGCTTGCAGTGCATTCCACATTTAGAATGCGTAGAGCCTGCTGCACTACATCATTAGTCTCATTGTCTCCTGCATCTCCGTAAAGCATTCTTTGTAATTATGTTGCTGAGGCTGAAACTATCACCCATTATAAGGAACAGTGGTCCCTAGGAATTCTACAGTTGTAAGACATTGAATACAAATATAGACCCAATCAGTACTATATCGGTAAGTGACCTGTCCAGCCGGACAGAGGCCCAATATTTAATAACAAAGCAATTAAATGAATACATTTGTAACAATACAAGTGAGTGAGGCACAGGCCTGTGACCTCACTACATAAACGACAAGGGAAGAAGTGAACAACATATACACTTTAACAACAAGTTCAGGCAGGGCTATTGATTTGTTAAATGTATTACACAATGGGACCAACAAATCATATTAATACACCTTTACACAACAGTAAACACTTCAAAGTAGTGTATAAGGTGTTTTGTGTGTCGACGGCGTTTCGATCCATACATTAAATACATGGATCATCATCAGGACTAAAACATAAGCTAGCCTGAAAATAGTGCCGGTCTCTCAAGAATGGGAGACCCCGGTTTCAAGCGTCAGGCGCGAGTGTCTGAGCAATCGAAGGGAAGCAATTGGAGAGGGAAAAACGGAGGTGTCCTCTAGGATGTGGGATAACAAGTGGATAACCGGTGTAAAGGGAAGCCATACGCCGGGCTGAAGGAACCAGGCAACGTGTTTGCCAGTTAAACCACGGCTGTCATTCAGGATCCGCTCGGGAATTCCGGTATCATAAAAAGCCGTGCATCGGGCTGAAGAGTACAGGCAACTTGTTGCCAATTATACGCGGCGGTCCTTAAATTACGGGATCCGCTCGGGAATTCCTCAATGGGAGCTGATGCGTGTAAGGACCCGGCTCTGTGTATCACCCAGGCATTTTCTGAGGGTTTTACTTTGCGCTGTTACTATATATACATATCATCATAAAAAACTTTATTCAATCTATCAAAATAGACCATAAAACAACAAAGAAAGGAAAAGTATTACAATAAAATAAATAGATGACGATATAATTTCCAGTACGTTATAAAAATGCTTTATAAAATGATGATGTTAAATCTTTCATCGCACCCCTTTCTAAGACATCCTAGTAATGCTTTTATATTTGGAGCTAAGGACTGAAGGGAGGGGGAAAAAACAAAAACCCCAGCTCGGGGGCCGCTGTACAGTCCTACCTACCTGCATTTCTCTTAAGATCATCAATATTCATTTGAAACTATGTACAATGTTTATAACGAAAAAGGAAAACAAAAATATGTTAATTAAAACCACACAGTATACAGCATATAAAAGACTTGTAGTGGTACAGGTCGTTTACCATATCCCATAATTTACAAAAATAATGTACCGGGCTATATCCAAAAAAGTAGAGCCAGGGATGGGTTAAGATCTAAATGCCTTTACTGATACAGTTCATAGACGCCGGCCCCCCAGATTACAGGAATAATAGAGCGGGCTATGACACAAACTAAAACAATCATATATAACATTCACCACAATTCCTTAGTAGCCATAGACATATAGGTTAATCTGAAAGAGACACGTTAGTGACAGATTCCTTACCTTAGAATATCCCCAGGCGTCAGGCTGGATCCAGAAAGTTTTTGCGTAGCAGTACCCTTGCGCGTCGGTAGGCGGCGTCGTGCGGCTCCGCGTCCGTCGTCGGCGTCGTGATCGCCGGGATGACGTCGCGGGCAGTACTTAGACGCCGCCCCTGCGCGCTGACGTCAGTTCTTCTTTTTCCGCGCCAGTAAGCGCAGATCCGGGAAGAGCAGTGCCCTAGTCACACTTTGACTACCTTTTTTGTGAATTTTTTCACTGTTTTCTTCTACGAGTCTTCACGACTCCTAAGGTGTCGTAGGGATGCCCGGCTTTAAGCCCTGCGAGGTCTGTGCCCTCATGATGTCCATCACGGACCCGCATCTCGAGTGTCTCTTCTGTCTCGGCCGAGGCCACGACACGAAGTCGTGCCCTGACTGCCGGAAACTTCATCCGAAGGCTTTGCGAGAGCGGTCTCGAAAGCTGCTCGAGGTCCGGCAGTCGGCTCCGCGCCGCACCAAGCCCCGGTCACGGGAGAGGTCGAGGGGCCGGTCGCGGAGCCCCCATCGTTCGTCGGAATCCAAGTCTTCGCGCTCCTCCGGTAAGTCGAAGCACAAGAAGTCTAAGCGGCGTCATCGCTCTAAGACTTCGCCTCGCCGGTCTCGCGACTCGGCTGAGGCCCCTGTCGGCACCGTCCCCGCGGCCCCGGACGTGCCTGTCGAGTCACCCCCGCATTACCCGTCCTTCCCGGGTTCGGGGCGACTCCGGCCCAAGTACAGGAGTTCCTGTCGGCCATGGCCCGCCTCTTCGGGCCTCAAGGTCCCTCCGGTGCGCCTTCGGGCCCCGCGGGCCCTGATGGGGTTGCTCCGGCGTCGCCTGTCCCACCAGCCTTCATCCCGGCCTCGGCTCCGGCCCCGGCCTCGATCCCGGGTCCGGTGGTGCCGCAACCCCCATTGACGCCGGTTGACCTAACCACACCTCCGCCGACGCCGATGTCCCCGGTGCCGTTCCTGACGCCGTCCGGGGCTCCGGACGGCGGCGTTCCCCGGCTCTCTCCGGCTCCGGACATGGAGCCGGACCGACGCCGATGAGACCTTGGGTCCCTAATGTCCCTCCTCCTCCATATTATGAACCTGAGGAGGACCAGGAGAGCTGGGAGGGGTCTGAGGACCCTCTCACACAACAGTGCGAGTTTGACCCGGACTGGGTTGAGGAACTTGGGGATGCCAGTGGTCTAGACACCTCCCCTGACTCTGGCATGCTGTCTCCTCCCGTGGCTACGGAGGAGGGGGCTAATTTTGCAACGGTGTTGCGTAGAGCTGCTGGAGCCTTGAATCTCCAGTTGCCTACTGTGGCCGTCAGGACTAACCTCCTGACAGAAGTGCTTCAGCCGGCGGCCTCCTCTTCGGAGACTGTGCTGCCGTTCAATGATGCACTCACTGACGTTCTTTTGGGTGCCTGGTCCAAGCCCACCACAGGGGCTCCTGTGGATAGGAACGTGGCCCGACGCTGTCGCCCTGCTCCGGGCGACCCCCTGAGAGCTTGGTTGTCCAAGCCTCTGGCTCCCAAACCGCCTTCCCTACCGCCCCTCCGGATAGGGAATCCAAGCGCCTGGACCACTTTGGGAAGAAGGCTTTCTCTTCCTCCAGTGCTGGCTTGCAGTCCGTCAACACCGCTTGCCTCTTGGGCCGATATACCCACTCCCTGTGGGATTCGGTGGCGACTGTTTTGCCGCAGTGTTCTGAGGAGGTCCAGACACTGCTTACCCGCGCCATTGCGGAAGGGCGAGATGCGGCTAAATACACCATACGTTGTGGCCTTGATACCGCCGACTCGCTGGGCAGATCGCTTGCAACGACGGTGGCGCTGCGTCGCCACGCCTGGCTGAGGACCACTGGTTTTTCGGGTGATGTCCAGAATACACTCATGGACATGCCCTTTGATGGAGTCGGTCTTTTTGGTTCAAAAGCAGACCATGCGCTGGAGCGTTTCAAGGACTCGCGGGCTAATGCCAAGTCCCTGGGCCTTGCTGTTGTGCGCCCTCCGCTCACATCTGCTTTTCGCCCCTTTCGTGGCCACGGGAGGGGCGCCCAGTCACGTCAGCAGCCCAACCAACGGCCCGCGCAGCAAGCGCCTTCGCGTGGCCGAGGACGTGGATACCGCCGTGGCGGTTCGGGCAACCAGTGTGCGGGTCAGGCCACCACCTCCAACCCGTCCGCGGCCTCCGAGCCCTCCTAGTCCTTCCTTTCAGGTGCACAGCACGCCAGTAGGGGGCAGGGTCCGCCATCACCTTCACCACTGGCGTCCCATCACCTCGGACAGGTGGGTCTTGGACATTGTCCGAAGGGGCTACTCCCTCCCCTTCGAGACCACCCCCCAGCCATGCCACCTCAATTCCACCGCATGTCAGGGGATCACTTGGTGCTTCTGCAGAAGGAAGTCACGGCCCTCTTGGCCAAGAGGGCCATCGAGCATGTTCCGACCCCAGAAGTAGGACGTGGTTGCTACTCCCACTACTTTCTTGTGCCCAAAAAGGACAAGGAGGACATGCGTCCTATCTTGGACCTCCGGAACGTCAATCGCTTCCTCCGGAAGGAGAAGTTCAAGATGCTCACCCTAGCTCAGGTCTTGACTGCCCTCGACCCTGGAGACTGGTTGGTAGCGTTGGACTTGCAGGACGCTTATTTCCACATCCCCGTCCTGCCGGCCCACCGGCGTTACCTACGGTTCACGGTAGGCCTCGAGCATTTTCAGTTCACTGTGCTCCCCTTTGGCCTTACCAGTGCCCCTCGGGTGTTCACGAAAGTGATGGCGGTGGTCGCAGCTCATCTGCGCCGAGCTGGGGTTTCAGTCTTCCCCTACCTCGACGACTGGCTGCTGAAGGCGGGCTCGTCCCAGGCAGTCGTCTCCCACCTCCAGACTACGGCCGAACTCCTGCACTCGCTGGGGTTCTCCATCAATGTGCCGAAGTCGCATCTGATTCCTTCTCCACAGCTCCTTTTCATCGGAGCAGTTCTGGACACGACGCAGTTTCGGGCCTATCCTCCCGAACGGCGAGTCCGGGATATTCAGGCTATGATTCCGATCTTTCAGCCTTTATCCTGGGTTTCGGTACGGATGACCCTGAGGCTGCTGGGCCTCATGGCCTCCTGCATCCTGCTGGTCAATCATGCCAGATGGCATATGCGGGCTCTGCAGTGGGACCTGAAGTTCCAGTGGGCGCAGCACCGGGGCAACCTGTCCGATCACGTCCAGATCTCGGAGGGGACTGCAAAACAGTTGCAGTGGTGGCTCACGGACCGGCAATGGGTCATGGGCAGATCCCTCTCCCTTCCCCAGCCAGAGCACACAGTTGTGACGGACGCGTCCCTTCTGGGATGGGGCGGTCACATGGGAGAGGCGGAGATCAGAGGCCTCTGGTCTCCGGCGGAGTCCCGGCTCCATATCAACCTTCTGGAGCTCCGGGCGATCCGACTTGCACTCAAGGCATTCCTTCCCTCTGTCAAAGGGAAGGTTGTGCAGGTGTTCACAGACAACACCACCGCCGTGTGGTACTGCAACAAAGAGGGCGGGGTGGGGTCGTGGACCCTCTGTCAGGAGGCTCTGCGCCTCTGGACATGGCTGGAACATCAGGGCATGTTCCTGATGGTTCAACACTTGGCAGGTTCCCTGAACGCCAGGGCGGACGAACTCAGCCGCAGGTGCATGATGGATCACGAATGGCGTCTTCACTTGGAAGTGGCGCAAGGACTCTTTCTACAATGGGGAGAGCCTTGGTTAGATCTATTCGCCACCGAAGAGAACGCGCAATGTCATCAGTTCTGCGCGTTGGAACTTCCAAGGCGGCACTCGCTTGGCGACGCTTTTCGTCGCGAGTGGAGTTGCGGTCTGTTGTACGCCTTTCCGCCTATACCACTTCTACCCAGAGTGTTGAAGAAGATTCGGCACGACCGGGCCCAAGTCATCCTTGTGGCTCCGGACTGGGCTCGAAGAGTTTGGTATCCCGAGCTACTCAGTATGAGCGTAGATCCCCCGATCCGTCTGCCTCTTCGGGAGGATCTTCTGTCGCAGCAGCAGGGGACGGTCCTCCACCCGAACCTGTCCAGCCTCCACCTGCTTGCGTGGAGATTGAGCGGCGGCAGTTGATTCCTTTCGACTTGCCTCCCGAAGTTTGTGATGTGATTCTGGCAGCCAGGCGTCCCTCCACTAAGGTGGTATACGCCTGCAGGTGGAACAAATTTGTGGCATGGTGCACAGCAAAGGCTGTGAACCCCCTTTCTGCCCCTCTTTCTGAGGTCCTTCTGTTCCTTCTTTCTCTGGCCCAACAGGGTTCTGCCCTGGGTACCATCAAGGGTTATCTCTGTGCTATCTCGGCCTTCCTCAGGCTCCCTGATCAGCCCTCCCTTTTCAAGTCCCCTGTTGTTAACAGGTTCTTAAAAGGCATTACACACCTCTTCCCTCCTGTTCCGTTTGTGATGCCTCAGTGGGACTTGAACTTGGTTCTTACCTTTTTAATGTGCGCTCCCTTTGAGCCTCTACATAACTGTCCTCTTCGTCTTCTGACTCTGAAGACAGCCTTTCTGGTGGCCATCACCTCCGCTCGGCGGGTGAGTGAGCTCCAGGCTCTATCATGCAAACCTCCCTTTCTGTCTGTCTATCCAGACAAGGTTGTTCTTAGGACGCGTCCGTCCTTCTTGCCAAAGGTGGTTACTGCCTTCCACATTGGGCAGACCATCACTTTGCCTACCTTCTTTCCGCCTCCGCATCCTTCCAGAGAGGAAGAGAGGCTCCACCGTCTGGACCCAAAACGTGCGCTCTCCTTCTATATCGACAGCACAAAACACTTCCGGGTGGATGACCAGCTCTTTGTTGGCTACGTGGGCGCCAAAAAAGGTCGGGCGGTGCACAAACGAACCATCTCCCGCTGGGTTACATTGTGCATCAAGGCCTGCTATTCTTTGGCTAAGAAGGTGCCTCCTGTTGGGCTGCGTGCCCATTCCACCAGGGCAACGGCTGCTACCACGGCTTTGGGCCGCGGTGTTCCGCTGCAGGTTATCTGTCAGGCAGCTACGTGGGCCTCGCTGCACACGTTTACAAAGCATTACTGCCTTGGCAGTCAGGTCCGGAGGGACGGCTTCTTTGGCCGTTCTGTCCTCCGGGACTTCCTTGTCTGATCTTTGTTCGCAGACCCACCACCGGGGTTGGTATTGCTGGGGTATCTATTCTAAGTTAAGGAATCTGTCACTAACGTGTCTCTTTCAGATGCACAAGTTACTAACTTGTGTAACGATATATCTGTAAGAGACAGTAGTTAGTGACAGATTCCTTACCGCCCCACCCATCCTCCCCGTTCTGCGAACTGATTTCTAGGGTTAAGGACATCCCTTTCAGGGCCCTAGTATTTTTCAGACACCTAGGTCAGCTTCTTGCATGGCTCTGCGTTCCTGGCGCGGAAAGTCGTGTACAGAACTGACGTCAGCGCGCAGGGGCGGCGCCTAAGTACTGCCCGCGACGTCATCCCGGCGATCACGACGCCGACGACGGACGCGGAGCCGCACGACGCCGCCTACCGATGCGCAAGGGTACTGCTACGCAAAAACTTTCCGGATCCAGCCTGACGCCTGGGGATATTCTAAGGTAAGGAATCTGTCACTAACTACTGTCTCTTACAGATATATCGTTACACAAGTTAGTAACTTGTGCGTCACAACTAGATCTAAGCCTGACCGCCGACCTCAAGAAGCCAAGGACATATAGCACTTGTAAAAATATAAAAGCAGGTCTAAGCTGCCTAAAATTTACTTTCTTTAAATATAGATGAGGTAAGACTTTTCTTGGGGCCTCATAAAAACTGCAAAACATAAAAAAATGCATCATGTCCTGTGGAGACTTCCCGTCGCAGCCACAGGTAGGGAGACTCTGGCCTCTATGTGCCCCACCCGGGTGGGCCAGCAGATAATAAACAAGCATTTGCAATGCAATAGGTCTCGCATTTACGCGAGTTTGAGCTATTGGCATTGTAAATGACAATGCCTTTTATTTATGTTTTGGTTTTTAAAACATAAATAAAAGGCACTGTCATTTACAATGCCAATAGCTTAAACTCGCGTAAATGCGAGACCTATTGCATTCCAAATGCTGTTTTCTCTGGGGCTGCTCCTATCTATGGCTCTTCGCCATCCCGCTCCTGCAAGTCAGAGTTCAGAACGTCTGGCCTTGGGTGAACAGCTGAGGCCTCCCGTCCCGTCTAGATCTCCAACTGTTGATGTGACACGAGAGAGACAGAGAGTATTTCATGCAGCCAGCCCACCAATCCCAGTCAGGGGTGGGGTCCGGTAGGTGGGGGTTGCTGCTAGCTGCCTCGCTGATGCTTTTTCAGGATGACCCCCTTGTATCTGCTTGGGGGGTGGGGCAGGGCTGAGGGGCAGTAGGTGTGTGCCCACCCCGTCCTCTGTTTGGAAGTCACACACAGGCCCTCCCGGCTGCACAGGAAGTGATTAGGGTAATCCCCACTGTCAAAGCTCTCGTTAATCTTACAGGCCTCAGGGGGTTTTCTGGCAGGGGCCACAACCTTGCTGTCCTCACAACAAATGTTCTAAGATTAAAATGAAGCCAGTGGGGTAGAACTAGGAAGTCCTGTGAAATAAATCCCATTACAGGGGCATGGGGGGTGTTGCTGGGGTGCCTCCTCCAGATGTTTTGCAGCGTTGGAGGCTGGGGGGTTGCTTAGAAGATCTCCGGAAGTGTCTCAGTTGGCACGGCTAATGGTTAGAATATAACAGCGATAACCACGTCATGTTTTCCACACCTATCTGAGTAATATCTTGGTGTTCTAGAAACAGATACTAGTACTACTCATTATGTATGTTTGCATTTATTTATCATATTATTCACATATCCATGAGGTTTGTATAGCGTGGGCATTGCGGGAGAGATTAGAGCGCTTTACGACAGAAGAAGCACTATACCACACAGCATCAGAATTAACAATTACACCAGTGATAAATATGTATGGTGTCAAGGCTCCTTACAGGGTTCAACAGCGGAGTATCAGTCTAAGAAGGGCGGGTAGGAAGAATGGAAATCAATTAAAATGTCTTTAAAAAAAGGAAAGGCTTTCAACTGTTCTCTTTCCACTTCTTCGAAAGGACGACAGCACGCCCTGGTTGAACTGGAACCAGAGACATGCAGTTTACACACCGATCCTTGTAGCAGGCGCATTTGCCCCCTGAACTATTTTCCCTGTGTTAGAATGTATGTACTCCAGCATATACAGATTTCTGCAGCAAGCTCATACTCGCCCCGAGCACTCTTTGCTGCCTATAAACCAATTTTTGCTGCAGGTACGTTAACCGCCTGAGCTGTTTGGGAACGCACGCTGTCATGTGCATCTTACCCAGAGATCACTACAGAGAATGTATGAAGCCTTTGGCCTTAGTTACTAACTCCAGACCTCATACCATTCTGACAATGACACCCTGCTTGTGTTTATTATAAGTACCCTAAATTTCTTGAAAGGTCCTTTGTTGCGGACACCATAGCTCGGTGGGTGGAGCTATCAGAGATCTGCGTGTGGGCTAAAGGGCAGAGGTTTAAATGAGGGTGACCAGATTGTGAGCAGCAAAAACCGGAACAGGGCGCCGAAGATGGTGGGGTTGGGGAGTGTGGGGTAAACAAGAGCCGCGGGAGGCACCACTTGTAGGTTGTGGATGTGAAGAGGACTCGTCCCTGTGCAGGCAAAAGTGAAAGCCGCGGCCGCATCAAAAGTGTGCACATTTAAAATACATACTGCAACGAAGCAGAGCATCAAAAAGAACAAGCAGCAGCCCTCAGACAGACACAAAGCATCGGTGTGTGTGGAGGGCGCATGCATGATCCTACCCTGCAGAGTGGGTGTGTTTGTTGCGGTGTTGCACACAGGGCGCGCGGTACCACAGAAGCTTATAGAGAGCACACGCACTGTCCGGCACACAGGGGTTATGTGATGTCCTGCAGACAGAAGCAGCAGAACGCCCTACTCAAGACAGAAGTTGCAGGACCTCAGGGGCTGCACAGCACTTACAATCCTACCCTGCAGAGTGGGTGTGTTTGTTGCGGTGTTGCACACAGGGCGCGCGGTACCACAGAAGCTTATAGAGAGCACACGCACTGTCCGGCACACAGGGGTTATGTGAGGTCCTGCAGACAGAAGCAGCAGAACGCCCTACTCAAGACAGAAGTTGCAGGACTTCAGGGGCTGCACAGCACTTACAATCCTACCCTGCAGAGTGGGTGTGTTTGTTGCGGTGTTGCACACAGCGCGCGCTACCACAGAAGCTTATAGAGAGCACACGCACTGTCCGGCACACAGGGGTTATGTGATGTCCTGCAGACAGAAGCAGCAGAACGCCCTACTCAAGACAGAAGTTGCAGGACCTCAGGGGCTGCACAGCACTTACTGTAGACTGGGGGCACACTGCATACAGCTGAACATCGCCGTCCTTCAGCCTGGGAGGCGCACAGCGCCGTCCTTCAGCCTTTGGGGGGCGAACACCACAAGCTTTAAGACACGGTGTTGCCTTTAAAGCAGGGGGCGAATGTCTTGTCCGGAACTGGAGCGATGGCTGCCTCAGAGCCTTTCTTTCTCGGAGCTCACATGAAAGACGATTTTTATTGCATCGCGTGTGTGAAACCACAAGGAGGCCCCCCGGCCTCAGTAAAAAACAGAGCACGTTGTCCCTGAAGTGGACGCCGCGAAAATATAAATAAAGTGAGCGCGGTGTCCCTAGCGGGCGCAGCGCTTATTAAAGTAATTAAAAAAACATCGCGGTCCCGAAAGTGAAAGCGGACCACGTATGTAACTTAAAAACAAGCACTAAAACACAAGTGCGGCCCCGCGCCGCGGCCGCAAAAGTGAAACAGTACTCCGGGTTAAAGAAGTGGGAGGGGTGGGGGGAGTGCGATTCCCTTGCGGGAGCGAGCGGCGCCAGGAGCGATAATTGCTACCATATGGCGCCAGCTGCTCGCTCCCGCAAGTGAATCGCCAAACGTGCACGCGTTGCCATTGAAGGCAATGGAACGCGTGCACGTTTTTGGCTGAAAAGCCGAATCGATTGCAAAAGGTCTTTTTGCCTATGCAGCGCATGCGCGCTGCGTAGGCGAGACCTAAAAAGGTCCAAGCGGAACCTTGTCAGTAAAAATCGGTCATGAGGACTGTTAAGCCATAGAAGATAGGGCTCAGTTGATGGCACAGTTTTCACTAAAAAATACCTACGCACACTGGGCTTCTTCAGCTCCCCGTCTTCCCTGTCCAGCTGCCGTTTTTTAAAGAAGTTCTCCTTCATCCAGTACTCGTCTCTTTAACACATACTCTCTGGGTTGGTAAATAGGTCGACCCTTCCTAAATCCGTGAAATAATCCCTGACATACTTGAGCCAGGGAATACAGTAATAATGATCCAGAAAAAGGCAGTCAGTTAAAATATCCTTGCTTAGAGCGATTCCCTCCCTGAGCCACAAGTTCATCCACAATGATAGGGGGCAATAGACAGCAGGTCAGAAAGAAAGACCATCCCTAGTTCTTCGTGGACTACAATAGAGGGGATACACTGCAGTAAGCATAAAAGTTTTAAAAGGATGTTTTCGACAGTTTGGAGTTCCTCGTGCTCTATATACCCCCAGATCTCACTCCCGTAGGCCACATTAGTGATACACTTCGCCTTAAAGATCTGCAGGAGGACCTGATGGGTCTATTGCCCAATCTGATGCAAAATTGAAAATGGCGGTATTGGCCCTAAATATATATATATTTCACTAATGTGGTGTCTCTTTTCTCTGGGTCCTTTGACTGACTGAATCTGTTAACACCCTTGATGCGCTCCATTTCATGTCTACAAGATCGGCTCTGGGTAATTTATGCAGTAAGTGAATGATCACAATTGTTATTAGATGTGTTGTGAGGATTAATACACCAGTAATACTGGCCTGGTGATGATCCCATGCACTCGCAGGTTCAGGGGGCTGAAACATTTACAGATTTCAATGCAGAAATTACTATGAATGTCTGTTCTCAACTTGTTTTGGCCCATGTGGTTGTCTGCATTTTATTTACACATACGAGTTTAGATCACTTATTTTATTTGTGACACAAATATGTGCATATATGGCGAGGGGCTTGTGCTGTATCACCCTCGTTTAACCTATTCTGTACTGTCTATGCTAATTTATTGCATGTTCGTGAGAGCCGAACAAATTCTTATGATGTATACCTCTCTGAGTTTTTTTATAGCATAGTTGTATGTTTATATATATAACATCCAGGGGCTGTATTACAGAGAGTGCCCCTGGTTGCAACAGGCACATGTGCCTGCTTTATGCGCCCCAGGGGCGCTTTTGGTATTACAGAAAGGCTGGAGACACTTGTGCAGCCTCTTCAGTAATACAGATAGCGCTGGTGCACATATAGTGCTAGCGCTATAATTAGAGGGTGTCCCGTCATTTGTATAATATGTCCATAATATGACGCAGGTGCAGACGTAAACATGCCTTTAGGAGCCACAAAAAGGTGGCTCACTTTCAGTGTGCCTCCTAAAGGCAGTCCTCTAGAGGGGAAAAAGGGGGTTCCCTGGACCCCTTAGACTTTCCCTTGCAGACAGGTGCAGTCACTCACTGCATCCGCCTGAAGGGGATCTCTCTCCCCTCTTAAAAGTGCAGGCAGGTTGCCGCCTGCTCTGTGAAGCATGGAACAGCTTTGAAGCTGCCAGTCCGTATTTCACTTGAATGCGCTGCTCCCAGGGCAACACGATTTTGCAACTGCCCTGGGGCAGAGCATTCACTGTAATACAGCGCACTTTCCCTGTTTGCGCATGGCACACCTATTTAAAGGTGCACTGCAGCGCAAATAGGGAAAGTGTGCCGTATATGTAATACGGCTCCTGGAGCGCATTTTTGCTGTAAATAAATGTAGCCATATGCCTGGAATGATGCAGGGTTGTGCTTCTTTTTGTTATGAGGTGGGAAAATAGTGCAAGCCATTTAGGACCACAATCTCGTAATGTTATTACGCAGCTGTGCCACCATCAAAATGGTGAGTCCTGTCTGTGCAGGGCAACCAGCATCGTGCAGGGGTGGGAGGAGGACTAATAGAATAATCCTGTGCAATATGGCCCTCTTGTTGTTAAAAGGAGGAGCACGATTGTGGCGGTGGAGATGCTGTGGGAGGGAGTGTGCACGTGTTCTAGCCTTATTTTTAAAGTGTAATGATGCGTAATGTAAAAGTACACATTGTGATACTTACAATTCATTAATACCAACAAAAAGTGTTTTTCATCTTTTAAAAATTATTTCTTTTTAAATATGGAACATTTGCTCCAAACATAAAAGCAATCCTGTAGGAGCAAATTGGAGATTTCTTTTCCCAAGATCATTGTGAATCGGGCCGATAAATATTAATGGAGAATAAGGACCCACAGAGCATATCAGTCGACTTTAACCCATGCCTACCAAAAAGCCATAAACACAACTTAACCTCAAACTGTGGCTTATTATACCAGCTCACCCACATTTGAAAGGTGTCACTATCACTGACTTCACCCACACAGCAAGCCAAATGCTTCAATAGACCAACATGGGATCACCCTTCCAGCTAACCTACAACAATGTCCAACAGTTCATTAACTTACTCTGTCTGCAGTATGGTCTCCCGTAGAAACACTCCTCTACCCCTTCCTTCAAGAGTGAACAGCTTGAGAGGAAGGATAATTGTTAGGATTGACATGTATGGCACTTGCCACATTTAAGGTGAACAGATTTTATATTCTATACTTATTTTGAGGGGTTGTCAGCCTTTTTGAGCCTTTAGCTTCCACTTGTCTGAAATTGTGTACTTGGCAATACATGGAATCTTGGCTAGTGATGGACGACTTCTTGCTGCCAGCATTCCATTGCAAAACTTTAAAAAATGCCAGTTGATTGCCAACAATGTTTTTGTTTAGCTTTATCTATTAAAGGGCTCCCCACCTCAACCCAGCCTGTAATAATTTTGACCTCAGGTAGAAAGTGCAAGTGGTTCCTTATTGTGCTTTAGATGCTCTACGCGACTGTACCATTTTCATTTTGCGCCAATTTTCTTGCTAGAAAGTTTTATCCCTCAAGTTTTTGGTCGGAGTAAAGAGGTCTAGTCTGTCATTCTGCCACCTGTACTATCTTTGGCCTTTGCACAAGGTCCACTAGAACAGGGAGGGCAGTTCTGGTGCTTGGGGTGCAAGGTTGAGGAATGCCCTGGACATTTAAGGGAGGGGGCACGTCGATCCTTCAGCCCCCATTTTCCCTGAAGGCTCCCTCCTTCCTTTCCTTTTTACTCAACAGCCCTAACGAAAGACAGCCTGAGCCAAGAAACTTGTTTGGTTAGAGATAAAACAATCTCAGGCCGTATTTGGTTAGTACAAAAACACCATACATTAATAGGAAGATATACACTAAACAATACACCATGAAGGTAGAAGTTAGAAGGTATAAACATATTTCTCCCCGTATTACAGAGTACGCTAGACATTGAATTACCTACAACACAATACCGTCCCAGGGCATCACCAAACATAAACATAATGGGAACTCACAGTTAGCCGTTCATCTTGACCCCCCCTGGCATCCATGACCTTAGTAGTACGCTCAGAGTGTCCCTTCCTGGAGTTTAAACCAGACAAACGCTCCTAAGCGAAATCCTTGCTCCCCAGAAAAAATCATACCGGAGGCCCACTAACTGCAGAACAACCCTGCCTGCAGCACCCCAAGCCCCACCAGAGAGCCAGTCTGGGCAACCAGGCCATGCCTTGGATCCCCGGCAGAGATAACATCCTCCAACCCCCCAAAAGGCCCATGCTACGAAAAGATTGTCCGCATGCGTGAAAGGTGGGCAAACAGAGAGTGACTGCCCGATCCCCCTCCCAAATTAGCAGATCCTTTAACAAATGCTGCAAGCACCCCCTCTGAGGTCCCATAACACTGGTGTTTTGTGTGTAAAGTTCCTATAAGATGCCAAGGGGACCTGAAGTGTCCCCACCAACCCTGAGTTCTCCCCACCCCAATACGAAAAAAGGCAAAAGTTAGATAACATACGCTTATAAGAAAAAAGGCAAAGTTAGAGACAAAGCATTGCTTAAAAACACCACTGCAACCACCAAACGCCTGAAGATATCTACATAACAATCAAAAAAGGGGGGGAGGGAAATGCGGTCCGCCCAGGTGCCAGTAGGTGTTATTAGACGGAGGTGTGCTTTGACGAAGGTATGACTTCAAGCCCCTCTACCCCGGCAGACCATGAGGCATAGTATTGCCAAAACATAAATACAACGAGTCAAAGACTAAACCGTATGTATTTTGAATCGGGTGCTCACACATTATGTGTGCATCCTCACTTTATTATAGGTTTTCAGAAGCAGTGGCATGCATGGGGCTGGTCCCCGTGTGGTCCTGAAGAAGAGGTTTAGGGGATACCTCGAAACATGTCGACCGAATATTAGGGACTGTATACACATAATAGTTATATCTTTTCCCTACTATTTAACCCCCTTTTTATCCATACCAACTAGGAGCGAGAATAAAACAGTAGCTCACTAGCTAGGTATTTTTAACATCACTTCCACCACTCCACGAACACTGCACTACACATTTCTTCACAAAAAAGTGCTCCTACGTAGTTCCGCAAGTCGCAGCATGCCCCAAGCAGCAGCTGTTTGGGATGGCCCCAATGATGAAGCATGTCACCTAGGGGCAACCCTGGGTGAGTGAGGGGACTCAAGAAAAGAATTCCTCTTCTTTGGACAGGGGTGTTGTTTTTTTTTGCACATTCAGCGGAATCCCCATTCCCTTGGTTAGGTTTTTTGGATCTGACATTTACAGATTTTTTGTGAACTGAACGATATCTACATAACAACAAACACAAACAAAAGGGGGTGGGTTGGAAAAGATCGGCAATTCACACCCACAGCACTACTAATGTTTGCTGCGGGCCTCTGCTCGGGCGGTGAGTGACGCAAGTCTGCAGTGATTGTGGACAGTGTTGCCAGATTTTGAGACCCGTCCCAAGCCCAAAGACGCTCAAGTATAAGCCCAAATTTAGCCCAACGCAGACCAGTGTCAGCCCAAAAACCAGCCCAAAGGCAAAACTCTCAAATTTTGCAAAAGTAGTCTTCAGAAAACATTTTAAAGATGAATCTAAATTCTGTTCAATATACAGATATTGGGAGGAGGTTAACTGGGCACCGGTGTTAATAACTTCTAATTTTCAAGACCAGTCCCCACTTTGACTTTTCATCTTGTAGTTCTGTCACCACAGATCCAAACCCAAACCTGGCATTCATCAATTAACTCTACAAGAGCAGATTATAAACACTTAGGGGCCGATTCCGATTCCGGCCGGAAATCTCTCCGACCGAGCCGGACCCGGAGAGAATTCCGACCGAATCGGACCCTAGCAGTCCGACCGAACGAGTACGATGCGCACGCATGCTATCGGACTCGAGTCGGTCGGACTCCCATTGAAGTCAATGGGAGCCTGTCGTACAACGCGTACGCGGGCTCCCATTGACTCAATGGGTGCGAGGCGGACAAGGGCGCCCCTACAGAGTGTACGCGTCCATGCGCATCGCGGCGTACATGCACAGGTAGGGGGGACCCATGGGTCCCCCCTGTGTGCGACTCGCGCGCCTACCCGTACAGGGGGGTCCGACGCGGACCCCCAAAGTCGGGCTCCGACAGCTTTTTCGAGCCGGACGGCGCGAGTCGGTCGGACTGCTCGCGGCGCGCATCGTACTTACCCGGCCGGGAAACGTCTCCATAGCGCGGTGCGAGTCGTGTCCATGTGAGTCGGTCGGAGCGTGTTGAAGCCGCGTTCGAGTCGGTCGGCGATTTCGCGGGTGCTTGCATCGTACTCGCTCGGCCGGACCCGCGTACGATTCGGTCGGGAAACAGGGCTCCGAATCGGATCCGGTGAATCCGATTCGGAGCACTACCGGCCGAGATCGGAATCGGCCCCTTAATGTCTATAAATAGGAATTTCAATGCTATTTCAACAATGTGGCTCCAAAAAAGAATACTGAAACGGTCATGCAGAATTAACACCACATAATGATCCACATATTAAGAAGCATCCCCTTGTATTAAAGTAATTGCAACACAACTTGTTTTCCAAGAAGATATTCAACAACAAAAAACTCCTTTACAATGACGGTATGGAACAACAGCAAAAATAACCATCGCAGCAGACAATCGGAAACGCAGTTTTCGTGCAAAACAAGTCTACGTAAATATGAAGCAACAGTGTGAAAACTGAGGGTTGCTGCAGTAAAATGAGAGTACCACATCTTTCCAGTTAAAATGTAAGGAGAGGCCAGAAAAGAGACAGTCACCTACTCTGACCGATTCCCTGCCCTCCGTTCCAAAGTCCTTCACTTTGACCACTTACTCTGGCACAAAAAAGTATAGAGGACATTGTTGTTTCCATTGTGTTGCAGCAAGCGCTAGACTAAAGCTACTAGCCTTGGCAAGCAGCAGATGGGTTTGTTTGGGGTACAGATGAATGCAAGGCAGTTGGAGCAGAAAGGAAAATGACCCAGTTTCCCAGAACTTTCGGCAACACTCACACTCCCTCAACCCTACTGATACTGTCATCACTGTTCGTGTTCCATCCCACTCCATTCCCCTTCATCATTAGCGCTGTCCCACTCCCATACCACCACTAGCCTGGGCCCTCTCATTAGACTCCTTTACACCTATCACCCAGCCAGGGCTTTAATTATTCATGCTCTTAACTTTAAATTCTCAGCAATGACTGTAAACACTCTAAGGTAATCCATGTCTGCAAAGCAGTCCATGTTTACATTTCATGTGTTTTACTTCATGCAGTGTTCCCTAATAGTATTTGCTTTTTCCAGATGATGTGTTTCTCTGGTTTTATTTTCACAAAACATACTTTTACAGTACAGATTGTGAAATGAGTCGCCTTCAGGTCTGGGTGAGTTCAGATTGCAAGTAGACATTTATGATGGGCACGACTGAGAGTCCAGAGGCTGAAGGCAGTACTGCTTTCTCACAGTGCCTGCCACTGGGTCATTAAGGTGTTCTAACTAAATGCACATCCAATCCTTGTCCTCTTAGGAGAGCGCATAGAGCGAAGGTTATATAAATGCCAATTGTAAATTAAAGCACTACTATGCATGTGCACATCGAGGGCTACAATTTGTAGGAGTCATATCATGTACACTGGTAGGCATTATATATTAGGAGTACTTAGTCTGCAGAATCACAAGGTCAGGATTAAAACGCTATGCAGTTGTTGAGTGTGCTAATAAGTCTTTAATATCCTTTTTAACAACCTTGGAATTACAAAAGATTTAGGATAAAAATAAGGTTCTAAAGTAATGCCTTTCAGTTTACATGCAGTTCCTTGATGTCGGGTCATACCACACTGTGCTATATTAGAAGGATTGTGACATATTAGCTGCAAATAACAAAAGGATCTCTGTGCTAAAAGCAGTGGCGGCTGGTAATTTTATCAGGGAGGGGGGGTGGTAGCCGCACATGCACACATACACCTTACTTATACCCGTGCATTCACACACACACACACAACACTTACAAATTAATTTATTTGAGAGTTCTATATAGCGCTAGCTAGAAACACATATATTAATACATACACGCACAAAACATAAAAAAATGCATAAAACTTACCTTGACTGCAGCTCTTTGAGAGGGAAGCCGGAGAGGTCCCAGGAGGGTTGGGACCGCTGCCTTCCCTCATTGGCTGATTGGAAGGCAGCAGACCCAACCTCGTCACAGAGTGAGATGGGGTCATTGAGACTGCTGACCCCACCCACTCTGTGACTAGATGCCACTGATTGACACTTTGCCCTGGGCACTTCAGAGTTTAAAACTGAAGTGCCCAGGTGTGAGGCAATCAGTGACTCCTCCCTTCCTCACAAAAGGGGGAGGGCCTTGAAGCCCTTTTGCCAGACTGAGGAGGTCATGCCCAAAGGGCTGTGAAATCCTCAGCCTGGCAAAGTTTAGTTCAGGCAGCCAGGAGTCTGCACATTTAGTGCATGTCCAGCTCCTGCCTGACCGGAACAAGAAGAGTGTCTGTCAGGCTGGCCTTTGTTCAGCCTAACAGACACTCTTCGTGCCTGGAAAAAGTGAGGAGAGTGGCTTCTCAGCTCGTGCGGACGGGCCTCTGCTAGTTAAAAAGCTGTAACTTACTGAGCAATATACATACAATAGAGGTGGGCAAGCCTAGCCAGAACCAAGCGATGAAAATATTTGCAATGTACATCATGCAAAAAAATCATGTTAGTATAAGATAAGGTGTCTTGACAATTAAAAAAAGTGTATTTTTAACACATGGAAGCATTTTACTTTAGCACATCAAATTATACACTGCATCAGGATGTATTTATTAAACATGAAAGTTTTTAAACATGTACTGGGAAACATTCCTGCCCCCACCCTGATGAAAAATGCTGTTAATGAACTAAGAGACAAGTCAAGTTCATGTGGAACCTATATGTAGCGTAAATCCTAACTACAGATAGTGCAACATTATGGACAATTAAATTAAACAGTAGGTCTTTGTACAGCGTACATCCTGCACTTGTGTATACGACAATGAACCAAAAAAACGGAGGTTCAGTGAAATACAGTATTTGCCCAGGATCCTACAATTTGATCAAGCAGGAATAGGACCACTAGATGGGTATCTATTTTCACCATCAAACTGTAACAATTTGCTTTAACTCTAGGAGCATGATATTAGAGCACAGATAACCAGTAGAATCTAATCTAATATTGTCAGTAGTCAATACATACCTTGGCAGTTTTACATAGCACAAAGCTTGTTCCAGGAGGTAAGAGCAAGCACTTCACAATAGCTAGAGACTACGGGGCATATTAGCAAGACCCACGTTAAAATTATCGCCGTTTTAGCGGCAGGAAACTGCCGCTAAAACGGCGATAATGGGCCTGCTAATATGCGTTATGGAATTCCAATAGAAGCCCAGGTTAGATGTCCTACACATCTAACCTGGGCTTCTATTGGAATTCTATAACGCATATTAGCAAGCCCATTATCGCCGTTTTAGCGGCAGTTTCCTGCCGCTAAAACGGCGATAAATTTAACGTGGGTCTTGCTAATATGCCCCTACATTTCATGTTTTTTGACTAAAGAAAAAAAGATCTTTCTGGCAATTTTATCATACCCAGTGGTTAATCAAACAGATCAAAAGTTACTAAAAAGTGTGAATTGTGTTTCTGCGAAGTGGAGGGCCCTTTGCAAAGGTTGACCGGTCACCTTTGTCACTGCTGTATTTGTATGTTACACTGTTACTAATGAGGGAAAATCTTTGCAGAGACTGTTAATATATGTAAAAATGTAAAAATAATAAAGCATCAGTAAATGTACCGCATTACGCTGCAGCCTTTCTTTTGCTGCATAATTTAGTCAACACTACAACATAAATTTGTCCTCAATTGCTGCATAATTCCAGTCGTCCCAAAGCAGGCAGCACATGTTAAAAGTGATTGTGCATGAAGCAGAGAGACTGTGAAGTTTGCGAACTTAGGGGCAGATTTACAAGCCCCTTGCAACACTTTTGCGCCACCGTTGCGTCACTTTTGTGACGCAGCGGCGGCATACAAAATGCAGCCAATTTACAACGTGTCGCATCTAGGGAGATGCGTCACGTTGTAAAGTCCTGCGTCACATTATACCTGCGCCAGGTATAATGTATGCAGGGTGGGCATTCCCACGCAGAAAAGCCTCGTAAAAGTGACGCAGTGAAATCTACAAGATTTTACTGCGTCACTTCTAGGACGCCACTGCGTCAAAACCTTACGCCTGCTTCAAGCAGGCGTAAGGAGAGATGCAGTGTAGTGGGAATAGGCCTCAAAATGCATTGCTGGAGTTGCGTCGTGCTTGCGACACGACTCCAGCAATGTGTGACTTTTTCCCCAACAAATGCATCAAAATTTCTGAAGCATCTGTCAATTCTTGCGCCATGGTGCGCCATATTGTAAATACCCCGCATCCATGGTGGCGCAAGGGTTTCTCAGGGTGGCGCAGGGAAAGTGACGCATCTCTACAGATGCGTCACTTTCTTATAAATCTGCCCCTGGGTTTGATGTGCGTGCAAATCCCACATTGCCAATCCCTGGTGAGTTGCACTTCTACTGCTGAAACAAAGCCAATGGAGATACCAATGGGAGAGGCGGACTGGCCTCAAGGGTCCTGTGAACAGACTTACTGTTGCTCTAGGGTGTGCTGCTTCGTAGGCCTGCCCGCAAGACTGGAGGTGAACTTCAGTGTGGGTTGTGGTGGACAGGCCTTCAAGGTTAACCCACACTTGCCATCGCTAGGGTCCACTTGCTGGTGCTAAGACACCAGGGCTTCTACGGTTTAGTGGGGCCTTCTAAGGTCAAGCATGGGAATCTGCTCCCTCAGGAGTGGTCTGGGGGACTGGTCATGAAGTCTGAACCTGGTTCCCCAGTTCCAAATTCGGTAGCTCTCTCCATAGTGCCACATCCTTTCTCCCACTGAACACCATACTGCCCCACTGAGAGAACCTTACACTGACTTCAGCTACAACCCTTTCGTACCGTGCTATAAACAAGATTAAGTAAAGCATGTGAAATGTAAGCAGGAACAGCATGGTTACATTAAAGCTTTTACACTTATTATTCAGAAATCAATGAGTGTTTTTGCCTGAAAAGTTAAGGACATGACTACAGGGCCCGGAAGGGACCCATTTCAAGGTCCATTGCTTATATCCTTACAAAATGTAAGCAGCATGGTTTAAAAAGACTACATACCTGAACACAAAGCCTCAGTGCACATTTTATAAACTAAAAAAAGGAAAACAGCTGATAAGGATCACATTAAACATTTTCCACTCCACACATCAACCAGCTATTGCAGTACCTCCAGGAATGGTGCACTTCCCCACCCGGGGAAAACAATGCTGTTCAAAGAAAGACGAGAAAACAAAAGTAGCGCTTCACTGTCGAACTCTGTAAAGTGGCGCTAAAGTGTTTGGGTGTGAATAAAACCAATCTGGCCCCTTTGCAACTGCTCTGTCTTGCTTTATTTATTTAGTTATTTATTTTTCGTATTTTGAACCTTTTTTTATTTTCGTCCTGAGGCTGCACTTTGGAAAAGAAAAATGTCAGAAAAAGATGACATTTCCAGCAAAAGTGTTTTTTTCTTTTTTGGATCCATTTCACAGGGGAACGGATGAAGGAAAGTTGAGGAAAGAGAGGGTAAGAGCCATTTATTGAAGTCATGGTTTTAGCAAGTGAGGAAGAGCGAGACAGAGACCGAAAGTGAGGGAATAAGCGGAAGAAAGAGGGGGGGGGCAACTGACAGCCGCAGAGCAGGAGAAGTGGAAACTGTCCTTGTCTTCTCTGGGCAAGGAGAAAGAGACAGAGTCCTTTTACTTCTCCCGGAGGGCCGAGGCTAATCTATAGGCCTTGGCTAGTTCTGCCGCCCTGGGATGCATTTTAACAATAAAAAAGTAGTAGAACGGATTCATTAAATTAAAAAAGTAGGGGCACGCCCACTTCAACCACTAATCATACCTTAATAAAACTGCTGGGCACCTAGGGACTCTCACTCACAACAGAAGCAGGCTGTAGGGTAGGCCAACCTGCCCTTGGCTTGACACTCCTGACTTCTCCACCTCTCAAACTCAACAGCACTCCAAGTCCGCGCCACAAGAGGCAATGATTCAAAATCCCCCCAAAAAATTGATGATGACAGGCCTGCCCCTCGTAACTTCATTGGTCCATTCTCTGTGGGGGCAGGCCAGCTACATGAAGCAGGGCCGTCATGAATGATTGAATGGCCCTGATTTGAAACCGTGGGCTGCGCAGTGCCTAAGGAGTCTGCATGAAATTGCAGAGCATATGCGTGCGCCACCGATACTACAAATATTGTGCACACAAGGGAAAATATCACCCAAATTTACACAACCCGCCAGCGGTGGCTTTTTACTGCACAAATGGGAAAAATGTCACCCATTTGTACAGAAAACTGCCCAATCCGGCAACACTGATTGTGGAGAAGCGGACAGGAACAAAGAGTTCGAGGTCGTTGTTCTTGTCTTCGTCTGTCAGATGCCTTCTGACAGTGATGAGTTTTTGGATACCGAGGCAATAGCCTCATTACTCCACATTCATTTTGAGTTTGTTAGTTGCTGTTTCGGTTTTCTTATCGATGTGTGACACTTTGTCACAGTTGAGGTCGGTTCACAAGGTCAGCGCTGTGATGGGCCGAAGGTAGCGGGTAGTGACGAAATTCGGATGCCTGCCAAGGCGGTAGCCTTCTGACAGTGATGAGTTTGGGGTACCTGCCGGGGCTGTAGCCTCCTCGCAGTGATGAGTTTTCTGTGCCTGCCGAGGCGGTAGCCTTCTGGCAGTGATGAGTCTTCTGTGCCTGCCGAGGCGGTAGCCTTCTGGCAGCGATGAGTTTTGGATGCCGATTGGCTGTTTTGATTTCACAGGGTCAGCGCTGTGATGGGCCGTGGGTAGCGGTCAAATGGGTTTGCAGAGATGTCAGCAAGTTTCCTGATCAGTGGGTTTTCTTTTTGATCCAATCCTTTGTAGAAATTCCTGTTGAGTTTGCGGAGATGGTCGTCCAACATCTCAACGCCTAGGTCTCTGTGGAGGTCTGCTGTTCTTGTGAAGATAGGAGCACCTGCTGCAATCCTTAATGCCTTGCTCTGCAGTATCTGTAGGTCCTTCCGAAGCTGCGGGTGGCAGCCACTCCAAACTGGTGAAGCGTACGTCATTGTTGGTCGAATTATTGCAGCGATTGCTCGCAATTTGCTCGGCATCGGCATTGACTTGGTCCTCAGGAGTGGGTACAATGCGACCAGCTTTGTTGTTGCTTTCTGGCAAGTCTTCTCTACGTGGTTCCTCCAGCTGAGTTTGGAATCCAGAGTCACCCCCAGGTAGGAGCTGCTGTTTTCCCATTTGATCTCTTCTCCATTGAGGAGGATCTGGGGGTGCTTCCTTTTCAGCTTTTTGGTGAATAAGGTTGCTGTGGTTTTGATTGTGTTCAGGGTTATCTGCCAGTCGCTGTACCATCCGGAGAGTCTGCTGAGTGATGTCTCAAGGTTCTTAGCCACTTCCTTTTCGCTGAAGGATTGGGAGATGACTGCAACATCATTGGCGTAAAGAGCAAGATCAGTCTTCTTTAAGTCCGTGGGGATATCGTTTGTGAATATATTAAAGAGGAATGGTCCAAGAATTGATCCCTGAGGCACTCCAGCAAGAATAGGGCGTGATGTTGAACATTCTTCTCGTACCGCCACATGAAAGGTCCGTTCCGACAAGTAGCTGGACAGCAGCTTGACCAGGTAGCTTGGAAACTTGAGCTTGATAAGCTTGTAAAGCAGTCCCTTGTGCCATACTCGGTCGAATGCTTTGGCTACATCCAGAAAGACTACTCCAGTAGACTTGTTGATGTTGAATCCATGGCTAATGATGTCCACAACTCTGAGAAGTTGGTGATTGGTTGAGTGGTCTTTCCGGAACCCAAACTGTTCTTTGGCGAGGAGGTTTTCGCTTGTCTCAAAGTCCATGAGACGGGCGAGGATAACTTTTTCAAAGAGCTTCGATAGGCCGGATAGCAGGCTTATGGGGTGGTAATTTGCGGGGTCTCGTAGTGGCTTCCCAGCCTTGGGGAAAACAACGACTCTTGCTTCTTTCCAGGTATTAGGGAATTACTGGTGCTGCATACACGCATTGAAGATCTCAGCAAGATGATCCACTACGGCATCTGGGAGCATCTTGATGGCTTGGTTGACTATTCTGTCCTTTCCTGGAGCCTTGCCGTTTTTCAGTGTCTTCGCCAGGGCCAGTAATTCGTCAGTTGAGCATTCCTCAATGGTTGCAGCTTCTATTTCCGGTGGGTGCTCTAGGTGGTGCTTAGTGATCTCTTGCTCGACTTCTGCTGCCAGTTTGCTTGCCTGGTTAGGCCTGAAGGATGCCTCCAGCGAGTCAGCAAAGACCTCAGCCTTGTCCCTGTTGCTGCATGCCAGATGAGTCTTTCCTTGTATCGGTGGGTTTGGTTCCTTCTTCCCAGTCAAGCGTCGGGTCATTCTCCAGAGAGAGTTGTCCGAGTCCTTCAAGTTAGCTGTAGCTGCTTCCCATTTTTCACCTCTGTGCTGGCTTATTTGCATCTTCAGCTGAATTGTCAGCTCGTTGTACTTCTTCAGCAGGTCAGGGGTGCGATTCCTTTGCCACTCTCTCCGGGCTCTGTTCTTGTCAGCTATCGACTTCTTGATGCCATTCGGGAGGTCGTAGATGGAGCAGCGTTGGGGTTTCTGCTGAGGGACGCTGCGTTCAATAGCAGTGTGGACTGCAGCTGTGAAGTGGTGAACCGCCTGGTCAATGTCTTCAATGCAGCGTAAGGGGCCAGGGACCAGTGTCTCCTCCAGGCTTCTCTTGTATAGGCTCCAGTCTGCCTTCTTGTAGTTGTGCCTGGTGCCCTGTTGCTGGTTTTCAATCACGTCTCCAACTGTGATCAACACTGGGTTGTGGTCAGACGTCAGCGCTGTTAAGGTTTCCAGCTCCAAAGACTGGGAGAGATTCTTCATGATGACTATGTCCAGAACGTCCGGTTTATGCAGTGCAGAGCCTGGATAGTGTGTTGGTTGAGTCGGGCCGGCCACTACAAAGTCCTCCTTCTTTGAGTGGGCAAGTAGAGCGTATCCTTTGCTGTTTGCGGTGCGAGAGTTCCAGCACTGGTGCTTGGCATTAAGGTCGCCTCCAATTAATGTTGGGATGCTGGGGTCCAGTAAAGCATCTAGGTCCTTTGGGCATAGTTTGCCTGGGGGTGAGTAGGCGGCAATCAACCGTAGCGGGCCTGCTGGTGTCTGGATCTGTATACCAGTTGCTTCAATACTCCCCACTGGTGGTAGTGCAATCTCGTGGTGCTTCACTTTTGTGCTGACGATCACCGCTGTTCCTCCGCCCTTGGCTCCAGTGGCGCAATCGGTGCGGTACACCCGGTGTTTTGCTAGGTTAAGCTTCTGGTTTCCTTGGAGATGGGTCTCGGAGATAAGCGCTATTCTCACATTCATGGTTTTCATCAGGTGCAGGAGTTCTGCAGTTTTCTTCTGAATGCTGTGTGCATTCCACATCAAGAAGAGGGAGTTTCCTTTAGATTTTGCTGCCATGGGAGTTGTTTTGTTCACCTGGGAAAAGTCCGGTGATGAGATTCGCCACCATTGTCACCACAGGGTGGATGTTCATATCTGCGACTACTTTCGCAACCTTCACGATGAGTTCCTGCCAGTTGATGGCTGAGCCTATTTCACAGGATGGTCCCGGGGCGGTTGTTGGTGGTGGGCTGTCTTGTTTAGGTCCTGTAACTTCTGCGTACGTCCTTCCATCCACATGTGTTTCACTATGGCTGTTGGTTGTATTGGGGGTTGGGATCCTGTGTGCCAGTGCGGGTTTGTGGTTGTATGTCTTCCTTTGACCCTGTTCTGTTGTTGTTGAGTGTCGAGAAGCCCGTTGTTGTTGGGGGAGTTGCTTGCGTTGTTCGTCCTTCTTTGCCTTCTGCAGGTAGGGACAGCCGCGATAGCTTGCTGGGTGGTTTCCTGTGCAATTTGCACATATCGCTGGTTCGGTTTCTCGGTTCCTGGTGCATTGGTTGGAGGTGTGTTCGCCTCCACAGCGTACACACCTTGGCTTCTGGTGGCAGAACGCAGAGGTGTGCCCCAATCGCTGGCAGTTGTAGCACATTACAGGGCCCCGTTTCCCCCTAGGTGCTTCTGTGGTGACGGTGCAGCTGCAGAGCCGTGTGACTGCTGAGAGGTCTGCTGGCTTCCCATCCTGGCTTGCCGACAGGGTTACAACGAAAAGGGGAAATTTCTTGTTCTTGTCCGCCGGTGAGGCAATCTGTGTAATATTTTTAACTGGGAGTCCAAGTTCCGCTAAGTCCTCAGTGATGTGTCCAAGGGATGCGTTTGCCGGGAGTCCCCGTATTACGAAGCGCTGGGCTTTTGCAGTGGTCAATGAGAAGGTGTGGTATTCCATTTTCTGTTCCGTGAGCATGTTAGTCACACTCCTGTAGTCCTCTGGTGTGGTGAGCATGATCTTGGCGTGGTCCTGCCGGGGCTTGATTGTGAAGGTGGAGGAGCAGTGTTCCTCCAATAGCTCCACGAGGTCCTGGTGCGTGGCTAAGTTCTTTAGAATGATGGGTGGGATCCGCAGTCGCTTTGTAGGACCTGAAGAGGTCTCAGCTTTAGCCGTCTCGTGGTCCTGAGGGTGGGCATCACAGTCCTGGGCATCCTGAAGAACCTGGAAGCGGTTTCCGATTGTAATTGTGGAGCTCCCGGCAGGTGCGCGGGCAAGCTTTGGGGCTTTTTCCGGTGAGTTTTGTCATGAGTCGCGTCCTCTCTGTCTTTGTGTGCCATTCCATGTCCTCGGTGTTGCTGGGGTGAGCCATGGCGTCAGCTTCCATCGTTTATGATGCTTGATGGGGGTGAAGTGGAGTACCCTGGGTAGATATTTTAGCTCGGATGCTTTAAAGATATTTTAGCTCTGTTGCTTTCTCTGGTCGCTGTCCCTTTGGTCTATCTGGTGGTCCTACAGCTGACCGCAGTGTCTAGTATAGGCGCTCGCCCTTAGATTCCTTCTCCCTCAGCGCAGCCTTGCTCCGGGCAAGCCAGAGAACGAAGGCCCAGTCTTGGGGTCCAGTCACAGAGGGTCTGGACTATCAGCCCTTAACCACCTCGGTGCGCAGCCTGGCCCCGGTCAAGCCAGGGTGACGCAGGCCCACCACCTAGGTGGGTCTGGGGAAAGTCCTTGAAATTTCAGGTATGCAGCCTGCCCCCCTCTCTGGTGCGCAGCCTGGCCCCGGTCAAGCCAGGGAGACGCAGGCCCAGCACCCAAGAGGAGCCAGCTGGGTATGTGGGTCTAGCCCTTCTCCTTCCCCTCCTTGGCACGCAGCCTGGCCCCGGTCAAGCCAGGGAAACGCAGGCCCAGCACCTTAGAGGAGTGGAGCGAGAGAGCGGAGCGGAGGGAGAGTCCTGATCGGAGCGCGGAATCGAATGAATCCTCGTCGCACTTTTAATGACGGGGCCCTTAGCCACACCCACTGCTTCCTCGCACCGTCACAAGACCTTCCCACTTCCGGTCAAGTGCACATCCCCAACCTAATTGGAAGTTATGCCCCAAAGTCATGAGGCAATGTTTGGAGACCTTGGAGGGGGGACCGTACCCGCCATGCCCTCCAGAGATTTTGGCTCCTCCCATGTGGGGGCAGCTTGTGGACAGACACTTCGGAGTGTGAGAACCTCACACATGTTCCACATAGAAAAGCTCTTACAGGGATAATTTGGCAGTAATAATTCCCCTGTTTTAACCAGTTTTAGTGAATTACCAGTTTAAGTCAAACAGGAAGGGTGACTGCTTGATTGTAAGTTCCTTGCCCTCTGGCGGGGTTGTTGGTGTTATCATTGTTTAAGGAATATCAAGGTAGTGCAGATTATTTAATGGTCAGCTGCCATGAATTTGGATAGATATTAGTCTGGGGCCACAGAGTTTTCATTTATCCTTGACTCTCCCTCAGTGGGTGTGAGGGAGCTGTATAGGTTTGCAGGCCAGTCTCACATATTATAATTTTAGCCATACAGAAAGCACCGGGACTATGAAATGGTCCAAAAATTAGGGATGTACAAAATTGTGCAATTTTATTCTGTAAAACTTCACTAAATCCCATGAATAATTTACAAAATTACGCAATCAAAGGTATGGTTGGCAGGTAGGTCGCAAATATTCTTATCGTCGGGTGTGCGCTCAATTAAAAAAGTTATGTGAAATTGCATAATGCATAATGTGACATTTTGAAAAATGTATCAAATTTCATGTGATGCTACACTTGGGAATTTTGCTGGCGTAAATACATTCTGGAGGAAAGCATTAACATGTTTTTATCATATCTGCATTTGGTTATTGTGGAATAAAACATATTGTATTCCAAATCTCACTGACTCCTTGTTTATTCTGAGAAGAAGGTACACTACTCTGTGTCTGCAATGCTGAGCCTGCTTGAAATTTTCTCTTGGCAAAATACGGACACTTGTGTTACTCCTTCTCTTCTTGCTGGTATTGTATCACAAATGTGGATCAACCTATAAACATGGACTTGAATTTGGGAGCGATTACAAGTAGCTCAGGGCAGCTCATCAGTGGCCTGGGGCCATGTTACAAACAGTGCTCTGGGGGTGTAATGGGCATTTGCACCCATTTTTTGCACACCGGGGCATTGTACTATTACAAAAGAAAGCATAGATGCTTGTGCGACCTTTTCTGTGATACAGATACCGCCGGTGCACGTAGAATGCTGGCACTATCATAAGGGGGCGTTCCCTCATTGGCTTGGGGGCGCTGCCCTCTGCTAATGAAGGTAACACTTTTCTTCTGCACCCAGGTCCTATTATGGACACCGGTGCAGAGGCAAAAAGGCCGTCAGGAGGCACTCTGTGTGCCAAAAAAGGTGTAAAACTAAAGCATTTTGTAGTCTTACCTAAAGTGAGATACCAAATGAAATGAAAGAACTTAATAACAGATGTAGCTTTTTATTTGAAACAAACTTTAAGCAAAATTACACATAATAAAACATTTATTGAACTAAACTATCATATATTTGACAGAACTCCCTGAAACAATTACAGAAGAAACTGAACAGGAGGAAAATCAGGACACTCAGCCAGATATACAGCCTGAAAACATTTCAACTCCAACACCCAAAACACCTGCACCACCCAGACGTAGAGCTACAGTGTCTCCACTCCCTGATTTTGTGGAAGGAAATGAGTCACAACAGACAAGACTACAACTCCTTTTGACATGAGATCTACACAAAAACATCAGTTCCTTCTTAGACGCAGAAACAATGCCATCAGAAGGAGTAGAATTGGTGTTAGATGTGCTTCTGAGGAAGTAGACCGTAGAGATATATTTGGTGGTTTGGAGGCATCTATATTATCAGCGCAGCTGCTGCTATGTAAAAATATAAAGTCAATTTAGACACAGTTGGTGTCAATGAATAAAAAAAATGTGACAAAGGATGGTATAAAGCTGCTGAAGCAAACACAACAAGATGATGAACGGAGTGCTGAAACTTTTTAACTGCTCACCCACAGTCAAGAGATCTGGGTTTATTCCATCGTTCTTTTGCTCACTATGCCACCCCAGTTTGGACCCACCATATGCAAATCAGTCTTGACCCTGCTCCTCATGGGAACAGTCCAGCCCGAACTGCCAGGCCGGGTCCTCCCAGGACCGGAAATAAGCATCCTGAGACCGATTTCGGGTTATCGCCTCTCATCAGCCAGGCTACCTTGAATCCAGTGGCACAGCGAGCAAGGGACCCACGTCTGGGCATACTCTTGGCCACTTCGGGTAAACATAACAAACACAGCAAAATGACAGATGGAGTGCTAAAACATTTCAACCACTCATCCCTATTCAAGAGATCTGGGTTTAGTTCATCGTTCTTTTGCTCACTATGCCACCCCAGTTTGGACCCAGCTATATGGAAATCAGTCTTGACCCTGCTCCTCATGGGAACAGTCCAGCTTGAACTGCTAGGCCAGGTCCTCCCTGGACCGGAAGCAAGCATCCTAGGACCGGTTTCGGGGTATCGCCCCTCATCAGCCAGGCTACCTTGAATCCAGTGGCACAGCGAGCAAGGGACCCACGCCTGGGTTTACCCATCCCACGTAGGGCGAACATAGCAAACACAACAAGATGATGGACTGAGTGCTGAAACTTTTCAACCACTCACCCCCAGTCAAGAGATATGGGTTTATTTCATCATTCTTTTGCTCACTATGCCACACCAGTTTGTACCCAGCCATATGCAATGCAGTCTTGACCCTGCTCCTCATGGGAACAGTCCAGCCCTAACTGCCAGGCGAGGTCCTCCCTGGTCCGGCAACAAGCATACTGGGACCGGTTTCAGGGTATCACTCCTCATCAGCCAGACTAGCTTGAATACAGTGGCACAGGGAGCAACAGACCCACGTCTGGGCATACCCTTGCCAATTAGGGGCAAATATTGCAAATATTGCAAACACAACAAGATGATGGACGGAGTGCTGAAACTTTTCAACCACTCACGCCTAGTCAAGAGATCTAGGTCTAATCCATCGTTCTTTCAGCACTCCGTCCATCATCTTGTTATATAAGGAAGCATTATTTCACAATAGAGAAATAAGGTTTGGCTAGAAAATGGGCAGTAGAGGCCCCACAGTACCATCCCTGGGGTTCATGTTTTACACTGCATATCGGATTCATGCTCCCTCAGTTTGATTTGCATGTCATAATAATAAGAATTTATGTATACTTCCAAAGTATTTGGCTCTTCGGTCTTTTTTGTTCCAGACTAGGCATAGAGAAGCTCGTTTCCAAACTAATGTGAATACTCATGGCTTGAACAGACATTGGCTTGTAATGTGTCTCAGCTAGCCCACATTTGAAAGATGTCACTTTCACTGTTATCAACTTTACCCACACAACAAGCCAAAATCTTCCATAGGCCTCCCTTCCAGTAATCATATAACAATCTCCGACAATTAGTTAACTCACTTTGGCTGCAATATGATCTCCATTTAGCACCACGTTCCTTCGTCTTTAAAGAGTGAACAGCTTGAGAGTTATGTATAGCAATAGTGCCATTTACAACAAACATATTGAATCCTACACTTATTGTAAGAGGCTTTGGATCAGCCTTCTTGAGCCATTAGCTTCTTTTGCTCTGCAATATTCAGTCACTGGCTTGACGCATTGTCAATCACATCTTGGATCAGCCCACAGTTTCACCGATTTTCCATTGGATGTTTGGGTGTGTCTTTCTGCCTCCACTGGAATGCATGATAGAAAAGTTTCACCTGACATCAGTTGGAAAGCCACCCTCTAGTACTGGTGAGTAAAAACTAACAAACGCACATGAAAAATGGAGTCTACAGAAGAAAAGGATTGTTTTATTTTATGTTGCATCCATTTTTCAGATGCCTTTATGAGCACTAGCTCCCCATTGCTGCTGTGCTACTCGCTGCTCACCTATTGATTGTAAAATTATTGTAAATACTGTATGAACATGGTAAGAAAATAGGGCCATTTTTATTAGAAACCTGTACAAACGAGAAGTTTTCAGTTTCAACTGTCATCTGAGCATATGTCTTTCGTAAAGTGAGCAGTATTATATTGTTAGGAGCGCAGTACAGTAATTTATAGATCAGCTAGTTAGGTCTCACCTGAGACCGCTTGCATGCATTGTCTCTTGCGACGATCTGCTGTTTCTAAAAAAAAAACACCTTTAAAAAGGAGCTTGTAGCTGTACATTACTTACCATCGGTTGGCTTCATTGTGATTATTATTTTCTTCCTTTTCATTAGTAAGCGCATGTCAACTTCACTTCATCTTCCTGTTTTTGCGTTCTTCCCTAGAGCCTGGACCAGGTACCGATTGATTTCTTGATTAGTGTTCTTCCGCGGTGCTTGTTCCCAGATTGTGGTACTTTTTTTTGGAATGCAAGATGTCGCAGTCTGGATGACCAACAGCTGCCTGAAGCTCAACGCCAAGAAGACAGAAGTCCTCGTCACCACCCCTTCTGCATGGGACAGCACCTGGTGGCCGACCGCCCTAGGAAGCCCACCTACCCCCTCAGACCACGCCAAGAACCTCGGCATCGTACTCGACTCATCACTCACCATGAACCGACAGGTCAACGCCGTCACCTCCAGCTGCTTCAATACCCTCCGCAAGACCTTCAAGTGGATCCCCCTGAGTCAAGGAAGACAGTCACCCACGCACTCATCACCAGCAGACTGGACTATGGAAACGCACTCTACGCCGGCATCAACAAGTCCCTACTCCGCAAACTCCAGACAATACAGAACACCGCCGCCAGACTCGTCCTCGGCATCTCCCGACACGAACACATCAGCCAACACCTACGAAGTCTCCACTGGCTCCCCGTGGAGAAAAGAGTCACTTTCAAAATCCTCACTCACGCCTACAAATGCCTACACAACAACGGACCCAAATACCTCAATGACAGAATCAACTTCCACGTACACAAAAGAAACCTCCCATCTTCCAACCTCGCACTGGCCGAAACCCCGCGCATCCACAGAGCCAGAGCAGGCGGAAGATCCTTCTCTCACATTGCAGCCAAGACCTGGAACGAGCTACTGGCAGACATCAGACGCGCCCCCTCCCTGAACACCTTCAGGAAGACCCTCAAGTCCTGGCTCTTCGGCTAAACAGATCTGCGGACCTCCCCCTCCCCCCTCAGCGCCTTGAGACACTCGCGGGTGAGTAGCGCGCTTACAGTTCCCTAATTGATTGATTTTTTTGTTTTGTGTGTATTGTGTGTTTGTATGTTCTTTTTACACGGTCCTATGCCACTCTATCTCTAGCTTCATTTTTGCTTTTTATCTTGGGTCGGCTCGTTTGCTTTCCAGATTTTTCAAACTTCACTTTCCAGTGAGCTGCTTTTCTCCGGCCAGTCTTGTCTGAGCCGCATAACAACACAACACAATTTATGAAATATTAATAGTTACATGTGGCAGCATTCACGAAGGATGGCAGCATTCACTAGGGAGCGTTTGTTTATGGCGCTCCCTCATTTTGGTTGCATTCAGTGTAATACCGACTTCCTTCCCAATTTGGGAAAGAGAACGTAAATTGTACCAAATGGTGATATTGGGACGCCCGCTTACTATCTGCCACGCCAGCATCGCGACCGGGACAGGGGGCCAGGACTCTCAGCCCCAGGCAGCACTGCGCCAACCACGGCACCACTAGCGCCAGGAGGCGCGAGCCAAAAGCAGTCGCGGGCTCCCGCGGTGCGGGATGCCCGCTTACTATCTGCCACGCCAGCATCGCGACCGGGACCGGGACAGGGGGCCAGGACTCTCAGCCCCAGGCAGCATCGCGCCAGCCACGTCACCACTAGTGCCAGGAGGCGCGAGCCAAAAGCCGTCGCGAGCTCCCGCGGTGCAGGACGCCCGCTTACTATCTGACATGCCATTATCGCGGTCGGGACCGGGACAGGAGGCCAGGACTCTCAGCCCCAGGCAGCACCGCGCCAACCACGTCACCACTAGCGCCAGGAGGCGCGAGCCAAAAGCCGCCGCGGGCTCCCGCGGTGCGGGACGCCCACTTACTATCTGCCACGCCAGCATCGCAGCCGGGATGCGCGTGGGCCGCGCCCGGGCAAAGGGCGGGCCCATCCTTGCCCGTCATTGCCAGGAAGAGGCAGGGCAGGGCCACCCCCCTTTCCATCTGGCCTTTGGACTGCATCGTGGACTAGCCCCTGCTTCCTGAGGTACTGTGCTTCCCCCTTTGCCCTCGCATGTGCAGGTCCTGTGTGGAGTTCAGTTGAAAAACGTTACTGAAAGTAATCCTCTTGAGACTGTACATCTAACCCTGCCTGATTGCTGTTTGAAATACTGTCTTGACTCTTGTTGCTCATCTTAGTATAAGTGGTTTGAACTCTCTCTTCTCTCTCGTTAATAGCTACCTCTGTGTGTGGACTAGAGGGATGGGGAAGAGAAAAACTATGGAGGGCAATGGAGGTGGTGGGGGCAACGGCCAGGTTCATAAAGGGAAAAAGGCCAGGAAGCTACAAAAACATGCAGGTAGCAATTGTGTCCTTGAACGAATAGATACCCTCATTAGCGAGTGTGAAGATATCTTGGTGGCTGAATCAACCATGCACCCTTTTTCTGGCAAAACCCCTCCTCGACCTACTCGATCTACGAATCTAAGTCCAAGTTGTTCACCCATCATTCCAGCAATGTTTCATAAACCATCCAGAAAGGGGGCCTCTATATCTAATATAGAGGCATCAACCGACACAGTGAGGGATAGCCAACCCCCTGCCAACCCCTCTGGCATTAACACCCGTCAGCCTAAATCTGTTATCCCTTGTGCTAACAGGTTTTTACCCTTGCTGGGTTTGCCCGACGACCATAGAGAAGATACATCTCAGCCACCTCAGCTACCCTTCACATCTAATGTAGGGATAGGCCTCAGGCCTAATTTAGAAACCCAAGACGGGCATCAACTTATCGACACACTCAGACTTGAAATAGGGACTATAAGATCTATGGTCGAAGACCTCACTTTCCTGGTTAAACTACTATTGCAAAAAGCCCCCTACCCGCAGAGTACCACTTTCAAGACAGGATACACCACACAACCTCATCAGGATCATTATACAATGGATGGGGCAGCCACCTACGGCAGTGGTACTAACGATAGTGGTCTCACTTTGCTCCCCTCTGCTGTTTTGGCCCACAAGCAAGCTCCACCCCTTTCAATGGCTGATCGTCCAAATAATCCCAATAAATCCAAAAATAACCCCCGCAATGATTGCCATAGCTTAGTAGCTATGCAGGACCCCCCCCAAATCGCACTAAGCCCACTCCTTCATTCCAGGCGCATTACCTCCTAAACAGTGCACAACATCGACCAACCTATCCGGACACATCCAACCTGCACCACGCTCCCAAAATCTACATGGTTAATGTACCCAAGCTTGACACCAGACACGCTGTCGAAAGTACAGATTCTCTGACCAACAAAGCCATCCATTGGATTCGCCATGTTAGGGGCTGTCGCTCAGTAATACGGGAAGATATCGTCAGGGCTCGGAGGTATACTTCACCAGCCCAATCGCTAGATTACATTGAGCTCACCTTGAAAGGGCCTGACTTGGCATAAAACCTTGCCCTGGAATTCCGCACTTGCTCTCCAGACACTTCTTCCATACAGTTTAGGCGATTCCCATTTGTTAGTCAGTACAGGCATCCTGCTTTGCAAACATTTACTTCTCTAGCGGGATCTACCTCATTGGAGGCGAACGACTGACTACAGTGTGAGCCCCAAACGCACCGCGGATCAAACACTGCTCCTCCAAATTGCATAGCCTCTCCCACTAGTATTCTAACTCCACCTACATACTCTGAACTAGCAGGAGATAGTTCCCGGGGGGATATGGGTCCATGTAGCTTTCCTAATAATAATTGGGAGGAGACGGGCGTAGATCATTCTATATCCCTAAATCTTCAAGTACCCTCCCAAGCTTTAGTTCCACCTAGCCAAGGCATTCCAACTAAAAATATTGCATCTGGCTTTTTACCCCACCAGCAGCTGTAGATAATATCGTGGAATGTTGCAGGGCTCAGCAGTAAAGTGTCAATTCTCCACTGGAACAAACTAATTGAGGGTTTTGATATATGTATTTTCCAAGAGATCTGGAGCTTGGTACCTTTATACAAACCAGGCTATGCTTGTTTCTACTCTCCAGCAACTACGGTAGAGAGAGGGCACCCGTCAGGGGGACTGATTATATGGGTAAACATTGCACTGGGCTGCCGAATTACTTGTCATTCAAGTTTCAATCCAGATATCCTAAGACTTAGCATTAGGGGGTCTAGGGGGGGCGGAATGATTGATCTCTTCAACGTCTATGTAAGAGGGACTAAAGGGGGTAGACCCTCATCAATCATTTCTGCACTAGAAGAAAATCTAGCTAGTTGTCCACCTCACTCTAGAATTGTGGTGGCAGGAGATTTTAATTGCAGCTTTGAGCCCTTGGACACTGAGGATCTGCTAGAAGTCGAGGGCGACTATAACAAATGGGCCGTCCCTCCACTAAACTTACCACCAGTAAAACAATGGTCACAGCTGGCGCTCCAACTCTACGCTCTCACCTTGGAGTTCGGTTTAAGGGCAGCAATCGGAAGAACAACATCAGACAGAGTGCAAATACTTACAACAGAGTTAGCTGCCCGTCACAAATCAATTACATTTTATTTGATCTAAGGCTCTGGGGTGATCTGGTAGATATTAATGTGGGCACCACCACAGATAGCGACCACAACCCCCTTTGTGCAACCTTGAAACCCCTATGGGTAGCCTCTCACCAACCCGAGAGTACTCTACCCTTAACCATTACCAGAGACATAGTCCCTTCAAATTGTAACAGATTCTTAAAATGGCGCAAAGTAGCCTTACAAGAACCTAAGACTACTGGTATACGCCAAGTATTAGAATCAAGTACAATAGAACTCCAGGCTGCAGCTTCAGGTTTACGGAGATTAGCAGATGTGCACTTGGTCCACTCTCGCACAGTGAAACAACTTAGTGCATACTTTTTAGTTCCCAACTCGAACATCAAGCCTAGCTTGCCCTCAAGAAGGCCTTATTCGTGGTACACGAAAGATTGCAGGCGCAAGCGATTGCTTTTAGCCACAGCAATCAAAGACAAGAATTACCCCTTGATTAAAATTGCTAGGAAGAATTATAGGGCAGCTCTTCATCAAGCAAAGATAATTTGGGAGGAATCCCGCTGGCAACAACTGAAGGAAGTGTGTTTAGCCAAGGATTCCAACTCATTCTGGACCCTAGTGACCTGGGGAGATAAGAAGGGCGCACGCCCTGCTCCCAATTACATCACAGGCCAGGAATGGCATGATCACTTTTGGAAGCTTTATTCTGCACCTGAGGATACGCCACCTGCAGAGTCATGCGATTCCTATGGCCCTCCCATGGGTGACAGCGATGCTTTTAATCTGGCCAAGATTGAGGCGGCGCTAAGGAAGATTGTTCCCGCCAAAGCAGCAGGACCAGACGGCCTGCCTGGCGATTTATTCCTTGCAGACACTACAAACTGGGCACGCTATATCCTTCTTCTTGCCAACGCCATAGCCAGTGGAGCCCCAATACCGGAGTCTTGGAAGGCACGGAGGTGGTTCCAATTTTTAAAAAGGGCGCCAGGGAAGATCCCTCCAATTATAGACCAATCAGTCTAATAGACGCACTGCAAAAGGTTTTTGGCAGAGTCCTGTTGCAGAGAATACAATCATGGGCGGAAGATGAAGCCATCCTTTCCCAGTATCAGGCCGGGTTCCGGACAAGTACCGGAACGATTGATCAGGTATTCAGGCTGCTTCTCATTTATTGGAAAGTAGTGGTAATTGGTAAGGGCAGTCTCTATCTTGCATTCATTGACTTAAAGACAGCCTTCGACCTGTTTCCCAGGAGCAAGCTGTGGCACACACTTAGAGACCTGGGTATCCCCCCCTTATCCTTAATCTATTGGTTAGGCTCTACGAGGGCAACTTTGCTCAAGTAAGATGGGAGGCTCAAGGCCAGCTGACAGAGAGGATCCCTGTTAACAGGGGAGTACGACAGGGTTGCGTTATGGCTCCCATCCTGTTCTCTTTATTTATGAACGGGGTGGTCAAATATTTGCAAGAAGATCCAGCAGATGCACCTAGCCTGGCGGGCGACAAGGTACCAACCCTCCTGTTTGCTGACGATACCCTGCTGGTGTCTAAGACCCCAGCAGGGATACAGAGGTTACTCAACAGATTCCAACTTTTTTGCGACTCCAGGGGGCTGGTTATCAACACCTCCAAAACTAAGTTTATGGCATTTAACCCCCATAAATCGTTCAGAAGCAATCTTTTGCTGGGTGGCACATTCCTAGAAAGAGTCGGCACCTTTGACTATCTTGGTGTCCGGCTCTCCGATAAAATGTCATGGAGGCCCCACCTAGCAAAAATGCTCATGGGACATAAACGAGTGGCCGGAATATTAGGGAAAGAACTCCGCCTCTCACACAGTAGACCAGTGGCCCCGGCCCTCATGGTTTATGACGCCAAAGCAATTAGCACAGCTCTTTATGGAGCTGAGCTATGGGGTTTTCACAACGTTGGCGACCTTTGTAGATCCGAACATAAGTTCCTTAGGGACTTGGTGATGCTGCCCCGCAATATTCCACTTGTACCTCTAATGCTTGACATGGGCAGGCGGTCGATTGGGGTTATTGCAAGGCTGCATCCATTGCTCTTCTGGGCACGCATAAGGCGGACCCCTGAGCTCTCTAGGTACGCTGAAGCCCTTACTGAGGTCACACAACTAGATGTTGGACACAAAATAGGATGGATCTCAAACATTAGGAACACACTGACAGCTATGGGGCTTCAAGCTTATTGGGATAGGCAAGAACCACCAAGTAAATAGGAGTTTAAACTGCTGTATTGGGATTGGGTGGACTGCCAGGAAATCTGCAAACCCAATGTTGGTAGTTTGACAGCAGAATTCTATCTACATAAGCAGATCAGATGCCTGGAGCCCTATCTAGACTTTATTCAAGTCCCGAGGGATAGAATGTTGTACATTCATTTTAGGCTCGGCACACTGCCTGTCTGCGCGACAACTGCAAAATGGCACTCCTCCAAACAGACATCTAAGGATTGTCCATGCTGTAGGGCCCAGCTGGAAAGTGTAGCACACGTTATGTTTGCATGTCCGGCATACCACGCATCGAGGTCAAAGTGGCTAAAACCTATATGCCGACAGCTGGGCACACAGGACCATCGGGCCGCCTTGCGCATTCTTAGGTCTGATCCTAGACCCCTTTTTGCGTGTGGCGTGGCTACATTTCTTACCCACGCTTGGCTAATTAGACAAAAGACCTTGTCAAGAGCGGCCCAATACTGAACCAACTATAGCCAAGATGGAATTGCAACAGTATTTGAAGGCCGCCATGCTGCTTATTGAGTTTATAGTTTTTGCACATGCACTTTATATTTGGCTCTCCCTGTTGCCATCCTTATGGGGGCTTTACATTGGGCCTATAGCTACCTAGGAGGGATTGTTATGCTGCTATTCACTCGTTATTTTTATTGCTACTCGTATGTTTTTATCGATGAATTGTATAATAGTTTTTACCATGTAGTCTTTGGCAACCGTATCTCCTATGGGGATACAATAGTGTATTTTTATGGCCCGCTCTTGCATACCACTGTTATTATGCTGTCGTATTCCATGTTTAATCTGTATGCTTCTTATTATATTGTCTTTTTTTTATTGCTTTTATGACATTGGTTGTCAAAATAAAGCATATACAAACGATATTGGTGCATGCCTAAATGCATGTGTATGCGTACTGTTAGCAGTTCATGGGTTGTATGCCTCAATAACATTCCATGCCCTACTCATACCATAATATACTATAACTCCCTTTACCTCTACCCACCCCTGAACCCTCAAGTAACCTTTACCTCTACTTAACCCTCAATTCACTCACACCTCCCTTTACCTTTACCCACTCCTCAAATCGCTCTCACCTTCCTTTCCCTCTACCCAACCCTCAAGTCACTCTCACCTCCCTTTATCTCTACCCAACCCTCAACCCTCCAGTCACCCTTACCTTACCTCACCTCCCCTTACCACTACCCACACATGAATCAAGTCACCCTTACCTCCTTTTACCTCTACCCAACCCTGAGCCCTCATGTCACCCTCACCTCCCTTTACATCTACCCACCCCTCAAGTCACTCTCTTCTCCCTTTACTCTCATGTCCCTACCAACCCCCAAGTCACCCTCACCTCCCTTTACCTCTACACACCCCACAACCCTTAAGCCACCCTCACCTCCCTTTACCTCTTCTCACCCCTGAACGCTAATGTCACTCTTACCTCCCTTTAACTCTACTCACCCTTAAACCCAAAAATTACTTTTCCTAAATAACATAAAACATATGTTATTTTTAAAAAAAATACCCGTGTGGTAAAGTACTGCGTGTTAAAGGTACAAATACCTGTGTGGTATAGACTGGGTGGTAAACGTTCTGCATGGTAAAGGCTGTTTTCCCTGCAACAGGGTGCTGGAAATAGGGATCTCTAGTTGGCAGTGGTTTCCACCCTGCCGAGTAGGGACCCTCACTCTAGTCAGGGAGTCACATAGCTAAGATACCCCCTACTCACCCCGTTGGTAACTTGGCACAAGCAGTCAGGCTTATCTCAGAGGCAATGTGTAAAGCCTTTGTGTGTGTACATATATATATATATGTAAAGCCTTTGTGTGTGTGTGTGTGTGTACCCTTGTCCTTGGTACACACTCTTTCTAAGAGTGGCAATTTCTAACACGCAATTTAAAAACCGATTTCACCAAAAGATGTATTTTTCAATTCTGAGTTCAGAGACCTCAAACTCCAAATCTCTATCTGCTCCCAATGGGAAATTACATTAAAAGATATTTCAAGGCAATCCCCGTGTTACCCTATGGGAGAGATAGTCCTTGCAATAGTGAAAAACGAAATTATCAGTATTTCATATAGGACATGTAAAGCACACCAGTACATGTCCTACCTTTTAAATACAATCAATCAATGTATAAAGCGCAACTACACACCCGAAAGTGGAGAGGTGTGGTGCAGCGGCCAGGGCAGCTGCCTTTGGAGCACAGGGTTCACGGTTCGATCCCCGGCTCCGGCGGCAGCTCAGCTCAGCACCATGTGACTCTGGGCAATAGCTCACTTAATTTCCACGGCGGCCCCCAGCGCCTTGAGACCCGTAAGGGTGAGTAGTTCGCGCTTTACAAATACGGATTTAGAAAGGGTCTCAAGGCGCTGAGGGGGCGGGGGGGCTCAGCTCCTGGATGTTCACGGCGATTCATCTAAAAGCCAGGTCTTGAGGTCCTTCATTAACTTGGAGAGTGTTGGTGTCTGTCGGAGGTGGAGAGGGAGGGTGTTCCATGCCTTGGTCGCGAGGAAGGAGAAGGAGCAACCTCCTGTTCTGGTCTTATTGATGCGCGGCACCATAGCAAGGGAGAGCTGGGCTGAGCGGAGGGATCTTTTGGACGCGTGGAACAAGAGGTGGTGGTTCAGGTAGGCAGGTCCAGTGTTGTGGAGGGCTTTGTGGGCATAGGTGAGAAGCTTGAAGGTGATTCTCTTCTCGACGGGGAGCCAGTGTAGTGTCCGCAGGTGTTGGGTGATGTGGCAGTGGCGCGGTAGGTTGAGGACTAGCCTGGCGGAGGCGTTCTGGACGTTCTGGAGTTTGCGTGTGAGGTTCTTGTTGATCCAGGCGTAGAATGCGTTCCATAGTCCAGTCTGCTGCTGATGAGGGCGTGGGTGACGGTTTTCCTGTGTTCGAGGGGAATCCAGTTGAAGGTCTTTCATAGGAGACAGAGGGTGTGGAAACAGGAGGAAGAGACAGCGTTGATTTGGCGGTCCATTTTGAGTTTGGAGTCCAGGATGATTCTGAGGTTGTATGCGTGGTCAGTGAGGGAGGGTGGGTTCCCGAGGGCGGGGCCACCAGGTGTCGTTCCAGGTGTCCGGGGCCCATGATGAGTACTTCGGTTTTGTCTGTGTTTAGTTGTAGGCAGCTGTTCTTCATCCACCTGGCAACTGCTTCCATTCCTTCTTGAAAGTTGTGTTTGGAGATGTTGGGTTCGTTGGATAGGGAGAGGATGAGTTGGGTGTCACTGCACCCTGCCCATGGGGCTGCCTTGGGCTTACCCTAGGGTTGACTTACATGTAGTAAAAGGGAAGGTTTGGGCCTGGTAAGTGGGTGCACTTGCCCGGTCGAAATGGCAGGTTTAAACTGCACACACAGACACTGCAGTGGCAAGTCTGAGACATGTTTGCAGGGCTACTCATGTGGGTGGCACAATCAGTGCTGCAGGCCCACTACTAGCATTTGATTTACAGGCCCTGGGCACACCTGGTGCACTTTACTAGGGACTTACTAGTAGATCAAATATGCCAATCATGGATAAACCAATCACCAATACAATTTACACAGGGAGCACTTGCGCTTTAGCACTGGTCAGCAGAGGTAAAGTGCCCAGAGTCCTAAAACCAGCAAAAATGAAATGCAGCACACAGTCAGAAACAGGAGGTCAAAAGCAAAAGACATGGGAAATCACGCCAAAAGATGTGAGGTCTACCACAAGGCATAGATGTTTTGACAGTACTGTTGGTTGTACAGTATGGTTGGCAGGCACCGTCGCCTTTTTGACAGTTTGCCCCCCCCCCCCCCCCCAACACCTATACTGTAGATCACGCCTGAGACAGAACATGTGCTGTCGCCTGCAAGACATTTTGTTTACTTAGTGGGCTCAGAGCAGACCCATTGCTTAAAATTGGTTGGCTTAATCGACACACTCATTACCTTGCTTCTCTTTGGTCAGCAAGGGCCAGCTTTATTTCCTCTTTGTGTGTTTGTCCCCACCCTGGATCATGCCCCACATACTGCTTCTCTTGCCCTGTGTCCTTACACTGCTAGCCACTTTTAGAAGTACTTTTTTTTCCTTTTACTTGCATCCTCTTCCTCCCTCCCCCTCCTGCATTGTTGCTTGCACAGCTCCTCCCTCATTGTTGCTTACCCCATTCACACCCCCACCCCCACCCTCATCCCTCTTCGTTGCTTCCCCCCCTCCTGTCCTGCCAGAAAAAAGTGCCCAATATCACGCCAATGAGTGTCAAAATGCTACAAAGATGCAAATCGGACTGCATTACCTGCTCTGCATAGCCTTTTTGGTGCTGTATTCTTAGGGGGCCAAAAAATCGAACCTCAGCTCTGATGTAAGATAATGAAACCTATTTTCTTGTGAAGGCAGAGAATAATCCCATACTAAGAAAATGGATCACTGTCCCTCATGGTCAGTGCTGGCTGCATCATAGTGCTTTTTTTCTCTAAATTTCAGCCACACTACTGTACATTACTAAATAAAATTGACAAAGCCAATAGCTCTCCCATAGGCGAGACCTATTGACTTTGCCGATGCTTGTAATTGTTAAGCTAGTCAGTCAGCTCCAAGAAATCATCTTCTCTGAGGCACAGTGTGAGCCATCCCCACCTACAAGATCTTTTGGTTAAGACACTTTTACAAGAATAAGGTATGATAACATTATTAATTTCAATTATTTTTTTACTGCTGTACATTACTCCCAACCAGTGGTTGAAGTGGGCCGCATCGGCAGGGCACAGCGTGCCCCTACATTTTCATTTATTAGAATCCATTCCCCTACTTTTTTATTTTAAAAATGCATCCCAGGACAGCAGAAATAGCCAAGGCCTATAGATAAGGCTCAGCCATTTGGGAACGTGCGGGGTGGGCAGAGAAGGAAAAGGGCTCTGTCTTTTCCTTCTTGCCCAGAGAAGACAAGGACAATATCCACTTCTCCTGCTCAGCCGCTGGCAGCTGCCCACCCTCTCTCTCTTTCTTCCTCTTATTCGTTCTCTTTCTGTCTCTGTCTCACTCCTCACTTGCTGACAACCATGACCTCAAGAAACAGCTCTTACCCTCTCTTTCCTCTCCTTTCCTTCATTCCTTACCCTGTGAAATGGATCAAAAAACAGAAGAAACACTTTTGCTGGAAATGTCATCTTTTTCTGACATTTCTTTTTTCCAAAGCGCAGCCTCTGGACGGAGAGAAAAAAAAGGTTAAAAATATGAAAAATTAATAAATAACTAAATAAAGCAGACAGAGTAGTCACAAAGTGGCCAGATTTATTTTATTCAGACCCAACCACATTAGTGCCACTTTACAGGGTTTGCCCTTTAAGCGCTACTTGCGTTTTCTCGTCTTTCTTTGAACAGTATTGTTTTCCCTGGGTGGGGAAGTGCACCATTCCTGGAGGTACTGCAATACAGGTTGATCCGTGGAATGGAAAACATGTAAAATGATC
The DNA here is from genome assembly GCA_963921515.1 of Calotriton arnoldi. Taxonomy (NCBI): domain Eukaryota; kingdom Metazoa; phylum Chordata; class Amphibia; order Caudata; family Salamandridae; genus Calotriton; species Calotriton arnoldi. The sequence goes on along the minus strand of CAWUFW010003744.1, from coordinate 1,595,452 downwards.
CTATGAGCTGTTTTCCTTATTTTAGTTTATAAAACGTGTACTGCGGCTCTATGTTCAGGGATGTGGTCTTTTTAAACCATTCTACTTACATTTTGTAAGGATATAAGTAATGAATATTGAAACGGGTCCCTTCCGGGCCTTGTAGTCATGTCCTTAACTTTTCAGGCGAAAACACTCATTTATTTCTGAATAATGAGTGTAAAAGCGCAAAGGTAACCATATTGTTTCTGCTTACATTTCACTTTCTTTACTTAATCTTGCATTCCCTAGGAGTGTTTGCTTTTTCCAGGATGTTGTTACATTTTTTTCAGGCAGCACACTACTCTTGTCTAGTGCATAATTTGAATTGAGTTGCATCCAGGTGTTTATAGCGGGGCACAATAGGGTTGTAGCTGAAGTCAGTGCGAGTTTCTCTCAGTGGCAGTATGGTGTTCAGTGGGAGAGAGGATGTGGCACTATGGCCAGAGCTGCTGAATGTTCAGCCTTCATGATCAGACCACTCCTGAGGGAGCAGATTCCCATGCTAGACATTAGAATGCCCCGCTGGCCCTTATAAGCATTGGTGTCTTTGCACCAGCAGGTAGACCCTAGCAATGGCAAGTGTGGGTTAACCTTGAAGGCCTGTCCACCACAACACACACTGAAGTTCACCTTTAGTCTTGCGGCAGGCCTACGAAGCCACATACCCTAGAGCAACAGTAACTCTGTCACTGAGTTCAAAGGACTCTTGAGGCCAGTCCGACCTCACCCATTGGTACCATTGGCCTGGTTTCAGCAGTAGTAGTGCAACTCACCAGGGATCGGCAATGCAGGATTTCCACGCACACCAAACTTAGGGGCATATGTACAAGAACTTAATGCTACCAGAACGTCACTTTTTAAGACGTTCCGGTGGTGTTAAGTCCATTGCCCAATTTACAACGTGGCATAACGCCACCTTGTTAATAAGGCCCCCTTTCACGCTACACTTTGCATGAAAGAGGCGGGCAATGGGTGTTGCAGTGGGCGTTTCACCGCAAAACCCATTCATTTTGATGCTGCCCCTATTTACAAGGGTGGTGTAAATATGGCGCAGCGCCAAAATGAAGACCAAAAAAAATCTGGTCTTAATATGGCAAAATGAGGAGAAATGATTAATTTCTCCTCTTTTTGCTGTTTCTATGTATACTGCATTGTGTAGCACACATAGAAAGAGAAAATCGCCATGAATTATTGTTTATGTGCAGGAAGGTGTCCCTTCCTGCACATAGACAATCATTAAAAAAATGACAATTTGCAACTTCTATGTGTGCTGCACAATGCAGAACACATAGGAGTTACAAATCGCCATTCGGGATTGTTTGTGCAGGAAGGTCCACCTTCCTGCACATAAACAAACATACCCCCCAATGCAGGCACCCATGCACTATGGTGCAAGAGTGCCTGCTTTGGTGCTAGGCAGCTTAATTTAGCGCCAGCGCTAGGGGAAACGCCGGGGTGCGTCGTATCATTGTAAATACGGTGCATCCCTGCTTTTTTTAACTGACGTAGCAATTTTGGAGCTAACCCGCCATCTGCCAGTTCATTGTACATATAAATCTAAATTTGCAAACTTCACAGTGTCTCTGCTTCATGCACAAGCACTTTTAATGCATGCTGCCTGCTTTGGGCAGACTGGAATTATGCAGCAATGGAGGACACATTTATGTCGTAGTGTTGACTAAATTATGCAGCAAAAGAAAGGCTGCAACGTAATGCGGTACATTTTCTGCTGCTTTCTTACTTTGACATTTCACACATACTAACAGTCTCTGCAAAGATTTTGCCTCATTAGTAACAGCGAAACATACAAATGCAGCAGTGAGAAAGGTCACCAGCCAACCTTTGCAAATGGCCCTCCACTTCACAGCAACACAAGTCACATTTTTTAGTAACTTTTTTATCTGTTTGAGCAACAAACAATTTTTTACTTAAAATCGTCAGATTATCTAGCAGATTATGTTTTATGTGACATATGGCATTGCTGCACAAGTTACTAACTTGTGTAACGATATATCTGTAAGAGACAGTAGTTAGTGATAGATTCCTTACCTTAGAATATCCCCAGGCGTCAGGCTGGATCCGGAAAGTTTTGCGTAGCAGTACCCTTGCGCGTCGGTAGGCGGCGTCGTGCGGCTCCGCGTCCGTCGTCGGCGTCGTGATCGCCGGGATGACGTCGCGGGCAGTACTTAGGCGCCGCCCCTGCGCGCTGACGTCAGTTCTGTACACGACTTTCCGCGCCAGGAACGCAGAGCCATGCAAGAAGCTGACACAGGTGTCTGAAAAATACTAGGGCCCTGAAAGGGATGTCCTTAACCCTAGAAATCAGTTCGCAGAACGGGGAGGATGGGTGGGCGGTAAGGAATCTATCACTAACTACTGTCTCTTACAGATATATCGTTACACAAGTTAGTAACTTGTGCATCTGAAAGAGACACGTTAGTGATAGATTCCTTACCTTAGAATAGATACCCCAGCAATACCAACCCCGGTGGTGGGTCTGCGAACAAAGATCAGACAAGGAAGTCCTGGAGGACAGAACGGCCAAAGAAGCCGTCCCTCCGGACCTGACTGTCAAGGCAGTAATGCTTAGTAAACGTGTGCAGCGAGGCCCACGTAGCCGCCTGACAGATAACCGGCAGCGGAACACCGCGGCCCAAGGCCGTGGTAGCAGCCGTTGCCCTGGTGGAATGGGCACGCAGCCCAACAGGAGGTTCCTTTTTAGCCAAAGAATAGCAGGCCTTGATGCACAAGGTAACCCAGCGGGAGATGGTCCTCTTGTGCACCGCCCGACCTTTTTGGCGCCCACGTAGCCAACAAGGAGCTGGTCATCCACCCGGAAGTGTTTTGTGCGGTCAATATAAAAAGAGAGCGCACGTTTTGGGTCCAGACGGTGGAGCCTCTCTTCCTCTCTGGAAGGATGCGGAGGCGGAAAGAAGGTGGGCAAAGTGATGGTCTGCCCAATGTGGAAAGCAGTAACCACCTTTGGCAAGAAGGACGGACGCGTCCGAAGAACAACCTTGTCTGGATGAACAGACAGAAAGGGAGGTTTGCAAGATAGAGCCTGGAGCTCACTCACCCGCCGAGCGGAGGTGATGGCCACCAGAAAGGCTGTCTTCAGAGTCAGAAGACGAAGAGGACAGTTATGTAGAGGCTCAAAGGGAGCGCACATTAAAAAGGTAAGAACCAAGTTCAAGTCCCACTGAGGCATCACAAACGGAACAGGAGGGAAGAGGTGAGTAATGCCTTTTAAGAACCTGTTAACAACAGGGGACTTGAAAAGGGAGGGCTGATCAGGGAGCCTGAGGAAGGCCGAGATAGCACAAAGATAACCCTTGATGGTACCCAGGGCAGAACCCTGTTGGGCCAAAGAGAGAAGGAACAGAAGGACCTCAGAAAGAGGGGCAGAAAGGGGATTCACAGCCTTTGCTGTGCACCATGCCACAAATTTGTTCCACCTGCAGGCGTATACCACCTTAGTGGAGGGACGCCTGGCTGCCAGAATCACATCACAAACTTCGGGAGGCAAGTCGAAAGGAATCAACTGCCGCCGCTCAATCTCCACGCAAGCAGGTGTAGACTGGACAGGTTCGGGTGGAGGACCGTCCCCTGCTGCTGCGACAGACGATCCTCCCGAAGAGGCAGACGGATCGGGGGATCTATGCTCATATTGAGTAGCTCGGGATACCAAACTCTTCGAGCCCAGTCCGGAGCCACAAGAATGACTTGGGCCCGGTCGTGCCGAATCTTCTTCAACACTCTGGGTAGAAGTGGTATAGGCGGAAAGGCGTACAATAGACCGCAACTCCACTCGTGACGAAAAGCGTCGCCGAGCGAGTGCCGCCTTGGAAATTCCAACGCGCAGAACTGATGACATTGCGCGTTCTCTTCGGTGGCGAATAGATCTAACCAAGGCTCTCCCCACTGTCGAAAGAGTCCTTGCGCCACTTCCGAGTGAAGACGCCATTCGTGATCCATCATGCACCTGCGGCTGAGTTCGTCCGCCCTGGCGTTCAGGGAACCTGCCAGGTGTTGAACCACCAGGAACATGCCCTGATGTTCCAGCCATGTCCAGAGGCGCAGAGCCTCCTGACAAAGGGTCCACGACCCCACCCCGCCTTGTTTGTTGCAGTACCACATGGCGGTGGTGTTGTCTGTGAACACCTGCACTACCTTCCCTTTGACAGAGGGAAGGAATGCCTTGAGTGCAAGTCGGATCGCCCGGAGCTCCAGAATGTTGATATGGAGCCGGGACTCCGCCGGAGACCAGAGGCCTCTGATCTCCGCCTCTCCCATGTGACCGCCCCATCCCAGAAGGGACGCGTCCGTCACAACTGTATGCTCTGGCTGGGGAAGGGAGAGGGATCTGCCCATGACCCATTGCCGGTTCGAGAGCCACCACTGCAACTGTTTTGCAGTCCCCTCCGAGATCTGGACGTGATCGGACAGGTTGCCCTGGTGCTGCGCCCACTGGAACTTCAGGTCCCACTGCAGAGCCCGCATATGCCATCTGGCATGATTGACCAGCAGGATGCAGGAGGCCATGAGGCCCAGCAGCCTCAGGGTCATCCGTACCGAAACCCAGGATAAAGGCCGAAAGATCGGAATCATAGCCTGAATATCCCGGACTCGCCGTTCGGGAGGATAGGCCCGAAACTGCGTCGTGTCCAGAACTGCTCCGATGAAAAGGAGCTGTGGAGAAGGAATTAGATGCGACTTCGGCACATTGATGGAGAACCCCAGCGAGTGCAGGAGTTCGGCCGTAGTCTGGAGGTGGGAGACGACTGCCTGGGACGAGCCCGCCTTCAGCAGCCAGTCGTCGAGGTAGGGGAAGACTGAAACCCCTGCCCGGCGCAGATGAGCTGCGACCACCGCCATCACTTTCGTGAACACCCGAGGGGCACTTGTAAGGCCAAAGGGGAGCACGGTGAACTGAAAATGCTCGGGGCCTACCGTGAACCGAAGGTAACGCCGGTGGGCCGGCAGGACGGGGATGTGGAAATACGCGTCCTGCAAGTCCAACGCCACCAACCAGTCTCCAGGGTCGAGGGCAGTCAAGACCTGAGCTAGGGTGAGCATCTTGAACTTCTCCTTCCGGAGGAAGCGATTGACGTTCCGGAGGTCCAAGATAGGACGCATGTCCTCCTTGTCCTTTTGGGCACCAGAAAGTAGTGGGAGTAGCAACCACGCCCTACTTCTGGGGTCGGAACATGCTCGATGGCCCTCTTGGTCAAGAGGGCCGTGACTTCCTTCCGTAGAAGCACCAAGTGATCCCCTGACATGCGGTGGAATTGAGGTGGCATGGCTGGGGGTGGTCTCGAAGGGGAGGAGTAGCCCCTTCGGACAATGTCCAAGACCCACCTGTCCGAGGTGATGGTGCGCCAGTGGGGAAGGTGATGGCGGACCCTGCCCCCTACTGGCGTGCCGTGCACCTGAAAGGAGGGACTAGGAGGGCTTGGAGGCCGCGGACGGGTTGGAGGTGGTGGCCTGACCCGCACGCTGGTTGCCTGATCCGCCACGGCGGAATCCACGTCCTCGGCCACGCGAAGACGCCTGCTGCGCGGGCCGGTGGCTGGGCTGCTGACGTGAAGGGCGCCCCTACCGTGGCCACGATAGGGGCGAAAAGCAGAAGGTAGCGGAGGGCGTGTAGCAGAAAGGCCCAGGGACTTTGCAGTAGCCCGTGAGTCCTTAAAGCGCTCCAACGCATGGTCTGCTTTGGACCCAAAAAGACCGACTCCATCAAAGGGCATGTCCATGAGAGTATTCTGGACATCCCCTGAAAAACCAGTGGTTCTCAGCCAGGCGTGGCGCCGGAGCGCCACCGTCGTTGCAATCGACCTGCCCAGCGAGTCGGCGGTGTCAAGGCCACAACGGATAGTGTATTTGGCCGCATCCCTTCCTTCCGCAATGGCGCGGGAAAGCAGTGCCTGGACCTCCTCAGGGCACTGGGGCAAAACATCCGCCACCGAATCCCACAGGGAGTGGGTATATCGGCCCAAAAGACAAGCGGTGTTAACGGACCGCAAGCCAGCACTGGAGGAAGAAAAACCTTTCTTCCCAAACTGATCCAGGCGTTTGGATTCCCTATCCGGAGGAGCGGTAGGGAAGGCGGTTTGGGAAGCGGAGGCTTGGACAACCAAGCTCTCAGGAGTGGGGTGGACAGAAAGAAACAGGGGGTCGCCCGGAGCGGGGCGATGGCGTCGTGACACGTTCCGATCCACAGGAGCCCCTGTGTTGGGCTTGGACCAGGCGCCCAAAAGAACGTCAGTGAGGGCGTCGTTAAACGGCAGCACAGTCTCCTCAGAGGAGGCTGCCGGCTGAAGCACCTCTGTCAAGATGTTAGTCTTGACCGTCAAAGTAGGGAGCTGGAGACGTAAGGCCCCAGCAGCCCTACGCAACACCGTACCAAAATTGGCCCCCTCCTCCGTAGCCACGGGAGGAGACAGCATGCCAGTGTCAGGAGAAGTATCCAGACCACTGGCCTCCCCTAGACTCTCTGTCCAGTCCTCATCATACTGACAGTTGCGTGTCAGAGGGTCATCAGACCCCTCCCAGTCCTCCTGGTCCTCCTCTGGTTCAAAATAAGGAGGAGGAGGGACATTTGGGACCCAAGGTCCCATCGGCGCCGGAGCCGGCGTCGAGCGACGTCGCTCCGGGTCCATGTCCGGAGCCGGAAGGAACTGGGGGACGACGCCGCCCGGAGCCCAGGGCGGCGTCGAGAACGGCACCGGAGACATCGGCGCCGGCGGAGGTGTCGTGAGGTCGACCGGCGTCGATGGGGGTTGTGGAGCCGGGATCGAGGCCGGGGCCGAAGCCGGAGCCGGGATCGAGGCTGGAGGCTCGGGCGACGCCGGGGCCGGAGCCGCCGGCGACGCCGGAGCAACCCCATCAGGGCCCGCGGGGCCCGAAGGCGCACCGGAGGGGCCTGAAGGCCCGAAGAGGCGGGCCATGGCCGACAGGAACTCCTGTACCTTGGCCGGATCCGCCCCCGAACCCGGGAAGGGCGGGTATGACGGGGGCGACTCCACAGGCAAGTCCGGGGCCGCGGGGCGGGGACGGTGCCGGGAGGGGCCTCAGCCGAGTCGCGAGACCGGCGAGGCGAAGTCCGAGAGCGACGATGCTTCTTGGACTTCTTGTGCTTAGACTTACCGGACGAAGAAGTCGACGACCGGTGTGCACTCCGCGAGCGACCCCTGGACCTCTCACGCGACCGGGGCTTCCGCGGAGCCGAATGCCGGGCCTCGAGGAGCTTTCGAGACCGCTCTCGCAAAGCTTTCGGGTTGAGGGCCTGGCATTCGGGACAAGACTCGGTGTCGTGGCCTCGGCCGAGGCAGAAGAGACACTCCCAATGCGGGTCGGTGACGGACATCATCCGCGCACAGGCGCCGCATCGCTTGAAGCCGGGCATCCCTACGACACCTTAAAGTTGGAAAAAACCAGTGAAAAAATCACCAAAAAGTATGGTCAAAAATTGACCAGGGCACTGCTCTTCCCGGATCTGCGCTTGCTGGCGCGGAAAAAGAAGAACTGACGTCAGCGCGCAGGGGCGGCGCCTAAGTACTGCCCGCGACGTCATCCCGGCGATCACGACGCCGACGACGGACGCGGAGCCGCACGACGCCGCCTACCGACGCGCAAGGGTACTGCTACGCAAAACTTTCCGGATCCAGCCTGACGCCTGGGGATATTCTAAGGTAAGGAATCTATCACTAACGTGTCTCTTTCAGATACTAGGATATTTTGCTGTTTGAACTGCTCTTGTGGAAAAAGGGAGAAGTGCTGATAACAGAAACCGCATGGCTCGGAGACAAATGGCTTGTGATTCCACATTTAAGTGTATTTGGGACATTCTGTGATTGGAAACGTATCCCACTTTCTGAATGTATTTTAATGTCAATAACTCATATTAAACCTTAAATAAACATGCGTATCCATTGGTTGAATTAAATAACGTAATAAGCTGTAACTGATCAGTGAAATGCCAAACAACTACTAAAAATTGGGATGTTTTGCTCTTTGTTATTGTTATTTAATTTTATAGGGCGCACAGCTACCCATTCGCGACAGTCTGGTCCTGGGAACCACAAATTTAGCCTGAGTGGAAGAACGAAGGAGGCGCGGTGGGTGGTAGGGGTGGACTAAGACGTTCAGATACTGGGGTGCTGTGCCAGATTTGATTTTGTGCATATAGCTCAGAGCCTTGAATTTTATGCGGTTTTCCACTCTGAGGCAGTGAAGGTCGTGGAGCGTGCCAGAGATGGGCGCCATTCTAGGGACCTGGCAGAGCAACCTAGCCGCCGAGTTCTGCACCATTTGGAGTTTACGGATCACCTCTTTAGTGGCTCCTAGGTATAGGACGTTACTGTAGTCCAGCCTGGAAGTGATAAGAGCCTGGACCACAGTTCTTTGCGTGGGACCAGGTAACATCCAAAGGATTTTTTTGAGCCACTTTAGGATGGTGAAGAAGGTTGAGGCGACCTTGACTGCTTGCTGCTTCATTGAGAGCTGATCGTCGATGATCACACCTAGATTGCGGACCAGTTGTGCAGGTTGGGGAAGAACGCCCATTTGAGACGGCCAGTGCTGGGGGCCCCAGAGGTCTTTGTTTATTCCCAGGATCAGCACTTCCGTTTTTTCGCCGTTGAGTTTTAGCAAGTTTGCTTGCATCCGACTTGCAATGTTTCGTAGCAGTGCCTGGAGTGAGGATGGCTTAGATGCCTCTTTCGTGGCGAGGGAGAAGATTAGCTGGGTGTCATCGGCGTAGGAAAAGATAGACAACCCAGCGTCTTCAGCAATCATTCCCAAAGGCTTGACATAAACATTGAACAATAGTGGGCTGAGAATGGAGCCCTGTGGTACTCCATGAGGAGAAGCGTGAGATTTAGAGTTGGTTAACGGAGAGAAGACCTGAAAAGTGCGGTCAGCCAGAAAATTAGTGAGCCATTTGAGTGCTGCCCCGACAACACCCAGTGATTGTAAGGTTTTTAGTAGTACTGTATGTGACACCGTGTCGAAAGCGGCACTCAAGTCAAGCAGAATGGGCACACCTCCGACTCAGCCCACTGATCCAATCCTCGGGTTATTCCCACCGTCTAATTCTCCGCCTACAGTTCCCCTACTTTTTTTTTCCCCCCACTTCGAACACTGTTCCCAACTGAGTGCTTGCCATTTTCATTTTCCTGCCTTCCCTCCCTACCTTGTTTGTGCACGTTGGTGTGTTTTGTTTGGCCACTAGCTTAACCCTTCTAATCACAATGGAGCTGCACTTTTTTTCAGATGCTTAAAAGATATTCGCTGGCACGCTGCACTGTGAGCATCTCTGTAATAGGGTGGGCTCCGCGGGCTGCTCGCCCACATCCATCAGGAAGGCATCGGTAGCAGTTTTCATAATGTGCCTTTGTTAGACCTGGCATCCTTGGCGTGGGTCTCCCTTCCATTTTTTCGTAATGCCTCCACTGTTGCCGATATGTTTTTGCTGGACTAGATGCTCATGGGCACTTTGCCGCTGCTAGTCAGTGCCAAAGTGCAAGTGCTCCCTATCGTAAATTGATGTATGTATTAGTGACTCCATGATTGGATGATTGGTTTACTTGTCAGTCCCTAGTACCGTGCACTGAGTGTGCCCAGGGCTTGTAAATCCAATGCTGCTGGTGGGCTTGCAGCACGGGTTGTGCCACCCACAGAAGCAGCTTGTAAAGTGTGTCTCAGACCTGCCATTGCAGAGCCTGTGTGCAGCCTAGGGCTGCCATGTCGACTTGGTGAGTGCACCCACTTACCAGTCCCTAAACCTTCCCTTTACTGCATGTTGGTCACCCCTAAAGTAGGCCCTAGGGCAGGGTGCATTGTAAGTATAAGGTAGGACATGCCCTGGTGTGTGTGGCATGTCCTAATAGTGAATTACAGCCATTTTCGTTTTTCACTATTGCAAGGCTACCTGCTCCCCATAGGCCAGAATGGGCAGACTGACTATTACACCTTATAGTCAGAACTGACCCCGGGAACATGGTAGAAAAACGAATTTAGTATGCCTGAACTCAGGATGATAAAATACATCTTTTAGTGAAGTTGGTTTTAACATTCTGTGTTTGAAAATACCACTTTTAGAAAGTGGGTATTTTCTTGCCTAACTATCCAAGCCTGCCTCTGCTAGGTTGTGTATTCCTTGTCTGGAGATTGAGGGGCTGGGGGTGGCTACCGGAGACAGGGTGAGTCAGCACAGCGCTGAATAGAAAGATCTGCATCCAGAGTGGAGGGAGGAGTTGCAACTGGGTCTGAATAGGGCTGTGCCTGCCTTCCACAATGCTGGCTCCACCTCTTGCCGGGCGGCTGAGCACTCTGCCCCACATTCTGAAAGGAAAGAAGGAGTCAGAAAAACAAAGTGCTCCAGAACTGACCAGAACTGGTTTTGGACTAGGCAGAGGCCTCTCTGCCTCCAGAGAACAAAGATAATCAGGGTATAAGAGGGGCACCCAGACCCCAGGAAAATTAGATCACTTTTGGGAACAAGAAGAAACCTTTGCTGAGGAGCGGAACCAAGAAGAAACTGAGGAGAGACTATCCCTAAGCCTGAAGTGCTGCTTGGGGGATTGGCCTGCAGTGGTTTGCCTGACTGCCAAAGAAAGGAGAAAGGAACTTTTGCTTTGCTGTGACTTTCATCAACTTGTGAAGGATCTCCAAGGGCTTGGAAGAGAGCTTGCCCCCTGACCGAAGTCCCAGGACCATTGGACTTCACCCCCTTTGTGAATTGCTGCTGGAAACTCTGTTTCAGTGGCTACAGAGGTAGGGAGCTGTGACCAACTCTCACGACCGACTCGGTGTCCTGTAAGCACCGCATCGAAGCACCGTCTCGCCCTGCAACGCACGGCCCTGGTCTCACCGACTCCGTCAACGAGCCACTGCCTGCACCGCATCGAGGGACAACGCGTCCTGCAACGCTTCGCTACGCCGAATCGAACTGGTCCGACCGACACGGTCACTGCTGCTGAGTTCGAGTCCTGTGACCGCAACGGAGTTGTGCACCGCTCGCACGCTTTGCGACGCACCGCCCGACTCGCACCGCTGTCCGGACTGATCGACGCCAGCTCCTGAATCCGGCTCCGTCGCCGCACCGCAACCTGCCAGCACCGCATCGAAGCACCGTCTCGCCCTGCAACGCACGGCCCTGGTCTCACCGACTCCGTCTCGGCGACGTCAACGAGCCGCTGCCTGCACCGCATCGAGGGACAACGCGTCCTGCAACGCTTCCATTTTTGCATCGCGACCGCGACAAACAGCCATCCGGCTCGCACGCCCGTGCCTGCCGCTTCAAGTAAAAGGTACTGTGACCGAGTCTGTCTACGCTGTGTTGGCCCGTCTCGACGCGGTCAGCTGGATTTGTTAGACTCTGTTTGTTCTCGACATCGCCGTAGCCGGAGGAGGCTACCGACTCGCACAGAACCTTGAATTAAGCCTTTTTGATCAGAACTAAGCACTCTTGACGGTATTGTGGATTATTTTTGTCGTTTATGGTCTTGTGATAAATCTATATAAAGTATACCTATTTTTATAAATATATAACCTGTGTGGTGTCCATTTGTAGTGTTGTCACTTGATTACTGTATGTGTTCACAAATGCTTTACACACTGCCTCTAAACTAAGCCTGTCTGCTCGTGCCAAGCTACCAAGAGGGTGAGCAGGGGTTATTTCGGGAGTGTACCTACTTTCCCTGACTAGACTCAAAGGTCCCTATTTGGACAAAGGTACCTACCTCTGCCAACTAGAGACCCCCAAATCTAACAGCCTTCTTTATCAACACTGGATGGACAAGGGAAGAACAGTTTCAGGCGCATGGCTGTCCATGGAGCAGCAAGTGCAGTGCCACCAGAGCCTAGCTGTCTAGACATCACACCACACCATGATTATCACTGTCCTTGACTACCCAACCAGTGTTTGAGGCCCATTTTCCATGCTTCAATAAGGGCCCCTCACACATTTGCTAAGAAGCTGTGCAGAAAGTAACATACAATGCAAAGGAGATGTTTTCAGTTGTATGCTGTTTCCGGAGCACGCTTTTGTTATTTTATTATTATGAGTACAGTGCATTAATATTTGGAGGGGCTGTTCTTTTGGAGCCTAGTTCCCATCATGCTCAGCCCCCAGAAATCGAATTTAGAGAAGCACAGTATGAGCTGCCTCCATAAGTGAGTAATTCCATTCTTTTAATAATAACTTTATACTACTGTCACTTACAAAATGTGCACTGTTAAATTAATTACAGACATATGTACCACTTGCATTAGGAAATACAGCTATGTAGTTTTTATTTCCCTTATAACGTACAGTCATACCTGCCAACTCACATTTAGAGTTCGGCAGATGGATTGCACAAACGCGACGGATATACCATTCACTGTCTCACAAGTGCATTGTATTCAACGATACTTGTAATAGGGCAGGCGGGATATCTGTCCCTTTTGAGACGGAGTAACCATCTGGTGAACTCTAAAGCAGGCCCCAAGAGCCATATTTATTAAAGAGTTGCGTCGCCCTTGCGCCACGCAATGGGGCACAAGAGCGACACAACTTTTAATTTAGATTTAGGTGGCCTTGCGTGGCTTGATAAATCTTGAGTGACGCAACACAACGTAAATCGCTGCGCTGCGTTACTCTGCCCCAGGGAGGTGTTCCATGGGAGGAGCGTGGGTATTCCCACGCATCCAACAATAGATTTTGGCGCATTCCCAGATTTACTATTACTGGTAGACCTGGAAATGCGTCAAAATGCCACGCCTCCCTAGGGAAGGTGTAAGGAGGAGAAACAGCTTTATTTCTCCTCTTTACTTCCGCTTACGCTGCATTGTAAGACACATGTAGAAAGAGGAAAATGCCTCAGGGGATTGTTCTTGTGCAGGAAGGTGTCCCTTTCTGCCCAAAAATAATCCTGCTTACAATGCAGGCACACTTGCAACATGGTGCAAGGGTGACTGCGTTGGCACATGGCAGCACATTGTGCACCAGTGCTGGGAAAAGACAGGAATTCACTGTATAATGTAAGATACGGTGCATTCCTGCCCTTTCCCTATCACGCAGCGCAACACAACACAGCGAGGTGACTTGCTGCGCTGCATGATTTTTAAAATAAATATGCCTCAGTGTTTTTTAGGAAGAGTTCCTTTAGGTAGAGCGAGGCCGTAATTTCCACCCCCTGCTGTGGCTATACCCGCTTTATGGTCAGACGGTGATTAGCTTAAAGCCCCACCCCTTCTCTAGATCCAGCCCCTCAAAGCACCATCCTTCATACAGTAAAAATGTTTTCAAGGTTGGCAGGTTTGTACATTACATGTATGTATCTGTTACTATCCAGATATATTTTACAACTTAAAACTGACCAGAAAAAAACTAATCTTGCAATAAGTTTTTGAACAAAACGGACAAATAAAACAAAATAAGTAACAAGCCAGAGCTGTTGGCATTACCAGTGCTTGATTTATTTTGCATTTAGCAATCCATAGGAGTGCATGCATTTCCTTCTCTCTTCCCCATTTGTTTCTGTGTCCCCCACTCTTGCACTCTCTCTTATTACTATCCTCCCCATCATTCTGCTTACTGTTTTCAGTATTTTTCCTAATTTGTTTTTTATTTTCAAGCAAAGGCACAGCAGATGCTAATTGCCACTGGGACACTCACTTTCTTTTTTTGTGCTCGTGTGCACTTTTTTTATTCTTATTTTTTACTTTTAAATTTGATGTTAAATCAGTAAATTAAGAAATGGCTGCCAGGCATCATTATGCCTGTGTGCGCATGTGTCACGATACACATGTGCGCATGCATCACGACACTTGCACACATTGGCGTCCAACTTCGATTGGGTTTTAACAGACAAACCATTGCAAACATGCCAACCATGCATGAGTGCGCAAATGCCTTGATGCATGCGTTCGCACACGGACAATATCAAAAGCATTGGCAAAGCCAATGATTTGGTCTTTTAGAGTCGCAACTGTAGTATTGTGCTTTATTGGTAAGTTCAGGGTTAATGTTAGAACTTTACTTATGCTCTAGAACTATAGAATTGTATGATGTATTTTGGGTTCTCTATGTGGAGTTAGTTCTGCTTGGAGACCGTTCGTGCTGGATGTAACCTGCTATGCAGGGGTTGAATAAAGGAAACCTACATTTCATTACTTTACGTGTTCCGTCTTTACTCAAAGATTACTACAGCAACCTAGTGGGTTTGCTAACATTTGTGTAGCATCCATTCGCAAGCAACGTAACTTTGGCAAAGCCAATAGATGCCCAAAAGCAGGTACTGGAAACGCACGCATGCTATACCAAAAAAGTAAAACCTGTTGGTTTTGACAGTGCTTGTCTTTCCTCTGTATCCTCTCAGACCTTGAATTCCGCAAATGATTCCGCTCAGTCACTCACACGAGGAGACAGCTCTGCACGTCACTTTCTCTCTGTAAAGAGTTTCCTTAAATGACTCAAATTTCTAACCCTATCCTCTCTGGGGCAGATTTACGTTTCCTGGCGCATCCCTGCAAATCAGCAGGGATGCGCCAAGAAACGTGCGACACACAATGCCATCGTTGCGCCACCACGGATGCGCCGCATTTACAATGCGGCGCGCCATGGCGCAAGGATTGGCAGATGCGTGTCGCATCTGCCGGCGTAAGGTTGGCGCAGTGCTGGAGTTGTGTCGCGGGCGCGACGCAACTTCAGCACTGTGCCAACCCGGCCTATCTTCCACATGGTGCGTCACACCTTACGCCTGCTTCAAGCAGGCGCAAGGTTTTGACGCAGCGGGGTCGGAAAAGTGACCTGAGTGAAATCTTGTAGATTTCACTCAGGCACTTTTCCGAGGCGTTCCTGCACCGGAACGCCCACCCTGCACCGGAACGCCCACATGAAACCTTACGCAGGTTTCATGTGGCGCAGGGCTTTACGACGTGACGCATCTCCCTAGATGCGTCACGTTGTAAATCCCCCGCAGCATGGCGCTAGCTTTACGCCGCCGCTGCGTCACAGAAGTGACGCAACGGCGGCGCAAAAGTGGCGCACGGGGCTTGTAAATCTGCCCCTCTGACTTTACCGATTTCTCTTGGCCAGATTATCTGCTAAATTGTGTGAGATTAGAATTTCTGCACTATAAACGCTGTGATGGTTCTTCACTTTACAGTATGTCGTTTACGAACAACGAAAGTTCTCTTCTGTGATAATGTTGTATCGTGGAACAACATTAAACGGAATCGTAGAAGATGATTTTATGAAGTTATTTATTTGTTTGAGAATTAAAGAAGAATAAAGAAGAAACCCACGGAGGACATGGGACACGCCGGTGAAGCTGTTGTCCAATCGAGCCTCCAGCAAGGAATCCCGACTAGGCAACAGCAGCACCATGGAAACAGAATAGAACATTACAATAGGACTCTAAAACCTGTTAAAGGGATACAACATCTTCCAAACAATTTCTACAAAAAATGTGGCAGAGAGTTGGTGGTATCAGTGATGTAGCATCTGTGTTATTACAATTGATAGCCGGGTCTGCAAAACTGTGGCCCTGCCAGAAATACTTCCCAAACTAGCTTAACCACATACCTGCCAATCCTTCCATCTGACAACACAATGGCCGCAGGAGTCTCGTGCACTGTTCTCGCTTCTACTTTTAGCTTCAAATTAGCAAAACAAATGCCCTTTAGTTCGAATTTAGCAAAACCAACCTTCTTTTTCTGCATCATTGTTTCCCGCTTTTAAAGTACTTCAATTATAATCGGCGTCAATGAGGGCTATTTCAAGAGCAAGCTTTTTCCTGGGGTTGCCTATGTTTTTAGTTATTATGAGCTGGCTTGTGCCTTTTCGTCGTTGGCCTGCTGGCTTTTTCCTGTTTCATGATTCATCAGTGGGAGTTGATTTGGTGCAGTTGATTGTTCGTTTACTGATGACCGTTTCTATTAGGGTCATAATATTTGTGTATAAACTGGTATAAGGCCCGTTGTTTGTGTTTATTGTTGTGGGTGTTGGTTTGAGGTGCTGGTTTGTTCCATGGCAATCATTTATTTTGTTTTCAGGCTTTTTTTTTATTGGACTGGTGGTTGCTGACATACATGCCCTTTCATTTCTCTACTGATGCTGCAGGACTATAGGTTACTTACATGCAAGCCCATGTTAAACATTTTGAGGATTCTTATGGCAATGGTGCATAAGAATGTGACCTAGTGCAAGTTATGAACTCTTTACCCCTCCTGTTTAACTCTATTTTCTGTTGTTGGTCTGACATTAACTTGGTCACTGTTCTGTAATACACATACAAATATATCTCTTCTTTTGCTAGTCCATGTCACTTCACTGCTAAACGAGATGACTGTGTATTATATAAGAACACTTAAAGCCACGGATTGCTTGTTGAATATGTCCCGTTTTATTTGTCTGCACAAAATCCACTATTATCCATAGATTCGACTATTATGACGAAAAACTTTAATAAAGATTATTATTTAAAAAAATGTGAGCTAGTTTGGAGCAGGTGAGAATTTTCAGCGGGAAAATTGTATGGGCGCACACAACAATAACACCGTAAAACAACGAAAATGGGGCTACAGCTTACTGAAGTCACAAAAAGGAAGCATTTTGGGGTACCTTAACTAGTAGCGCCCACCTTCAAGTCCCTGAAAACAGAAAATAACCAAAAGTCACTTAGGCTCAGAAGAGGAGGTAAGCTGCTAAACTAGTCCCAGTTGACTGAGTGCAATCTCCTCCATAACTTCTCGGTGGTATTACCTTGTGATACAAATAGGCCCTGCCCTGCCCAAACTGGAACATAAATCATTGTTAAATATGGGATATGAGAAAATGGAACAAACACAAAGAGTGCACCCGACCATGCAGCTTTTCAGCTGACTCTAGATTCTTCTCAGTGCCCCCCTCAGCCCACTGACCAATGTCAGCCAAGTCAGAACCCACTGATTATTATGCTGATGCAGGTTACACTGAAGAATATGAGGGCGAAAGCAGTGTCATTCCCATTCAGGGATCCACCCCGATCCCAGTAATTCAGATCAAAACGGTTTTCTTTGGCAGAATAAAGTGGACAGCTTCTTCAATGCAACCATCAGAAAGAGCCCATAGAAAGAAGACAGCACTCCCACCAACTGACTCACCTACCCAAACGACACCAGGAACATATTCTTGCATCTAAACACAACATTCTATGAACAGTAGTTAGCAAGGAAACAGTAACAAGTAAAATGTAGATACAACACGCCTCCTTTTTGCAACAAATTTAAAGAAAACAAATATTAAAAATAAAAAGATATAAGATGAAAACTTTAACAAATGCATTACACCTAACATGTTTCCACTTTTGTTGCACTGATTTGTGGAGCATCTGCAACTTGCGGACCATCTATGAAATTGATTCTATCACACTACACACTACACCCATCCCCATTTCCTTATTAAATCACAGTTTGAGAGCGAAACATCTTCAGCCCGACAGCGCCACCCCAATCCGGCTTCCTGTCACCCCTCTCTGGTCTACTATGTGCTACACTCTCCTTGTTCCACCACTTTGAAAACCACACCATGACAGAAGACCTAGATACATCCTTCACAGTTTGCTCAGGACCATGCTCAGTTCTCCCTTCTTACACTGCGTCCATCTTGATCCTTAGGCTAGCCCCCACCTTGCTGTCAAACGCCTTGACACAATGTAAATTATCATTTTGCTTCTTACACTTGCTCTACACTTTCTCTACATTAATAGAAACCAGATGAACACCATCACCCACAAATCTATTTGGCCGTTCTACCCTAGAATTCACTTGTAAGTTACAGAAACTACGGGGCATATTTCCAAGAAACTGGGGGATCGCGGTGTTACGCCAAAGTTGGTAACGCTGCACTCCGACAGTTTCAAAACGCAGATGATCCATATTTACAAGAATGCGGCGCACTCCTGGGTTACCCCTAGCGACAGCGTAGGCACCTTAGCGCCATTTTGCTAGGGTGCTTGTGCCTCAGGGGCAATTGTTTATGTGCAGGAAGGGACACCGTCCTGAACAATAAACAATCTTTACAGGTGATTTGCTCTATCCAGCACACGTGGAAAGAGAAAAATATGAGGAGAACTAAAACATTTCTCCTCGTATCGCCTGCTTAAGACCAGGTATTCCCTGGCGGTATTTTGGCTGCTGTCCCATACCGTGTAAATATGGGGCAGCGTCAAAAAGCAACGGGTGTTGGGGTGGAACACCCACTGCACACCTCTTTCACGCTAAGCGCTGCGTGAATAGGGGCATTATTTACAAGGCAGAGTTAAGTCACGTTAAGTGGCTTAACTCTCCCTTGTAAATAAGGCAAAGGAGTTAACGCCACCAGAACGTCTGAAAAAGTGATGTTCTGGTGGCGTTAACTCCTTGTAAATATGTCCCTAAATATTCTATGTATAAAAGCAGTAATGTCCAACAAGCAATGCCAAAGCCAATAGGTCTCACCTATGCAAGAGCTATTGGCTTTTCCAATGTGTTTTAGCCATGTTGTACACCGGCATGGCTGCTGTTCAGCATGGCTAAAAGTTAGTGGCGTAGAGGAGAGTGTCGTGGAGTGGAGTGTCGTGGAGTGGAGTGTCGTAGAGTAGAGTGTCGTGTCGTAGAGTGTCGTGTCATAGAGTGGAGTGTCATAGAGTGGAGTGTCATAGAGTGGAGTGTCATAGAGTGGAGTGTCATAGAGTGGAGTGTCATAGAGTGGAGTGTCATAGAGTGGAGTGTCATAGAGTGGAGTGTCATAGAGTGGAGTGTCAGAGTGGAGTGTCAGAGTGGAGTGTCAGAGTGGAGTGTCAGAGTGGAGTGTGGTAGAGTGGAGTGTGGTAGAGTGGAGTGTGGTAGAGTGGAGTGTGGTAGAGTGGAGTGTGGTAGAGTGGAGTGTGGTAGAGTGGAGTGTGGTAGAGTGGAGTGTCGTAGAGTGGAGTGGCATGGAGTGGCATGAAGTGGTGTAGAGTGGAGTGGCATAGTGTGTCTTGGAGTGTCGTGGAGGGAGTAGAGTGGAAGGGCATAGAATAGAGGGGCGTAGAGCCTCAAAGTGGAATGGCGTAGCCGTAGAGTGAAGTAGATTGAAGTAAAGTGCCATGGAGTCACATAAAGGATGTTGCAAAGAGTGGAGTAAATTGTTGTAGAGTAAAATGGCATAGAGTGGAGTAGAGTGGCATAGAATTGAGTGACATAGAGTGTCGTGGAGGGGCATAGAATGGAGGGGTGTAGAGTGCTGTATAGTGGCATAGAGTATCACAGAGTGGAGTGTCATAGAGTAGAGTGGAGTGGCATAGAGTGGAGTAAAGTGGTGTGGAGTGGCGCAGAGGGAGTTGCATAGAGTGTTGTAGAGTATAGTGGCATAGAGTGGAGCAGATTGTCGTAGAGTTGAGTGACAGAGTGGAGTGGCATCGAGTGGAGTGTTGTAGAGAGGAGTGTCATTGAGTGGAGTGTCGTAGAGGGTTGTAGAGTGGAGTGTTGTAGAGTGGAGAACAGTGTCGGAGTGGCACAGAGTGGCGTAGAGTGGATGGCATAGAGTGGAGTAGTGGAGTAGGGTGTCATAGAGTAGAGTGGCATAGAGGGAATCTGAAAGAGACACGTTAGTGATAGATTCCTTACCTTAGAATATCCCCAGGCGTCAGGCTGGATCCGGAAAGTTTTGCGTAGCAGTACCCTTGCGCGTCGGTAGGCGGCGTCGTGCGGCTCCGCGTCCGTCGTCGGCGTCGTGATCGCCGGGATGACGTCGCGGGCAGTACTTAGGCGCCGCCCCTGCGCGCTGACGTCAGTTCTTCTTTTTCCGCGCCAGTAAGCGCAGATCCGGGAAGAGCAGTGCCCTGGTCAATTTTTGACCATACTTTTTGGTGATTTTTTCACTGTCTTTTTCCACCTTCAGGTGTCGTAGGGATGCCCGGCTTCAAGCGATGCGGCGCCTGTGCGCGGATGATGTCCGTCACCGACCCGCATTGGGAGTGTCTCTTCTGCCTCGGCCGAGGCCACGACACCGAGTCTTGTCCCGAATGCCAGGCCCTCAACCCGAAGGCTTTGCGAGAGCGGTCTCGAAAGCTCCTCGAGGCCCGGCATTCGGCTCCGCGGAAGCCCCGGTCGCGTGAGAGGTCCAGGGGTCGCTCGCGGAGTGCACACCGGTCGTCGGCGTCGAAGTCTTCTTCGTCCGGTAAGTCTCGACACAAGAAGTCCAAGAAGCATCGTCGCTCTCGGACTTCGCCTCGCCGGTCTCGCGACTCGGCTGAGGCCCCTCCCGGCACCGTCCCGCCCCCGCGGCCCCGGACTTGCCTGTGGAGTCGCCCCCGTCATACCCGCCCTTCCCGGGTTCGGGGCGGATCCGGCCAAGGTACAGGAGTTCCTGTCGGCCATGGCCCGCCTCTTCGGGCCTTCAGGCCCCTCCGGTGCGCCTTCGGGCCCCGCGGGCCCTGATGGGGTTGATCCGGCGTCGCCGGCGGCTCCGGCCCCGGCGTCGCCCGAGCCTCCAGCCTCGATCCCGGCTCCGGCTCCGGCCCCGGCCTCGATCCCGGCTCCACAACTCCCATCGACGCCGGTCGACCTCACGACACCTCCGCCGGCGCCGATGTCTCCGGTGCCGTTCTCGACGCCGCCCTGGGCTCCGGGCGGCGTCGTCCCCCGGTTCCTTCCGGCTCCGGACATGGACCCGGAGCGACGTCGCTCGACGCCGGCTCCGGCGCCGATGGGACCTTGGGTCCCAAATGTCCCTCCTCCTCCTTATTTTGAACCAGAGGAGGACCAGGAGGACTGGGAGGGTCTGATGACCCTCTGACACGCAACTGTCAGTATGATGAGGACTGGACAGAGAGTCTAGGGAGGCCAGTGGTCTGGATACTTCTCCTGACACTGGCATGCTGTCTCCTCCCGTGGCTACGGAGGAGGGGGCCAATTTTGGTACGGTGTTGCGTAGGGCTGCTGGGGCCTTACGTCTCCAGCTCCCTACTTTGACGGTCAAGACTAACATCTTGACAGAGGTGCTTCAGCCGGCAGCCTCCTCTGCGGAGACTGTGCTGCCGTTTAACGACGCCCTCACGGACGTTCTTTTGGGCGCCTGGTCCAAGCCCAACACAGGGGCTCCTGTGGATCGGAACGTGTCACGACGCCATCGCCCCGCTCCGGGCGACCCCTGTTTCTTTCTGTCCACCCCACTCCTGAGAGCTTGGTTGTCCAGGCCTCCGCTTCCCAAACCGCCTTCCCTACCGCTCCTCCGGATAGGGAATCCAAACGCCTGGATCAGTTTGGGAAGAAAGGTTTTTCTTCCTCCAGTGCTGGCTTGCGGTCCATTAACACCGCTTGTCTTTTGGGCCGATATACCCACTCCCTGTGGGATTCGGTGGCGGATGTTTTGCCCCAGTGCCCTGAGGAGGTCCAGGCACTGCTTTCCCGCGCCATTGCGGAAGGAAGGGATGCGGCCAAATACACTATCCGTTGTGGCCTTGACACCGCCGACTCGCTGGGCAGGTCGATTGCAACGACGGTGGCGCTCCGGCGCCACGCCTGGCTGAGAACCACTGGTTTTTCAGGGGATGTCCAGAATACTCTCATGGACATGCCCTTTGATGGAGTCGGTCTTTTTGGGTCCAAAGCAGACCATGCGTTGGAGCGCTTTAAGGACTCACGGGCTACTGCAAAGTCCCTGGGCCTTTCTGCTACACGCCCTCCGCTGCCTTCTGCTTTTCGCCCCTATCGTGGCCACGGTAGGGGCGCCCTTCACGTCAGCAGCCCAGCCACCGGCCCGCGCAGCAGGCGTCTTCGCGTGGCCGAGGACGTGGATTCCGCCGTGGCGGATCGGGCAACCAGCGTGCGGGTCAGGCCACCACCTCCAACCCGTCCGCGGCCTCCAAGCCCTCCTAGTCCCTCCTTTCAGGTGCACGGCACGCCAGTAGAGGGCAGGGTCCGCCATCACCTTCCCCACTGGCGCACCATCACCTCGGACAGGTGGGTCTTGGACATTGTCCGAAGGGGCTACTCCCTCCCCTTCGAGACCACCCCCAGCCATGCCACCTCAATTCCACCGCATGTCAGGGGATCACTTGGTGCTTCTACAGAAGGAAGTCACGGCCCTCTTGACCAAGAGGGCCATCGAGCATGTTCCGACCCCAGAAGTAGGGCGTGGTTGCTACTCCCACTACTTTCTGGTGCCCAAAAGGACAAGGAGGACATGCGTCCTATCTTGGACCTCCGGAACGTCAATCGCTTCCTCCGGAAGGAAAAGTTCAAGATGCTCACCCTAGCTCAGGTCTTGACTGCCCTCGACCCTGGAGACTGGTTGGTAGCGTTGGACTTGCAGGACGCGTATTTCCACATCCCCGTCCTGCCGGCCCACCGGCGTTACCTTCGGTTCACGGTAGGCCCCGAGCATTTTCAGTTCACCGTGCTCCCCTTTGGCCTTACCAGTGCCCCTCGGGTGTTCACGAAAGTGATGGCGGTGGTCGCAGCTCATCTGCGCCGGGCAGGGGTTTCAGTCTTCCCCTACCTCGACGACTGGCTGCTGAAGGCGGGCTCGTCCCAGGCAGTCGTCTCCCACCTCCAGACTACGGCCGAACTCCTGCACTCGCTGGGGTTCTCCATCAATGTGCCGAAGTCGCATCTAATTCCTTCTCCACAGCTCCTTTTCATCGGAGCAGTTCTGGACACGACGCAGTTTCGGGCCTATCCTCCCGCACGGCGAGTCCGGGATATTCAGGCTATGATTCCGATCTTTCGGCCTTTATCCTGGGTTTCGGTACGGATGACCCTGAGGCTGCTGGGCCTCATGGCCTCCTGCATCCTGCTGGTCAATCATGCCAGATGGCATATGCGGGCTCTGCAGTGGGACCTGAAGTTCCAGTGGGCGCAGCACCAGGGCAACCTGTCCGATCACGTCCAGATCTCGGAGGGGACTGCAAAACAGTTGCAGTGGTGGCTCTCGAACCGGCAATGGGTCATGGGCAGATCCCTCTCCCTTCCCCAGCCAGAGCATACAGTTGTGACGGACGCGTCCCTTCTGGGATGGGGCGGTCACATGGGAGAGGCGGAGATCAGAGGCCTCTGGTCTCCGGCGGAGTCCCGGCTCCATATCAACCTTCTGGAGCTCCGGGCGATCCGGCTTGCACTCAAGGCATTCCTTCCCTCTGTCAAAGGGAAGGTAGTGCAGGTGTTCACAGACAACACCACCGCCATGTGGTACTGCAACAAACAGGGCGGGGTGGGGTCTTGGACCCTTTGTCAGGAGGCTCTGCGCCTCTGGACATGGCTGGAACATCAGGGCATGTTCCTGATGGTTCAACACCTGGCAGGTTCTCTGAACGCCAGGGCGGACGAACTCAGCCGCAGGTGCATGATGGATCACGAATGGCGTCTTCACTCGGAAGTGGCGCAAGGACTCTTTCTACAGTGGGGAGAGCCTTGGTTAGATCTATTCGCCACCGAAGAGAACGCGCAATGTCATCAGTTCTGCGCGTTGGAATTTCCAAGGCGGCACTCGCTCGGCGACGCTTTTCGTCGCGAGTGGAGTTGCGGTCTGTTGTACGCCTTTCCGCCTATACCACTTCTACCCAGAGTGTTGAAGAAGATTCGGCACGACCGGGCCCAAGTCATTCTTGTGGCTCCGGACTGGGCTCGAAGAGTTTGGTATCCCGAGCTACTCAATATGAGCATAGATCCCCCGATCCGTCTGCCTCTTCGGGAGGATCTTCTGTCGCAGCAGCAGGGGACGGTCCTCCACCCGAACCTGTCCAGTCTACACCTGCTTGCGTGGAGATTGAGCGGCGGCAGTTGATTCCTTTCGACTTGCCTCCCGAAGTTTGTGATGTGATTCTGGCAGCCAGGCGTCCCTCCACTAAGGTGGTATACGCCTGCAGGTGGAACAAATTTGTGGCATGGTGCACAGCAAAGGCTGTGGATCCCCTTTCTGCCCCTCTTTCTGAGGTCCTTCTGTTCCTTCTCTCTCTGGCCCAACAGGGTTCTGCCCTGGGTACCATCAAGGGTTATCTTTGTGCTATCTCGGCCTTCCTCAGGCTCCCTGATCAGCCCTCCCTTTTCAAGTCCCCTGTTGTTAACAGGTTCTTAAAAGGCATTACTCACCTCTTCCCTCCTGTTCCGTTTGTAATGCCTCAGTGGGACTTGAACTTGGTTCTTACCTTTTAATGTGCGCTCCCTTTGAGCCTCTGCATAACTGTCCTCTTCGTCTTCTGACTCTAAAGACAGCCTTTCTGGTGGCCATCACCTCCGCTCGGCGGGTGAGTGAGCTCCAGGCTCTATCTTGCAAACCTCCCTTTCTGTCTGTTCATCCAGACAAGGTTGTTCTTCGGACGCGTCCGTCCTTCTTGCCAAAGGTGGTTACTGCTTTCCACATTGGGCAGACCATCACTTTGCCCACCTTCTTTCCGCCTCCGCATCCTTCCAGGGAGGAAGAGAGGCTCCACCGTCTGGACCCAAAACGTGCGCTCTCTTTCTATATTGACCGCACAAAACACTTCCGGGTGGATGACCAGCTCTTTGTTGGCTACGTGGGCGCCAAAAAGGTCGGGCGGTGCACAAGAGGACCATCTCCCGCTGGGTTACCTTGTGCATCAAGACCTGCTATTCTTTGGCTAAAAGGAACCTCCTGTTGGGCTGCGTGCCCATTCCACCAGGGCAACGGCTGCTACCACGGCCTTGGGCCGCGGTGTTCCGCTGCCGGTTATCTGTCAGGCGGCTACGTGGGCCTCGCTGCACACGTTTACTAAACATTACTGCCTTGACAGTCAGGTCCGGAGGGACGGCTTCTTTGGCCGTTCTGTCCTCCAGGACTTCCTTGTCTGATCTTTGTTCGCAGACCCACCACCGGGGTTGGTATTGCTGGGGTATCTATTCTAAGGTAAGGAATCTATCACTAACGTGTCTCTTTCAGATGCACAAGTTACTAACTTGTGTAACGATATATCTGTAAGAGACAGTAGTTAGTGATAGATTCCTTACCGCCCACCCATCCTCCCCGTTCTGCGAACTGATTTCTAGGGTTAAGGACATCCCTTTCAGGGCCCTAGTATTTTTCAGACACCTGTGTCAGCTTCTTGCATGGCTCTGCGTTCCTGGCGCGGAAAGTCGTGTACAGAACTGACGTCAGCGCGCAGGGCGGCGCCTAAGTACTGCCCGCGACGTCATCCCGGCGATCACGACGCCGACGACGGACGCGGAGCCGCACGACGCCGCCTACCGACGCGCAAGGGTACTGCTACGCAAAACTTTCCGGATCCAGCCTGACGCCTGGGGATATTCTAAGGTAAGGAATCTATCACTAACTACTGTCTCTTACAGATATATCGTTACACAAGTTAGTAACTTGTGCGTTGCGTAGAGTGTTGTAGAGAGGCATAGATTAGAGTGATGTAGAGTTAAGGGGCGTAGAGCGTTGCAGAGTGAACTAGAGTGTCAGAGTGGAGTAAAGTGGAGTGGCTTAGAGTGGAGTGGCATAGTGTGGAGTATGCATGGTTTGGCAGTGCACTGCCATTACAGACAACACATTTTCAATTGAAATGGCCATTACATTTGCACATACAGTTTTCCTGATAAAACTATACAGTGAACAAACTATAATGTGTGGAAATGGCATCACCTAGTGTACTGATTTGTTTTAATCATATTCAAATATTTATTTCCACCACACTTCGAATTACAATGAAAGTGGCTCATTGGTGCTTTCCTAATTCTGACATTTTTTAAAACTATTTGCCTGCCAGTCAGTCAGTTCAATGACAGACATTTTAATTTTGTTGTGGGCTAGAAAAAAAACTTTTCTTTTCCAGTTGCCGGAAAAATTGTCACATAAATCCTCCTTCTTGGAAGTCAGAGAAAGAAAATTAAGCACCATGCGCCCTCACATTTGACCTCTTTCTTTGAACGCACAGCAAATGTGACAAGATAAGAACAACATTTAAAGACCTGTTTACAGAAAGCGAAAATTCGTGGAACAATACATGGAGTAATGGTGAACAAGCTTTGCTCCACAGGAGGGAGGAAGACATGCTGGACAGCCAAAAACAAATAAAGCCATCAAATAGAAAGCCATAAAATGTGAGTTACAAAAGCAATAGTAAGTAATGGGTGGAATGCATTCCCAGGGAAGCTTTCAGAATGCCCACAGGAAGTCTTTTCGCAACCAGACAGCTGTGCTGTTGGGTAGGCTTCTACCAAAAAACCTCTTCATGTCCTCAGAAACACATTGGACACCATTTTTTGAAACCATAATCTTAGGCAATCCTTCGCTTGAAAATACATTTAATAGAAGTTCAATCGCTGTTTTAATGTCAGTATTTCTGACAAACCTGGTCCAAGCCTTTATTGAGAAATAATACACCAAGACCCAAGTAAAACATTTTAATGCAAAATACGCAAGAAATCAATATTTAGCTCTTCTTTTGGCTCTCCAGGACGGTCATTTTGAAACCCCGGGTATCTTGTTACTCTAAAAATTGTCCTGGGATGATTGACAAACTCAACAACCTCAAACTTTATACTCAACCTCGCTGTCCATAAGAAGTCACCACCAGTACGATTCAAGTAACCTTTTTGTTCATAACATTATGCCAAGATGACCATTCTGCACGACTTTTCCTTTCACGCTCACGCATACGACAACTTTGCCTCCTCACCGTAGTAACTTGTATTCAGTGCTTAACTCAAAGGCACTTTGGAAAAGGCTGCAGTTCCACAGCTTGACATCCTTCTTTGGGCCACCCACTTTAAACAAATTCTATAAAACCTTCTTCAACAGTATCCTCCTTCATGGCATCCCTTCAATGCTGCTGTTTCAGACGCGGAATATCTGCCACATCCACCATGTCCTGCTCCATTTTTTTCCCTCCATTATTTTCTATATTTGTCTGCAAATGTAACCTCAACAAAAACTCCACCTTTCTGTTTTGAGAACGTGCCACACGTTCCATCTGAAAATCATATTCTAATAGCTTTGTACCTAACCTAGCCGATCCTGCTGTAGACTTAAAAGAATCAACATTTTTTGCCTCCTGAAATGTAGACACTTCTCTATATTCTGGCTTGTGATCAGTTTTAAATGTGAGTCTTGATCCCATCTCATAACCCATAAACTTGAGCAGTGCTAAGTGTAGGCCAACGTTTCCTTCTAATTAATGTTTTCTCTTGTTTAAAAGTGTGGAAGGTAAATGCCATATTTTCTCTAACCACTTGCATCAACTGCTGTCTCAGCAGCGCCTCAAGGAGCATTCTCTTGAGAGGATTAGAAGATTGAACCTGCCCCTTTTACCGTACAAAGCTGCCCTTTGTATTTATCAACTTAGTTAATGGTTCAGCTACGGTGGACACATTTGGAACTAAATCAATGTAAAATTCAAACTGTCCAAGACAAGACGGGTATTGATTCCTGCCATGGCGGACGGTAATAGGAGCAGGAGGGGTGGCGGGCGAGCCACACACTTATCCATGCACATGCGCACTCACTCACACCCCCATGCATTCACAAGCATGCGCACACACCCCCACCATTCAGAAGCACAGATGCACGCACACACACACACCCCCCCCACATTCACAGCACGCACTCACAAATATACATACACACGTACGTACACACCAACCATAAACACTTACCGGCTGCAGCCCTGATCTCAGTCTCAGACGTTCTTGTAGGGTTGGGACTGTCGCCTCCACTCACTGGCTGACCCTAGGTCAGACAGTGACAGGAGGCGGCAGTCCCTTTCTCGTCACTGACTGGGATGGGGTCAGTGAGAGTTGCTGACCCCACCCCACTCTGTGACGAGGTGTCACTGATAGACACTTGGCCCTAAACACTTCAGGGCTTGAAACTGAAGAGCCCAGGTCCAAGGCTATCAGTGACACTCCCCCTCATCATGAGGGGGAGGGCCTCAAGGCGCATTTCTTGGCACTTTGCCAGGCTGAGGTCACTCCCACAGCGCTGTGGTATCTTCAGCTCAGCAAAGTTCAGCTCAGGTAGCCACGCGCTTGCGCATTTAGTGTGTGTATAGCACCTGGCTGTCTGATCTGAACATAAAGCATGTCTGTCAGGTTGACCTTGCTCAGCCAAATAGACACTCTTCATGAATGCCAAAAAGGTGGGGGGTAGAGCCCCTACACCCTTAAGGATGGGCCTTACCATACAGTATTCCCCAGGCATCAGACTGGATCCAGAAGTTTTTATCTAGTCCCCCTGCTCTCCGGTAGGTGAGGTTGTTCTGCTCCGCACCATCTGTGCTGGAAATTACGTGCATGGTACCTATGTGGGTGCTACCCCGGCACTCTGACATCAGTTCTTTCCTTTCCGTGCCAGAATGCACTGATCCGTGAAGTAGTACCCGCAGTCATTTTTTGACTGGCTTTTTCTCTACTTTTTGTCAAATCTTTTTTCGAGAGATTTTCTCTCCTAGTGTGACAGGATGTCCCCAAAGAAACAGACTGGTTTCAAACAATGTGGTGCCTGTCACAGGCAGATGTCTGTGACAGACCCACACCTGGTTTGTCTGTGGTGCCTGGAGAGAGACCACGACTCCAAGACCTGTGAGGTCTGTCGCACCATGCACCCGAAGGCACTGAGGGAGTAGTCTCTCAGGCTCCTCGACATCCGATGTTGGACAACCCCGCCACGCTCAAATCTGGTCATGTGGAAGGTTCTGGGACCGTTTGCAGAGCCGCAACTGGTGGTTGTTGCCTTGTTCAAAGTCTTTGGGTAAGCTCCAATGCAAAAAGAAATTTAAGAAGTTGAAGGGGGTCTTCGACTTTGCAGCGCCCGACGAAGTCTTATGATGAGGCGCATGTGCGTCTGCACCACAGGCCTCGTGATTCAGTGGAGCCTGAGTCAGGGCCCGCTCTGTTCTTCCCGGACTTTCCCAGAGCGACCCCCACCCAGTTGAAAGACTTTTATGTGGATGTAGGAGGCTGGCTTAGTGTATAGGGCACACTTATTTAAGTGATGCACCTTGCACTAATCCAGGCAACGCTTATGGTGATTTTAGTTGTCTTTGATAACCATAGAAAGCTCTCAAAGTGGTAGCTGTGGAGAGCAGCCTTCAGGCTTATCTTGAAGGAGTGTTAGGCAGCTTGTTTTACCAGTTTAATAATGCAATGTTGGTTAAACGAAAAAGAACCACACAGTGTATATATAAAAATATGTCTATTTATTAAACAACACTCACTAACACATTTGTATATCTCCTATCCGTAGATATCAACACAAATACACAATCATACTTCAATGAGGTAAGTAGCACAAAATTCAGTGGTCTCCAGGGGGAGACAAAACCATATACTAAAAAAGAGGAATTCATACTACAACAAGGAATGGGACTGGGACCAGGAGATTCAGAAGAGCTGAGGACACAAGGAACCACCCAAGGTAAGTGCCCAGGAACCCCACGGAGGCTGTGTGCACAGTGGAAACACAGCAGTGTGCCCAATAGAAGTTAACGGGAAAGTTGCAGTTGCAGTTTTTAAGAAGAAGGACCCTTCCCAGTGGACCCCAAAGAAACCCCGTGGCAGACAGAAGGTTGGAGAGTCACCCCACCAGTGGATACCCCAGGAACCAGGATACCTACACCAGGGAAGCCAGGTGCATAGGTTGGAAGTGATGTTGGAAACCGCTGTGGACCACAATGGAGGACTTCGAAGAAGATGCCACTAGAGAAGACTGTGCAAGAGTCTGGTGGAATCCAAGAGTGGATTTTTGAAGAGGAGAACCTTTAAGCAGAGGGGACAAAGTCTATGCCACTCAGAGGTTACCAGGAGGCATGGAAGAGCAATGCCCACCGATGTCGGAAAATGCAGGAGTGTTTCCAGTGTCCTTGTGATTGCAGCTGTGAGGACCAGGGGATGATGAGGAAGCCCAGGAGCCGGGCACTAGCCATCCCACATCGGATGTCAGTGGCCAGGGGGTCGGTGTCCAACAACCCTTGGTAGCCGCAACTGGCGTGGAACACGAAGAAGGAGCAACATTGGTACCAGCAAGGTCCAAGGGACTCCCCAACAGCAGGAGAGTCACAGCAGGCCGGAGCAAGCAGGGGAGCCCACTAAAGCGTGAGAAGACTCGCAGGAGGACCCACAGGCCAAAGGCACAGGAGTCACAAGAGCAGCTCACCAGGAAGGAGGGCCCACGGTGCAGAGGATGCGGTGAGGATGCTGTTCTTGGCAGGAAAAGATGCTGGAAGCTGGAGCTTCTTGTAGCCCAAAGATCTCTGGAGTGCAGAGCCAACAAGCCATGGCAACGGCAAGTCAATGCGGTGCACAGGGTTTCGGTCCAGCCGGTTCCGGTGAGGAATACTGGCCTCAAAGTTGTAGAGAGGACAGGTCAGGCCTCGAGGGAGTTGCAGAACCTCCACTTGTGTTGCTGAGCCTTTCAAAGTCTGTGGGACGTCAGGAGCAGCAGACCGGTCAGCTTTGTTGTGGTGCCTGCAGATGTAGGGGAGTGACTCCTTCACTCCAAGGGAGATTACTTTGGGTGTCCTTGATCCCCACAGATCTGTTGAAGATCCTGGAAGAAGCACAGACATAGATGACAAGAAGACTTGCAGAACAGGGAGACCACGAGCAGCAAGAGTCTTCCTTGGTGCAGTCTCGGTTCCAGGTGAAGTCCAAATGTGCAGACGGTTGAAGAGTGACGTGGTTTCAGGCTTGAGTCTTGTTCCACATTGAATCTAAGGAACCACCCACAGGTAAGCCCTTAAGTACCCTAGGGAAAGGTTGGAACAACTCAGGGGTCCCTCCCAGAGGAGAGGCTAGACAGAGGGAAGGATACTCCCTTGTCCTTTGTCCAGTTTCACGCCAGAGCAAGGGCTCCCTGAAATGGCTCAAACTGGAGTATGCAAGGAGGGCACCAAATGTGCCCTTCAAAGCAGTCTATGGTGCTGTCAAGAGCCCCAGCCCAATACACTAAGTCCTGTCTGGGAGGTGGTCACACCTTCCTGTGACAGGAAGCCTATTGTTCTACCTTCCCCTGCTCAAGCTTGGCTCAGAAGCAGGAAGACAGAATCGTGTCTGTGGTGGGCAGCAGCACTAGCTTGCTGTCAGACACTGAAAGGCAGTTACTGGTAGTACAGGGGGGTACCCCAAGGGAGCTCCCCAGTACATGGGATCATACTTCCAACACTGGAATCAGTGTTGAGGTATGATTTCAACATGTTTAATACCAAACATGACCAGGTTTGGTGCAGCCACTATATAGTTTGACATCTCGTAATGACTGATGTCCACTATATGTTTCAAAATGGCTGACCGCACTTACAAAGCCTGGAGAAACGACTCTGAGGTTTGTGGGCACCCTCACACTTATAACCAAGCACCCTGCCCTCAGAACTGAAGAGCCTGCCATAGGGGTGACTTATAGGTTTTAAATGTAGTGACCTCAGATATAAGGAAAGTTATATCTGTTGTGAGAGGTGCAAGCACCAACTCACACAGGCTGCAATGGCAGGCCTGTAGTCACAGTTTAAGTTGGCTCCCATGGGTGGCACAATACATGCTGCAAAACCAAAAGGGATGATGGACGGAGTGTTGAACATTGCAAGCACTCACCCCCAGTCAACTGATCTGGGTTTAATCCATCATCATTCTTTAGCTCACTCCGCCACCCCAGTTCAGACATGGCCATATGCAAATCAGTCTGACCCTGTGCCTCATGGGAACAGTCCAGCCCGAACTGCCAAGCCATGTCTTCCCTGGACCGGAAACAAGCATCCTGGGACCGGTTTCTGGCTTACAGCTATCAGCCAGGCTATCTTGAATCCAGTGGCAAAGTGAGCAAGGGACCCACGTCTGGGCATACCCTGCCAACTTAGGACGAACATAGCAAAACCAAAAGGGATGATGGACGGAGTGTTGAACATTGCAAGCACTCACCCCCAGTCAACTGATCTGGGTTTAATCCATCATCATTCTTTAGCTCACTCCGCCACCCCAGTTCAGACATGGCCATATGCAAATCAGTCTGACAATACATGCTGCAGCCCATGAGAGACCCCTGGTGTACCTATGCCCTGGGTACCTTTGTACCATGTACTAGGGACACCAGTAGCCAATTGGGGATGTACCAAAGTACTTACCATGGTCAATTTAGGGAGAAAGCACAGTGACTGGGGTCCTGATTAGCAGGATCCCATTCAGACTAGTCAAAAACATACTGACACCAAGAAAAAAGTGGGGGTAACCATGAAATCAGATCCTACTTTCCTACAGT
This sequence comes from Calotriton arnoldi, assembly GCA_963921515.1. Lineage (NCBI taxonomy): Eukaryota > Metazoa > Chordata > Amphibia > Caudata > Salamandridae > Calotriton > Calotriton arnoldi. Next base: position 1,563,234 of record CAWUFW010003744.1, on the reverse strand, counting down.
GGTCATGCACCTCATAGTTGGGCAACCCAGCCCATCTGGAGCTCCTTCAGGCTTGGGAGGGGCCCCCACTGGACCTTTGCCGGTGGGTTCGCCCTCAGCGTCGGTCAGTCCCCATGGATCCGATGTTGGGTACATAGCGAATCCGCCTGCGAGACCGAGACCTTCCTCAGCGCCCTCTACAGTGCCAACAACCCAGGCTGTGATGACCCCCCATGACAGCACCTTCCCCATCGTCATTCCCAACTCCGACATAGACCCGGATGGACGTTGTCCGACACAGGTTCTGGCGCTGTCCGGGACCATGCCCTCCGGTTTGGAGTCAGTGCCTTTTCCTTTTGACAGGCCTGGAGAGGGAGGCACATGGGAGCAGTCTGAGGGCCCTTATTGCTACCAGCAAACCCTAGATGATACTGAGGAGAACTGGTATGAGGAACTGACGGAGGCCAGTGAGTTAGACACCTCACCGGACACTGGCTTGGTCTCTCTTCCTCCCATAGCTATGCAGGCGGAAGCCTCATACGCTATGTTTGTGTGTAGGGTAGCTGAAGTCTTGGGCCTTCAGTTACCCTCAGTGGCAGTCAAGACGAACATCTGGACAAAGGTTCCTCAGCCTACAGTCGCCCCTTATGAACCTTTACTCCCTTTTAATGAAGCCCTTTGCCACGTCCTACTTGAGGTCTGGTCAAAGCCCTGCACAGGGGCTCCTGTGCTTAGGACAATTTCCCGCCGCCATCACCTTGCTCCTGGGGACCCCAGTTTCCTCCCCCAGTACACCACCCCGGAGAGCTTGGTGGTCCAAGCCTCCACCTCTAGGGTCAACTTTGGTACATTCCCTTCCACTCCACCTCATAGGAAATCCAAGAGGCTGGATACCTTTGGCAAAAGGATGTTCTATCTGCCAGCATTTCACTGTGGTCAGTGAACACCACGAGCCTTTAGGGCCGATATTCCCGTACAATCTAGGATTTGGTTGCGCATGTGCTGCCAATGGTCTCCAAGGACGCCTGAGCCATACTCATCCAAGCTATCGCTGATGGGAGAGATGCAGTAAAGTTCACCGTACTGTGTGGACTAGACATGACTGACTCGCCGTGTAGAGCAATTTCATCATCTGTGGCCTTTTGGAGCCACACCTGGCTGAGAACCACTGGCTTTTCAGGGAATGTCCAAGCCTTGCTTATGGACATGCACTTTGATGGCTCTCGTCTTTTTGGAGAGAAGGCGGACTCAGCACTTGAGCACTTTAAAGACAGCAGAGCTACGGCCAGGTCCTTGGGCTTCTCTATGGCTCCTCGTCAACCCCAATCCACCGTCCTCCCCTTTCGTGGCCATGGAAGGGGTTTCCAATTGTGTCCATACACTCCCAGTTACCATGGCCAACAGGCATCCCTGCCCTTTCGTGGCCGAGGACACGGGTCCCATAGACAATGCGAGACAGGTGGCCAGAGGTCGGACTACTCCAACACCCCCCAGCAGCTTCCAAACCCCTTTAGTTTGCCCTTTGACCATCATGGGCATCCAGTGGGGGGCAGGATATGCCATCACCTGCACCACTGGAGGTTAGTAATTTGAAACCGTTGGGTTTTACAGATTGTTCTAAAGGGCTACTCCAACCCCTTCATGATCACCCCTCCACCCATGCCACCTACATTCGACCAGCTGACGGAGAATCACCTCTCCTTGCTCCTTCACGAAGTGCAGGCTCTCTTGGCCTAGGGACCCATTGAGAGGGTGCTGACATCAGAAGTAGGTTACGGTTGCTATTCCTGCTACTTTTTGGTGCCCAAAAAGGATGGAGGCCTTCGTCTTACCCTAGACCTGTGCCTTTTCAATTACTTTCTGAAAAAGGAGAAATTCAAAATGCTCACACTTCCCAAATTCTATCTGCCCTGGACCTGGGAGACTGGATGATAGCGTTGGACCTGCAGGATTCATATTTCCACATACCCGTCCTACCTGCCCACAGACGTTACCTGTGGTTCACTGTGGGCCTAGAGCACTTTCACTGTGCTGCAATACCCTTCGGCTTTACTACCACCCCTTGAGTGGTTCACAAGGTGATGGAGGTGGTCACATCTCATCTGTGGAGGTAAGAGGGTCCAGAATTTCCCTACCTCAACGATTGGCTGTTGAAGGCGGGCTCGCCACAGGCAGTCGTCTCCCACCTCCAGACTATGGCGAATATTCTACACTCGCTGAGGTTCACTGGCAACATACCAAAGTCACACCTGCCGCCCTCTCAGATGTTCTCTTTCATCTGAGCTGTTCTGGATACAGTGCAGTTTCTGGTCTATCCTCCCAAGCGTGAGTCCCGGATATTCAGGCTATGATACCGATGTTTCAGCCTCTATCCTGGATTTCGGTGAGAATGACCCTGAGTCTGCTGGGCCTCATGGCGTCCTGCATCCTGCTTGTAACATGTCCATTGGCATAAGCGTGATCTGCTGTGGTACCTTAAGCCCCAGTGGGCACAGTATAAGGGGAATCTTTCCAACATGACCCAGATCTTAGAGGGAACTGCGAAAGATCTGCAGTGGTGACTGACAAACCATGATTAGGTCAGTGGCAGAACCCCTCCCAGCTGCAGCAACCTGAGCTGACTGTAGTGGGATGGGGCGGCCATCTGGGAGAGGTGGAGATCAGAGGACTCTGGTCTCCATTGGAGTCCGGGCTCCATATCAACCTGTTAGAGATTCGGGCAATTTGCGTGACATTGAAAGCCTTTCTTCCTTCAATCAAGGGATGGCTGGTGTTCACTGACAACACCACCACCATGTGGTACTGCAACAAACAGGGTGGGGTTGTGGACCCTTTGGTAAGAGGCTCTGCATCTCTGGAGATGGCTGGAATGCCAGGGAATTTCCATGGTGGTTGAATACCTGGTGAGCTCTCTGAAGGCCAGGAATACAAATGGCATCTCCATCCGGAGGTGGTGCAAGGCCTCCTTCAAGAGTAGTGAGAGTATGGGGCGTAGCCTAGGCATCAAGCATGGCGGACGTGTGAGCGCGGAGCTCCGTCCCAGCCTAAAACGTATCCTGTTCTTATGTCAGCACCTACTAGCCTCGAGAGGCTGGACTGACCACCCCGCTTCACCTTACAGCGGGGGAGCAACGCTGGGTGTTGGTGGCCCCCAGCAGCCCAGAGTGTCGAGAAGCAGAAGGCGAGGAAAGCGCAAGTCTGGAGCCCGCAATGGTGAAAGGCGGGCGCGCTGCCTGGGAGTGACAGCGGCCTGCACAAGAGGGCTCCAATTACCCTGTTGGCTGCGGGGGCTGCAGCCCTCAGAAGGAGGCGCCTCCGAATGGGGCACAGGCGAGCCCGCTGAGTCCGGGGCCGAGCGACCAGCAGCAGCAGCCCACGGAGAGCCAGAATTTGTGACGCAGGCATAGAGGCCAGACGCGGCCTGGAGTGGTAACGCTGCGAGCTCCAGCTGGATCGTACTACGGCGGAGACAAGCGGAAGGCCCTGAAGAGGTTCCCGACGGGTGGTTCGCCTCAGGATGACCCCACGGTGACCCTGATAGCTGGACCGGTGAGTGCGGTGGAGCAGTTGTGATGGGGAGCACAGCTGGGAAAAGGCCGGCAGAGGTGCTGGGGACCCAGGAGGGAGTGTCCAGTGACCCGCCCGAAGCGGGGGGAGGGTCCGAGCACGGAGGGGACCCAGAGAACTGCTTGGGTCCTGTGGTTGGTGCGAGCCAGGCCTGGACTGAGCCCTGCATATAGCGGGCGAGCCGACTACGTGAAATACCCAGTGCCGGCTGACAGCTAGGTGACAGAAGGAGGTGGCCCGGGGGAGGCTGTGGAGAAGCGCAGCAGAGGTGAAGGCTTGACAGCTCCTAGCAGCGGAGTTGGTGTGGGCCCCTCTCCCCCCCACACCACCGATAGGGGGAGGAGCATACCCATCTCTGGCAGGAATAAGGGAGTTGGAGATCGCTGCCAAGTAAAGAAAGAAGGGAGATTCATGGAGGTCCTGTCCTAATCTCTGAGAGTCCTCTAGGTCCCGAAAAATAGCGCAGGAAACGCCCCACTGGGGGTGAAGCCACGGGAGCCTAAGTAGCACTACGAACGAGTGCTGAGACCCGGGGCTTGACGCCCCAGGGGGGAGGACATGGTCGCCCTGTAGGCAGTGGTGGCAGGTGACTGAAGGCGAATCTCCTGAACACGAGACCTGCCTCACTCAATGTTGCTCCGGCTACCCCATTCAGCACGCAGAACCTGTCTCGGAGCAAGATGCCTAAACCAAAGCAGAAAACAGGAGGTACCGAGCCTGCCACCTGGAAACCTTCGCCCACTCCTCAGGAGATAGGGGGTGGTGGGACCGTCAGTGAGGATGATTCCCCGCACTCACATCTGGACAGGATGCTGGCTGCCATCGCCGACACCAAAAACGCTCTACAGCAGGACATTGGGGCAATCTCTTTAGGCTTGGGCCTGCTGCGGGCGGAGCGTGGGAAGCTTGCGGACAGGGTTCGGGAAGTGGAAACTGCAATAACCAACTTACAGCCAGAGCACAAATCACACACCTCCAGGCTTGATGAGCTATCTACTAGAGTGGCGATTCTTGAACGTCGAGCTGAAGACGCAGAAGGCCGTAATCGTAGAAATAACGTCAGATTTATTGGAATTCCGGAACATGTGGAAGGACCTAACATGGTGGAATTCCTGGAAAAGTGGCTGCGCTCTGTTGTGGCCCTGGAACTTCTCAATTCTTTGCCCTGGACAGAGCACATAGGGTACCAGCCCAGCCGCCGGCCACGGGAAGGACCCCCGCCCTGTAATCGCCAGGCTCCTCCATTACAGGGATCGAGACACAATCCTTCAGCATTCCAGAACAAATGGCCCGTATGTGATTGAAAACAGCAAAGTGTCAATCTTCCCAGATTTTACTGCTAAGGTGCAGGCCCAGCGGGCACCCTTCCTCAAAGCGAAAAAGGCCCTTCGTGAGGCAGGGATACAATACTCCTTAATATTCCCAGCCAAGCTAAAAATTATGCTAGATGGGGACTCCCAATTCTGTGACTCCCAGACGAGGTCTGGTCCTGGCTAGAGGCATACAAGACTGGTGCACCATTGCCTCCGAAGACTCCACGAACAGGAATAACGCTACAGCCACGTAGGAAAAGATCGAAGCGCATACGGAAGAAATCCCAGGTATTAAAACCTACAGTCTCACAAACCCAACAAGACAGACAAGCTGCATTACAAGCAGTAGCGCAAATCATTTCACCCCTGAGCCGAGATAGAACCTCGGATGCATCAGAAAAGATCCTTTGATACATCAGAAAAGATCCTTTGATACATTATCTGAATTCGGGGATTCCCTCAAGGCGGACCCCCCTCTGCCGAAGCTCACTCCAAGATTGGCGGACGACATCGCCTAGCTGAAGCCGACCACCAAAATGTCCCCCGACCTGGTTCACACTTCCACCCCCCAGGAACTTTGTCATTACGGAGAAGTGACTATAGACTGACCTGGGCATAAGAGTGCACAGAGTATGGACTTGAACCTACGGCCGAGGACTGCCACATGGAGAAAGAATTCATGATGGGGCCGGGACGAAGCATACTTGCTCCTTTCAAACACCGAGTCCACCCCCCACCAGAATGCTTTGCCTGATGGTCCAGAGGCAGTGTTCTGACTTTAAGTACCATTTTGTTTACAGGTTTGGGTGATTAGTGGTTGCACTGTTGCCCTTGGGTTGGGGAGTTGGGGTTTCTAATGTTTATATAAGCACCCAGGAGCTAAGGCATAGTCGAATCCAGACAGGACAGGTAGGTCCAGATACCAACCACATATGGCAGTTACAAACGTAGTTTCTAGAGGGATAAAGATCCTCTCATGGAATGTTAGAGGCATGGGTTCACTGGCACAACGTCATAACATACTTAGCTACATTAGGCGTAGGGGAGCACAGATAGTGATGCTTCAAGAGACTCACTTGATCCTAGAAGAGGGACAGCGTCTCCGCAGAAGGTGGAGAGGCCATTTGTACGCTACAACATACTCAGCCTTCTCCCGAGGAGCGTTGGTACACCCTGGGACCTCTTTTGATGCACTACAAACCCTGGTTGACCCCCAGGGCCGATATGTGCTGATTAAGGGGAGGTTACTAGGCAAGAGGTAACATTGGGCAGTATCTATGCTCCTAACCAAGAGCAGTCACAGTTTTTTTACAGGCTTTTTAGTCCGCTCGCAGAAATAGCCACTCAAGACATAATATTGGGGGGAAACTATAACTGTGTGGTGGACATTAACATAGATAGATCCACTCCGCCACTGCACAATGGCCAGCTCCAACGCGAAAGCTCTCAGAGAGTGGATGGAACATTGGGACTTAGTAGATGTTTGGAGATTGCAACATGACCAGGCCAGTGATTATTCATTCTATTCCCCTTTATACCATTTACATAGTAGATTAGACATGTTTCTCTGTTCATCTCATGTTAGCCCGCTAATGGTGGACTCTGAATATTTAGGTTGTACGCTGTCAGATCATAGCCCCTTACTCCTAACCCTTTCTACTGCACCCGAAGTGACGGCCATCCCAACCTGGCGACCCGATGCAACCATGTTGGAAGACACATGTTTCAAACAGTCCCCGCACGATTCCATCCCTGATTATTTTTTGAGGAACCAGAGAACTTTCAGCTCCTCACTGATAGAGTGGGACTCCTTCCAGGTGGTTGTCAGGGGCCACTGTATGGGGCAGACAGTGGGGGCTAGAAGGGAGATAGTGAGTGAACTCCGGAAGTACGAAACTGAGATACAGGAGCTTGAACTTAGACTGGGGGCTCAGACAGACACATTTACAAATCTGCCCACAGCCAAGAGTATTTATAATTAAACACTAGACAGACTAAGAATTTTAGATCACAAAGATTATCAGAAGAAACAACATACTGAGGGCGGGAAAGCAGGCAGACTGCTCGCGTGTCTGATCCAACCTGAAAATAGAGGATCACCCATTACCAGGCTACAAGTTGGGGATGGGTCCACGACCTTCTCCCCTAGAACCATTAATACCTGCTTTTTAACCTACTATACGTCCCTTTACGAACCCCTGCCTGAAATACCAGAGAGTATCATCCATAACTACCTGGGTGGAATTCAACTACAGAAAATCGACCCTGCGGCTCAGAAGGACTTAGGGGGTGCTATAGGTGTATCTGAGATCAGGGCTGTGATCAACAAAATGGCAAGGGGGAAGATCCTAGGCCCGGATGGCCTACTGGCAAAATTCTATGTGGCTTACAGTGCCCAGTTGGCCCCCCGCCTTGAGAAGCTGTACGCCGACTCATTAAGGCATGGCCAGTTACCAACAACGACCAGAGAGGCTCTGGTGGTACCCATCCCAAAAACTAAATTGGGCACTCCTACTGTCTCAGAATTTAGACCGTTGTCCATGTTAAATCTGGTCTTCAAGATATTAAGTAAAATTCTTGCTAGCAGACTGCTCCCATACATGCACACATTAGTCCACGCAGATCAGAATGGGTTTATCCCAACCAGATCTACGTCAGGTAGCCTGAGACGTCTATACTACGCAATGTTTCACCGGAATCTCTCGAACTATCCTGAGGCAGTGGTAATGGCGGTGGACCTTGAAAAGGCTTTTGATTCTTTGAGGTGGGATTTCCTGATGGAGGTAATTCACGTTATGGGGGTAGGTAAGGGATGGCTCAAATGGGTCAAACTACTTTATACTTCCCCCTCAGCTAGAGTCAGGACGGGAGGTATAATCTCAAGTTCATACGAAGTACACAGGGGGACCAGGCAGGGATGCCCCCTGTCCCCACTCCTGTTCGCTCTGGCAATGGAGCCGCTGGCTGTGCAGTTTAGAAAAGAGGCTAGTAGACTGGGCCTGACCCTAGATGGGAGAGACTTCATTATTTCTCTCTACGCAGATGATATCCTTCTATATTTGCGGAGTGGAGACCATGGGGTACGAGACGCAATGGACATCTTGGGTGACTACGCTTCACTAAACGGTTTGAAGGTAAATCATTCCAAGATACACATCTTTCCCCTTGACCCTGCAGCCCCCTATCACTTCCAAGGGGCACTAACTGGTTCCCCCGGTCCTCTAGATATCTAGGGATTCAAGTGTTACATGAGCAGCGAGACCTTCTTGATGGTAACTTGAATCCAGCTCTTCGATCCCTTAAATCATCAGTTGCATTTTGGCTCTCCCTTAAACTCCCCACTATGTCGAGGGTGGCACTTTCCAAAATGGGCATGTTGCCACGTTTACTTTATGTCTGTGCAAACCTGCCGGTGGTTATCCCGTGGACTTGGTTCAAGGAACTGGATACATTGCTGAGGGACTTGATTTGGTATGGGGGCCGTAATAGAGTGTCTCTGGCCACTGCTCAGAGGGCATCGGAGGGGGAGAGGGGGGGGGGGGACTGGGAGCACCGGATTTCGAATCTCACTATCTGGCTGCTCAATCGCAGTAGTTAGCCCAGTGGCTGGAGGGGATTGGGTTGGAGACGCTGGATATCTCACCCTGCAAGGACCTTAAAGGGAAACTGATGGCTAGGCTATTACTTTCCAAGAAGCAGGCTCAGCCCCAGGGTACCTTGTTCACAGTGGCCTTGAGATGCTGGTGCAGAAGCATTATGCGTATGTCGGAAACTTCTTTATATTCCCCGGACCTCCCCTTGGTTGGCTTACCACGAGGAGAGGCCTCCTCATTTTTTACCACGAGGCAAATGAGGAATTGGGGAAACGTAGGCTTGCTGAGAGTGGGAGACTGCTATTTGGAGGGTGTAATGATTCCTCTGGGTGACTTAATCTCTCAATATGAATTGCCCCCTGGACAATTTCTGAATTATCATGGGCTGCAGAAAACGTGTCAGTATCTATGGGGAGGTGGTACTCAAGAACCGAAAACGCATGCGCTTTTACAGGCCACGATTTCATTGGGGTCAGCTAGGCACCTAATTAAATGGTTGTACAGGGCCTTGAGAGAGATGGCGGAAACTCCACTATCAACACTGCTACAGAAATGGGAGGCACTCACAGACTGCAACTTGCCTGAAACAGAATGGAAGAAGGCACTGAGGTCACCCAAGACGATCTCTAGAAACGCCAGCTTTAAATACACCCAAGTCAATATCCTCCATATGACCTATCAGGTCAAAGCAAGAGTCCGTGCGGCGGGCTTGACATTTGCATTACTTTTCCCGGCCAAGCTCAAGATCAATCATAACCAACGGGCAGTGTTCTTTGATACCCCCGAGAGTGCGTGGGAATGGCTGGACCGCTACTTCCCTGATATCCTGCCGGAACGAAGACTGGACCCCACACAGCCAAAGTCACAACGGCCCCCCCGCTGGCGCAAGAAGGGTATGGTTACGCAGAATGGAGGAACTTCTCCCCCACCCCGCCAGCAGGTGATGGAGGGAAGGGAGGAGGCCCTCCGGACAGCCGAGACACTTAGAGTCCCAAGGCCGGAGATCAGCCCTAGTCCTTCTGAGGCAGCCAACTCGGACTCAGACTCAGGGGGCAGCATGGCCTTGTTCCCATCGGCTTCCACTCAGCTCAGTCGAGACCCATTAGGTTGAATATAGAAAACCCCCACCTGCCCCCTTCCTTGGGAGGCGGTAGACATCTAATTGCCGGAATCTGAAAGAGACACGTTAGTGATAGATTCCTTACCTTAGAATATCCCCAGGCGTCAGGCTGGATCCGGAAAGTTTTGCGTAGCAGTACCCTTGCGCGTCGGTAGGCGGCGTCGTGCGGCTCCGCGTCCGTCGTCGGCGTCGTGATCGCCGGGATGACGTCGCGGGCAGCACTTAGGCGCCGCCCCTGCGCGCTGACGTCAGTTCTTCTTTTTCCGCGCCAGCAAGCGCAGATCCGGGAAGAGCAGTGCCCTGGTCAATTTTTGACCATACTTTTTGGTGATTTTTTCACTGGTTTTTTTTCCAACTTTACGGTGTCGTAGGGATGCCCGGCTTCAAGCGATGCGGCGCCTGTGCGCGGATGATGTCCGTCACCGACCCGCATTGGGAGTGTCTCTTCTGCCTCGGCCGAGGCCACGTCACCGAGTCTTGTCCCGAATGCCAGGCCCTCAACCCGAAAGCTTTGCGAGAGCGGTCTCGAAAGCTCCTCGAGGCCCGGCATTCGGCTCCGCGGAAGCCCCGGTCGCGTGAGAGGTCCAGGGGTCGCTCGCGGAGTGCACACCGGTCGTCGACTTCTTCGTCCGGTAAGTCTAAGCACAAGAAGTCCAAGAAGCATCGTCGCTCTCGGACTTCGCCTCGCCGGTCTCGCGACTCGGCTGAGGCCCCTCCCGGCACCGTCCCCGCCCCGCGGCCCCGGACTTGCCTGTGGAGTCGCCCCCGTCATACCCGCCCTTCCCGGGTTCGGGGGCGGATCCGGCCAAGGTACAGGAGTTCCTGTCGGCCATGGCCCGCCTCTTCGGGCCTTCAGGCCCCTCCGGTGCGCCTTCGGGCCCCGCGGGCCCTGATGGGGTTGCTCCGGCGTCGCCGGCGGCTCCGGCCCCGGCGTCGCCCGAGCCTCCAGCCTCGATCCCGGCTCCGGCTTCGGCCCCGGCCTCGATCCCGGCTCCACAACCCCCATCGACGCCGGTCGACCTCACGACACCTCCGCCGGCGCCGATGTCTCCGGTGCCGTTCTCGACGCCGCCCTGGGCTCCGGGCGGCGTCGTCCCCAGTTCCTTCCGGCTCCGGACATGGACCCGGAGCGACGTCGCTCGACGCCGGCTCCGGCGCCGATGGGACCTTGGGTCCCAAATGTCCCTCCTCCTTATTTTGAACCAGAGGAGGACCAGGAGGACTGGGAGGGGTCTGATGACCCTCTGACACGCAACTGTCAGTATGATGAGGACTGGACAGAGAGTCTAGGGGAGGCCAGTGGTCTGGATACTTCTCCTGACACTGGCATGCTGTCTCCTCCCGTGGCTACGGAGGAGGGGGCCAATTTTGGTACGGTGTTGCGTAGGGCTGCTGGGGCCTTACGTCTCCAGCTCCCTACTTTGACGGTCAAGACTAACATCTTGACAGAGGTGCTTCAGCCGGCAGCCTCCTCTGCGGAGACTGTGCTGCCGTTTAACGACGCCCTCACTGACGTTCTTTTGGGCGCCTGGTCCAGGCCCAACACAGGGGCTCCTGTGGATCGGAACGTGTCACGACGCCATCGCCCCGCTCCGGGCGACCCCTGTTTCTTTCTGTCCACCCCACTCCTGAGAGCTTGGTTGTCCAAGCCTCCGCTTCCCAAACCGCCTTCCCTACCGCTCCTCCGGATAGGGAATCCAAACGCCTGGATCAGTTTGGGAAGAAAGGTTTTTCTTCCTCCAGTGCTGGCTTGCGGTCCGTTAACACCGCTTGTCTTTTGGGCCGATATACCCACTCCCTGTGGGATTCGGTGGCGGATGTTTTGCCCCAGTGCCCTGAGGAGGTCCAGGCACTGCTTTCCCGCGCCATTGCGGAAGGAAGGATGCGGCCAAATACACTATCCGTTGTGGCCTTGACACCGCCGACTCGCTGGGCAGGTCGATTGCAACGACGGTGGCGCTCCGGCGCCACGCCTGGCTGAGAACCACTGGTTTTTCAGGGGATGTCCAGAATACTCTCATGGACATGCCCTTTGATGGAGTCGGTCTTTTGGGTCCAAAGCAGACCATGCGTTGGAGCGCTTTAAGGACTCACGGGCTACTGCAAAGTCCCTGGGCCTTTCTGCTACACGCCCTCCGCTGCCTTCTGCTTTTCGCCCCTATCGTGGCCACGGTAGGGGCGCCCCTTCACGTCAGCAGCCCAGCCACCGGCCCGCGCAGCAGGCGTCTTCGCGTGGCCGAGGACGTGGATTCCGCCGTGGCGGATCGGGCAACCAGCGTGCGGGTCAGGCCACCACCTCCAACCCGTCCGCGGCCTCCAAGCCCCCTAGTCCCTCCTTTCAGGTGCACGGCACGCCAGTAGGGGGCAGGGTCCGCCATCACCTTCCCCACTGGCGCACCATCACCTCGGACAGGTGGGTCTTGGACATTGTCCGAAGGGGCTACTCCCTCCCCTTCGAGACCACCCCCAGCCATGCCACCTCAATTCCACCGCATGTCAGGGGATCACTTGGTGCTTCTACAGAAGGAAGTCACGGCCCTCTTGACCAAGAGGGCCATCGAGCATGTTCCGACCCCAGAAGTAGGGTGTGGTTGCTACTCCCACTACTTTCTGGTGCCCAAAAGGACAAGGAGGACATGCGTCCTATCTTGGACCTCCGGAACGTCAATCGCTTCCTCCGGAAGGAGAAGTTCAAGATGCTCACCCTAGCTCAGGTCTTGACTGCCCTCGACCCTGGAGACTGGTTGGTAGCGTTGGACTTGCAGGACGCGTATTTCCACATCCCCGTCCTGCCGGCCCACCGGCGTTACCTTCGGTTCACGGTAGGCCCCGAGCATTTTCAGTTCACCGTGCTCCCCTTTGGCCTTACCAGTGCCCCTCGGGTGTTCACGAAAGTGATGGCGGTGGTCGCAGCTCATCTGCGCCGGGCAGGGGTTTCAGTCTTCCCCTACCTCGACGACTGGCTGCTGAAGGCGGGCTCGTCCCAGGCAGTCGTCTCCCACCTCCAGACTACGGCCGAACTCCTGCACTCGCTGGGGTTCTCCATCAATGTGCCGAAGTCGCATCTAATTCCTTCTCCACAGCTCCTTTTCATCGGAGCAGTTCTGGACACGACGCAGTTTCGGGCCTATCCTCCCGAACGGCGAGTCCGGGATATTCAGGCTATGATTCCGATCTTTCGGCCTTTATCCTGGGTTTCGGTACGGATGACCCTGAGGCTGCTGGGCCTCATGGCCTCCTGCATCCTGCTGGTCAATCATGCCAGATGGCATATGCGGGCTCTGCAGTGGGACCTGAAGTTCCAGTGGGCGCAGCACCAGGGCAACCTGTCCGATCACGTCCAGATCTCGGAGGGGACTGCAAAACAGTTGCAGTGGTGGCTCTCGAACCGGCAATGGGTCATGGGCAGATCCCTCTCCCTTCCCCAGCCAGAGCATACAGTTGTGACGGACGCGTCCCTTCTGGGATGGGGCGGTCACATGGGAGAGGCGGAGATCAGAGGCCTCTGGTCTCCGGCGGAGTCCCGGCTCCATATCAACCTTCTGGAGCTCCGGGCGATCCGGCTTGCACTCAAGGCATTCCTTCCCTCTGTCAAAGGGAAGGTAGTGCAGGTGTTCACAGACAACACCACCGCCATGTGGTACTGCAACAAACAGGGCGGGGTGGGGTCTTGGACCCTTTGTCAGGAGGCTCTGCGCCTCTGGACATGGCTGGAACATCAGGGCATGTTCCTGATGGTTCAACACCTGGCAGGTTCTCTGAACGCCAGGGCGGACGAACTCAGCCGCAGGTGCATGATGGATCACGAATGGCGTCTTCACTCGGAAGTGGCGCAAGGACTCTTTCTACAGTGGGGAGAGCCTTGGTTAGATCTATTCGCCACCGAAGAGAACGCGCAATGTCATCAGTTCTGCGCGTTGGAATTTCCAAGGCGGCACTCGCTCGGCGACGCTTTTCGTCGCGAGTGGAGTTGCGGTCTGTTGTACGCCTTTCCGCCTATACCACTTCTACCCAGAGTGTTGAAGAAGATTCGGCACGACCGGGCCCAAGTCGTTCTTGTGGCTCCGGACTGGGCTCGAAGAGTTTGGTATCCCGAGCTACTCAATATGAGCATAGATCCCCCGATCCGTCTGCCTCTTCGGGAGGATCTTCTGTCGCAGCAGCAGGGGACGGTCCTCCACCCGGACCTGTCCAGTCTACACCTGCTTGCGTGGAGATTGAGCGGCGGCAGTTGATTCCTTTCGACTTGCCTCCCGAAGTTTGTGATGTGATTCTGGCAGCCAGGCGTCCCTCCACTAAGGTGGTATACGCCTGCAGGTGGAACAAATTTGTGGCATGGTGCACAGCAAAGGCTGTGGATCCCCTTTCTGCCCCTCTTTCTGAGGTCCTTCTGTTCCTTCTCTCTCTGGCCCAACAGGGTTCTGCCCTGGGTACCATCAAGGGTTATCTTTGTGCTATCTCGGCCTTCCTCAGGCTCCCTGATCAGCCCTCCCTTTTCAAGTCCCCTGTTGTTAACAGGTTCTTAAAAGGCATTACTCACCTCTTCCCTCCTGTTCCGTTTGTAATGCCTCAGTGGGACTTGAACTTGGTTCTTACCTTTTAATGTGCGCTCCCTTTGAGCCTCTGCATAACTGTCCTCTTCGTCTTCTGACTCTGAAGACAGCCTTTCTGGTGGCCATCACCTCCGCTCGGCGGGTGAGTGAGCTCCAGGCTCTATCTTGCAAACCTCCCTTTCTGTCTGTTCATCCAGACAAGGTTGTTCTTCGGACGCGTCCGTCCTTCTTGCCAAAGGTGGTTACTGCTTTCCACATTGGGCAGACCATCACTTTGCCCACCTTCTTTCCGCCTCCGCATCCTTCCAGAGAGGAAGAGAGGCTCCACCGTCTGGACCCAAAACGTGCGCTCTCTTTCTATATTGACCGCGCAAACCACTTCCGGGTGGATGACCAGCTCTTTGTTGGCTACGTGGGCGCCAAAAAGGTCGGGCGGTGCACAAGAGGACCATCTCCCGCTGGGTTACCTTGTGCATCAAGACCTGCTATTCTTTGGCTAAGAGGAGCCTCCTGTTGGGCTGCGTGCCCATTCCACCAGGGCAACGGCTGCTACCACGGCCTTGGGCCGCGGTGTTCCGCTGCCGGTTATCTGTCAGGCAGCTACGTGGGCCTCGCTGCACACGTTTACAAAGCATTACTGCCTTGACAGTCAGGTCCGGAGGGACGGCTTCTTTGGCCGTTCTGTCCTCCAGGACTTCCTTGTCTGATCTTTGTTCGCAGACCCACCACCGGGGTTGGTATTGCTGGGGTATCTATTCTAAGGTAAGGAATCTATCACTAACGTGTCTCTTTCAGATGCACAAGTTACTAACTTGTGTAACGATATATCTGTAAGAGACAGTAGTTAGTGATAGATTCCTACCGCCCACCCATCCTCCCCGTTCTGCGAACTCATTTCTAGGGTTAAGGACATCCCTTTCAGGGCCCTAGTATTTTTCAGACACCTGTGTCAGCTTCTTGCATGGCTCTGCGTTCCTGGCGCGGAAAGTCGTGTACAGAACTGACGTCAGCGCGCAGGGGCGGCGCCTAAGTGCTGCCCGCGACGTCATCCCGGCGATCACGACGCCGACGACGGACGCGGAGCCGCACGACGCCGCCTACCGACGCGCAAGGGTACTGCTACGCAAAACTTTCCGGATCCAGCCTGACGCCTGGGGATATTCTAAGGTAAGGAATCTATCACTAACTACTGTCTCTTACAGATATATCGTTACACAAGTTAGTAACTTGTGCATCATGTCCACCCACTTCGCCAACTTACTGATTGATATGGTTTGCTCCTTTCCCCAGTGGTCGTTATTGTATAACGGGTTAATAATGTCACTGTTTACACAGGGGAACCTGGGGGAACTTCCGTTGATATAATGGCCAGGCCCGGCTTGGGTATGTATCTCTATCATTGTTCAGAAAACTTGTGTGCTCCACACGTAGCCTACCCCATAAGCGTAAGCAAGAGTTCTAAGGGTATAATGTTAATCCAGTTCTGCACAGTTTGGTCGGACGAGGTTCTGTCGTTGGGCCCAGTATTGGGGATTGTTTTTATTGGTTTCATGGTTGCTGCGTGTTCTGATCGGGGGATCCGGGGACTGGGGTGGTGGGGTGGGGGTGGACCCGAGGGGCCGTTGGTCTTACAGCTGCAAATGTCGGTTGAGAAAATGTACACTGTCATATCCTGGAATGTTCGGGGATGGGGTCGGCCCAGAAACGACACAGAATCGTAGCGCAGCTGCATCGTCGCAAGGCCCAAATAGTATGTCTCCAAGAGACGTACCTTCTACAATCTGAAACATGTAAACTACAGAGGAGGTGGCGGGGCCAGTTTTACGCTACAGCGTACTCCGCCTTTTCTAGAGGGGCTGCAATATGGATACGGGCGGGAATCCCATTTGCCCATAGCGAGTCCCGAATAGACGACCAAGGCAGGTATGTCCTGATTCGTGGGACCCTAGATGGTAGGCAGGTAGTGTTGGGCTCCATCTATGCTCCGAACGTGGATCAGGAGGCCTATCTCTCCAGGTTAACACAGGCACTCTCGGACTGGGTACAATACCCATGGTTGTTGGGTGGGGACTTTAATGCAGTGTTTGATGTCCACTGGGACCGCTCCCACCCTCCGTTGTCAAACACCAACGCTGTGAATCAGGCTGCCGCACTGACGAGGTGGGCACGGGGGTGGAACCTTGTGGACGTCTGGAGGTCCCAACACACGAATATGCGGGAATATTCTTTCTACTCCCACCCACATAACCTACATACCAGATTAGACCATTTCCTGTGCACCATAGATCTGTCCCCTGCTATACACCAAAGTACGTTCCTAGGAAAAACTATCTCTGACCATAATCCTATAGAATTGTCGCTGCAATGGGGGCGGGTCCCTACGCCTATCCCAACGTGGCGGCTACATCCTATGGCTTTGGAAGATCAGGTGTTCCGGGCTAGATTGGCCGATGCTGTTACTACATATTTTGCTGATAACGAGGGCACAGCTTCCACCAGGTCGGTTGAGTGGGAGGCTTTCAAAATCACAATACGGGGGGTGGCTATGGGCAGTTTAGTGGGAGTTAGGAGAGAAGTGACCAGAGACTTGATAGAATTAGAGGACAGGCTGCAGGCGGCCGCTCAGAGACACGTAATGGGAGTGGAGCAATTGCAGGAGGCTAGGATTAGGTACGCCGAACTATTGGAGCATCTCCGAACAGTGGACCTCCATGCATACACGCTGCGAACACATGCTGAAGCAGATAGGGCAGGCAGGCTGCTGGCGCGACTGATTGCTCCCCCACTGGCTCCCACTCCCATCTTGGCGATCAATGATGCTAACGGAGTGTTCCTAACCACCCAGAGCGAAATTAATAGGACTTTCCACGACCACTATACTACTCTGTATAGTGCGCAACCATCGGAGAGACCAGAAGAGACGATGCAATTCCTTGCAAGCGTAGACCTTCCCTCGGTACCGGATGCACCTGCTGCAATGCTGGCGGCACCGATTACCATAGCTGAGATCCGGATTGCAATAAAGGCGCTGGCACGTAATAAGACCCCAGGCTCAGACGGCTTACCTGTAGAATTTTACGCCACATATGTGGATGCCTTGGCCCCGAAGTTATTACAACTGTATGTCACCTCTCTTGAGGAGGGCACACTGCCCTCTACTACTAAGGAAGCAATAGTCACGTCCCTGTTGAAACCAGATAAGGCTCCCACTGAATTGACATCATATCGACCGTTATCAATACTTAATACGGAGTACAAAATCCTGAGTAAAATCTTGGCATCTAGATTACTTCCTCTGTTGCCTAAACTAATCCACACAGATCAGTGTGGTTTTATTCCAAAGCGGAGCACTTCTCTCAATATACGTCGACTACACGCATAGATGCATGCGGTAAAAGAGTCATTGCCGTTGGCTGGATGCCTGTCCTTAGATATACGGCAAGCGTTCGATACGTTAAGCTGGTCCTATATGCTTGCGGTTTTAGTGAAGTTTGGTATACCCCCTGAATATTGCAAGTGGATTCAGTTGCTCTATACTAACCCTACGGCCCGCGCCAAATCGGGAATGATTATATCGCCTGCATATCGTATTTATAGGGGGACACGCCAAGGTTGCCCCCTGTCGCCCCTGTTGTTTGTGTTAGCGTTGGAGCCAATGGCACAGCGACTGCGCGATGTGATGGCCCCATATGGCATACCGTTGCAACCAGTAATGCATTCCGTTTCGCTCTATGCGGACGATATGCTGTTATTTTTTAGGGAACTTGGCATGGACATGCGGGTCATTGCCGCTGTATTCTCGCAGTTTGGGAATATCTCGGGACTGCACCTTAACGCCGCAAAGTCAGTTGCATACTCCTTCACTGACACATATGTGGGGACCCACCTACAATTTGGTCAAGTGCAGTCTAGAGTAGAACCCACAACATTTAAATACCTTAGGATACGAATATATAGGTCCTCCGCAGACACTATCGATGGAAATGTGGGGCGGACTATAAACTCGCTCCGGTCACAAGTATCCTTCTGGAATACCCTGCCGTTGTCCATGGCGGGCCGGCTAGCAGTGTCCAAAATGGTCATGCTACCTAGACTCTTATATCATTTTGTAAATATTCCTGTGGTCCTGCCGGCCGGGATTTTTAGGTCACTGAATACATTACTCACGTCCTTGTTATGGGGACAAGGGAGACATAGACTAGCACTATCCAAGATGCAGCTGCCGAGCACGGCGGGCGGCATGGGGGCACCTGATTTTAAAATGTACTGCATTGTGGGGCAATTGCAGTGGCTGGCGTACTGGCTGGCGGGGCATAACTTGTTTGAAATAGGTTACACCCCGGTGCACCTACGACGCGGGACGTTACAGGCACTGCTGTGTCCCGGGGCCGTCAGGATGCAAGACCCTCCCTTCCTGTTATCCATTGCCCTCCACTACTGGAAGCAAGCTCAGAAATCTGCTAAAGCCCTAAATCCTTATGCTCCAAATATCCCCCTTTGTGGTTTGCCTATCCGACGCGGTATGCTATCGGCTGGCCAGATACGGGGTTGGACACAGGCGGGCACATCCACAGTTGGAGATCTCTTTTTAGACGGTACACTGCTGCCACATGACGAATTTGTCCGCACTAGAGGGGTGCCGGAGACTCTGTTCCTCACGCACGCATCGGTTGTACAATATGTCCGGAAGTATTGGTTAGTGGCACAGACGGAACCCCCTACATTTCAATTGTTGCGGTCACTTCATATCATGGGCCACGGACGCCACTTAGTGCGCTGGCTGTATCGTGGACTGCGAGAGCACCTGCATGTACCACTATTGCCTCTCCGTCAGAAGTGGGAATTGGCACTGGCGAGGGACTTGGAGGACAGGGAATGGGATGCTGCCCTAGAACATCCCGAAGGGTGTCCCATAATTTTCGGTTGAAAACAATACAATTACTAATATTACACAGGGCTTATCTTACACCACAGGCTATTCACAAGATGTACCCCTTAACCGCTGCACAATGTCCCAGATGTCCCCACCAGCCGGCCGATTTTACACATATGCTATGGTCATGCCCAGCCCTGGGGAGGTTTTGGACCGAAGTTACCCATGGGTTATCTACACTCACGGGACGCACCCGTTGGGATGCCATGGAGGTGTGTCTATTAGGTCTCCTTCCACTCCCGAAGACGGCGAAACTGCTACGTCGCTTTACAGGGTTGGCTCTGATGCTCGCGAAACGACTAATAACACAGCGGTGGAAGTCTCGCCTGGCACCACAGGAGGGTAAATGGAGAGAAGAGGTCATTAGATGGGCGGTAGCAGAGGGAGAGGCGTTATATCGTGAGGAATATAGGGGATTAAGGAAAAGACCAATTGCACTAGAATGGGCTCAAGTGTTGGAGCAGTTTAAGGCGGAAACAGAAGACGACGCAGTGGAGGCCCGGGACTCCTCTGTGGACTTACCCACGTCAGTCTAGTTCGGGCTTGGGCGGTATCCCAGATGAGATGGGGGTGGTACCCAAGCCCCCCCTTTTTTTTTTACCCCTCATTCTTCCCTCCCGACCACTCGGCCACTTCCCTGGGTGCCGGCTGCTCCCTTCCCCTCGATCTAGCTTCTCCTCGCCCCCCTCTCACCCCACATAGGGACACACTAGAGCACTATTACCTTGTTTGACCCTCAAGACCCTGTCCCGGTGAAACAGATTGGAATAAAGCAGCCAAGTTTATGGTTATTAGTTAGTAGGGTGGGAAAGTTGTGGGTGGGAACCAGGGGTGGGTGTTGGGTAGGAAACTGAAGATATGAGATGGTACGAGATCTACTGTTCAGAATGCATTATTGTGGTTTAAGTTGGAGTCAGGAGCTTTTAACTCCGGTGCCAAGTAAATGTATGTATCAATACCTTGTTCCACAGATGCCTAATGACCTATGCATGAAACCTGAAGGGTTAGATATACCCGAAACTATGGCAGTATATTGTCTCATGATATATCTTGGAAAATGCTAATAAAATTGTGTTTTAAAAAAAAAAATTACCTATCTTACTCCACATAGACTTAATGTTAGGTAGCAATGACAAACAATGCCCGTGCTGTGCGCACCTGGACGCAGACTTCACGCACATGATGTGGGATTGCCCATCTCTGTCTGAGTATTGGCATTGTGTCCATGAATTATTACATAAGGCCCTCGCACGCACCATTCCTTGCACGATTGAAACTTGCTTGTTGGGTTTATTTCCTAGGCCAAGAACCAAAAAAGTAGGAACTCGATTCATAGATTTAGCTTTGGTTCTGGCCAAAAGAAGAATAGCATTAAGATGGAAATCCCCCACAGGTCCTAACATTTCAAATTGGAAAAAAGACGTCGCGGCTTGGGCCCGGGCAGAGGAAAGAGCACTAATAGAGGAAGATAAAAGAGGGGTGAGACGCCGCCCTATAGCAGACTTATGGTCAGAAGTATTAAGAGAATGGGAAGCTAGGGATGTAGAAGGAAGGAATAGCTCTCCCGAAACCCTACAGCCCGCCACACCACCATGAATAACACCATCATTCATCAGGGACCTAACATAGGATGAAGCCTCACTGCCTCTTCATAGGCTCCCCGTCTGGCCTCTTCCAGAACATTAAAATATATTGAACATATGTGTAATCTGCCTGTCATTAGGATAATTAAACTGTAGCAAATACAGCCTAGCTGGTTTTACTGGTGCTCCCGTTGTTAGAAGCTTTATGAGTAACTGTTATATACATATTTGGATTTTAGATTTCGACACAGGGCAATACTCATGACGAACTAATCCCTAATTCTTTTCTTTAACCTGCAAAATTTGCTACTGAACTTTGATTGTTAACATTGCGCTAAATCCAATGGAAGAAATGATGTCTCCTCTACATGATGAGTACTTAGATATTGTTGAGGTTTAAAGGCCAGACGAAACATGTATGCCTAATCTGTTGACAATAAAATGTAAACTCAATAAAAAAGAATTTTTTAAAAAAGGAGTAGGGAGAGCATTGGTTAGATCTGTTCGCCACCACCGGGAACATGCAATGTCAGCAATTGAAGTTTCCAAGGAATCTCTCGCTCGGAGATGCGTTTCATCTCAAGTGGAGCTCCGGTCTCATGTACGCCTTTCTGCCAATACCACTCCTGCCCAGAGTTCTCCAGAAGATCAGGAATGGCCGGGCCCAAGTTATTATTGTAGCTCCGCATTGGGAACGGAGAGTGTGGTATCCCGAGCTGTTGAGCTTGAGCATCGGTCCCTCGATAAGACTGCATCTTTGAGAAGATCTTCTGTTGCAGCAACAGGGGAGAGTCCTGCACCCGAGAGTCCTGCTCACCCTTCACCTGTGGAGATTGAACAGCCACAGTTGACAGCTTTCAACCTACCTCCCAAAGTATGTGCCAGGCTCCCGTCCGCCAAGTCGTTATATGCCGGACGCTGGGGTAAATTTGTAGGAACATTGATCCTCTTTCTGCACCTCTTTCTTAGGTTCTTCTGTTTGTGCTATCTTTGGCCTGGCAGGGCTCTGCTGTGAGCACAGTTAAAGGTTATTTGACATTTGGGCTTTTTTTGTGGTTGCTGGACCAACCTTCTTTGTTCAAGTCACCTGTGGTGGCTAGCTTCCTATAAGGCTTACAACATATGTTTTCTCCCAGGCCATTCATCATGCCCCATTGTAATTTAAACCTCGTTCTGACTTTTTTTAGTGCATGCCCCCTTTGAGCGTCTGCACAATTGCTTTCTTCAGTTATTGACCATCAAGACTGCTTTTCTGGTGGCCATAACATCGGCAAGGAGGTTAGCGAATTGTAGGCACTTTCGGCACACCCTCCGAATACCATCGTTTATAGCGGGTACTCCAGACATGTGTCTCCTTCCTTCCGAAGTGTGTAACTCCTTTCCATGTAGACCAGAACATCTCCCCCCCCAAAGAGTAGAGACTCCATGTCTGGACAAAAAAAGAGCATTATCATTCTACCTTCATCGCACAAAAGAGTTCCAGGTGGACAATCAACTCTTCATGGGGTGCATAGGGGCCAAGAAAGGGAAGGCTGTGCAGAAGCAGACCATCTCAAGATGGATAGTGCTCTGGATTAAGATCTGCTATGCATTGGACAAGAAGCAATCCCATGAGGACTCACGTCCTCATTCCACCAGAGCCACGGCTGCGACCACATCGTTAACCAGCAGGATCCCTATCCTGGACATCTTCAGGCAGCAACCTGGGCATCTTTACACACGTTTACCAAGCACTACTGCCTGGACAGTCAGGTTTGTCGTAATGGGCACTTCTCCCATTCGGTCCCACAGGACTTTCTCGTTTAAATCAGCTTCGCTGACCCACCCATTGCTTGGGTATCTATTCTAAGATAAGGAATCTGTGGCAAGAAGTCTGTATTAGATTAAGAAGTTACTTGCATTTGGTAATGCTTTATCTGGTAAAGACTATCTAGACGCAGATTGCTTATCGGCATTCCCATCCTTCCCGTGCCTCGAGCTGATTACAGGGTAAAGGTCACACTTCTAAGGGCCTTAGAATGTTACACCAGTTGTCAGTCTTCATCGTAGCTCTGCGCTCCTGGCGTGGAAAGTTGCGAAAGTAACTGTCAGCACGCCAGAGTGGTGCCTATATACGAACAGCGCACTGCATTTCTGGTGTGTACAATGCCGATGACACTGATGCGAAGTCAAACAACGTCACATACTGGCGCGCAGGGGTACTGCTCGAAAACGTCCTGCTCCAGTCCGACACCTAGGGAATACTCTATGTTAAGGAATCTGCGGCAAGATAGAGTCTTTGTCCCTGCTCAGTTTCAACACTTTTTCAGTCTAAAGAATGCTTGAAACTTCCAAAATCCAGTATTTGAATGTGTTTTTCTTGAGTGTTTCTACATATCAATATGAGATGCATCCAACCCTCTGCCAACACTACCTGGTGATACACACAGGGGCGTAGTGAACACCTAGCTTCAGCAGCCATAGCGAGGGTGTTTTTTTTTAATGTTCTTATCTGCAACTTGGCAGATATGAGATCGTAATTAAGAAAAAAAAAGAAAGGTGAGTTCCTAGAAAAGGGAGAGAAAGATTGACGAGTTGATGCATAAAAGGGTGAAAGGTTGGATCAGTGGGTGAAAGTATGGGTGGATGAATGGATCAGTGAGTAGATGGATAGGTGGGTGAAAGAATGGGTATGTGAAAGGATGAATGGGTGAAAGGATGGGTATGTGAAAGGGTAGATGGGTGGATGAACGGATGGCAGAGTAAACAGAAATCTGAGATGGATGATGGATGGATCGATGACAGACTGGGTGGGTGAAAGGATGTTGGAGTAAAAAGAAATCTGGGAGGATGAATGGATGGACAAAGGAACAATTGATGGCTGAAAAGCATTATTGATGGATGGGTAAGTTAAAGGATGCGTGGATGGATGTATGGATGCATAGATGATGGATGTGTGAATGGATGGATGGGATGGCCAATGGATGAAATGGTGAAAGCTTGAATGATGGATGAAAGAATGAATGGATGACATAATGGTGGATATCAGCAGGTAGATGAAAGGTGAAATGATGGATAGATGCTTGAATAGAGGTGACAAGGGAGGTCTCCTATGGGGTTCGGGCTCACCTGCATTGCTTGCTAAGTGTCAGAGCTTTGGTTCTAAGCAGGGGGGGTAATTCAAATTTTCTGGCTACTCCCTTGGATATGCAGGCTTGAAATCGAGTTTGGAAAAACATTTTTCCCTGAATATGTATGTCACCATTCCGTCAGTATTCAATACGGGATGACCATCTACCCAAAAGGCACAATTTGAGACTGTGCAAATCTATCTAAACTTTAAGCTACGATACGTCAGAAAGTTTCTTTCAAATACTAAGCTGAACCATCCCGTGTTTGTGTTTCACAGGTTTACCATTCTATTTCAGCCTAATTCAATGCTGAAAACCACTCAGTTCACCCAGGTTCTTTGCACACGTGTCATTGCTCTTTTCCAACAATTTTTACACCCTCTCGTTTTCAGCATTACTTACAACCTGCCTTACAAACAGCACATTTTTGCCACACAACAGTTTTACTTTTTTAGTTATTTGTATCCTTCTGCCTGGTCTCAACACCATAACCAACAACTCCTGGTGAACCCAACCCAAAATGTCATGTCCTTTCTCTGCCAGGCAGACTTTCACATAAATACAATGACTTGAATTCAACACTGGTCACTATGAACCCACTCAGATTAATTTTGAGACTACTGCAAGCTGCTGGTTTCACATCTTACTCGTCAAGCTCTTTTATGTTCCAGACCATTGTAAGTGTCTTGTTCAATATGATACTAATATCAACCAATCAGACATTTGTAGAGCGCGCTACTCACCCGTGAGGGTCTCAAGGTGCAGGGGGTGGGGGCGAGGGGGGGAGCAGCTACTGAACGAACAGCCAGGTCTTGAGGAGTCTTCCCGACGGTCAGTAGGTCCTGGCTCTGTCGTAGGTGGAAGGGGAGGGTGTTCCATGTCTTGGCGGCGAGGTGGGAGAAGGATCTGCCACCGGTGGTAGTTCGGTGGATGCGTGGGACGGTGGCGAGGTCAGCGGAGCGGAGCTGGCGGTTGGGGGTGTAGAAGGTGAGTCGCTTGTTGAGGTATGCTGGTCCGGCGTCGTGGAGTGCTTTGTGAGCGTGGGTGAGGAGCTTGAAGGTGATCCTTTTGTTGACGGGGAGCCAGTGCAGGTGGGCGGTGATGTGGCTGTGGCGGGGGGATGTCGAGAAGGAGGCGTGCGGAGGCGTTTTGTATGCGTTGGAGTCTCTTCTGGAGTTTGGCCGTGGTTCCCGCTTAGAGTCCAGCCTGCTGGTGACGAGGGCCTGGGTGACCGTCCTTCTGGTTTCGGTGGGGATCCATTTGTAGATCTTGCAAAGCATACGGAGGGTGTTGAAGCAGGAGGAGGAGACGGCGTTGACTTGTTGGGTCATTGACAGAGAAGAGTCCAGGATGAACCCCAGGTTGCGTGTGTGGTCGGTGTCTGCGCAGTTCCCAGCGAGGCTGGCCACCAGGAGTCGTCCCAGGCGGATGGGGTGGAGCAGAGGATGAGGACCTCCGTCTTGCCAGAGTTCAGTTTCAGGCGACTGCTCTTCATCCACTCGGCGACGGCCTTCATCCCTGCGTGGAAGTTGGTTTTGGCGGTGGCGGGGTCTTTGGTGAGGGAGAGGATCAGCTGGGTGTCGTTGGCGTAGGAGACTATGTTGAGGTCGTGCGAACGGACGATGTTGACGAGGGTCGGGCTGAGGGATGATCCTTGGGGTACGCCGCAGGTGATCTTGGTGGCAATGAGCAATAGAATCAATTAACAAATTGAAGACCATTCCCTCGACAATGATTTCAGCCAGTGAACTCTTGCACTCTCCTTACACACATCTTCTTGTCATCAACTTGCACAGCGAGTACCAGTCTCCATGATCTGTTGCAACCTTCTTTCCTCATAACACACAGTATTCACCTTCTCTTTAGCATGACCCCCTCTGGCAAAATGTCCCACGACACCACGATTACTGCAGTCAACTTTTGTTGATTTGTTTTAATGACATCTTCCAAAGAGTTGATCGTGAATGTGCTGCTCCAAACTCCCATGAGCAGCCACTATCCTCAGCGCCTCCACATATGAGTCAATAGTCTCACCATGATATTGATTTTTAGAATAAGTTTATGCCTTTTCGCCACAATGTTTTTCTGAATGTTTAAATGCTTATAAAGCTTTTTCACGGCTTGTTTGTAACCATCTAAACTCAGGTAAGTGTTCAGAGATGGCTTGACCTTCCAATCCAGGTCGAACACGAAAATCATCTAATGTCGGCCACGGATGCAAATTAAAGCTGCAAAACCAATCTTTCACTATTATTGGCATGTCCCCAGGCCCTGTAAAGACGGTGGTGGGAACAAGATGTGCTATGGTGATAATACTTAAATACCTAACACCGAAATAGATTGACAGGAAAGACTAAGAATTTATCACAGTAAAAATATAAGAGAAAAAGTACTTGGAGATGTCACTTTTGATGACAATGACTTCAAAGTGGTAAGACAACAAGGAGGGACTAAGGGCCAATAGAAGAGGTCCAGCATCCAGGCCCACGTAAGCACAACAAGAAAGGGTATGCTGTTCCTAAAAGATCCTACAGATCAAGGTTATACAAGAGGCATGTGGGTGCTAGTAGAAATCGGAGAAATGCTTATCTCCTTTCAGAAAAAGACCCTCACACACCCAGCCAGCTAGGTGTCTTGCTTCATCACTGGGTCTGCTCCTTATCGGGTCGGCGCTGCAATACCCGATCGGCACCCGTGGTGGGGCCTTCTTGGCGGAGATCTTTTTCTTAGCCGTAGGGTGTAGTGCGTGTAAGGGCCCTAGTGAGTGTAGATGTGAATTGTGTGAAATCTAAAACAGGAATAGTGAACCACCCAAAACTATTTTAATGACTGTGGTCACTAACCTGATTAAAAATAGAAAAGGCGCACACGCCTGCCCAAGGATTGCAGGATTGTGTGCTAAAGCTCAGGCCAACATGTTTCATGCCTAATGTTAATTTAACGGCAATTCTTCAGGACCTACTATCGACATTCTACACTTTATGGTTGGTGGTCTATAAATACACAGTTCAGTGACCACTCATACAGCACCCTATAAAGTGGTACCTGTCGATCAATAACACTGCCTGTAGGAAAAAAGAATCATAGTGATTAATACAAAGTTCTACTGTAGTCTGCAATTCAACCTTATTGCGAAAGTACAATTATTGACCATGCTATTGTGACATTGCAAACCACACGTGAGATGTGAGCATGCTTCATCTCAAAATGTATGTGCTAGTGCACATTGTGAATTTGATAAAAACAGAAGTAGCCAGGAAGATGTAGATATATACAGTATACTAGAACACTCACCCTAACTTGGTTCAGCTCAAACCACCACGATGTCACGGCAGGTAAAAACACTGCAAGATTCAGTGTCCTATGGATATTAACAATTAACATGGGAGGGAGAGGGATCAAGTTAAGGCATCGGAAATGAGTAGACGCTCACATAATGTTGACCCCAACATACATGTGAACACACAAGACCCACACCTAAGCTGGATGTTACCAAAACCGGGCCCAAGAGCAGACTAGCCCATTAAGATTCCGATGGCCTTTGCTTTGAAAACACGGTGTCAACTGCCCATTGGTAGTCGGCGGTACAACAGGGGTGTCTCATACCGCGGGTTCCAGCTAATCACCTCGGCCATATGATCGAGGGTGGTATACTCCAACATGCCACTGGCACCCCCCGATATCGCCGGCAACCAATTGGTGCAACGAACACAAGGGAAGAGTAGCGTAAAAAGAGTGAGCTCAATGTACCGGAACCAAGACCACGCAGCGTCGCCAATACCTCCTAAGTATGCACAGTGGAAAAACTCACTCGGGCGATAACGTAGACTCCAATATCCGCCGTAGCAGGAAGGAAGGTGCGGGACACAGCAAGGTAGGTCCCGCCATACTGACACTCTGCTCAATCGCCACAGAATACCCTATACGAGGTCCAAGTACAGGCAGACACGTCCCCCACTCAAGGACTCACCCCAATACCCAGTACTCACGTTGTCAGTTCCGTCTGTTCACGGGCGACCTACCCCACACTCTGCCGGACCCGGATGGATGTCTCTACGCACACGAGTGCGAGTGATATTCCCCTGTTGGTCAGAAATGTAGGCGGGACTTCCGGTAGCACGATGGGGGCAACAACTAGAACGTCAGACTCCACTTCCGGGTTGCCATATTGGAACACACTATGTGTTTACGTCAGTGGTGGTGGCCCCAAATGTAGCATAATTGCCACCAAGGAACGAGTGTCTACTGGTAGTATAGCTAGAATAGCAAAGCTAACATGTAGATGCGGGGAACGCGTACCTACAGGAATGTGCATCAAGACCCACCAATGATCGACATAGTTACTGTAAAGTGCAGAACCTGCCCATATAGTCAACCCAGGGTGTCTATGGCAGAATAGGATAAAAGATACAAACGGAGATAAAAGGGGATAACCTTATGTATTAATGGCCACAAACAAGGGGTAAAAGCCCCTAGTGATATTAGTTGGTGAGGATCGCGTAACTACCTAAAAACTACTCATGACTGATGTCAATGTAGCGTATGTTGGTGGTAGTGTCTAGAGAATTGTGGTGCCAGTAACAGTATCAAGTCACAGAATTTAGAAAGGTAAAAGTGGAGCCAGTACATCACTAGATGTATCACGTCAGCAAACTCCAAGGTATGTCCTCATTGAGTCCCTCCCTATCAGAGGACAACCTAAGCACCCACCTCTGTTCAATACGGAACAGTGTGTCACGGTGCATCCCGGGGTGAGCTTCCAAAACTACCCAACGGAAGGAGTCAGGAGGGTGTTTAAGATATTCAAAGTGGTTCGTCATCTTGGTGTTGGTTCTATGACACCTAAAGTTGCTCCTGTGTTCTGTCATCCGGATTTTCACCGGTCTGGTCGTCATCCCTACATAAAGGAGTCCACATGGACAGGTCAATACATAAATGCAATTGTTCGTGTTACAATTGGTGTGCCTCTTAAGGACCCATTTGACCCCATTCCTGAATGTAATTTCTTTTGTGGTCTTAGTAAGCGGACAGACCGAACAAGTCCCACATGGGAAATGGCCAACTACGGGCGGTAGATCCCATAGTCCCCTTTGTACATTGGTTTCCTGGGCACATGGTCGTGTGTGTATGAGCATGTCTTTTAAGTTACTAGTGCGTTTGAATGCAAATCTGGGGATAGGAAGATTTAAAGCTCCAGTGTTCAGAATACCCCAGTGTTTCTTAATGATGCCCCTTACTCGATTTGAGTCAGGTGTGAACGTGGTCACACAAGTGATCGTTGTGTCGGGATCCTTTTGTACGCTTTCAAGTAAACTTTCCCGATTGTTATTTCTGGCTCTTTTGCGAGAGAGTGACAGTGTGTTGAGGATAATCCCTCTGTCGCAGGGCTCGAGCCAAAGTATCTGATTCAGTGAGGTAGTCCATCAGTGAACTACAATTCCTTCTTATCCGAAGGAATTGACCAAATGGAAGATTTTGTTTCAGTGCTCTAGGATGGTGGCTACTGAATAAAAGCAAACTGTTTTTATCTGTTGGTTTGCGATAGAGAGTAGTAGTGATGAGCCCATCCCCCAGCCTCACCAACAGATCGAGGAAGGGTACACTAGTCTCCGAAATGGTACTCGTAAATTTCAAGAAGGGGTTCAGAGTATTGATCCAAATGCAAAATTCATCGCATGTACTGCGGTCTCCTTTCCACAGGACCAATATAT
This sequence comes from Calotriton arnoldi, assembly GCA_963921515.1. Classification (NCBI taxonomy): domain Eukaryota; kingdom Metazoa; phylum Chordata; class Amphibia; order Caudata; family Salamandridae; genus Calotriton; species Calotriton arnoldi. The sequence goes on along the minus strand of CAWUFW010003744.1, from coordinate 1,533,772 downwards.
CATCAATGAACCTCTTCCAGACACGAATATTCGCTAAGTATGGATTGTTATGATGGTAAATCTCCCTCTCCTCAAATGCAGCCATGTACAGACACGCCAGACTTGGCGCGAAAGTACTGCCCATCGAAGTGCCTTGCGTTTGATGGAATAGTTGTTTGTTATACTCAAAGAAATTTTCTGTTAGTGCCAATGTGGCACACTCCAGTATAAATGCCGCCGGAGTAGGGGAAATCCAGTCCTCTCGGCTGAATACGTCCTCCACCACCTCAAGAGTGGCCCTTTGGGGGATATTAGTATAGAGGGCCTCAACATCCAAAGTCAATAAAAAATTGATGTCCTCCGGATGCTGGACCCCCTCGAGTAGTCGTAGAACATCAGTTGTATCTTTCACAAATGAGGGGGTGGCTCTTACGAGAGGTTGGAGAAAGTGATCACAAAACCTAGATAAGGGTTCCAAAATAGACCCGATCCCTGAGACAATAGGTCTACCAGGGACAGGGTTCACCTCCTTGTGAATTTTGGGGAGGATATAAAAATAGGGAATTTTTGGGTCAGTGGTAATGAGAAAGTCAGCCTCTTTTTATTGATCCAGCCCTCTGACTCGGCTGAGAATACCATAGAGGAGATGGTAGTGCTTAATCGGGGAGTAGGGTCCTCTCTCAATGGAGTATAGTACCTCCGGTTGCTCAGCTGCCGCTTGCATTCTGTATCATAGTCATGAGTAGACATAATAACCGTCGCTCCACCCTTATCCGCCTGTTTGATAGTAATGCTAGGGTCATCCGCCAGAGCCCTGACGGCTGACATTTCACTGGATGACAGATTATAGAATGGTACAGGGTGGTACCCCTATCAAAATCCTTCAGCACCGCCTGTTCAAAAGTCAGGACTTCGGGGGTACCATTCCACTGTGGGGTGTGAAAGTCGAAGGTTTATGTAATCCTGAATCACTCTTCTCAGGCAAAGGTTTATCCTGAAAAAGGCTTTTAGCCGTACCTTGCGGAAAAACCTTGAATCTCACATGTCTCACGAAATTTGTCTACTCTCGGGGTAGGTACAAAACCAAGCCCTTTCTGTAATACACCTTCTTCTATAGGTGTCAGAACCCTGTGGGAGAGATTGATAATCAATTTCTCCTCCCCCTTGTCTGACTCCTTGTCTCTACTGGACGTATCGGTTGTTCTTTCCACTGTACTCTTTTTGATGTTGCCCTCTTCTGTGCCCTCTTCCTCTGCCCCAACCTCTGTCTAAAAAGGGGGTTCATTAATCGGCTGGAAAAAGGGCGGAGGACCCTGTTGGTACATAGGGTATTGCCAAAATTGAGGACCCTGATATGGTGGCATATTGTATGGTTGGTACATGGGGCGTGTGTTATGTCTCAAGTTCTTATTGCTCCAGCTGCCACTGCTGGAATCACTGTTTGATGATGAACCTTTCCTTGACTGATAAGAGTTATCATCTGAAGAGTAACCTTCACCAGATGCGGTGTAGTCTGCTTTCAAATAAGGATATACTTTTTCTTTATCAAATTTTTGAATATCCTTTTGGAGTTTGCCAATCTTTTGTTTCATGAGGTATTCTCTATTGTCCGCAATTTCCGCATTAATTTCTGCTAGTTTGGTCTTATACATAGTAGTTTGGACAGTTACTTTGATAGCTCCCTCTGCCGTTTGTATCCGAATCAAGAGGGCATCTGCTATCCTTTTAGCGGTATTGATGATAAGAATGAGCCAGTCCCTAGTGCATTTCCATGCTACTAGGGACCACTCTTTCTTAAAGACTGTATCCTCCAAAAAGAGGCGTGGAAAATTGCTGACAATTAAGCCATTAGGGGCTATATTAGCCCGTAGATATTCGGTTCCGATGCCTTAACTTGATCCCTCTCCCTCCCATGTTAATTGTTAATATCCATAGGACACTGAATCTTGCAGTGTTTTTACCTGCCGTGACATCTTGGTGGTTTGAGCTGACCCAAGTTAGGGTGAGTGTTCTAGTATACTGTATATATCTACATCTTCCTGGCTACTTCTGTTTTTATCAAATTCACAATGTGCACTAGCACATACATTTTGAGATGAAGCATGCTCACATCTCACGTGTGGTTTGCAATGTCACAATAGCATGGTCAATAATTGTACTTTCGCAATAAGGTTGAATTGCAGACTACAGTAGAACTTTGTATTAATCACTATGATTCTTTTTTCCTACAGGCAGTGTTATTGATCGACAGGTACCACTTTATAGGGTGCTGTATGAGTGGTCACTGAACTGTGTATTTATAGACCACCAACCATAAAGTGTAGAATGTCGATAGTAGGTCCTGAAGAATTGCCGTTAAATTAACATTAGGCATGAAACATGTTGGCCTGAGCTTTAGCACACAATCCTGCAATCCTTGGGCAGGCGTGTGCGCCTTTTCTATTTTTAATCAGGTTAGTGACCACAGTCATTAAAATAGTTTTGGGTGGTTCACTATTCCGGTTTTAGATTTCACACAATTCACATCTACACTCACTAGGGCCCTTACACGCACTACACCCTACGGCTAAGAAAAAAGATCTCCGCCAAGAAGGCCCCACCACGGGTGCCGATCGGGTATTGCAGCGCCGACCCGATAAGGAGCAGACCCAGTGATGAAGCAAGACACCTAGCTGGCTGGGTGTGTGAGGGTCTTTTTCTGAAAGGAGATAAGCATTTCTCCGATTTCTACTAGCACCCACATGCCTCTTGTATAACCTTGATCTGTAGGATCTTTTAGGAACAGCATACCCTTTCTTGTTGTAATGACTTCAAAGTGGCCAGTGTTGTGCTCAATTTAACTAATTTCACTAGTCATAAAATATTGTGCAAACTAAAACTTGACACTGAGAATCAGGCGTACAAAGTAATCGGCCTTTCAAAAATAACCTTAAGTGGCTGGGATGATGATTGGTGATGCCTGGTTTTTGTACCTGCTTTGCTTTTGTCGCAACAATGCCATGTGGCCAGCATGTCGTCTTCTGTGAGGCTTGACCAGTCATGTTGAGCTTATTCAAAAGGTGCCGGCTGCTGCGTTCCCTATCCCTGATGTCAGAGAATACTAACGCTTGCCCTGACCACAACTCGCCACATGCAAACACGCACACTGCTATGATAGTTCTTGACACCATCAATAATAACAAAGTGTGTGGACTACAGAACTCAAACTGACAATACCTGTAGCCACAGGATAAGCATCAGACAACAGTGGTGTCAGCAGTACAAAATTGGGCACATTGGCAGTATCATGATCTGTGGTATGCATGTACCTTTCAGGCTCAGCAGGTACACAAGCACAATTCTCCAAACTTGCAGGTGCTACACTTATGCCGGGGAAGGAAAGTTTGGTGGTGCACCTGGTTCAAGGGAGCTGCTTGGCAAAAGGATTTGTCTCTTTGGGGGATGCACTACGTGCAAGTGCTGCAGCGAAATTCAGGAAACTATATATGTCTGCTTTCAGCAGAGGGACGAGTCAGTGTGGTGTGATCCAGTGTGCGTCTCTCTTATCCCATTCCCTTTTCCAGGGGGCCACTGCTAAACCAACATGATCCTCCTGTGTATGGCTGGCTGTGAACAAGGAAAGTGCTGGAAGTACATCGCTCCCATTGGATACAGCATTGAGGTTGGCGCTTTCTGATATCTTGGCTAGCCAACGTTATCATTCAACCTTAGCTACTTTGTGTCAAATTCTAGATATGGTAAACAAATTAAAATACACGGTCTGTTCAGGAGTATCTGAGAATGAAGCATTACATCAAAATGAATTGCAGTCACAAGAAATAGAATTGGCGGCATGCAAAAAAGCAGAATAAAGAAGCTAGTCAAGTGCCATTACCCTCGGATTCTAAAAACACATACCCATGATCCTTGCCACCTCTGTTGTGAGATTCTAATTTCTGTTTGCAAATCTATCCAGTAGTTGCATCCATTATCCTTTAGCACCTCCTGGGTGATTTACATGGAAAACCAAAGAAGTTTGGATTATTCTTTAATCAGTGTCAGTTGCATTGCCTATATCAACCTAGGACATGTTTATATTGCCACAGTAAAGTAGCTTTTGCTTTGTCATATTTAAGTGGAAATGCTGCAAACTGGAGCTATCCATTAGTTAGGAGAAAAGAGCAATTTTCTCAATGAGTAAATGCAAAAGTTATTTACTAGAAAGACACTCTAGATAATGAATTATTAAAGATAAAACAGGACCATCAAAATTTGTTGTTATATTACCACAGTTAATAATGTACTTGTGGAGACTGGTTGGCCCAAAGAGAAACATGCAGCATTATTTTATCAAGAGCACAAGTACTAAATCCTCCTTCTAGTTCTAGACTTAGTGGCGCTGTCAGATCATTTAGCCAAACACCATTCAGAGAAATCAAAAGCAGACACTGAACTACTAGTAGTGTGTCGGAAGTTGAGACCAGAACCTCAGAAGTTCCTAAATCTATGAAATTATGTCGTATAAAATTACCTATTTCACAAGAGGAAAGAGGATGATGGAGCAAGGACTCACAATGAGACTTGCTCGAAAGTAATCTTCTCAGTATTAATTAATTTGTACTAAAACCTGTAATGTCTTTATTAATAATGTGCAAACACAACATTTTTATCTAGAAGATGCTTGCCTATGTGTTTTCCACTAATAAGAAATCCTCGTCTAATCCAAAAACCGGCTAAAGTGCGGGAAACTCTACTGCGCATGTGTCAACCATGTCACGTGGTATGACGTCTTTCTTTGCTTGGAGGGAATCTTCTGCGCAGTGTATGCTAAAATGGCCGCTTAATGTTCTCACATGCTAAAGCTTTCGCATTGCTGCAATTAATAATGTGGTATTCTAAAGCTACTAATGCGGGATAGACATTTATAATTAAATGGGAGTAGAGTAGAAGTAGGGGGTATACAGTGAAAACATTTATTTTTGATTAATATGTTTCTTCTTTGATTTTCTATTAGTTCGTAAAGTGGGCCTGGGTTGACTAAACGGCAGCTCAAGAAACCACGTGATTTGCGCATGCGCCCTGAAAACTAACAAAGGAAAGCGATGAAGTCAACTTGGAAGATGTCCAAGGACATGACCCGCTGATCACCTTCACAATTCATCTGAGATGTCCTACAAATTGATACAATTGTATATACTTTGTATTAAAAATTGTCGTGAGACGGGTGGGAAATAAAGCAAATGTATTAATTGAGAGGGGCGGTATTTTAAAAACAATGGGCTTAAGAAAATTGAACTAAATTGACATGGTGTGAGGATCAACCCCTGTCCCTGTCCAATCAGAAATAGTGGGCTCATAATATTGAAACATTAATGTGAGGTACATGGGCGTAGAAGGGTATAATAGATATAGAATTAGCTAATTAGTTAGTTTAGGAGGAGCAGCTTAGGAGCGCAGAGAGAGCTGGAGGCACTAAGGCTCAGATGCTGCCATAGACGAGAGCTGATCGATTATAGACTGAATTGCTGTCCAAAGAGGTCCTGAGGTGGGGGCGGCGGACTCTAATAGAGGAAGACTCGGAAGAATCGAGGAGGAACGAAGTGTCAGAGAGGGGAACGAAGTGTCAGAGAGGGGAACGACGCAGGCGTCGTTGGTAGAGAGGTCACCTATCCTGTCCTGAACCTGGTCCGGAGGTCTTGGTCTTCATCCTTCTTAGGCCCCATCTTTCCAACTCCTTGGCCGAGGGGTTTGGTTTTCACACCTTTAGGTAACTATAAATGCGTAATCTTTAGTTGTACTGCTGTCTCTATCTTTTCCTTTCTGAGGGACCGTCATTTGTGATTAATAGGCGATAATATAGTGTGCTTCCTCCTTGATATGCGATTAAATATTATGTGGTTTGTAATTTACTCTGCTAAAGAATTTAGATAAACATTTTAAAACTTCCTGAGTCAGTGGTTATTTCAGGTGGTTAATGAAATTATGTATTGTATGATCTCATTTCAACCCCAATTATCAAAGGTCCATTGGTAAGTCATTACTCTTCAATCAGAAAAGGTAATTGGTAGCAGGGATTTGATAAAGAGTACAACTGATTGCCACCAGCGGTGATTATTAGTTAGCGTGAATGAATGGGCCCAGGTCAGTATTTTGTGAATGAATGCTTGTTGCTAGTAACCCGCTGGATCAGTTTTCTGGCTATCAGAGGATGGTTATACTTTGTTAATTGGGTAATGAGAATTTAATTTTTATGAACTAACATCCGTTTTAAAAAGTTTTGTTTTATGTTGTCTAAAAATCCCCGGGGAATTTGAATAGCGGATGGTAAGTGGAAGCCATACTGCAGTGAGGTTATCTGTCAGGCAGAAATAGTACTGAAAAGTTAAGCAGGGCTATTGTTAGGGACTCTGTGTGTGAGAGTGACAGCAAAGGAATACGCTGGTGAAAATTTGATGTTATATCACCTAGAAAGGGTAACATTGAAGGAGTAGCAGGTATTTCTGAAGCTTACGTGAAGAGTAAACGGAAGGGTTTTACTCGTAGTGTATGTCTAGTAAACGGAAGGGTTTTACTAAGTGTGAGAAAATCTATCCTTTTCAATTTAAGGAAACTGACAAGATAGCGAATGTTTTACGTTGTTACTGAATTTTAATAAGCATTGAGAATAATATTTGCGTACGATTTTTGTAAAGGGAGGGTCAGCTGCCGGAGTAGAGCTGACGTCACAAACGCCGCGCTGGGATTGGTTGAAACAGCAGGTGTGGAGCGAGTCTTGTAAAGGAGGGGTCAGTAGTTAGGAGTAATACTGACGTCACAAGTGCCGTGCTGGGATTGGTCGACACAGAAGCGCAGATTGTGAAGGAGGGGTCGTCAGAGAGAGTGAATAGACGTCACAGAGAAGCTGCGCTAGGATTGGTTCCGAGACAAATGATAGCTTAAATTTGATTGGTTGTCAGCATAGAAGTCGAAATCTTAGTGGACAGTGTAGATTACATGTGGAAACGTTATCCGACTTTAATAGGAACACGTCCAGACAGGAGATTCCTAGGTTTTGCAGAATATAATTCAATACATAGATATTTACCCAAAATGTACGGAGAGAAGAGAAAATTGTCATTTCTACAAAAGATTAAGAATTATTTTAAGAAGGGTAAGCCAACTAAACTAGGGAAGGAATTATCATTCCACCAGCAAAAACGCCCGCCTCATTCATGATGATGGAGGGGTTATCATACTTGTGTATGGTTAGAAAATTGGATAGAATATACAAAAGATGACGGAATATTAGCTTTCCCAGAGAATGGTACTTTCAATGGGAGAATTCTTCAAAATTTAAGAATGAGAATGAATGAATTAGAATCGAGACCAAGATTAATGCAATATGAAGCCCTAGAAGAATGGGAAACAGGCATTTGAACGTGATAGACCCAGAAGCAATAGGGGATTTTTCCCTAGACACCAAAATGAGACACGAGAAAGTCAGATGAAACAGTGGAGACGAGCGATGCTTACCGAGGGTTTGTATCCAGTATTCATGGCAGATGAGCCATTAGGGAGCAAATGCAAAGAAAAGACTAAACATGACAGGGTTTGGAGAATTCGAAGATGAATTTATGGAAGAAATATTAAAGAACCCTCCACCATACCAGGAAGGGTTGGGTGGATGTTCCCCAAGTGCACCAATTTTGAGAACACCATTGGTACCTCAAGTACTGCATAATTCACCAGTTAATAGGGTACTTCAGGATAAGGAAAGAGAGGCTTTAGACAGAACAGAGCAGAATTGATACAGAAAATAACAGTTGAATGTACATCCTGGAGAGGTGTGGTGCAGCGGCCAGGGCAGCTGACTTCGGAGCACAGGGTTCACTGTTCGATCCCCGGCTCCGGCGGCAGCTCAGCACCATGCGACTCTGGGCAATAGCTCACTTAATTTCCACGACGGCCCCCAGCGCCTTGAGACCCGTAAGGGTGAGTAGTTCGCGCTTTACAAATACGGATTTAGATTTAGATCCTGACTCCCTGACCATACCTGTAACCATTGGTCCCGTGGTCCCTTTATATGGTGACAAAGTAAATTGCCCGAAGCCTTTAGCTATGCCTACACCTGTGGATATTCCTAAACATGAAGCTGTAATAATTGATGACCATATCAGCGATTGTGAATCTATGATTTCACTAATGGATTTGCCTATTCGAGAATCCGCAAATAGCACCCCAGAAGAGTCACACCTGGTTGCTCAAAGGATGTAAATATAATAACATCTTCAGGAACTAAAAGTGCAACAGTAGTAACTCCAGAAGACTTAGAAAGATGGGCACAAGGAATAGAGAGACAAAGTTCACCCCCAAAGATTTTGGACATATATATATTAAAAGTCGAGTTAGAAGAAATGATAGCAGGCAATGTAGGAGTAGATCGTTTAAATACCTACAGTGAAGAAGAACTATTGTTCGTATGTAGGAGCATAACCAGAAATGTAAAAATATTCCATGAAAAATTAACAGATTTGGCTTCAGAGATGGGAATTGAAATAAGTCAAAAGTGTTGGAGAGACCATACAGAGCAGAATTTACTGACAAAGACTTAGAAAATATGAATACATCTGGTAGAAAATTACAAGTTAAAGAATTAATGTCAGTATTACAGAAATGGGGAGAATTGGATAAATGGAAAACTAGATGGACAAAGAAAAAGGAAGAAGCACGTTCCAATAGAATGACATCTGAGTATTTATTGAAGGAAACAGGAATGGTATAACAGATGTACCAGATGAGGGAGGTTCCAGGAGGAGGTTATGTTCATGTCCCATGGAGCAGGCAAGACATTTTGTCATTTACAAATGATTTTCCAAAATTGAGAGAAAAACCAATTGAAGGGTACAAGCAGGTTGAGAGGTTTGTGAAAGTTTCAAAGGTTTTGTTAAAGGACCTAGATGGTTTGTTTGACATAGTGGTACCTGCCGATTTATGGACAGACTGTAAAATTACAATTGACTGGCCTAGTGAAGAGTATCCTAGAGATCCAAAGACAGGTGCCCCATCTAATGATGTGATGAAAAAGTATCACCAGGTAATAACTTATTTGAAAGGGAAAATACCACCAAAAGAAACAGATTGGGTGAAAATAGACAGAACTACCCAAGAAGCAAATGAATCGGTACATGCCTATTATGAACGTCTATTACAGGTGTTCAAACAGTATAGCGGTTTTGAAGATATTGGAGACAAAAATATGAGTCAGTTTGTCTATCGATTCGTTTATGGTCTAAAACCAGAGATTTGTCAGATGATTAAGCAACACATGTTATGCTGGCAGGGAAAGCCTAGTGATGAAATTTTAAAATCTGCTAAATATTGTGGAGATGACATTGAAGACAGACACAAGAAACTACAAGAAAAAGTGATGTGGGCTCAAGTGAAAATGGCTGAGCGACAGGGAATTAATTTAGATAATCCAACAAAGTCAGGGAAAAGAATCTGTAACGAATGGCGACACAGGGAATGGTGGAAAAGCAAGAGGACGAATGAGTAGAGAAGAGGCTAAAAAGAAATTTCCTTGTCATGGATGCGGAAAGTTGGGACATTGGAAGAACGAATGTAAAAAGATTCAAAATAATAATGGCCCAAATCATAATTTAAATCCACAGACGCAGAATGGCTCACAGCAGGGTGTAAATCCTCAGTCAGTTGCCACCTGCCCCTATGCAGGGTAATGTAAGCAGAGCAAAGCACGGTACAGACGTCGGATATCAAGGAGGAAGTGGGAAGAATGAATATGTAACTTCACAGTTTCTTTTACAGGATGATTTTAATCCATATGATTATCAATGACGGTGCCTAAGAGAGGGGGAAAAGGAGTGCGTACTTGGCGCATCCTTGCCGGTAGTTCAGTCAGGTCCATATGTTGAAGGGAAAGTATAAGGTAATGAGATCACTTTTCTTTTGGACACTGGTGCTACCCGTTCTACTGTGAGAACAGCAGACATCCCTGACCTCCCTCTGGAGAAGCTATCCAAGTTGTAGGTGTAGCCAATCAAAAGATTAGAACTCCCCTTACTGAGCCTATGGAAGTAAGAATAGGAAACTTCCGAGAAATGCACCAATTTGTAGTGTGTGATTCCAGTCCAGTAAATTTACTGGGCAGAGACTTACTGTGCAAAATGAATTGCACTAGTTTTTGCACACCGGATGGTGTTGCAATACAGACCCCGGATGAAGATCTCGTTTACAAATTCATGATAGCCAAGCAAGGTACGGAAGTAGATGAGATGTTCTCCTTGATAACCAAAGATGAATTACCAGAAGAGTTAAGAACTAAAGTGAGCTCTAAGGTATGGGATTTTACTGGGAAAGAAGTAGGTCTCATGGCGAAAATAGACCCAGTAAAGATCAATGTAAAAGAAGGTGCAATTTTCCCAAATACCAGACAGTACAAAATGAGTGCAGAAGTAAAAGCAGGAGTTACTGAAGAAATTGGCAGAATGGTGAAACAAGGCATATTAAAAGAAGTCATGAGTAGCCCTTGTAATTCGCCAATTATGGGTTTGAAAAAGCCTAGTGCAAAATATAGGATCGTTCAGGATTTGCGGAAAATTAATAAAATTGTGGTACCTTGTTGTCCTATAGTACCAAATCCTGCAGTGATCCTATACCAGATACCATGGAATGCAGAATGGTTTACTGTAATTGATCTGTGCCAAGCATTTCTCAATTCCATTGCATCCAGATAGTCAATATCTGTTTTCGTTTAAATTTGAAAACCATGTTTATGTGTGGAATCGTGTTCCTCAGGGGTACACAGAAAGTCCCTCCATTTTTAATCAAATACTGAAAAGGTGCTTAGAAAAACTAGCAATGCCTAGGAACTCAGTCTTGGTGCAATATATAGACGACTTGTTAGTCGCATCAAGAACTCATGACGATTGTGTCGCCGACTCAATTGCATTATTAAATCATTTGGCTGAGGAAGGACACAAAGTGTCACCTGAGAAATTACAATTTTGTACAACAGCAGTTAAGTATTTGGGACACCAAATTGAAAGAGGAAAGAGAAGAATAACGTCTGAGAGAATAAAAATAATTAAGCAAATGAAAATGCCAGTAACACAAAGAGGTGAGAATGTTTCTAGGGATAGTAGGATACTGTCGACAATGGATTATAGGGTTTTCACTACTAGCAAAGCCTTTAATTCAGTTAACTAAAAAGAAAGCAAAGGATCCAGTTGAATGGGATGATGAAAGTGCCAGTGCATTTGTAAAATTAAGAAATGCTTTGTGTGAGGCACCTGCCTTGGGCATGTCTGACTATACAAAAGAATTCACACTGTTTTGCTATGAAAGAGAAAGTTGTGCACTTTCAGTCCTAACCCAAAGACATGGACTAGACAGGCGTCCTATAGCATATTTTTCTGCTACATTGGACCCAGTGGCTGCAGCATTGCCAGGCTGCTTAAAAGCAGGAGCTGCTACCTGTATGAGCATTGAACAAAGTGAGTCAATAGTAATGGGACATCCTGTCAAGGTGTTCGTCCCACATGCAGTTGTAATCCTGTTGACAAGAACTAGAACTCAGCATCTCACACCTAGTCGGATGACAAGATATGAGCGAATAATTCTAGAAGCTGAAAATGTGACCATAGCTAGGTGCACAATTGTAAATCCTGCTACATTATTACCAGATCCATATTGTGAAGAAGTTCAGGACGACACAGAACATGACTGTTTGCAAGTCACAGAGTTGTGTACCAAACCGCGTCCTGACATACAGGAAATGCCCCTGAAGAACCCAGATAGGGAGCTGTTTGTGGACGGCTCATGCCTAAGGCATGAGGATGGCAAATTGAGTGCAGCCTATGCTGTATGTGAACTTTCTGGAATAGTCGAAGCATCCTATTTACCAGGAGTCAAATCTGCACAAATAGCTGAATTAATTGCTTTGATCAAAGCCTCCAAAATTGGGAAAAATCTAAAAGTAACCATATTTACGGACAGTCAATATGCGTACGGGGTTGTGCATGATTTTGGCCAACTGTGGATGCAGAGGGATTTCATGACTTCTTCAGGATCCCCAATCAAAAATGGGCAGTTTGTAAAGGAATTATTGGAGGCAATACAATCACCAAAAGAATTGGCAGTGGTGAAATGTGCCGCACACCAGTCAGGAGATGACGGGGTGGTAGCCGGTAACAGATACGCAGACCTAATTGCTCAACACTGGGCCAGAAACAGATTGGCAGTGAACAGAAAAGTCGAAAGGATGGGAATCAGCTGCCAACTTATGCTATGTTCAACACCTGAAACATGGAATGATGTGAAACGATTGCAGGATGATGCTGAGGAGAGTGAAAGGGATGTTTGGATAAAAATGGGGTGTACACGAACAGATGGACGTGTGGGTTTATTCAGATGGCAGACCAGTCATGCCTGATTTCACAAATGGCCAGAATGTATCATGGAGACACATGTAGGGAGAGATGCCATGATTAGACTTTTCAGACAAAGTTGGTACAATCCAAAGTTTAGAGCTGCAGCAGAGAGTCTTTGCCAGAGGTGCTTAACTTGCCAAATGAATAATCCAGGAAGGAGAACAGTAATTGGTTTGGGAAAAATTGGAAAGGCAGAGGGTCCATTTGTGAGATTGCAGTTAGATTTCATTCAGTTACCACCATGTAAAGGACTGAAATATGTACTTGTCATAGTGTGTCTGTTTTCAAGGAGGGTGGAGGCTTACCCTACCAGGAGGAATGACAGCAGAACAGTTGCAAAACTGTTACGAGAACTCATTCCACGGTTCGGTTTCCCAGTAACTTTGGAATCAGATAGAGGGAGTCACTTCAATAAAGATGTAATTCAAATAATCTGTGAAGCATTTAAAATTGAACATAAATTGCACTGTGCGTACCGCCCAGAGGCTTCTGGAGTGGTTGAACAAATGAATGGCACAATAAAATCAAGATTGTCAAAGATGTGTGCATCTACATCGTTAGATTGGCCAGATGCGTTGCCTCTGGTCTTAATGGGACTCCGAAGCATTCCTGATAGAAATACAGGATTGAGTCCACATGAAATCATCATGGGAAGAGCGATGAGACAAGCCCATGTACCTGGAAATAAACTGCTGAACATAACTGATGATGTTTCTAGATTATTGCAAAGCATTGGCTGACCTCGTGTGTTCTGTCTCTCACCAGGTTGGAGAAGACACAGTTTCCAGGCAGCCTGAACAAGAGCATGATCTGAACCCCGGAGACTGGGTGAAGCATCACACCAGAGAAACGTGTTTATCACCCAGGTGGGGAGAACCTCGTCAGGTTATATTGGTTACAAACACAGCAGTGAAATGTGCAGGCTTGCCTAATTGGATTTATGCAAGCCACAACAAAAGGGTGCCAGCTCCTGAAGAAAGAGATCCTCAGACAGCATCAATAGCTGAGGAAGCTGAAGGTTGGACAGCTGAAGAATCTCAAGTGATAGATTCTGGAGTAGCTGAAGAAGAACAACCGAGCACATGTCAGGACTGGATACCAGTGGTCGATATACCTGAAGTCTTCATCAAAACAAGAAGTAGAGCTAGATTAGAGGAAATTAGTGAGGACCAGATAGGTGAAGAAGAACCAGCTCAGGATAGGGAGATTGAAACAAGAGAACCTGAGCAGGCCCAGATAGGGAAAGGAAATTGGGCTCAAATTGACAACGAAACAACAAAATTTGAGCAGGGACAGACAGGTTCAGAAGAACGCGGTCAGGCTGCAGACATACAGAGTGCAATAAGCCCTGATCAGAACCAGTTAGGACAAGAAAAACACGTTCAGGGAGAAGAAAACCAAGAAAACATCGAACAAGAAAATATCAAGCATGAAAACGTCAATTCCTGAACAGGGGCAGTTAGCAGAGACTCACATTCAGGCAACTGAAGAAACATCAATAAGACCTGAACAAGAGCAGATCGAGTGGGAAACTGAAATAGAGGACAAACAATTTGTGCCACACCTTGAGAATAAAGGAGTTTTTGGAAAAGACTCGGAAAGTGGAGATACAGTGCAAACAAAGAAGGCCAGAAAGGGTGATCATTGGCCTAGTGTCCTTAAAAGAGTGAAATACCATATAGTAACACGAAGTGAAGACCCAGAACAAGTAAATGAAGTAACAAGTTTATCTGGACAAACAAGTGGGACTGAAAAACGAAAAAGCAAAAGATTGAAACTCGTGAACAATAAGTTTAAAGGTCCTGATTGGACTTATATAATCCTCGAAGACTGCGAGAGTTCAGAGTCATGTGAAAGTGGCGACGAAGGAACAAGTGCAGAACTGACTTCTGAAAAAGAAGTGAAACCACCTTGATAACGTTAAAGTCTTTAAAGAAAAAGAAGAGAGAAATCTTCCTTGTCAAAAATGGCTGGCGACAGTTTCTGGGAGACCGAAACGGAAATGTTGTAAAAGATGCTGTGCTATATGCATATGTAGTCTGGTAGTGGTGCTTATAGTGTGGTTAGTTGTGATTGTAGCAATTCCTTACCTTATGATAATGGACAAAAAGAATAACAACGATACCAAGGCAAGGATAGATAACCTGAAAGGTAATAGAGTAGAAATAGAAGCAGAGGATGAACCAGATTTTCATCACGTTGTAACAGATAATACTAGTTTAAATGTTTTTACTAAATTATTGTTCCAGTATGTAGATACAATGGAAGTTAGTGACTTATGTCTGTATGAAGTTACCTGAATCAGTAGCAGAAGGTCTAACATATCATTTGCCTATAACTTAAGGCATATCATGTAGTGTACTAACTAGTTTATTTTATAGAACAGAGAAACTTCAGTATTATTCAAATATAGATGTGATATTTTCAGAGGTTCCTATTCGAAAGAATCTGAACCCAGTGCTTAGTAGTTAAGACGCACAATTTATGGGAGAATTTTTCTTAATGAAGTCGATAGACATAACACATGCACATAGAAGCAATCTAACATGTTCAATACGAAGGAGAAGATATTTTTAAACTTAGTTGAAGATAGAAGACAGAATTTCCAAAGGAAAGCGTCAGAGCATAAAGCTCATATTCCACCTTGGGCTGAGAAAGAGGGTATTTATACACCTGGCAAGGCTCAAGCTGCTATGGCTCTAGATTTTGTAAAGACAGGGAAAATTTGTCTTCATAGGATAAAGACTGAATATAAATGTTTTTATTGGTACCAGTGAATGTGAACATACATTTTTTAATTCTTGGAGGTTGGGGACTAAAAGGAGGAACAGATTCAGTTTTTCCTGGAATCTATTATGTGGGAATAAGGCTTACTTTAGGCTTCCTGCACAGTGGTATGGAAGTTATTTTGGAATCGTTTTTCCAAAAGTATACCACGTAAAAAGAAACACTGGGAGCAATGAAAATAATGAATTAGCAAAAGAGCTAGTTTTTCAGAAATTGTAGGTGATATAGTTGGTGCATTGATACCTTCAGTGGGAATAATTCTGAACTCAAGGAAAATATGTAAATTGTCTACAGTGGTTGATCGTTTATCAACGGATACTGCTGGAGGATTTCTAATGATTAATGCGGAGATGGTTGCGATTAGATCTATGGTTATGCAAAATAGACTTGCTCTGGATATAATATTAGCAAAAGAGGGCGGAGTCTGTAAATTGTTGAAAACGAAACATTGTTGCACATATATTGGACAAAAGTGCAGAAATCGGAACATATATAAAGAATATTACTAAACTTGAGAAGGAACTGGAAGCTGATAGTGTATGGGAAAGATTGACAAATAGCATTGCGTCGATTGGTACCTGGTTTACTAATGTAGGGAAAGGACTTATAGGTCAAATAATAGTACCCTTAGTAGGGATAGCAATAATAGTACTGTCAATAATGATATGGTGCAAATGTTGTAGAAAGAAGGAAACATAGGGTGACAGGAAAAGGCAAGAAAAGGAAATGATGAAATTGAATTAGAAGATCTGAGAAGTGAAATTTACAAGAAAAGGAAAGGATAAGAATACACTGTAAAAATGAAAATGTGACGGAAATATGTTAAGTTGGCATCTGGTTATAGGTGGTTTTGATGGCTCAGAAACACCATCAGAGAGGGGATTGATGGAGCAAGGACTCACAATGAGACTTGCTCGAAAGTAATCTTCACAGTATTAATTAGTACTAAAACCTGTAATGTCTTTATTAATAATGTGCAAACAACATTTTTATCTAGAAGAGGCTTGCCTATGTGTTTTCCACTAATAAGTAATCCTCGTCTAAACCAAATTGGCCACTAAAGCGCGGGAAACTACTGCGCACGTGTCAACTATGTCACGTGGTAGGACGTCTTTCTTTGCTTGGAGGGAATCTTCTGCTTCTGCGCAGTGTATGCTAAAATGGCCGCTTAATGTTCTCACTTGCTTAAGCTTCCGCATTGCTGCAATTAATAATGTGGTATTCTAACACTACTAATGCGGGATAGACATTTATAATTAAATGGGAGTAGAGTAGAAGTAGGGGGTATACAGTGAAAACATTTATTTTTGATTTTAATATGTTTCTTCTTTGATTTTCTATTAGTTCGTAAAGTGGGCCTGGGTTGACTAAACGGCAGCTCAAGAAACCACGTGATTTGCGCATGCGCCCTGAAAACTAACAAAGGAAAGCGATGAAGTCAACTTGGAAGATGTCCAAGGACATGACCCGCTGATCACCTTCACAGTTCATCTGAGATGTCCTACAAATTGATACAATTGTATACACTTTGTATTAAAAATTGTCATGAGACAGGTGGGAAATAAAGCAAATGTATTAATTGAGAAGGGCGGTATTTTAAAAACAATGGGCTTAAGAAAATTGAACTAAATTGACATGGGTGAGGATCAACCCCCTGTCCAATCAGAAATAGTGGGCTCATAATATTGAAACATTAATGGGAGGTACATGGGCGTAGAAGGGTTTAATAGATATAGAATTAGCTAATTAGTTTAGGAGGAGCAGCTTAGGAGCACAGAGAGAGCTGGAGGCACTAAGGCTCAGATGCTCCCATAGACGAGAGCTGATCGATTATAGACTGAATTGCTGTCCGAAGAGGTCCTGAGGTGGGGGCGGTGGACTCTAATGGAAGAATCGAGGAGGAACGAAGTGTCAGAGAGGGGAACGACGCAGGCGTCGTTGGTAGAGAGGTCACCTATCCGGTCCTGAACCTGGTCCGGAGGTCTTGGTCTTCATCCTTCTTAGGACCCATCTTTCCAACTCCTTGGCCGAGGGGTTTGGTTTTCACACCTTTAGGTAACTATAAATGCGTAATCTTTAGTTGTACTGCTGTCTCTATCTTCTCCTTTCTGAGGGACCGTCATTTGTGATGAATAGGTGATAATATAGTGTGCTTCCTCCTTGATATGAGATTAAATATGTGGTTTGTAATTTACTCTGCTAAAGAATTTAGATAAACATTTTAAAACTTCCTGAGTCAGTGGTTATTTCAGGTGGTTAATGAAATTATGTATTGTATGATCTCATTTCAACCCCAATTATCAAAGGTCCATTGGTAAGTTATTACTCTTCAATCAGAAAAGGTAATTGGTAGCAGGGATTTGATAAAGAGTACAACTGATTCACACCAGCGGTGATTATTAGTTAGCGTGAATAAATGGGCCCAGGTGAGTATTTTGTGAATGAATGCTTGTTGCTAGTAACCCGCTGGATCAAGGACGTACACAGAATTTATGCATATATTGTGGTAGGTCAGGCCATTTTGTTAAGGATTGCTAGAGTGACCCTAGAATATCTAAAAATCAGACATCAGTAACTAAACACAGAAAGACAATAGGCAGTGGAAAACTAGATTCCTCAACAATGAAAGAAGTTTTAGTGAAGGATTTAAGCCAGTTCCAAAATGAGTAGTAAAGACCATGCAGTCCCATGCAATTGTACTAATGAAAATAACTTTGTTGAATGGCAAGAAAAGATGGTTTCTGGACTTTAAGAATCAGGTGCTTCAGAAAACTACACAAACGTTAAATTTGCTCAAACTCTACAAATGCCTGGGATCAAGAAAGGAGTCCCATTTTGCGTTTGAGCCCAATGCATTCAAAAACACATTTCCTTGGTTTGTTTGAGCCCATCGCAGAAACAAATGTTCCAACGTAATACACTCCTTAGTTTAAAGCGATTCTAGGTATGCAATGGTTGACAGTGCATAACCCCAGCATTGACTGAGTAGCTAGAACAATACAACTGAATACCAGTTAGTCAGAACTCTTGTTGCCATTACAAGAGTCATCCAAACGACTTCTAAGGCTGTAGGAGGAATGACAGGACCTCATGTTATTGGTTTTGTGACTACTTTATATCAGCTTTTTATGAAAGTTTCAGTGATGTGTTTTAGTAGACATAAGCAAGTAAATTAACCCCACACCAGTTGACTGTAAAGTTGATTTAGAACCTGGTGCACTAAAAGCTCGTAGTCTAGTATCTGTAGTTACAGGATCAAAAACAGAGCATCAGACAATATTTAGATGAGTGTTAAAGAGTTTTGGCTCGTCAGTCCTCATTTCCATTATTTTTGTTCCAAAGAAAGTAGATGGGTCAAAACTGTTAGAGCAAACAGAATCACTGTTAAAACTGATACACTGCCCTGGATACATATTTTATTATATTAAATCAGAAATACAAATTAGACCTCAGAGGGCATACTATCAGAGAGTGATTACTTGAAAACTGCAATTCGCACAGTTTAGGTTATCTGAATATCAATAACCTTTCAGACTCTGCAGCGCTGCTTCTTTCAATACTTCAGAGGATGTTTTGACAGACTACTTGAATGTATTCTCTATTTTATCTGGATGATATGATTTGTTCAGATTCTCTGAAGGTACACATTACCCATTAAGGTGTCCTTGCAAAGTTTTTTCCATACTACTGTAGAATTTCTGGGTTATACAAGGACACCGGGGGGTCAAGATGCGCGAGAAGGCATAGTTCAGTGGCCAACATCAACCACAGTTTTGGGGTGTTGCCATCTCTTAGGTAGATTTGTTAATCAGTTTTCTCAAATATTTATCATAGTATGGGAGGAGTTTTGTTTCAGACAAATCCCCAAACTGAGCAGGTCCACTCAATAGCTTATTTTTCCTCACAAGTATTTCCCAGCAGAATTAAATTACATCACTGACAAAAAGCTTTTGACAACTAAGATCCTTAGAGGAGTTCAGGAATTATTTGTTAAGGGACACAAGTAATATAGAGCTTTAAATTGTGCTGTAGCGGATTTCAAAAATTGCCAATTTCTGTGATCAGTTTAGAGGCACCTTGTTCTTTTCGGATTAGGATTCTGTAAAACCCAATAATGGTAAAGCAGTGGGTTTGGACTGGACTATGAGGCAGTAGCCTATGGGCTGGTCTGACGGGTCAGTGTATGGTATGGTTTTTTGGCTGTTTTGGGCCCGATTTATGGTCCATTTAGCCAGTTTTTTCTGTTGGCTTCCTGGATATCAAAACAAACATTGCCTGCAGCAAGCACAAAACCATGCACTCTTCTATATTTTTCAAAAAACTTATATAGCACAACTTTGAAACTGCCCCAATGTGCAATAAGACTCTTTTGCTTGCTTGCCCAGTGTGCAAACATGGGCAACGTGTTTAGCTATGTATTTCACTAACGAGGGCCACTTATTTTTATGACCGGACCAATTTTCTGACTCAGTCCCACCCTCCAAAGCAGACACTTTGCCTCGGCAGAAAGAACCTGAATAGATTCCAGGTTAAGCCATATCTAATCTAGTAACTTATCTGTTCAGGTGGTCTAGGCATATTGGGAGAGAATCCACATATGCGAGACCATTCACTTGTTATCATTTACAACAGGGTCAACCCCACCACATGATTGTTTTCACCCACATACAAACTGGCATGAGGATTCTGTTTTTGCAACATTCATAAAGAGGAATTGATGGAGTCAAAGGGTTACAGAGTCACACGAGTAGAAATTCAGGCAGCAGAACTGCCACTGTAGATGGAAAAATCCACGAGGCCAGGTATTTATTGAAGAGTACCCAACAGTGCATCCAAAGCAGTTATGAGAGGAGATCCAGATAACCTTGCCCATGGTACAGAACCGCCTGAACACCATCATAGAAATTCCAGATACATCAGGAAACCCATAGAATGAGTCACAGGGCACGGTGGCATCTTCTGCCAATGTTGTACCCATGTGCGTCAGCCGGAATAAGGCACAGCGATTTCTAGCAGTTTCTCTACAGCTTGATGGATTTCATATTTTAGAGGTATTTTAGAGGTAGAATTTTGCCGACTACTGTGGAAACATCCATAGGGTCATAGGCAGGACTGGTAGTCCAGCACACATCGTGAGAGAGCATGCCACTACAGGAACCCTCACAAATATAGTTCCACGTCCTTTCATTTGCTTAGATTCTCATCCTCCCAGAAGAAATAGGATTCATGGAATCCTACCATGAAGTGAACACTCAAACTCCCCAGACCCCACAGCTCCATATTGTGAAAAGCCTGGCCACCCCTACTCTGACTGGATTTAGACCTCACAGAGCTCCACCCGAGGGGGAGAAGAGAAGAGGGGTGCATCCCCTCGAAATCTTGATGGATGTAGAGCCCGAAAGACTTGGACCTCACCTAGTTGCGCCCTGAGGAAATCTCTCAAAATCTTGCTCGACAGACCTCCAATGATATTAAGATGCTGCTGGTAGAGCTGTGGCTTTCCAACTCTGCAGGGTAAACTGTGCACAAGGCAGCTATTTGTGCATGTTGACTCCAAGGGCCAATGCACCAGTCCCTTGAGATGCAGCGAATGTGCACACGGGAAACACTGTTGGAGACCCTACTGCTTCCCATATTGAAAGCAGTACATCTAAAATGAAGTGGGTCTAGTGCTTACTGGGTCTACATTCTACTGTGCAACGGGAACCTAGGTTGCTCTGCAAGGTAATTGTAGCAAGACAGTAATTATTGGGAGTGGGTGTCAAGGCTTCTCTAATACTAGACGACATCTTTTCTACACTGGATTACAGCGACTTCAGTTAGCTATGCCTCACCCATTTATTATGAATAGATCATTGTCCGAATTTGTCATGATGAGTAAGAGGCTGCCCAAAAATATATGTCCTACAGGTGTATTTTTTTTAAAAAATGTGCCCCTTAATGTCGACTGACATGCAGCTCATTGAGTTTGGCAAGTGAAACATCTGGATGTTGAGGAACCAAGCTCCAAACCAGCCTGCAAGCCGGACTCCACGTTCCCACCATTTTTGCCAAGTGTTTCCCAAAACGATCCACAAATAGAAATCCTTGCCTGGGGAGTGGGGTCTAAATTAGGGTTATGGGGTAGGTATGACCCTAAATCACCTGAACTCTATTCTTTCCTTGTTAATTGCCCCATATGATCCCATTTGTTAAGAGTCTGGCATTATTGCTGCTCTGAACTTCACAATATCTTATACCTTTGTCAGGAGAGAATATTGCAGTAATTTTGTAAACAGGAGAGATTACACTGATGGGTTTCGTCCTGTATATGCACTTTGGCATGGTCTACGAGGTACATATATTTAGGCCAGCTTTCCCACTGCCATTTTATATGACTTGGTTTACTGGTCTAGGGCAGATTGGTAAATAGAGTCCCAGACTTGCCACCTGTCGGTTGCTTGCCTGCCAACTAGGTATGAGCTTCTGCAATACCAAACCCTACACTCCAGCTATCACAAAAAAAGGAAAAAGATCTTCCAGATTAGATGGATACACAGACTCCAAGCGGACACCTTGCAGGTTCAGGCATCAGGCCTACTAGTAGAAATACCCCAGTCAGGCTCTGGCCACAAGTATGGAACAGCTTATCTGGTCACAGCTGTCCAATGAGGGTTAGATGCCACCTGCTCCAGCTCTTTGATCGGCAGCGACTCCGAGAGGGCTTTGACCGGGCCCATGTCCAGGTGCAGACCTTCCCTCACTATGGACTAGGATGGAGTCTCAGAAGCCATTTCCTAACCTCAACACGTGCAGTCCCCATCCAAGACCTCAACCAGGTTTGGCCAGATAGAGTGGCAGCCGGGAACTTAGTGCAGCCCCAGATTCCAGCATATCAGCCCTGACAGACACCCGTATGTCTAGAAGCTGATGATGGCTACCATTCGCTAGGATGGCATACTCCAAACTGAAGCAAACTACAATCCACTTGGACGTTCAATATTCAGTTCTGTTGCTACATGAGGGAGTGTGTCCGTCAGTAACCTCATGAAGAGCCTTGTACAAGTACCCTTACTGACGAAAGGCCACGGTCACATCTAATCAAACTCGGTATTACGACTTCGTAGCATTTCTAGTCCCCCAGATATAACATTGCACACATAGTATTTCTAGCATTTTTAGCACTGCTAATATGCACGCAAGTCTTCATCTTCTGCCACAAAACATGCAATTCCAAAACAGATTATACTCATGTGAAACTAGACTGCTGACTAGTATGGATGGCGTGCGATTCCCACACCTTGCAATCCTCATTGTATGGTCACATTTCCTAGCGACTGATTTACACAAGTATGACCCATTGTCTCTGTATGTGGGTGATCTGGAAAATGCCACAACCTTGGACAGCGTGCGGGAAAACGTAAATGACAACCACACATGCCAATGGCTTCTGGCGACCTGACCAAGAGAATGTCTACTTAAAATGGAAACGATGTCACAGGCTCGCCACTCGTCTAAAAGCAGCCCTTAGTCGTAAAAAAAAATAAAAGCCAATGCATCATTGAGGGCGATTAAATCTTTATTAATTCAACTTAAAAAAAATACGAGATAAATACAAAAGATAAAACTACGGTGGTATGCACTTTACAGCCGAGCCAGTCCACCGCTTCCATGATACTGCAAAACGCCATTTACAAGAGTCCGAGTCACAGAACCTTCCCCGCCCCACAGACACGCCCTAGAATGTGCGCGAGTCATTGATTCCATGTGTCCAGTCACGAAGTTTGAGCCTCGATAAACAGTTGTACGTAGAACGATGAACACCAGTGACGGAGGCAAAAAACGCTGATATAAACATACATATGTGGAATCACAGCTGGTTCATTCTAAGGGAAAGAGAAAGGCCAATGTCAGGTCACGTGCCAAGCCTTCACATAGACATCGCCCAACATGCAGGTCCCCAGCTGCCAGACCCATCTAAACCCAACTGCAAGCTCCCCAGAAGGGGCTCTTTGATGCCCATTACATTGTGTCAGGCTGCACACTGCCATCTAGCATGCACCACCCACCACACACACACAGCAGTTCTACTCAAATGCAAAATCTCCATCCACAAAAACTGCACAAGTCTCGCCTTTCCCTGACATGTCACTTTGGCCATAAAAGCACTGGACTGGTTACTTTAGGGAGCCAATAAACCCAATATCATGATTTCAAAAAGGAAATTCCAACTGTGCTTGAAGTGAGTGAGGGGTAGTTTGGTAGACTACACCCATTGTGAAATTGTTATTTACTTAAAGGTTAAAATGAACCATTTTGGATATTAAAACAAAGTTTAAGTTAAAGTTTCTGCAATTATACAGGTTGTTCAAGTCAATATTTTAAATTGTTGATCATTTTTAGGGGCAGAAAAACGATCTCGTGGTACTGGAAGCTGTCTAGCACATACATAATCTGCCACTGCTGTGCCTTGATGGATCCGAGGAGTTAACCCATTCCTTTACACACTGGACCCCCCCTTGATCGAGATATCTACACGCCAGTGGCTCTGAAGAACGATGCAGGCGCTACAAAATTGTCGGTAGCGAGTGCTGCGTTGAAAACATACTAATGGAGGCGCTAGTCTCAAAGCGCACGGTAGTGCTGGGTTTGTACCAGCTGCAATGCTTGCTAAGGGGAGCGACACAGGCTGCACCCATTGAGCAGCAAGGATTTGAGTGCGTGTGAGAAAGATAAGACATTGGCGTTATCTGGGACTCGTAATTCGACAGAACAGCTTGAAACACATTCCTCAAACTATTCACTGTAAGTTATACCTCCCAGACAAGGGGTTTTCCTGCCTCGCATGCGTTGTAGTAAAGCACCTTTATCACATCACATGTGGCTGCCACATGTGCACTAGAAGCTACAGTAAAAAGCAGACTGTACTGTCAGACTCGTTAGCTCAAGCACGCTCACATCTAGCAGAGAAAACTCAAGTTAGGACCACAGGGATTACACTCAATGCCAAATCTAAGTGATAGTGGTAATAGCAGCCTCCGGTTCAGTGCCACTCCACCCTGCAACCAGACGATTAATACCAACTTCCGGTTCAGAACCACTCCACCCTGCAGCCGGACAATACTGCCGGCGATCCATCCATGCCCCATACCTCACACTTGGGGCTTGGTGGCGTAGCGCTCCGGAGGCCCTCCTTGGGTGACAGACGAGTAAGCGGGGTCCGCGCTGGCCTGGGCCTTTGGCACCGCTTGCTGGGGAGTCGTGGTCTCGTGTCTGCTGGTCTGAACTCCAGCGGATGTCCCGCTCCTGCACAAGAAACGAGCCGAGGGTCATTGACTTACACAACACACTGCACGCGTGTCACTTCCTCCCATCTACCGGGCCAGTGACGGGTTATCAGTCAAGAACCACTGATGGGCGGGGGTACTTACAGCACATTGGCCGCGACGGCTGCCACGAACCCGGAAAGCAGGAAGAACAGCAGCGTACTCAGGATGGAGGTGATGACGATCATCCCGCCGCTTCTTCGGCCGGGCCACGTGTCGATGGTGCCAGAACTTTTAGCTGAAGAAGGAACTGATCGTTAGGCGTGTGGCACTCCAGCAAGTCACTGCATCAACCACCGCCACTGCCCCACCCAAGCACTTGCAGACGCCACCCACACCTAGAGACTGGAGAAATATGCAAAGCACCCAGGTGCCCCTGGAATGGGCCAGAGGTAGTTCCCAATATACAGGAGGTCCGTATTCATTCTCTTGCAGAGGTCCGGTTCTGCCGACATTGGAAAGCACCCCCGCCGCCCCACCACCCTGCATCAGAGAGCGAGGTTTGCTGTACCCCGCAATGCCTTTAAATACCCTTCAGCTGCATGGCGTTTCTTACCAGCCTTTGTGGTGATTTTATCGGACCAGAGGGTTCGGTCAATACGGACGTTCCCTTTCAATAATCCATAGACGAACCTAAAGAGTAAAGACAACGACATCAATACAGAACCCACACGGGCAACGCGCGTCTACAAATCTCCAAAGGTGTCATGTTTTACAACTCCCCAGCCTCACCTACAGCGGGGGACACAAAGGGAGAGACGCGATAGGTGCAACGCTCACACCAGGCGTGCTGCCTGGTCAGGCCCCTTGGCGACAGCTTTGGGAGGGCAGGCGCTTCCCGGTGCCCGGTATGCTTAGTTCCCGCCCGAGGGGATATTAGAAATGGGGCTGGTCTGTTATCCGTTGCCCCGAACTTGGTGGCCAACGTCTCGAAAAATCACACCTCGCTCGAAGGCATGGGGCACCCCGACACTCCTAGCTGCCTGGGGATATGCTCCAAGGGTAAGAGTTGGAACCCAGTGGCGTCTGCTCGCCTTGGGTAGGGTGACCAGATTTGTAAAACAAAAAACGGACATTTAGCAACACTTTTACATCAACCCATCACACAGAATGACGGCGCTCATCAGCAGCGAATTACAGAGACAAAGAAAACGTGATTTTTAAAGCCAATATCATGCCCGTTACAAACATTGCTGTGCTCTATAACGGGTGCAGTTTCAAAACAGGGACATAAGGTAGATTTCTCGGAATCAGCCAGGACAGCTGGCGAAAATCCGGGGTGGTTTGAAGGGATTTCTCCTTCGCCCCCTAGGACTTCCCCGGCCTGACGGCAGCTCATACCTGTATAGTGTGTTGTTCGCCAGCGGTGGGTTACAGATGCCGCTGAAGTTCGGGTCATTCAAGCAGGTCGTGTGATCCCCCACTCTCACGAGGTACTGCTGCAGAGTGCTGGCCGATGCGCCACCACCGAGGGCCGTACAGTTGGGTACTGCAAACCGCGCTACTATGTACGGCGCCGAGGCGCCTCCGCCGGTGCTCTGGAAACTGCCGAAGCCGTCGAGGTTATTGTTAGAAGCTGTAAACGAAGAGGGCACGCGTTATGTATCACCCAGACTAACGTAACATCCCCGCAGCGGCGAATTTGAAGATGCCACATGCACTGGATACTGGCGTGCAGAGAAGTGCCTTATCCCCATTGAAAGCATCCACCCAACCACACTCATCCAATAACCCACCAGCGTGTGCCCTGGGCACCTGGCTGCTAGTAGGTGGGCACGCCAGGGTTATTTGTATAGCGGTCAGGGCGTCTCTAATATGGCTTTGCAGCACTGAGACCAAGTTTGTGCAAATGGCGTTGACTTCAATGCATGTCGTGCAAGGGCGATTCCCCCAACTGCCCAGAAGGAAGGGTCGGAGACCCAGCTGTGGGACGAAGCAGCTCACATTCGCCGTCTAGAAACCCACCTAGACAGTTCCCACTCGTGACCTGTACTCACCAGACGCCTGCAGTCCATACAGAGCAACATCATAGAGCGAGTAGTCGGGTGTAGCTCCCGCGGCGGTGTCTTTGCTAATGGCGCTGTCAAAGACACAGACCGGTTTCTGCAGGGCAACCGTGGTCAGCGTGGGGTTATTGGCCAACATCAGAGGACTTACAACCTGCGGTGCGGGTTCCTGCCCTGAGAAACAATGGGAGAAAAGAAGCCTCGTCATTCAGAATATGAGACAACCCGCCCTCTAGAATTCAACATAATGAAAGAACTCAAGCAACCACACTAGTATTAACGTGCACTTTTATGAAAATTAGGAGTTACTCCTGAAACATTGCTCCGCTGCTTTGTGTTCAGTTCCTCTTAATAAACCCGTCCAGCTATGTACCCCGTTATACTAACAATCATTGCCTAAAATGGCCAGAACAGACAGATGGGTATGACGCGAGTCACCACGAAGATGCAGTGTGAAATCATGAAAATGCAGATACCACAAGTTAAGCGTGCCTAAAACTTTCGTAAAAAAAAAAAAAAAAACACACCCCACACAATCACCTTTCAGATTAGCGTGTTTGCCACTTGACGGCGCTACCGGCAAACACGACCACTCATACCAGCCATGGAGCGCACAGGCCACCTGAAAGGGGGCGACTCTGAGCCAAGCGGGAGGAGACACTAATGTAACCACATTCTCCCCAAAACCTACTGCGCTCAGACGACGTCATGTCAGAGGACCCGTGCGCTGCATTAGTCCGAGTCCCATTCCTCCGATACAGAGGAAAGGAAATATGAGAAATGCGTTCGAGGGCAAGAGGGGCAGAAAAAGGGGCGTGTGGTAAGTACACACACAAATTAAGCCCAGCACAGAATAAAAGTTATGCCTCCAACGGTCGGTGCATCAAGTTCACATGACAGTAAAACGTGCACAGGTTTCTCGGTGTAAGATGAAAGCAAATAAGGGAAGCTAAACCCCGACACCATTACCCCTTCAATCAAGGTTCTCGAGGTGGAAGTATAACGAGGGCCAGGGTATGGATTTAATAAAAAGAAACCTCCAGCAGTTGAGGCGGGATAACTTTCGCCTTCGTCGTTACCTACGTTTTAAACCCCCCTACTGAAATGTGATTTATCCTTTTCCCAGGAAATTTGAGAAAAAGGGCAATAGCTGGAACAAAAAAAAAGTGGCTTCTTGGGACCACGCAACACATTTCC
Source organism: Calotriton arnoldi (assembly GCA_963921515.1). Classification (NCBI taxonomy): domain Eukaryota; kingdom Metazoa; phylum Chordata; class Amphibia; order Caudata; family Salamandridae; genus Calotriton; species Calotriton arnoldi. The sequence continues at coordinate 1,506,091 of CAWUFW010003744.1, read as the reverse complement.
TCAACACCACAACAGAATCAAAGTTTAAAAAAAAACCCGCACATGGCACAGAACCGAGCTATTTTTACCTGTTGCCACTCACTGCCTTTTAATCCCATTTCGCTTTTACGGACCTCTCCAATTACCCTCTATAATAATTAAAGTAGGGTTGGCGCCTGAACTCACCTAAGGCGGAGCTGACGAACAGCAGGGGCAGCAAGCAGCGGAAGGAAAACATGTCGGGCGAAGAACTAGCACAACGGATTTGGGACTCGGAAAGCAGACCCTCCGTGCAGCTCAACAGCAACTTTCTGCCCGCGTGCTCGGCTTTCTGTAAAGGTCACCTGCCGAGCCCCGCCCACAAACAGCGCAGCCAATTAGAGCCTGCAGCTCGCCTGCTTCAATTACGCGTAGCGCGCGAGGCTCTGGGTGGCGTACAGCTGCTCACCTGGAGCCGCGTCCTATGTGGGGACGCGGGGGCGGTATTCCTTTTTAGGTGGACATTTATTTGAGGAGAGCCAACAAGTATGCGGTGAATCTAGGCTGCAGAGAGCTCCCCCCCCCCCATACATCCTGGACCAATATGAACTTTCCGTCTAAACATTTTGACTAGTTATGTAGTTCCCCCAATTCGGCTACTGCCAAAAACGCCCTAACGCCCTCTAGAAGCCCTGTGCCCACACCTCAGTGTTAAAATTGGACGAGATAACGCAACAAGCCCTGGGTGTGTTTTGCGCAAGATTTACAACTTGAACACAGGCCCCTGCAGCGGACGCCTTCGTCCACTGAGCCACTAGACCTGGCATACACACATCTCTATCTCCCTCTCTCTCTCTATCTCTCCCTCCCTCCCTCTCTCTATCTCTTCCTCCCCCCCTCCCTCCCCTCTCTCTATCTCTCCCTCCCTCCCTCCCTCTCTCTCTGTCTCCCTCCCTCTCTCTATCTCTCTCCCTCTCTCTCTGTCTCCCTCTGTCTCACTCCCTCTCTCTGTCTCCCTCCCTCTCTCTCTCTGTCTCCTCTCTCCCTCTCCCTCCCTCTGTCACCCTTTGTCTCCCTCCCTCTGTCTCCCTCTCCCCCCTCTCTCTCCCTCCGTCTCCATCTCTCTGTCTGTCTCTGCCTCTATCTGTCTGTCCCTGTCTCTGCCTCTATCTGTCTGTCCCTGTCTCTGCCTCTATCTGTCTGTCCCTGTCTCTGCCTCTATCTGTCTCTGTCTGTCCCTGTCTCTGTCTCTCTGCCTCTATCTGTCTGCCCCTGTCTCCGCCTCTATCTGTCTCTCTCTGTCCCCGTCTCTGTCTGTCTCTATCTCTGTCTGTCTCTGCCTCTATCTGTCTCTGTCTGTCTCTGCCTCTATCTGTCCCTGCCTCTATCTGTCCCTGCCTCTATCTCTGTCTCTATCTCTCTCTCTGTCTCTATCGCTGTCTGTCTCTACCTCTATCTGTCTCTGCCTCTATCTGTCTCTGCCTCTGTCAGTCTGTCCCTGTCTCTGCATCTATCTAGCTCTGTCTGCCCCTGTCTCTATCTGTCTCTGCCTCTATCTGTCTCTATATGTCTCTGTCTGTCTCTATCTGTCTCTGCCTCTATCTGTCTCTGCCTCTATCTGTCTCTATCTGTCAGTCTGTCTCTGTCTATCTCTGTCTCTATCTCTATCTGTCTCTGTCTGTTTCTGTCTCTGTGCCTCGGGCAGTGCACACGTACTGTGTCTACACGTCCCCGTCACCAGCCCAGAGACAGCCCCCCCCCACTCTCCCTGTGTCATGTAAAAGCCAGCTCGTTTTCTCTCTGAATTTGCTGCTTCGCAGGTTTTGTGTCCCACCACTGGGCCTGGGGTCACATCTGTCGCTGGCTTTAATTCTGACTCTCACCCCCGAGCTGTCAGATCAAAGCCCCCCTTTGGCGCCAGTCACCCGTCCGTGTAGGTATGCATGCATCAATTATATATAGCGCCAACCTGGCGGCGAGCATTTGTGCGCTGTGCTGCGAGAGCGGAGACCAGGCCTGAGCTCCCTGGCCTTAGCTCAACCCTCTGACTACAGGCTGGCGGGAAACATCACATCACAGGCTCTTAACGCACACCTCACCCGGCTCTCACTCCCTGCTGCCCTCCGTCACCTCACCCGGCTCTCACTCCCTGCTGCCCTCCGTCACCTCACCCGGCTCTCATACCCTGCTGTCCTCTGTCACCCTCTGTCACCTCACCCCGCGTGTGTGGCAGCCCGGGCTGAGACAGCTTTCCGGGCACACACAGCCGCACCCGAGTACTTCACAGGTCTTTAAAAGACCATTTACTTGGGGGCGTGGCTTGACTGGCCATCATGGCGGATGCAGCTTAGCTGAGCTCCGTCCATCCACGCCGTAATCCATCAAATATCCTGCCCAGAGAAGCCTCATCTAGCAGTGCCGATTGCCCCCATCACCTTGGGGACCGGAGATCCCTTCTTTGCGGCGATTGCCTGGGTGACAGCTGAGATTCCAGCGCCGTTTGCCGCTCCTGCTGTTGCGGCCGTCCTGGAGCCTGTGACCCGAGGCTGCGGTGTGGCCCCCGCTCGCTGTTCGGTAAGCGACGTTCGGGGTGGAAGTGCCCTGTGCCCCCCCTGTGAGCCGCATTACCGGAGAGACCTGTGCCGGCGGGAGGAGACCGCTGCCCCGCCCCCTCTACCCCGCGGCCGCCATCTTCCTGGCGCGGGGTCGGAGGTGCGGCGGTGCCTGTCCTGCGGCGCTGCTCGGGCCCCTGCCGAGTGGACCGCAGTGGGATTGAAGCCCCGTCCGCTGTCGGCGAGATCAGACCCCGGAGGAGCTGGCCGTGTGAGGCCCTGGAGACCCGAGGTTGGGCCGCGACCACAGACGGTGAGCGATCCTGCAGCTATCCTTCTCCCTCCCGCCGTCCCTGTGGGTTTTGCCTGGCCGAGAGCCAGACCTTGGGAGCACTGGTGCCCATAAGCACCTCGAGGGCAGACATTCATTGCCTGGGAGTATACGTCGTGGAGGCGAGTCCCTGATTGTCACGCTTGGGGCCCCGGAGACCACTTGACTGAATGCACTGCCGGGTCCTTACTGCCCGGGGGTCGCTGTGTGCCGCCACGAGTGGGCTGTGATCTGTGCTGCGGAGTGCCTGCATCTGGCTGGGGTTCGTGGCCCTGCTGCGCCCCCCGTGTGGGGCTCCCATATCAACCGACCTTGAATACTCGGCCTGACCCTCTGTTCGTGCCCAGTGCCTTGCCGGCCGCTGTGCCTCTTCGGCCCCTGTCATCCTGGTCCCGCTTGGTGAGGCGACTGCCGGCCCGGTTGGTGTGGGCTCCTCGTCCCTTCGCCGGCTGCGTGGCCCGTGGTCTTCCCTCCTGATGGGCAAGGGCGGTCCGGGCGGGGCCGGCCCCAAGCAGGGCACCATTGACCAGTTCACTACGGCTGCAGGGGGCACTGCGAGTGGGGATGGGAGTGGCTCGACTCCGGACAACGTGGCCCTTCTGGTGGCGATTAACAGTGCCCGTGACACGCTAGATGCAAAGATTGGCGCTGTGGGGTCCGAAGTCTCCTTTTTGCGCCAAGATCTCTGCAGGGCAGTGGACCGGATCACTGAGGCCGAAACGAGGGTCTCAACGGTGGAAGATTCCGTGACCTCCCTCCAAAAGAAAGTGAATAAACTCACGGTCATCACGCAGGATCTGGCCTCTAGAGCGGAGGTTGCGGAAGGCCGAGCTCGACGGAACAACCTACGCTTCGTGGGCCTGCCCGAGGGCTGCGAAGGGGTCTCAATGACGAATTTCATCACTAAGTGGCTCATAGCTATTATGCCTAAAGATCTGTTATCCTCGGCCTTCGTGGTGGAGCGGGCGCACAGGGCCCTGGCGCAGAAGCCCCCCCCGGGCGCGGCCTCAAGGCCTGTCATCGCAAAGATCATGAACTATGCCGACCGTGACGCCATACTGCGATTCGCCAGGTCACAGAAAGACAGTTTTGTACACGAATCCCGCTCTATCATGATATTTCCGGACTATACGCGCCTGGTTCAACAACAACGCCAATCCTTCATGGCTGCGAAGCGCAGACTCAGAGAACTGAACATACAGTACATGCTGCTGTATCCAGCCCGGATGCGCGTAATATACAACTCAAAGTCGTATTTTTTCGACACCCCTGAAGCGGACTTCACTTGGACTGATGAGCGCCCACAGCTTCGGGCGCATTCTCCATCGGCCTTAGACTCAGACTCCTTCCGTGGCTCACGGAGTCAGCGGCCACGACGTACCAAGTCTCAGAAGCGGCGAGGGTCGGACAGGGCGTCAGCGAGCCCTGGGCGGCCGCCCTGAAAGATCCGGATTATCCCACAGCCCACATGGCAATCTGTAAGACACTGACAATGTTTGAATCCACATTAGTAATGTTGTTCTCTGGGCGGGCGGGGGAGCTTGACTATGGGCTGCTAAGCCAAGGACCTCTTGCACCCCCAGTTTTCTTAGAGTTATAGGGTGGGGTGGGAACCATTGGTGCGATACTCGGGGCCCCCCGTTGGGGGTCCGCTATTATCCGCACCGCGACAGATGCTCCTTGTTCCTGGTAGTGTCGGGTGGGGGTGGGGGGCATTTCCTTTTGGATTGCAGTTTTATGGTGTTTTTATGTTTTTGGTACATGCAGACGGTGGGCTATTTTCCACATTTTCTTCTATGCAGATCTCCTCGCTTTATCCAACCCCTCCCTGGGACTAGATGATGCCCGGTGAAGTAGACCCCCACGGAGACCTAACGGTGGTCTCATGGAATGTTCGGGGATTACTGAATAAAGTGAAATGAGGCGCAGTCCTACGACAGGCGAAGAGGTATGGGGCAGATATCCTGCTCTTACAAGAGACCCATTTATTGGGGACAAAGGTCCCGTGCCTCGCCCGCTTCGGCTTTTATCACATTTACCATGCAGGGTTCACGAGGGGTTCCAGGGGAGTGGCTGTCCTTATCCACCGCAGGGTTCAGTTTCAATATATAACACATAGAGCAGATCCCGGGGCCGATTCCTCTTCGTCACGGGTAAGATATATGGGGAACAGACCACCATTGGCAGTATCTATGCCCCCCGCCACTAGGAGCTACTTTTGTTGAAAATCTTTTGGGGGTATGGGGAGCCATTCCAACGGGTTTGACCCTGATGGGGGGCGACTGGAACAACACCATGGGGCCTTTAGACCGACAGCGCAACTTAAATTCCCCTCAACCATCGGGTCCGACTAAACTTTATACACTGGCATCAACACTGGACTGGGCTGACATATGGCGAGAATTCCACCCTACAGAGCGGGATTATACATACCTTTCGACGGTCCATGGGTCGCAATCCCGATTAGATTATTTTTTGTCCCCGGGTGTTTCTTCATAGATTTTCACAGATACAGCATCAGCCCCGCGGTCTGTCCGATCATTCCCCGGTTGCAATGCGATTTCATACATGCTCACGCAGGCCCCCATTCCGCTGGAGAATGTCCCCTGGCACCTCCGTAGTCCTGCTTATCAAGACATGCTTAATACTGCGATCACTACCTATTTGGCAGACAACGGTCCCTCGGCCCCTTCGTGTACCACTCTCTGGACCGACCGTCCGAGGTCATGAAATTAGCTATCGCACAAAAGAGAAACGTACCCACCGCGAGCAGCTTGATACCCTAGAGGCGCGCCAGGCGACCCTGTCTTCCCAGCTCAGTTCCAATCCCAGTCCCATCCTCCGCCGCAATCTGATCCTTGCACAACAAGAGCTGCGTCAATACCTATTAAATGAAGCCAAGGAGATTTGGGAGGCGTCACAGCATCGGATATATCTGTGGGGTGATAAATCCAGTAAAATGCTCCATAGACTGTGTCAAGCAGATGGTGCCCCGGCCATTACACCTACCATTCGTGGTTTGGACGGGTCCCTATACACGACACCGGGGGGGGGGTGGCGGGGGAGTTTGCGAGGCATTTCACATCCGTGTACGCCCGGCAGGAGCAGATCTCTGCCGAACTCATTGCGGAGTTCCTAGTGGACATTCCGCCTCGCCGGCTCCCCGACTCCGTCCGGGAACGGCTGGAGACCGCAATCACACTCGATGAACTGACCGGCGCCCTCTGTGCGTTGCAGCCGGGTCGTGCCCCGGGTCCCAATGGGTTCCCCATGGAATTCCTTCGATCCCATATACCTCTTCTAGGGCCTCATTTATTGGCGACCATCGCGGACGCTACGGACGCGACAATTCTACCGAGGGACTGGCGACCCGCGGAGATTGTGCTGTTTCTCAAGCCTGGCCGACCTCCGGAAGACCCGTCTTCTTACCGCCCCATCTCCCTTATCAATTTTGAACCCAAATTACTAGGGAAGGTCCTGGCTGATCGCTTCAGGGGGTGTATCACGGACCTGATCCACCCTGATCAGTCGGGCTTTATGCCACAGAGAGCCACTAGACACAATATTAGACGAGTCCATAACGCCATCGCTGCTGCCCCTACCCTTGGCCGACCCGCTGCCCTATTATTAGCTGATATAGACAAAGCATTCGATTCGTTGAGCTGGGTCTATCTTTTTCAATTGCTTGAGGCAATCAACTTTGGACCCCGCTTCCTGACATATATACGCCTGTTGTATACAGATTTGACGGCATCAGTTCGGATTGCGGGACATCGTTCTCGCCCTTTTCCGATTCAGAGGGGTACCCGTCAGGGCTGCCCACTGTCCCCATTGTTGTTTGCCCTAGCAGTCGAGCCGCTGGCGGCCTGGGTCAGAAGTGACCCAGTGCTCAGGGGGTTTGACTGGTCCCGATCACGGTCAAATCGTATAGCATTATACGCTGATGACGTTCTCTTCTTCATGACAGACCCATGGTACTCAGGACCCCGCATACTGCAAATTCTTAGGGTATTTGGTGGCACCACGGGCCTCCACGCCAATCCCGCTAAATCCATCCTCTTCCCAGTGTGCGGACACCAAGGCCGTGAAACATGGGCCGCACAGCTCTCCCGGGCCACAGATGGGTTCAAATATTTGGGGATCTACATCTCCCCCTGCCCCAAGATTTCATGGACGCATAATATCACCCCATTGTTAGTCAGTCTCAAGAATGAAACAACGATATGGTCCGCTCTCCCTCTATCGGCGCTCAGCCATCTTTAAGATGGTTTCTCTGCCTCGGATCCTATACCGCCTCCAAAATTTTCCTTATCCTCTCCCTCGCGCTTGGTTTGCACAGGTGAATGCAATACAAAACAATTTCCTCTGGGGTGGTGGTGCCGTTCGCGTGGCACTCCGCACATGTGCACAATCTACATATTGTGGGGGGATAGCGGCAGCGGATATCTATTCATACTATATTGCGTCTCACATTCTTGTAATTAACGAATGGTGGTATAATTCTCCTACCGATCCAGCATATGCTATTGAGCATGCTGCAATGGAACAAGTCCCTCTGCTCCACTTGCTATATAGCTCCACACGGCTCAACCATCTACCACCGGCTGGTAGGGTAGCCATACAGTTATGGAGGGCCAAGACCAGACAAATGGGATGGAAAGGGAAACTTACTCGTCAAACCCCCCTGTGGCACGGTACACACCTCAGAACTGCTACCGCATTGAGTGGGTTCCGGGGATGGGACCTGGTGGGGATTTCGACGCTTGGGGACGTATTGAGGGGCACTATCTTAAAATCATTTCAACAATTGCAGACAGACTTTGACCTCCACAAGTCACAATTTTTTAAATTTCTACAGCTCCGTCACGCGCTCTCCCCCCAGATCCGAAATATAGAGGTTCTCCCCGAATTCCAGCCATTGGAAGGCCGCCTGCTTATGGGGGACCTTGGACTACACAAAATCAGACAAATATACCAAACACTGACGACCCACAATCCCACCACTCTCGACAAAACCCGACTGGCCTGGCAGGCAGACATTCCTGAATTAACGGACGATGATTGGACTGAAGCAATAGCCAGCCCGAGGGGCGCGGCAGTCTCCACACGCTACAGGCTCATCCAGTTTAAATACTTACATAGAATATATTACACTAGGGTACGACTGTGGCGAATGGGGGTCATCCAGTCCCCGGTGTGTTTGCGGTGCGACAGGGAGGATGGGTCCTTCCTACATACGGTATGGGCCTGCACGGCCCTGCAGCCCTTTTGGAATAGGGTTCGGTCATGTCTCAGTGAGGTGCTGGGGTGGGTGCTTCCACTTGACCCACAGCTGTTTTTATTGCACTCTTCTGACGACATCGGGGGGAACCGCTATAAACAGCATCTGCTGTTCCTCGCCCTTACTATTGCCAAGAGGGACATTGCACAGGGGTGGAGGGCGTCATCTCCCCGACTATAGGCAAATGGAAGAACGCCGTAGACACATGTATGGGAGCCGAGATTGCAGTTTTTGAGGCCCGGGGTTGCCCCAGGAAACATCGCAAGATTTGGTCACGATGGGCGACATATCGCGGAATTGACCTACCCTGAGGAGGACCTATGAGTGGCACCCTCCGATCCCTGCCAAGTATCACCCCCTGCTATATCATTTGATTGTCTTATTGCCTTGTTGTAACGTATATTTTGACTCTGCTGCATTATGTGCTATATCACGGAGATTGACCACTGTCTGCATATTGTTTGTAGTATTGTTTTGCCTGCATGTTTGGCGGGTAATGTTTATTATCATGAAAATGGTTATCGATGCAAAACTTATCCCTCTGCTCACGCATGTTATGGTAGGGCAAACGCCCGATATACTGCAAAATAACCAAATAAAATTTGTTATTAAAAAAAACCAAAAAGACCATTTACTTGTTAATGAGGCTTTGTTGTGTTTCACCTCTTCTTAGCGCCCCTGCATCTCCACTCTGACTATAGCTGGAATCGCCCGGCCCCCATAGATTAGAGTCTCTCGGAGTCCGCGCTGCTGCAACCGGCGGTGTTTGCTGACACTCTTTAAAAAAAACAAAAAAACACAGGTACGATGTCTGCAAGGTCCGCGGGCCGCCAAGGAAGGCTTGCCGGGCCGTACTATGAGTACCCGTGGAGTAGGCCCTCTCTTAAGGGTTATTCTAAACTTTTTTCTTTCACGCCTCCTGTTTCCTGAATCTGTTTTTGTTGGCTTAAGGACTTTGTGCACTTTGCCACTGCTAACTAGTGCCAAAGTGATTATGCTGTCTCCCTAAAACATGGTAAAATTGGCTTACACATGATATGCACATTTCATTTACGTGTACGCCCCTAGTAAAGGGGTACAAAATGTACCTAGGGCATGTAAATTAAATGCTCCTAGTGGGTCTGCAGCACTTATTGTGCCACCCATTTATGCAGCCCCATAAAACTGAGCATGCAAATTACAATGAACATAGTAACTACAGAACTATTTTTTTAAATTACAAAAGCTTACATTAAGCATACAAACTCAACTTTACGAGGCCCATAATGCTACAAAGTCCTTTAGACCTGCATTTAACATGGTGTTTTAAGAGCTGATGTTAATCTGTATTCACTTTACCAAGATGTTAACCGAAAGATGCAAATAACCTCACAGAGCAGCGCCCTTTGGTTTATAGTATACTACATCTAAAACGGAGTGGATTACCCTCCACTTCTCTGGAGGTAGGAGGTGCCAGTTTTTCTTTTTGCAACACAGGGTGACATTATAATGAGGGTGGGTTTTAAAAAAGCGCTACAGGTTTCTGCTTTTATCTGACCCTCATTTCTCATGTTACTTTGTAAAAAAATAAACACACAATTAAATTACACTTCTAATATTAAACCAAGAGCAGGGCGCCACTGTGCACTGTTTACTCAAAAAACTGAAAATAAACAAAAGATTTGATTTTCCCTCCAAGAAAACTATTGTTTCCAGAGTTTGTGGTGTTGGTTCCCAAAACATCACATTCAGTGAAGAAACTACCACCACCTTCTAGGCTCCACAGAGTCCAGTGGAAGGGAGCAGGACTGTGACAAGAACTTTAACCTTCGTTCACACAAAAGGTCCACAGCAGACTGGGAGGGGTGAGGAGAATAACTCCACAACCCCTCAGTTTCCTGGGACCAGAGGCATTTGGGAGTTTAGTTTCAATACCGGGAGGTGGAAAGCAACATAAATAACATCTGTGGGCTCTGCCTGCAATGAGCTTGCACTACTGTACAATGAAGACAGAAAGAAGACCGCACAAGAGGAATGAATGCCAGGCTAATCTGCTTTGTTTACCATAAGTGGACAAATCTTGCTTTCTCCCTCTCCACACCTCCCCTCCCATTTTTCACGGACTCTCCCGCCTGCTGCTGCCAACTCCCAAGTGTATACAGTAGCCACATTAAGGCCTGTTAAACATAAGTAAAATAAAGTATACAGAAGATTTAAATCACTTCAAGAGAGCACATTTTAGTGATCCGAGGGCGGGCTGTGACGAAACAGCCACTTCCTTTTAGTAAAACATTAATCTTTACTTACATTAAGACACATTAATACATAGCACACATACATGCCCAGACTCAGCCTTCTACCTTCTGCAGCTGTAGTAGAACTGTTGGAATTCCACATGGTAAAATAAAGCTCTTCGAACACGGACTCCACTGATTTCACTGTATTTGAGTAGAGTTCTGCAGATCGGGCAGATTATATCTCCTACTGGTTAGTAGATGTAAAATCACACAAGGCAAGCAGCCTGAATGTGTTCAACTACCGGAACATAGCCAGCCATGTCGCTGCTGGGGCGGAGCTGCCGAGAAAAGGCAGTGTAGATAAGCCTTCCAGCAAGTTTTTTTTTTTTAAAGAGCCTCCTATTGAAATGAAATGTAGAATTGGAAAAGCTGATTCACCACGCCTCCTCCCAAAAACCATTACCAGTGTAAAAAAAAATGCAAAAGCTGTTATCTGAGCGTGTTAGACTTGGCATCTTTTGGCGTGTTTCCCCTGACTTTTTGCTTTCTGACCTCCCGGTTTTGACTCTGTTTTTGCTGGTGTAATGATTCTGCGCACTTTCCTCACTGCTGTCCAGTGGGAAAGTGCAAGTGCTCCTGTATAAAATGCGTTATGGATTGGTGTTTCCATGATTGGCCTATTTGGTTTATGTGTCAGTCCCTTGTAAAGTGCACTGCGAGTGCCAGGGCCTATAGACCAAATGCTGTTGGTGGGCTGCAGCACTGGATTGTGCCACCCACGCAAACAGCCCGTAAAGTGTAACTCGGGCCTGCCAACGCAGAGCCTGTGCGCAGCCTGGGGCTGCCATGTCGACTTGGCAAGTGCACACACTTGCAAGTCCCTAAACCTTCCCTTTGCTACATGTTAGTCACCCCTAAGGTAGGCCCAAGGTACCCCTGTGGGCAGGGTGCGGTGTATGCGAAAGGTAGGACATGCCCGGGTGTGTGCGGCATGTCCTGATAGTGAATTACAGCCTAGTTCGTTTTCACTATTGCAAGGCTACCTGTTCCCCCTAGGCCAGAACGGGCAGTTTTGATTATTACAGCTTATAATCCTAACTGACCCGGGAACATGGTAGGAATTCGGAGTTTAGTATGCCTGGACTCAGAATGATAAAATGCATCTTTTAGTGAAGTTGGTTTTAACATTCTGTGTTTGAAAATACCACTTTTAGAAAGTGGGTATTTTCTTGTCTAACCATCCAAGCCTGCCTCTGAGAGGTTGTGTATTCCTTGTCTGGAATGTGAGTGACAGGGGCTGGGGGATGCCAGGAGACAGGGTGAGTCAGCACAGGGCTGAATAGCAAGATCTACATGTAGATGGGTGGGAGGGGTCGCACCTGGGCCCTGAATAGGACAGTGCCTTCCCTCCACAATGCTGGCTCCACCTCCTGTGGTGCGTCTGATGTCCCTGGCCTACTCACTGAAAGAAGGGACGGAGACTTGTCAACAAAGTGCTCCAGAACTGGTTTGGACTAGGCAAAGGCCTCTCTGCCTTCAGAGAACAAAGGAATTTGGGATATAAATATTGGGGCCCTGACCCCATGAATTTAGATCTCGCTGGAATCAAGGAACCTGCCAAGACGAAGAGCTGGAAGAGCTGCCAGGAGGAGTACTGCCCCTTTGCTGTGTTGTTGCTTTGTTGGGTTGGCCTGCAGCTGCTGCTTCTGCCTTGGGCAGTGAAAGGACTGGACTGAACTTTCTACAAACTTGTGCTGAGTATCTCCAAGGGCCTGGAACCGAGCTGGCCTCCTGTTAAGAAGTCTCAGGGACTACAAAGACTTCACAAGCCTCTGGGTACCGCTTCTGGAACGCTGTTTCAGTTGCCACAGAGGAAGGGAACTGCAACCGACTCCGTCAACCGAGTCCATCCCTGGCCGGTGACCTGTTTGCACCGCAGACCGCATCGCCCCGCTCGCATCGCAACCCTGGTCTCACCGTGGGCGACGTCTGACGCCGCCAACATCGAGCCGCTGCTTGCACCGTGACCTGTGGGCACCGCAGTTCGCATCGCATCGCTTCACTGAACCAACCGGACCCGACCGACGCGGTCGCCTGCAACTGGCTCAAGAGTCGTGACCGCACCGCATTTGGGGCACCGCTCGCACGTCTGCGACGCACCGCTCCGACTCGCACCGCTGTCCGACGCCAGCTCCCGCACTCCGGCTTAGTCGCCTGCATCGCAACCTGTCAGCACCGCATCGAGCATCGTCTCACCCTGCATCGCACGCCTTGGACTCACCGACTCCGTCTGCACGACGCTCATCGAGCCGCTGCCTGCACCGCATCGAGGACACCGCACCTTGCATCGCTCCGTCTTGCACCGCAACCGCGACTGAACGCCGACCGGCTCGTACACTCCGTACCAGCCACAACGAGAAAGGTACTGTAACTGAGTCTGTTCACGACTCTGCTGGCCCGTATCGACGCGGTCGGCTGGAACTGTTAGACTCTGGGGTTTTCAGCATTACGGTAGGCTCGGACGGAGCTACCGACTCGTACGAACTTTGCTTTTGTGCTATTCCTGCAAAGAAGAAGTTACCGTATCAAGCATTCATTCGTAAAGTATAGTATTGTGGATTTTTGTCGTAATTGGTCTTGTCTTGAGTATATAAATATTGGTTATTTTTCTAAACTGGTGTGGTGTCCGTTTGTAGTGCTTACATGGTATTACTGTTGGTTATGTGCAAATGCTTTACACACTGCCTCTGAATTAAGCCTGACTGCTCGTGCCAAGCTACCACGAGGGTGAGCAGGGGTTACTTCACGAGTGTAACACCCTTACCCTGACTAGGAAGAAGGGTCCCTACTTGGACAAAGGTGCAAGCCCTTGCCAACTAGAGATCCCATTTCTAACAGAGCGCATTTGTCTTTGCACGCCAAATGAGGGAAAAGAAACAAGCACAGAAAAATCACCAAAACAGGATGGCAAGCTCAATTACTATAGCGTGAAAATGCACGCCTTGGCAAAGAAGGCAGCGGGAATAGGAGGGAGTAAAAAAAATAGTACCGGTATTAACGCGGACGGCGACTTATCAAGGAGAATAAATCTGTACTTGAGCGGTGCTCCCGAGGTAGAAACGGAAGTGATCCATCAGGTGCGTGATCCAATTCGGAGGCTGGAAACATGAGGGACTTTGGTGTCAGCGTATGGCAAGCAGCAGGCGGGATATCACTCTGTAGAGTAGTTACAGCAGGTCTTGCACAGCGCATGCGCGCTGATGCTCGACCTAAAAAGGTGGAGGGCCGGATGCAATTGAAACAAGCATTTGCATTGCAATAGGTCTCGCATTACTGAATGTTTGAACTTTTGGCATTGCTAATAATAATGCAACGACAAAAACTTTAATTGATGTGAGACCTATTGCATTGTAAATGCTTGTTTTAAACAGGCATTAGAGTGAGACAGCACACAATGATCCAATGGCAATTACTAGTTGAAGACAAATCGCATATAGAACATTAGGTACTATAAACTGCAATTATTTATATTGATTAAGAAGGCCCATGGCTGCATTCAGCACATGCATATCACAATTCAGTCTCTTTAGTGAGAAGTAATACCTTACAACAGCTGTTTTAACAGAATGTTCCTGACCTTAAAAAAAAGGGATGCCTAAAATGTTGGCAGGGAGGCAGCATCCTGAATCTAGGCCGTATGAATGTCACTTCATTGTTTAACTGAAAGAAAAAAAAGCGGAACTATAACTAACTCCTAGCCAATGCTGCAACAACATTCTGCCAGCTAAGCAAGCTGAGGAAGAAGGGATGCAACTACTGCAAATTTGTAAAAATAAAGGATACCCTAAAGTGTACCATCTGTTCACTACATAAGGACACAAAACTGAAATGCAATTGCTTTATGTAGCTAGAAACATGTTGTTGCAGTGATGCACAGTAAACACACACACAACGTCCAAAAGTGAAAGGCAGCTTCAAATGACGCTCTGTTCTGCCTGTATCCTAACAACATTTTAGCATCTGGCTACTGCGTGTAAAGACACGAGTGGGATATAAAGGTAACTGCTATACAAAAAAAGTCTTTAGACTCAAAGAAACACCAACCTCAACGATGCGTTATTATATTAATGCCCCACTTTGCACCCAGTTACTGATCAATACAATGAAATACCTTCCAAGTGCCTGTTGCTGCAGAGCCGGGCTCCAGCTCCCTGGGAGGGCTGGGTGGCTCACTCTGCGGGTAATTGCCTGCTGATTACATTTGAGTCTCCCACAGCCAAGGAACAGAGCGGACAAGACCAAGCATGTGTCCGAATGGGTGATTAAGGATGTCTTGTGGCGCACCTGAGGCAGGCTCCGCCCTCACATACATTTACATGCTGCACACACACATGGCTATCGTGTCGGACTGGGACAAAAATTATGCCCTGACACCAAAATAAAAGTGGCCCTCATTCACATATCAAGGAAGTTTTGAACCTGTAAAGACAAGCTGTGTATATATTTTGCAGTTGAAGGGAGACTGCATGCATATGTATGTCGATTCCATTGTGTGAAAGCAGCATGGGTCGCAAATTTTATACGGTGTCATTACAACCCAAATTAATGGCACTCCTTGTGTTGACTAATGTACGATAAAAGGCCGAGCTAGCCCTGTGGATTTAAACCAGTAACCTCAATGTCTCACCAACACCTGCAGCAAGCATGCTACCCAACTGAGCTACCGCGTGTTCTTCCGTCATGTCACCTCTTTGGTCCCGTTCACACTCTGGAGTAAGACCAGTGCTTCAAACTGAAATGTAGAAACAAGAGTACACACCATCCCACAGCACCAGCCTGGTACTGTGAAGTGCCTGTACTCTCCCTTTGAAAGTATTGAGAACCTGCTGAGAAGTGCTGGTACTCCATTTCGAATTAAAGAAGTGCAGTACTCGGTATCCCGACTTGACCACCATGTGTGATTCTGTGCACAACACGTTTATCTCACCGCATGTCTCTTTCATCAATGAGCTAACAATGCTAACAGTAGGCGCTACAAAAATACACCAGACTGGCACCTGTACAGGTGCTGGGCTACGGTATAGGAATAACTGCCACGGACAAAGTAAAAGTTGGAAGAAACGTCTTACCTGCCGAAGGGAGAGCGGCAGCAGCAGCTAATACAGGACCCCACACAAGACTCCCAGCTCCTGCACAGGGGTGAGGGGGGTCACCCTTGAGGAAGGCGATCAGGCTCTCGGCATCGCTGCCCAATGTGGTTGCAGCAGAGCATCTGATCATTTAAAACAAGTGGAGAGCTTCCCATTGTCCATGTTGTACTGTGATCGCTTGGACATGTAAAAAAACCATCAGACAATGTGATGTCAAATTAAAATAAGGACATTTGTTTTATAGTGCATGATACATTATGGTTAGTTTAAATGACTCAATCCAACACTGTAGATAAAAACTACCTATACCAGAATGCTTTTGGGACGTCATGCCAAAAAAAAAGAAAAAAACACTGCAAATGAGTATTAAAATAGAATAAATCAAAAACGACATGTCATCAGTAGAAATAATGGACCACCATGAACATGATATAAAAAAAGAAAAGCGTGCCTCTAATAATTAAATAATTCCAACTAAAACATGAGGACAAACGGAAATAGGTAATCGGCTCTCAATATCTGTCAAGCTGATAAGATAAAAAATGGAAATGGCAGCACACACAAAATGCGTGCCCAAATCTCATCAGAAACGGAGCTGAAGCCAGTAGAAACGAGAAGCTATTGCCTAAAAGGTATTAACAAAGTGCAGGCGGCTGCGCGGGACACATCGCGCTACAATCCGGAGAGCAGGGCACAAGTCCTATAAAAAGAAGTTGGGGGACTGACCAAGTCAGACACTATGCAAGTGACATCATGACGCGTGCCATGACGTCATGACGTAGCGCTATAAAAAAAAATAATGCTATTTAAATTATTTGTGTAAATACTGGGACAGACCACCCCATCTGACAGTCTTACAGTGTCTGCACTTATATAGAGAGACAGAACAAAGGTAGAAGCATGCCTCTCTTGTGAAGAGATAGCAAGCTGTGTGCCTTTGTTACCCCTCCGGTGCATTTACATTTAAGTGTGAGGTTCCAACCAGGGCCGGACTGGGAACCGAAACCGGCCCTGGCAAACTGCTCGGCTGGCCCCCCCTGGGGTGAGGGGGGTGCAGCCGAGCAGTTTGCTGGGGCCGATTTTGTTACAGGCGGCCGATATTGCCGACCCCGGTAACAAAATCGGCCCCCCAGGGGCCCAAAACCGGCCCCCACCCTAGCGGCCCACCGGGGAAATGCCCGGTGCCCGCTACGGCCAGTCCGGCCCTGGTTCCAGGACGCCTCCAGTCAGGATATACAAACAAAAGGATGCCGGATGGCCCCTTAACTTCGGCCCAGCTGGAGGTGAAAAAAGGCTCTCTCTCTCTGCCTGCACGTTGCTGCTGGAAATGGAAAGCAGACAACGTGCAGGCGCTGCTGAACCTGTCCCGGTGTCTTACACTGGGACAAGTTCAACATATTTCTGTGGGGCCCAACTTCTTGGCAGGGGGGACGGCGTCCACCCTGTGAAAATAGTGGGTGGATGCCATGTACCTGCGTGTACCCCGACACGTGCCCTGGCGGAGAGGCAAAATAATTAGTATCTTTGTCTCTCACATTTAGGCAACAAAGTATCAAACAGAAGTAAAAGGAAACACGCATTCGTCTAAAGTATGACTGCTGTCAGAACTAACAGAAATCTTCCAATGAAGCGCTGAGGCAAGTAAAACAAAAGTATAAAAAAGCTCAACAATTCATGTAAAAACTGAGCTAAATGTAAGACCAATTGGGTAGCAAAAATCTCTCGTTTTCGCTTTCTAATAGATAAAGGTAGGAGAGTCCACTGAACAAGAGTTAAGGAAAACAGTGTGTAATAGCAAACACTTCAGATATTAAGATAAAATTCCGTTAGCTTTATATTTAATTTACAGTTTAAACCGGACTTGGTCCTGAGGTGACCTAAACTAAAGAGGTCGAAACGCGTCCACTTTTAAGCACTCTGAGGAAATTTATCAAAGCATAAGTTAAACATGCAATCTGAGGCAACCAACAACTTTGTTTGGTGCCCCTTTTTTGACAAATTAAGCAGTGAATATAACCCCTTTTGTATTGCAGGCATTCATGAGTCTCATCTAGAGTGACATTAAGCACAGACTCTTGCTTGTAAAGTTCAAGACTGGTTTACTTTAAGATTCTTTTGTTTATTTCAAATTCCTGTTGAATATGTATTATGTGTGATAGTATGACTATGTCAAGTCAATGTCAAGTCAATGTTTTTTGTAACATGTTAAACTTTTGTGAAATAAATATTGTCATTGTGTTTTGAACAAAGCCCAAGTGGGCATGTACACCCTTTGATCTACGTAATCTAATGAGTTTGACATTCGGAAAATGGTGAAAAAATAATTTAAAAAACTAGTGGTAAAAAAAAATCAACGTATCAGGAACTCATAAACCTAAACCCGAAAAGATATGAGTGTGGTAAATAATTCCAGCCCAGGTATATTCAAGTTTATATACGTTTAGAAAGTTGGCATTTTCTTGTCCCAACCATTTGGTGCCTGCAGCCTGTATCCTGGGTCACATGACTGGGTGTAGCTGGCAGTTGGTCATTGTGTATTACCCCCAAACAGTGAGTCAAAGGGGGAATAAGTGTTGGCAGAATAGGCCGTCTCTGACGTGACAAGATGGAGCTGACACCTGCTGCCATCTGCCACATTTACACATCACAAAAAGGAGAAATTCTGAAGATTTGGACTCTTCTCAATAGCATGCAGGCCTGTCTGTGCCAAGATCTTGCTGCCCACGCCACCCGCAAATGCAAAGCTCCGGGGAAGCCGACTCTTCAGGCTACAGTGACCACCAGCGCGTGACCTGCACTTCATGCTACAGCTGGGGTGACCACCAACGCAAATCTCCAGCAACAACCATCCGCGATGCCAAATAGGATGTTTGTGCTACAACAGCGACTGTCCATGACACCCGGCCTGCTCCTCGTGCTACCACAACAACCATCACAATGCTCTCCCTGCTGTTCGCGGCCGCCTCCACCTCAAACTGGATTCTTTGCGCTGGACTTTAGAAGGTAACTTTTTCAGTGGGACTTGCCTGGTCCCTGTATTCAACGCGCACTCCATTGCAGTCAGCCTGAAATTGTGACTTTCGCATGACCAGATAACCATGAGTGAGGCTTTGTGCTTTTAGGGGCTATACTTACCTGAACTCTACTGATTGGATTTTTGTTGTTTTGGCCTCAAATAATTTATTACATTTTAATCAATTTTTTAGATTTCACCTGCACAGTGCTTGCGCTGTACTTGTGAAATCTATTGCTTTTAATATAAACTTAAAAGGAGCTTACATCCCGCCCCCTCTCTTTCCCGGCTTTTCAGTGGTTCCTGTGCGTCATTTACTTTTCCTTCATTTCTATTGGCTGTAGCATATTTTCCTGAATTTACCAATGCTTGTTCTTTGTCTGCTTCTCTTATCAGTTTCCCATAGCCAAAATACTGTTAACATCTGCTTTGGTGGAACTATTTTTCTTAAAGTTTTGCCACTTTTTGCTTTTTCGTCTTGCAGCAGATTTGTTTTGGGCAACTTATCACCCAGAGAGATTAAGTGATTTGCCCAGAATCACAGGAAGTTGCGCTGCCGAGACTTGAACCGGGCTCTCCAGCTCGCAAGTCAGCAGCTCTGGCCACTGCACCACATCCTATCCACTCCTGTGATGCTTGTTCTCAAAGGGCTATGCTGCCCCTGCATGCCTCCACATACACATTTTCTAAGAGCCCCAGTTTGAAACTACATTCTGCACTGTAGTCATGCTGACTCCATTGTAACTCGGCAAGCAGCAAAACTCAAGCAATGCATGATGGCTGGTGTGCAATCTGTTATGACTCCTTTTAACGCAATAAGAATAAAGGCTGGTCGGGCTTTAAGGAGAAACTAGGTAGAAGGTAGAAAGAGGACTGCTGCTCCCAATTGCTTCTGTGCCTTCTGTCCACGGGCACGAGCCATTAGACAGATATGCTCCAGCCGTCGGCGTGTTTGTAAGGGGATGGCTATGCAGTGCTCTGCTACACACCCCGCTCCCTTGGAGTGTGCCGGTACCATTTGTTGAGACAGAACATAATATGCATTGTGTGGGAAATGCACATTGGGACCAGCACAGATCTGCACAAGGTCTTTGTGTGAAACTCCTGCAAACTCTTGCAGGGGCCAATACAGGAAAATACAAAGGTCAGCTAAACATGTATTCTGGCCCATTCATTTTTCCACGTACCATTTGAAATAAATATTAATAAAAATATGTAATCCAACCTTTATTACGATAAGAAGTGCGAGGCAAAGATGGTAGGATGCTTTAATATGAAATATAAGGTAATATTAGTACTACAACATAACACTTAGCGCTTGTGCAGTCGGGAGGTGTGGGGTACAATTATGTCTTTCTTGGAAACAATCTTGTTAAGCGACTGTGAAGTGTCATCAGAGGATGTCGTGATCCGTGTGAAACATGCCTCCTGTGATGGGGTTCATGGGATTGGCCATACTTTGATCACATACTTGTGAACCACTGTGCCAATATGTCAAGTCGCTCTCCACTTGTGCTGAAATTTAGTCAAAACATTTGTTTGCACTATTTCTTGAGAGCTTACACTGATGACCTTTCACACTGCCTTTCCCAGCATTCTTTGGGATCACTTAGACCGTGGCGTGGGAAGGTGCACAGTGACCTACTTGTTAGAACATTACCCACTGCACCCCGTATTGACTCATAGAACAGTTTGGCTTTGCCAATAACATTACTAAACAGCCTTAGTTCGAAAGTAATCACAGTTGGGGGCCACTGATGCAGCTTGATTTATCGCAATATCTTATTCATTTCTAACAAGAAAATGTGTTTTACCCATCCCCCAAGGAGGTGGGCATACGCCTGCGATTCAGACTAATACAGCTCAAGATCCTACACAGGGCCTACTACGCATGTACCACCCAGGTGAAAATGGGGATGCTCACCTCGCCACTATGCCCTAGAGGGTGTGGACAGGAGGGTACATTCTTCCACCTGCTGTGGGAGTGCCCACTACTCCAACAATACTGGACAGCAATACTAACGACCATGGGGGAAGTTTATAATATAGAGGAAAACAAATCACCAAGATGGTGTCTGTTAAATATCTGGGGAGACTCGGACCTCACAAACACTGAGCGCTTGTGGGTAACACTGGGATTCATGATCGCAAAATGTAATATTGCAAGGAAATGGAGAACAATAGATGCCCCGACGTTGATGAAATGGAAAACGGATTTAGACTGGTGTATGCATGCGGAAAGGGCGGTCTATGAGAGCAGGGGATGCTCACAAAAATAGACAAAGGTTTGGGGGAAATGGAATGAATATCGGGAAATGTTGTGTAGTCCAATTGCTCGACAGGATCAGGGGCAAGAGACAATATAACCGAAGGAGAGAACAGGGCTGGGATAGGGGGGAGAATCTGGAAGTTGTCAACTATTATAATAAGATCGCTAATGACTTATCAGTTTGTTTGAGAATTGCTAGACTATTATGATATGTATCTTGTAAAGGGGTGGCTTGTTGTTGCTTTAATAAAAAGATTTATAATTAAAAAAAAAAAAATTCAAACACAACCCAAAAGAGAATGTTTGTTTGCTCAAACGGATAAAAAGTTCAAGTGATTTATCCAGAATCACAAGATGTTGCGCCGCCGAGACTCGAACCGGGATCCTCAGCTTTCGAGTCAGCAGCTCTGGCCGCTGCACCACATCCTTTACACTCCCATGATACTTGTAAGGGAGCTCTTTCCTTCATCCCGGACATTGATTGATGAAAACAGCTTATATCACATAGGCGAAACCGATGCATTACCAATGCTTGTCTAAATTGGTGTACGATTTTCCTTGGGTTGTGTTTTCACTTTATTACTGTTTGAAGAGCTGCATAAATACTTTATATATTACCTCTAAGTTAAGCGTGACTGCTTTTGTGCCAAGCTAGTAGAGGGTTGAGCACATGCTAATTTGGAGTTTCTTGTGACTTCAACCGACAGGAATTGTAGTTGCTGCTTGAGTAGGGTTTCACCTCGTCAACCAGTAAGCCAATTTCCTGCAGGGTACATAAACAGTAAATGCAAAGATTATCTAACCAGTGCTCCTGGTTGAAGCACAGTTTATAATGAAAGTGGCTGTCCTCAGCAGTCATCTGATGAAGTAGATACAGAACTCCTTCATGGCATGTAGGGTCTTTCTTCTGCTGGCAGGTGCTGTTCAGTCTCCTCCTGGTGAGCAGATGCATAGACTGCAACAGCAGTGGCCTAAGCTACAGGTCTCACACCTACATTTCATTGTGCTGCTGTCTCTGCACCAGGTTTATAGTGGGACTACAGCAGTGCAGTGAGTTGATGTCTTTGAACTTGTCCTCTGAATGTGCGTGATATCCTTCTCCGGATCATACAGCAGCAGCGGTCCGTGCAGGTAAGAGCGGTGGGGCCGGGTCGGGGGGAATTCGACAGACGACCACGAGGGAAAGTTAAATAAATAATTAATTTTCTCTCGTTGTCATCTGTCAAAATCCCCCCACACCCGGCCCCACCGCTCTTACATGTATGGACTGCTGCTGCCGTACAGTGACAAGACACAGTGATGCTGTTCGCTCATACTGTCCTTGGGGAACACAAAGTGGTCCTACTACTGCCACGCTGTGGAACTGTGCCTCTTTTCTTTGTTTTAGTGGGCAGCTCAGTGGTGGGGATTTTCACACCCTTGATCAATCCTCAAGAATGTCTGCATATTAAAAATACAACAATCCTAGGAAAAAAACACCCTTATAGATTACCATATGTATGTTTGTGAACTCGTAAAGGCTGAAGAACTTTAAGCGACCAAGTGTGGCATGCTTCATCATAGGGCCTCCTCATCTAGCCCTGGCAAACCTCCTAGTGTGCTGTTGTGCTCTGGTTGTCCTGCGCCCTAGCCATGGGTTCCCTGGTTTGGGAGAGTCTCTTTCTTGAGCATATTCATCCTGCCTTTATTTTACCAGACGACCCCCTGCCCCCTTTGTCCAGGCCCTCATTGGTGGTGGCATTTTATATTTATGGGGGGCAGTCGTATCTAGTACAGTCATCTCACAGATTACCGCTGATTAGTCCAGACTGTGTAAGTTTCTACCTGCTGCATACTTTTTTGGCAAAGTAAAAATGGGGCCATCTTTGGAGCACGAGGCAATTTTCCTGTATTGGTTAGATCAGCAACTTTATGACTTTCATCATAATGTTGAGAAAAGTGTGTTGAATCATGATTTTCAGAATGCAGTCCATAACTGCTGGTCAATATTGAACTGGTCTAGATTTTTTTTCGGACCACAGCTCACTTGAGGCACTACAATGAGGAGAGGAATGACTACTGAAGTGAAAGCTCTAGAGCATGGGTACTCACAAACTTTCTCTCGGGGGCCAAATTTACAGTGTGGTTTGTGGCCGAGGGCCGCACCGGTGGGGGCGGGGTCAGTGGGGGAGGGGGCGGGGCTAGAGCAACAAAAAAAACTATGACCATGAGGTTGAACACAGGCCCCTGCAGCGGATGCCTTCGTCCAGTGAGCCACCAGACCCGGCATACACCCATCTCTCTCTCTCTCTATCTATCTCGCTCTCTCTCTCGCTCTGTCTCCCTCCCTCTCTCTATCTCTCCCTCCCTCTCTCTATCTCTCCCTCTCTCTCCGTCTCCCTCCCTCTCTCTATCTCTCTTTCTCTCTCTCTCACCCTCTCTCTCCCTCCCTCTCTCCCTCTCTCTCTCTCTCTGTCTCCCTCTGTCTCACTCACTCTGTTTGTCTCCCTCTCTCTCTCTCTCTCTCGCCCTCCCTCTCTCTCTCTGTCTCCCTCCCTCCCTCTCTCTCTCTGTCTCCTCTCTCTGTCTCCCTCCCTCTCTCTACCTCTGTCTCCCTCCCTCTGTCTCCCTCTGTCTGTCTCTGTCTGTCTCCCTCTGTCTGTCTCCCTCCCTCTGTCTCCCTCTATCTGTCTCCCTCCCTCTGTCGCCCTCCTCCCTCTGTCTGTCTCCCTCTGTCTGTCGCCCTCCTCCCTCTCTCTGTCTCCCTCTGTCTGTCTCCCTCTCTCTCTCTCTGTCTCCCTCCCTCTCTCTCTCTGTCTCCCTCCCTCTCTCTCTCTGTCTCCCTCTCTCTGTCTCCCCCCTCTCTCTCCCTCTGTCTCCCTCCCTCTGTCTGTCTCTGTCTGTCTCCCTCTGTCTGTTTCCCTCCCTCTGTCTCCCTCTATCTGTCTCCCTCCCTCTGTCTGTCGCCCTCCTCCCTCTGTCTGTCTCCCTCTGTCTGTCGCCCTCCTCCCTCTGTCTGTCTCCCTCTGTCTGTCGCCCTCCTCCCTCTGTCTGTCTCCCTCTGTCTGTCTCCCTCCCTCTGTCTGTCTCCCTCTGTCTCCCTCTGTTTCCCTCTCTGTCTCCATCCCTCTGTCTCCCTCTCTCTCTCTCTCCCTCTGTCTCCCTCTGTCTGTCTCCCTCCCTCTGTCTCCCTCCCTCTGTCTCCCTCTCTGTCTCCCTCCCTCTGTCTCCCTCCCTCTCTCTGTCTCCCTGTCTCCCTCCCTCTGTCTCCCGCTGTCTGTCTCCCTCTCTCTGTCTCCCTCTGTCTCCCTCCCTCTCTCTCTGTCTCCCTCCCTCTGTCTCCCTCCCTCTATCTCCCTCTGTCTCCCTCTGTCTCCCTCTGTCTGCCTCCCTGTCCCTCCCTCTGTCTCCCCCTGACTCCCTCCCTCTGTCTCCCTCTGTCTCCCTCCCTCTGTCTCCCTCTCTCTCTGTCTCCCTCTGTCTCCCTCTGTCTCCCTCTCTTTCTGTCTCCCTCTCCCTCCCTCTGTCACCCTCTGTCTCCCTCCCTGTCTCCCACCCTCCTTCTCCCTCCCTCTCTCTCCCTCCGTCTCCCTCTCCCTCTCCGTCTCCCTCTCATCTCTCTGTCTCTCTGCCTCTCTGTCTGTCCCTGTCTGTCTCTGTCTCTATCTCTGTCTGTCTCTGTCTCTATCTCTGTCTGTCTCTGCCTCTATCTGTCTCTGCTTCTATCTGTCCCTGCCTCTCTCTCTGTCTCTCTCTCTGTCTCTCTCTCTCTCTCTGTCTCTATCGCTGTCTGTCTCTACCTCTATCTGTCTCTGCCTCTATCTGTCTCTGTCTCTGTCAGTCTGTCCCTGCCTCTATCTACCTCTATCTATCTCTGCCTCTATCTGGCTCTGTCTCTATCTGTCAGTCTGTCCCTGTCTCTGTCTGTCTCTGTCTATCTCTGTCTCTGTCTGTTTCTGTCTCTATCTGTCTCTGTCTCTGTGCCTCGGGCAGTGCACAAGTACTGTGTCTACACGTCCCTGTCACCAGACCAGAAACAGCCCCCCCCCCACTCCTCCCTCTCCCGGTGTAATGTAAAAGCCAGCTCGTTTTCTCTCTGAATTTGCTGCTTCCCGGGGTTTGTGTCCCACCACTGGGCCTAGGGTCACATCTGTCGCTGGCTTTAATTCTGACTCTCACCCCCGAGCTGTCAGATCAAAGCCCCCCTTTGGCACCAGTCACCCGTCCGTGTAGGTATGCATGCATCAATTATATATAGCGCCAACCTGGCGGCGAGCATTTGTGCGCTGTGCTGCGAGAGCGGAGACCAGGCCTGAGCTCCCTGGCCTTGGCTCAACCCTCTGACTACAGGCTGGCGGAAAACATCACATCACAGGCTCTTAACGCACACCTCACCCGGCTCTCACTCCCTGCTGCCCTCCGTCACCTCACCCGGCTCTCACTCCCTGCTACCCTCTGTCACCTCACTCGCTGCTCTCACTCCCTGCTGCCCTCCGTCACCTCACCCGGCTCTCACTCCCTGCTGCCCTCTGTCACCTCACCCGGCTCTCACTCCCAGCTGCCCTCTGTCACCTCACCCGGCTCTCACTCCCTGCTGCCCTCCGTCACCTCACCCGGCTCTCACTCCCTGCTACCCTCTGTCACCTCACCCGTTGCTCTCACTCCCTGCTGCCCTCCGTCACCTCACCCGGCTCTCACACCCTGCTGTCCTCTGTCACCTCACCCGGCTCTCACTCCCTGCTGCCCTCCATCACCTCACCCGGCTCTCACTCCCTGCTACCCTCTGCCACCTCACCCGCTGCTCTCACTCCCTGCTGCCCTCCGTCACCTCACCCGGCTCTCACTCCCTGCTGCCCTCTGTCACCTCACCCGGCTCTCACTCCCTGCTGCCCTCCGTCACCTCACCCGGCTCTCACTCCCTGCTACCCTCTGTCACCTCACCCGCTGCTCTCACTCCCTGCTGCCCTCCGTCACCTCACCCGGCTCTCACACCCTGCTGTCCTTTGTCACCCTCTGTCACCTCACCCCGCGTGTGTGTCAGCCCGGGCTGAGACAGCTTCCCGACACACAGCCGCACCCGAGTACTTCACAGGTCTTTAAAAGACCATTCACTTGTTAATGAGGCTTTGTTGTATTTCACCTCTTCTTAGCGCTCCTGCATCTCCACTCAGTCAGAGTGGAGATGCAGGAATGCTAAGAAGGTGAAATACAAGAAAGCCTCATTAACAAGTGAATGGTCTTTAAAGAATCGCCCGGCCCCCATAGAGCAGAGTCTCTCAGAGTCCGCGCTGCTGCAACCGGTGGTGTTTGCTGACACTCTTTAAAAAAAACAAAAAAAACACAGGTACGATGTCTGCAAGGTCCGCGGGCCGCCAAGGAAGGCTTGCCGGGCCGCTGGCGGCCCGCGGGCCGTACTATGAGTACCCGTGCTCTAGAGTGAGGACTGGGCGGCACGTGGTGACCGTGTCAAATGATTAGATTTGACTAGCTCAATAGTAGTCATTTACATGAAGAGGTGACCCTTATCTGGTGGGCCAAGTGTCTAGTGCAGTTATTGCCCAAAAC
Organism: Calotriton arnoldi; assembly: GCA_963921515.1. Classification (NCBI taxonomy): domain Eukaryota; kingdom Metazoa; phylum Chordata; class Amphibia; order Caudata; family Salamandridae; genus Calotriton; species Calotriton arnoldi. The sequence goes on along the minus strand of CAWUFW010003744.1, from coordinate 1,479,777 downwards.
ACTACGGGTAGAGTGACCAGATTTTTAGAACCAAAAACCGGGACGGGCACAGACGTAGGAATAGGACTAAACGTTGACATGTCATTCAGTGATTAGTCTTGGTTTATGGGCTCTCAAGACCTCATTCCCCCCTCATTAAATCCTGCTGTGCTGTTTGAATGAGGCGAGGCAGTGCAGCAGGTGACTGTAAACGTTAAGTTGTGTCTTTGGTGGATAAAAGGGCTGGATGAAACGTGACCATGCACAACTCTATGATTAATGTGCACATTAATCCGACCCTCTCTCAAAAACCGGGTTATGTCTCTGTTTTGGCAGAAAGTGTTGTTATGCCAAGACAGTCTTTAAAAAAACGGGACTGCCTGGGCACAACTGGGATGTCTGGTCACCCTAACTTGGGGGCATATTTATGAGCCCCTTCCGCTGCCTTTCTTTCACTTTTTGTGCGGCACCAAATCATATTTATGAGGCTACGCAAAGATACTTTGTATGGCTTTGAATGGTCTCATCAATCAGGGTTTGTAAAGCGCGGCTACTCACCCGTGAGGGTCTCAAGGCGCTGGGGGGAAAAGGGGGCTGCTCTCATAGATACGGAGTAAGGCAAGGCAGCGCAAATCGCTGTGTTGCCTTACTCTGCCCTAGGGAGACGTTCCATGGGCATTGCGGTGGGTATTCCCATGCGACACCCATGGATTTTGACACACCCCTAGATTTACAAGACCATGTAAACCTGGGATTGCCCCAAAACCTTACGCCTCCCCAGGGGATGCACAACAAGGAGAAATAACTATTTCTCCTCGTTTATTCCTATTTCTATGTGTGCTGCATTCTGCAGCACATATAGAAAGTGGTAAAAGCCTCCCGGGATTGTTTTTGTGCAGGAAGGTGCCCCTTCCTGCACAAAAACAATCCTGCATGCAATGCAGGCACCCTTGCAACATGGTGCAAGGGTGACTGCGTTGGCGCTAGGCCGGTGAAACTGCGCCAGCGCAGGGCGAAGGCCTAGAATGCGCCATATGCCATAGATATGGTGCATTCCTGCCCTTTCACTTTGACGAGGGCAGTGCAGCAAGGTGACTTGCTGCGCTGCTCTGCGCCAAATCCCTATAAATATGCCCCTAGTGGTCTTATTTAAAGTGTGGTGCATGAGATGCTGCATCAAAACGTGGGGGATATCCCGGCTGCAGTAGTACAAGTGCCACAGACTATAACGCACTTTTAAAAGGGCAGGCTGGGCATCATCTGGTATTTAAGGTGCTTAGAAGCAGCTATGGTGAGGAAAGGAGCGCTATATACACGTGTTAGACTATTATTACATAAACGTATTCATTCTTTTGTAGTTTTATATAACGCGAACTGATTTGCCCAGAATCACAGGATGTTGAACCGACGCCGAGACTCAAACCTGGTTCCTCAGTTCCAAAATCGGAATTAATGTGCTCAGTCATTTGTAAATCTCGCGCCAGTCATAATGCAGCATATTTCAAATTAAGGAGGATATTCACAATGCCGGGAGATAACTATCGCCAACGCCAGTTATCGTCAGTTTTGTCAACGCCGCCTAACCTTGAAAACTATCGCCATGTTAGCGGCGTATTAACAAGCCGTCGGTACATGGCGATAGTTACAGGGAACGGCGGTGAAAACTCACGATAACATGCCCCACAATGTCCTTCCTCACACCTAAGCAACTGTTCCTGACACCAACGTTCATCTCTGAATGTCCCTATAAATCTTTGGTATTGGTGAGGTTCTGTGGAACATAAATAGCAATAGAAAAATATTCCATATCAATATTCCATGAAAAAATGTGTTGTAAAATGCATCTATTTGTGCCATTTATAAAAATATCCCTCAAACTGTCCTTGGAATTATTGTCCGCTCTCATTTCGAAAAGTATGGGGCTGCTTTTTCTTGCCAATATGGCACTGCCTGATTATAATACACAAGTGCATGCTCTTGTCTGTGCAGGGTGCAAACACATTAGATGCGTCCAGCACAGATTGGGGCCAATGGGAAAGCAGCAGCTCGGAGCTAAGTCCTTTTGGACTACAGCAGGTCTTGCAGACAGGACATGCGCGCTGCCTAGGCTCGACCTAAAAACAACCAACTTGAATAATATTCCTCCATTTTCACTATTTTGCACTCGTGACTACAACAGTCTAAAATGCTGACGGTAATTGCAAGTGCAATAACATTTAGTAGGTGTTATCAGCCTATATGTGATATCTCAGGTAATATCTATCAAAGATGTTTGTCAAATGTAACATGTAAACAGTGAATAATGTTCTGCCAGAGGCGACCCTTGACATAGCTGCCAATCCTCCCGGATCCATGAGTGACTAGTTAGGCCAGTCTCGTTTTTATCCTTATAGTTCTTGGACTTGTAGGCTTACCCAGTATAAAACCAGGGCGACTAGTCCCAGAATTCAAAGAAAAAGTGACTGGACTACGTAGTCACGCATGGATCTGCGGAACTTGGCAGCGATGCGCTGAGGGGCTCCCCAACTGATTTTTGTCAGTGGGGTTAGGAAGGAGGCCAGTAGACTTATCAGACTTCCTGTCTGAAGTGGCCCTTTGGAGTGCTGTTCCATGACCCCAAGAGAAGTTGAGAGCCGATATATTACAAGCATTGGCCAAGCCAATAGGTCTTGCCTTTGGGGCCTTTTGGCTTTCCCAATAGTAATTAGCCCTTTAGCGTCCCCAATGCCATGCAGCACGGTTAAAAAAAAAGTAAATAACTTTTGATACCGCTGCACGATTTTTATAGGGTAATCTGTGGTTTCCAGGGACAATGTTAAACACGCCTTTCTCCAGGAATAAAATTCTTGGAGTAAAGTGTGCGATAATTATGTGGCACCACTATTCCAAAAGGGACATTCTGAAGAGTCTAAAAGAAACCTGCAAGAAAGAGCTGCATCAAACAGAGGGCACGTTTAAACGCCACGCTGTCTTGGTGTTTTACATGATGTCTCAGTTCTTCTGGAGTAATCATAACTGATGAGAAAGGTATGACTAAGTATCAGATTATATGTTAATGGAAAACCGTTTAATAATAGAAAGACTTCTTATATTGAAGGTCAGTGGCAAAAGTGAGCAAAGCACAGTGTGCATATGAGCGGATATAATAAATGCTTCTATGCAATAGCTCCATTGCTCACCATGCCACTGGATTCAAGCTATCCTGGCTGATGAGGGGTGATACCCTGAAACCGGTCCTAGGATATTTGTTTCCGCTACAGGGAGGACGTGGCTTGGTAGTTCGGGCAGGACTGTTCCCATGAGGAGCAGGGTCAAGACCCATTTGCATATGGCTAGGTCCAAACTGGGATGGCGTGGTGAGCAAAAAACAATGGATTTAGACCCAGATCTGAGTGTTTAACGTTGTTCAGCATTCAGTCCATCAAGTTTTGTTTTCACTTCTATTTCATAGCAGCAGACAACCATCTCAGTGACTGACCCTAATGGCAGGCCATGGCGAAACTGAAATCCAATCCGATAACAGTGTGTATTATGAGAATGGTATGTTTAAAGCAGAAGCGCCATATGAGCTGTGTCCCATGGCATAAGACACACTGTTTTGTAGCTGACAGAAAACAGGCAGAGAGGAGCAACAGCTGTTGGATATGCTCTATGGTGGGTTGGACCGGCCTGTTGGCAGAGCAAGAGCTGGCTGAGACGAGGATGAGGTGGCTCCAAATACTGTGCAGAGAGAATCCATTGAAAGACGCAATACGGGGGGGGGTTGGGGGCGGCAGCGCTGAGGGTGTGCAGAAGCCTCTCATGAAATACAGCATACAAAAAGCAATAATGAAGAGTTTAAAACTGATTTCAACACTTTGTTGTAGGAAGCTTCCTCTGTATATACTATACCAAAGTGAGGTATAGTGTGCACAGAGTCCAGAGGTATAGCAGAGGCTAAATTAGATAATCACTAACAGCTCTCTTTGTGGTAGTGTGAGTGAGCAGTTAAGCTTATCCAGAGGGTGTGTTAAGCATTTATTGTATTCATTCAATCAAAGACTGATTACACACACTCAGAGACAGAATCCAGATAAATTGAGTAAGTGTAAAAAAGGTATACTTATGTTTTATTTCTAGAACCAAGCAGGACTTGGCACAGGTAGGTAAAATGTACTTTCAATTGTAAAACTTCACACAGAAATGCTATTGGGAATGGATTTGCAATTGTTACAGGCTGGTATATGCTTTTAAAACATTTTAAATTGCTATTGCGTTACTTTTAGATTACATCGACTACTCAGGTGGATATGCCTAGATATTACACCATGGATCCTACAATACACAGGTAAGTAAGACTTTTTCAGGTTTGAAATACAGTTACTTTTCTTCCACGCAAAACACAGGTCAACACATTTTTTAGGAAGTAAACTCATAACATTGGTTCCAATGAGAAAAAGAATGTTAACGGTTTACAGGTAAGTAGACGACCTGAAGGTATGGCTTTTGGGGGTTAGGACCAAGGTTCCCCAAGGACCAGTTAGGCACTCAATTTGCACCACCAGCGGCACTGGGGCAGCCGGGTGCAGTGTGCAGGAGCCCAATGTTAGCCAATGGAAGTAAAGGGGCCTTCGGTCAGGGACTGCTTACAAGCAGGCCACTCAGTTTTGGGAGCAAAGCTCCTGGGGTTAGGATCAGCACTGCAGGGGCGAACAATTGGTACAGGAGCTGCACCGACAGTTGCACGGAGGCGGCGGATGCAGAGTGCCAAGGAGACGTTGGGGACCCTGTGGATTGCAATGGAGATCTCTGGTTTGGCAAAAATGCCTCAGGCTCGGTCAGGGAGGCTTTCTGAAGGCCACCACCAGCTGGAGAGGTAAGTTGGATTCTTGGGGGATGCCTGGACAACATTGTTTGGGCCACCCAAGGCCTTGGGTGTCGGGTGCAGGCGTGTCTTCTTACCAGCTCCGGTCTCGGTCGGGGGGACCCTTCAGGTTGAGGCTGCAGGCATCAGCTTGAGGGAGGTCGGGGATCACCAGATCCCAGGTCAGGTTCGCTGGGGAGACCTCCTCGTGGTGTTGGGCCACTCAAACTCAGGCCATGGGCATCGGGTGCAGAGTCGTACAGAATTGCAGAGCCGCCTGGACCCAGGTTCTGTGTTTGAAGTCTTTGCTGAGCAAATCTGGTGCTCATGGGAGACAGAATCTTTAAGTTGAGTGCAGGGCAGGTCCTCTGGGCACTGGGGGGCTGCTGGACACGCCAGAGGTTTCCGCTGTAGTCAGGTCGGAGTCGGGACAGGCCGATAGGGCTGGGGCCAAAGCCGTTGGTGTCCTCTTCTTCCTGGGTCAGCACGGCTCTTCAGTCCTTCTTCTTTCTTCCTTGAATCTGAGAAAGCAAGGTTCACGGTCGCCCCTAAATACTAAATGTAGGAGCGTGCAGGTTGGGAGCAATAGGTCCCTTCCTTGGGGTCTGTACTGTACACCCCCTATTATGCTATCCTCCAGTGGGAGGGGGGCATGAGCCTCTCTCTAATTGGCTGGGTCCCCAAATCTTCAAGATGGAGGGGACTGAGATATGTGCTTCACCTCGTCTTTACCACCTGAGGGGTGGGGTTGGCAAAGGTGGGCACACCACTCCTCCTAACTTGGTTTTCCCACCAATTCTCCCACCCAAAGTGGGGGTCTGAACCGGTGGGAGCCAGTTGCTGGGGGCAGCAAAAGGAAGGGACAGCTTACAAAGGTGGCAGGCTTTTGAAGATTCCCCTTCGTGGACCCAGCCCATCCTGGGGGACGAAGCATGACACCTCTGCCCAGGATGGGCTTTGTTTCGGGACCCAGAGAGTGGAGGCCCTCTACCCAGGGGTCCAGAAACCTGTCTGATGGTGGCAAATGGCGTGCAGTAATTCAGGAAACACACCAGGGCTCGTCGTTTTTAGGGGGCATCTCTAAGTTGCCCTCTGTGTGCATTTTACATTAAATCCCACACTGGCGTCGGTGTGGGTTTAATGTGCTGAGAAGTTTACTACCAAACTTTCCAGATTTCAGTAAAGCCATTATGGAGTTGTGGAGTTTGTAATGACCAACTCCCAGACCATATTCTCTTTATGGCTTTACTGCACTTACAATGTCTAAGAACGGACTTAGACACTGTACGGGTACGGTGTTCATGCAACTGTACCCTCACCTGGGGGCCACAGCACCCTGCTAGAGGGGTGACTTACCTAGGCCCCAGGAAGTGGGTTGCAGACATGGCACACAGGGATGTGTGCCATGTCGACTCTTCACTTTTCTCTGCACCAAAACACGCAGCCTGCAATGGCAGTGTGTTGGTGTTAGGTTGCAGGGCCCCTAAGGTGACACAATAGCTGCTGCAGCCCTTAGAGGCCTTCCCTGGACACAGTGCCCTTGGTACCCATAGTATCTTTTACAGGGGGCTTACCTGTGGCCAGAGAGGTGCCAATTGTGGGTACAAAGGTACAGCTTTGGGAAAGAACACAAGCCCTGGGAATCTGATTGGCAGGGACCCAGGGCACACCAAGTCAAAGTGTATCATGTGTCAGGGAAAAAGTGAGGGGTAACCATGCAAAAATGGGCACTTTCCTACACATGTGACCAGGGGAATCCTAACCCATGCCTACCCCATCACTCTTAAGGTAGCATAAGAAAGTATGTGGAGTGGCCCAGGTGCCTGCACGGCAAATCTCCTGCAAAGAAACACCCTTGAAATTAGCCCACAAGGCCGCCACCCCTCGAGTGGAACGCCCCTGAATAGAGAAAGGAGGAGAAACATTAGCTGACTCATATGCCACAGAAATAGCCTCTCTCATCCATCGGCTAATGGAAGTACTAGATGCTTTGCTACCTTGGTTAGTCCCCTGCTAAAGGTAACGAACAAGTGATCTGATTTTCTGAAACCCAGGGTACATTCCAGATAAAGCAAAATCGCTTGCCTAACATCTAGCAAATGGAGCAACCTTTCAGCGTCAGAGGAAGGATTCGGAAAAAGGAAGGGAGACAATTTCCTGCTTCCTATGAGACAGGGAAGGAACTTTAGTCAGAAAGGCTGGATCTGTTCTCAAAGTGACCCCATCATCCAAAATCCGTAAACCAGGAGATTTACACAGTAGAGGCCTCAATTCCCGCATAAGCCTAGTTGAGGTTATTGCAACCAAAAAGACAACCTTCAGAGTCAGCCACTTCAATTCCACTGAAGACAGAGGTTCAAAGGGAAAATCCTGAAGAGAAGTAATTGACTGTGACTGTGACATGGACATCGGACATAGAGATAATGTTAGTGTATGCGTGTAATGCCACAGTACTCCACCAAAACAACATGTGGAGGTTTCATTTAGGTGTAAAAGAATATTGGGAATATTGTGAGCCCTGGAGAACCCAGCACTCAGGCTTCATCGTGGAGTGTTAAAGTCCCTCTACTTGACTCGTGTTGAACCCTTGCAGTAAATCTGCAGAGAAAAGGAAATATTTTTCTACCTCCTGTAGTCTATAAGGTGGTAAGCTGATCCTATCAGAATCTGCGGACAGGTCAGCATTACAGTCATAAATTCTGTGCCTCTGTCTGTATCTGTCCTGATATCTTTTAGTTCTGTCTCAGTTCACTTATCACACTTTAAGGCCAAGTGTCCATCTTATAGGAGACTTTGTCTTTCTAAGTGACTTTTCACCTGTACAATCAAATGGAGTTAAATCGCTTTAGCCAGTACTAGCCTTCCCTATGGAACAATAACTTAATCAGTCTTGGGAATTCACGGAAAGCTTATTGATCAAAGTTATAATCCACATCTGCCTCTTCAGGCAGGCTTGCGCTCAATTTAGTGATAAAGAACTTTTGACTGTTCTGGTGATCAACTCCGCGTGCAACTAGGCACTTTGTAATACCTTGGCTAGGCAGCAGGTAAGGTTCATGGATATACTTAGAGTTGAGACAAACCCTGGTGAGGAACATAACAGTTTAGCAGCCCCCAGTTGTGTCCAGGTGATCTGTCTCATGTGATTGAATCATGTTCAGAAACAGCAATGCTCCAAGATTGTAGCTGCTCTAGAAAGAGAACAGCATGAGGAAATTATAGCCAAAATGGGAAGGACTTTTTAAAGCTGGATTGTACTTCATCATTGATTTGAGGAAGTAATCAGTCATTTTATTTTGTTACATCAGCACATTTTGACTCATAACTCCAAGGCGCTTGCAAGAAAAGAGTCTATTGAGACCAAACTTGCAAGGCCGGTCTACTTTTAGCAGAGGTCTCATGTTTCAGCAAGATACTCTGGGGGATATTCTCAAGAACGTGTGTTAACTATCGCCAAAATCGCTTAACGCAACTTCTCACATCGCAGTCTATCGCGGGAAAATAACACCGTGTTAGCACAGTATTCACAACCCGGCGGCACCATGTGATAGCCTCATGATAACGCGACAAATGCCCGCGTTAAAATCAACACGACGCCGAAAAAATGCGAAACACGAACGCGAAAAAAGTGGCGATGACCCCAATGGCGATACAAAAATCTGCGAAAACCAGCGACAGGCCTGCGATTCCCACGCGTCATGCGTGAGAATGCACTATAAAAGCAGAGAAAAAAAAAGACAAAAAAATGTAACTGCGTAGCACCATGGACACACCCGGACCGAGTGCAGAGGACAACGCGAACCCCACAAGCCCCACAGACGACCAGCCAGGAACCCCGGGGCCGGGGAAGGGCAAGGAGAAGAGGAAGAGGAAGACGGGGTTCAGTCCGCAGGAAAACCGGATCATCGTCACGGAGGTGACCGAACACTACCAACAACTGTTCGTCACCTCCACTGTGTCATCGGCAACACAAACGGAAATATGGCAGTCCATCGTGAACAACGTGAATGCAGTCGGAGTGTCGAGGAGGTCAATGGAGGAGGTCAAGAGGCGCTGGCATGATGTGACAAGCCAAACCAAGCAGAAACTCGCTGCCAACCAGAAGGCAGCAACGGCCACTGGAGGTGGGAGTCCTGCGCCACAGGAGGAGCTGGATGAGCTGGAGGAAATGGTGGCCACAGTCATCAGTGCGGAGACGGCGCAAGGAGTTGGGGGTCCGGACACTGCTCGATATGACCTGACCCAACAGCAACAGGGTGAGTAACCACCAGGGACTGGTGGGACGGGGGGAGACGGGCACAATGGCACACATGCACAATCAAGAATAGCACACTGCACACCCACAATGACTGTGGAACATGTCCCTGATGGCCTTGGCACACTGCAGCACACATAGAAACACCAAGTAGGCCCCCGTCCACCATGTGCACAAAGCCCCCCCCCATCACCAATCTCACAACCTACCCATGCACATGTGCTGAACCCAGCAAAGCAGCGGCTCTGTGAGCCACACTGACAATGCAAGTGACACTGCATGACCAATAGCATGGCTGCAGTCAAAATACTTGACATGGTGCACGACACGACACTGAGGTGGCCCAGTGTGGATAACATCCTCAAAGGAGCAGGTCACACTCTGACACATCCACGTGCACATATAACCCCTGACGACAACAAAACATCTGCAGACAAACAATGCACAAGAGTACAAAATCCGTCCAAGAGCACAAATGACCCAAGTCACCAACATCTCAGCACCGTAAAAGCACACAAGTCAAAGGCACACCGCCTCAAAGGGATAATGGGCCGCTAAATCAGAGCTGCAGGGGCGACTCTCCCACAATGCAGCACACACACATAGCAATCACAGCACATCAACATTGACGACAATGTGGTACAAAGTGCCACACTAACACCACAGAACAGAGGACACAACTGGTGCCGCATGTGCGTAGAAAATGGCCAATCACATCAGGCATAGCAGGAAACTGTCAGATGATAATGTACGAGTACAACCTCACAGCCATCATGAAGTCGGAATGTCCACTGTCCCCCATCAAATACCCAGCTCCTCCAAAACAGTCACAATGTACATTGTCATGCAGTCAGTATGTAAACATGTACAATGCGTGCACATACATGTAACACACTGTTAACCTGCATCTCCCCTTCACATTGCAGAGGGACAATCAACACCTCCTGCAGAGCAGACCAGACATCTCTTCAGTGATGAGGAGGAGGAACCCCTGGCCATCTGCTCCGACACCCTCCAACAGCTCGTGGACAGCCTCCGCACCCCACCTCCAGGAGCAGGGCAGCCCAGCTGCATCGAGGTGATACCACCCCCTGCACAGACCACACAGCAGGAAGCACCCACCACCACGGCTGGCTCCCAGCACCTCACCGAAGAACACATGGCATTCCAACGCCGTATGTCAGACTGCCAGAGGGGGCTGGCTGAACAGGTGCGGGTGGGTTTCGACCTCATGGCAGCCAAACTAGATGCCATACGTGGGTGTCTAAGTCCCATCAGGGACCACATACACTCCCTAACGGACACCCACAGTCCGCTCCATGCCCTACAACAATCCTTGGCTGACCTCGCTGGAGCCATTACTCGGATACAAGAACTGTCTAGGCAGAGAGGCTCCAGCGACGACAGCACAGAGTTGGCACAGATGCGGAGGACAATGGAGAACATGGAGCGGATGCAGGCAGGAAGGATGGCTGCCACGGCTGAACACCAGCGAGATGTAGCTGGGATCTACCATGCCCTGCAGATCCTCATCTTGCCATTGCTGCCACAGAGCCTGTCCCAGATGACTGCTGCAGGAACTTCGACACACACATCTCCGCCCCTGATGTGTCAGTGGCACACAGTGATGCAGCCATACCACCTCCGCCCCCTGATGTGTCAGTGGCACACAGTGATGCAGCCATACCACCTTCGCCCCTGATGTGTCAGTGGCACACAGTGATGCAGCCATACCACCTCCGCCCCTGATGTGTCAGTGTCACACAGTGATGCAGCCATACCACCTCCGCCCCTGATGTGTCAGTGGCACACATTGATGCAGCCATACCACCTCCGCCACCTGATGTGTCAGTGGCACACAGTGATGCAGCCATAACACCACCACACACACCTGGCACACCTGACACAGCAGACATATCAGAGGACGAAGATGTGGACGGTAATGACTGTGTCAAAAAGGAGGTTGTAGCATTCATCCCCCGCCATATGGCCTGTTTCTGCTTGGTACAGCCCTCTGCATCATGCCCTGGTACAACACCTTCCACTGTCCCCCGAAACACTCTGCGACATTCACCTGGACCCGGACATGGACTGCCATATCTGCTCTGGTTACCAATGACACAGCAAACAGGCTGCGGACTCAACCCTTCCTCTACCCATTAACTTGTCATTCCCTAAAGGACTCTGTTTGGCCCTCCACTGGGCAACCATGTAATGTGGGGTGTGCATGGCCATGTACTGCTCCAGCTCCGACACTCCACAGGATGTGAATAAAACATTCCTAATCACACAGATGTGTCATGTCTATGTTCAATCAAGTATAACAGTATGGATGACTGTAGGGACATTGATTGCACAAAAAGGTACACCCTGGGAAATGACATCATTGCGCACGTTTGACCGTGACACACATGGCCAATTAGATGACTGTGAAGGTGTGAACTAGCTGTGGCCTCATTGATCATGAACAACAATCTCGCAACCCCACAACGTAGCCCCACGTCCATGTATTAAATAGGGCTGTGTGTAAATATGTCAAAGTCGGTAGGAGGCCTAAAGTAGTGTCCCACATCACATGTGACAACAGAACATCTCTTCGCATACCTACACACACTCAACTGTGTGGACACAGCCTGGTTTGATGGAACACATTGATCCACATGGCAAGAAGTTGGACACCATACTCACATTACTGAAGACACGTAAGCGCACAGGTCTACCAGCAACTCTCCCAACCACAATGTCTGGCTCACAGAGGTGGAGCTGGCAATAGGGACTCACCCCTAAGTGAAATGCATCAGTCAGTCCCTCCCTGTGTACGGACAATGCACTTTGAGGCACACGATTTGGCATGCTAATCAACACTCATCACAGTGGAACACTAGTGAAGCTGTGTACACTTTATTAGCATGTGCGTGTCAGTACGGGCAAGACAAGGGCCACAACATGCAGACCAATGCATCATACACTAACAGGCAGCAAAGGAACATGTAGAGGTGCAAGACATGGGGAGGAACAAATAAACACCAACCATGACGGATGCCGACGGTCTCAGCCCACCTTGCCTTGCTGGACGAGTCATGTGGTGTTTGGCGAATGCTCATTGCACTGTGTCAGGGGACACCACTCACAGCCCATGGGATCTGCATAGTCCTGTACCACCGGACAGCACTGACTGTCTGCTCTGCTGACAGTGAGCAGGTGAAGGAGTCCAACAAGGTCACATGTAGTACTACATTGCCATGTGTGTACTCTCCCTCCAGCGGTGTGTCAGTTTGAGGAACGTTACCAGGCGCCGCTGTCCACTCACCTTGCACAGGTGTGTGTCAACCCGCAGTCTTGCACGCACATGCATTCTGAGTCCAGGCGAATGCAGCCATGTCCACTGTCATGGTGGGATATGTGTCCATTTCTCCAAGATGCAAAAGGGTGTTGGGACCTGTGCCATGGGTTACAATCTTTTGTGGCTGCAGGAACGTAGTTACTCGTCCATGAAAGAGAGCGCAGCTTCATGGGCAATCAGTTCCAAGAGTACGGCGTTGTCGACTTCAACGAACATGGGGGCGAGCCAATCCATTAGCTGGTATGGACAGATGTGCTCCGTCCACGCCGTTTCACCAATCCGCAACACAGCCCAATAGGGGAGCGCTTCGATGTGGTCACTGCACACGAGGAATTGTGCAATCTCACATGCCCAACTGCCAGCACATACGCCCAATACCAAGGCATCCCATGAACGGGTATCACGGTTACACTCCTGGTCGTGGGCCAACAGGGGGCGCACACACATGTCATAATCCAGTTCATCTACCGTTGTGTTGGATAGGCAGATATCCATGGGCCACTCGAATATGCATGATCGGCAGTGGAACCAGGGCTGGACGCAGGTGACGTACGCAAGACGGAAGCTCAGACGGTAACTGATGCGCAACACTGCCAGTGGCAGTGCCCCCAACAAATGCAGCATTCGGTCACGGTACAGTTCCACTAGACAGGGGTTGTGCATGTGCCAGGGATGTTCTGACATTGCGTTGTTCGCACTCGTAGAACCGGCACTCTTCTGACCTGCGGCTGTTATGTGGATGATATGCCACAGCTCGGAGCAATGAGTCGTATGAGTGTGCAAAGTTTGTACGTATGGGTTGTCATTGATGGAGCAAGGACTCACAAATGAGACTTGCTCGGATGCAATCTTCTCAAAGGTATTAATGTATTAAATTTGTATTGTTCATATTAACAACTGCATACACAATATGAGTAGCAAGGAAGCTTGCTTATATGTTTTAACTAACAAGTAAAGCTTGTCTATTCTAAATGGCCGCTAAAACGCGGGAACTTTACTGCGCATGTCTCAACCATATCACGTGGTGTAACGTCTTTCTTTGCTTGGTGGGAAACTCTTGCTTCTGCGCAGTGTACATTAAAATGGCTGCTACATGTTTTCACGTGCTACAGCTTGCTCTTGTGTTGCAATTAAACTGTGGTATTCTAACGCTACTAATGCGGGATAGAGTTTATAAATAAATGGGAATAGAGTAGAAAGAGTGGGTATACAGTGAAACATATTATTTGTGATTTTAATATTTTCTTCTTTGATTTTATTAGTTCGTAAATTTGGGCCTGGGGTTTGGTGAACTGAAAACTCGTGTGACAATGGTTCTGCGCATGCTCCATGAAAGGCTGCCCAGAAGGAAAAGGATGAAGTCAACCTGGACGTCGTCCAAGGCCATGACCTGATGGCCAATATTACTGTACACATAAATGTCCCCACTAATGTGCAACAATGTACATGAAGAATGAATAAACTTTGTCATGAGATGGGTGGGAAATAAAGCAAATGTATTAAAATTGATGGGCGGTATTTTAAAACAAAGGGCTTAAGAAAAATGAATTAAATCAATATGGTGTGAGGATCAACCCCCTGTCCCCGTCCAATCAGAAGTAGTGGTCCCATATTTTTGCAACATTAATGGGAGGTACATGGGCATAGAAGGGTATAATAGATATAGAATTAGCAAATTAGTTTAGACTAGACGCTGAAAGGAACGCTCTCAGAACGCACAGAAGAGCTCCAGACCGCCAAGCTGATCAAATTGCAGGCTGAACTACTTTCCAGAGAGGTCCTGAGGTGGGGGCGGCGGAGTACCTTAGAAGGAAGACACGGGAGAAATCAGAGAGAAGCGAAGTACCAGAGAGGGGAAGGACGCAGGCGTCGTTGATAGACCGGTCCTGTCCTGATCCGGGAGGAGATCTTTGCTCTTCATCCTTCCAGGGTTCTATCTTATCCAACTCCTTGGCCAAGGGGTTTGGTTCTCACACTTTAGGTAAATATATGCAACCTTTAGTTGCGCTGCTGTCTCTATCTTCTCCTTTCTGAGGGACCGTCATTAATCGATAATTGTGTTCTTGTGCTTCACCCTTGATATGCGATTAAGTATCATGTGGTTCTGTATTTTACTCTGCTAAAACTTTAGATAAATATTTTAAAACTTCTTGACTCAGTGATTATTTCAGAAATTATGAATTGTATAGAACGTCACTCATTTTAAACTTCCCAATTAGCAAAGGATTCATTGGTAAGTCATTACTCTTCAATCGGAAAAGTAATTGGTAGCAGGGATTTTGATAAAGAGTACCAACTGACCCACCAGCGGAAATTGCTAGCGTAGTATGAATGTATGGCCCCAAGTGAGTATTTTGTGTATGAATGCTTGTTGCTAGTAACCCGCTGGATCAGTTTTCTGGTTATCAGAGGATGGTTGTGCTTTGTTAATTGGGTAATGAGAATAATACTTCTATGAACTAACATCCGTTATTGTTTAAAGTTTGTTTTATGTTGTCCAGGAATCCCCGGGGAAAATTGAATAGCGGATGGTAAGTGGAAGCCATACTGCAGTGAGGTTATCTGTCAGGCAGAAATAGTACTGAAAAGTTAAGTAGGGCTATCAGTACTTGTTAGGGACTCTATGCGTGTGAGTAAAAGCAAAGGAATATGCTAGTGAAAATTTGATGTTATATCACCTAGAAAGGGTAACATTGAAGAAGTAGCAGGTATTTCTGAAGCTTGTGTGAAGAGTAAACGGAAGGGTTTTACTTGTAGTATATGTGTAGTAAACGGAAAGGTTTTACTAAGTGTGAGAGAAACTATCTTTTAAATTTAGAGAAACTGGCACGATAGCGAATGTTTTATGTTGTTATTGAATTTAATGAAGTATAGAGAAAATAAAATGTTGCGTACGATTTTGTAAAGGGAGGGTCAGCTACCGGAGAGGAAGCTGACGTCACAAACGCCGCGCTGGGATTGGTCGAAACCGCGGGCGTAGAACGACTCTTGTAAAGGAGGGGTCAGTAGTCAGGAGCACTACTGACGTCACAGGTGTCACGCTAGGATTGGTCGAAACAGCGGAGGACAGAGAAGCGCAGATTGTAAAGGAGGGGTTGGCAGATAAACGTCACAAAAAAGGCTGCGCTAGGATTGGTCCAAAGGCAAAAGTTAGCTGGAATCTGATTGGTTGTTACCAGAGAAGCTGAAATCCTAGTGGATAGTGGAGATTGTATGATAAAACGTGATCCGACTTTAATAGGAGTTCGTCCGGATAGGAGATTCCTAGGCTTTGCCGAATATAATTTCATACATCGAGATTTACCCAAAATGTACGGAGAAAAGAGGAAAATGTCAGTTCTACAGAAGATTAAGAATTATTTTAAAAAGGACAAACCAATCAAAACTTGGGAAGAAATTATCATTCCACCAGCTAAAACGCCCGCTTCATTCATGATGATGGAGAGAGGTTATCATACTTGCGTATGGATAGAAAATTGGATGGAATACACCAAAAATGATGGAATATTAGCTTTTCCCGAAAATGGTACTTTCAATGGAAGGATTCTTCAAAATTTGAGATTAAGAATGAATGATTTAGAACCCAGACCTAGATTGACTCAATACGAAGCATTAGAAGAATGGGAAACCGAGGCATTCGAACGTGATCGATCCAGAAGTAATAGGGTTATCAGGGATTTTTTCCCAGATACCAAAACGAGTCAAGGGATGGTCAGATGAAACAGTGGAGAAGAGCAATGCTTACAGAGGGTCTGTATCTGATATTAATGGCAGAAGAATCATTAGGGAGTAAATGTACAGAAAAGACAAAAAATTTGACTAGATTTGGAGATTCTGAAGATGAATTTATGGAGGATATATTAAAGAATCCGCCACCATATCAGGAAGGGACAAGTGGATGCACCCCAAGTGCACCCTTGTTAAGAACACCTTTGGTAACACAAGTATTGCATGATTCACCAGTTAGTAGAATACTTCACGATAAAGAAAAGGAAGCGATAGATAAAAACAGAGCAGAATTAATTCAGAAAGTAACACAATTGAGTATTCATCCTGATTCATTGACCATACCTGTAACGATTGGTCCAGTGGTTCCCTTATATGGTGACAAAGTAACTTATCCCAAACCTCTAGTTATGCCTACACCTGTGAATGTTCCCAAACCTGAAGCAGTAGTAATGGTTGAGGATCACTTTAGTGATTGTGAGTCTATGATTTCATTAATGGACTTGCCCATTCGAGATTCTGTAAATAGTACTCCCAGAAGAGTAACACCTGGTTGCTCCAAAGATGTAAACATAATAACTTCATCAGGAACGAAAAGTGCCACAGTAGTTACACCTGAAGACTTAGAAAGGTGGGCACAAGGATCAGACAAACAGAATTCACCCCCAAAGATCATGGACATTTATAAATTAAAAGTTGAGTTAGAAGAAATGATAGCAGGAAATATAGGAGTAGATCGCCTAAATACTTACGATGAAGAAGAATTATTGTTCGTATGCAGAAGCATCACAAGAAATGCAAAAATATTTCATGAGAAATTATCAGATTTAGCTCAACAGATGGGAATTGAAATAGGGAAGTCAAAAGTATTACAAAAACCCTATAGAGCAGATTTGTCAGATAAAGATTTGGAAAACATGAATGCATCTGGAAGAAAATTACAAGTAAAAGAATTAATGACAGTTTTGCAGAAATGGGGAGAGCTAGATAAATGGAAAGTTAGGTGGACAAAGAAAAAGGAAGAGGCACGATACAGTAGAACAACTTCTGAATATTTGATGAAGGAAACAGGGAAAGGAGATCAAATGTACCCGATGCGAGAAGTTCCAGGAGGGGGATATGTACATGTCCCATGGAGCAGACAGGATATTTTGTCATTTACGAACGATTTCCCAAAATTGAGAGAAAAGCCAATTGAATGGTACAAGCAGGTTGAGAGGTTTGTGAAGGTGTCAAAGGTATTGTTGAAAGACTTGGATGGTTTGTTCGACATAGTGGTACCTGCCGATTTGTGGACAGATTGTAAAATCACAGTTGATTGGCCCAGTGAAGAGTATCCTAGAGATCCAAAGACAGGTGCCCCGTCAAATGATGTAATGAAAAAGTATCAACAGGTGATAACTTACCTGAAAGGGAAAATACCGCCAAAAGAAACAGACTGGGTGAAAATAGATAGAACTACCCAAGAAGTTAGTGAATCGGTACATGCCTATTATGAACGTTTATTGCAGGTATTTAAGCAGTATAGTGGATTTGAGGACATTGGAGTTAAAAACATGAGTCAGTTTGTTTACCGATTTGTTTACGGTCTGAAACCAGAGATTTGTCAGATGATTAAACAGCACATGTTGTGCTGGCAGGGGAAACCGATTGACGAGATTTTGAAATATGCGAAATATTGTGGAGATGACATTGAGGATAGGCACAAGAAATTGCAAGAGAAGGTGATGTGGGCTCAGGTGAAAATGGCTGAGCGACAGGGATTAATTTGGATAATCCAAGTGATAATCAAGGAAAAGATTCTGGAACGAATGGTGACACTGGGAATGGAGGAAAAGTGAGAGGACGAATGAGCAGGGAAGAGGCTAAAAAGAAGTTTCCGTGTCATGGGTGCGGAAAATTGGGGCATTGGAAGGATGAATGTAAAAAGATTCAGAATAATAATGGCCCAAATCAAAATTTAAATCCACAGACGCAGAATGACTCACAGCAGGGTGTAAATCCTCAGAGTCAGTTGCCACCTGCACCTATACAGGGTAATGTAAGCAGAGCAAAGCACGGTACAGACGTCGGATATCAAGGAGGAAGTGGTAAGAATGATTATGTAACGTCACAATTTCTTTTACAGGACGATTTCTGTCCCTATAGTTCATGACGGTGCCTGGGAGAGGGGGAGAAGGAGTGCATACTTGGTGCATCCTTACCGGTAGATCAGTCAGGTCCATATGTTGAAGGGAATGTGAAAGGTAATGAGATTACTTTTCTTTTGGACAGTGGTGCTACTAGGTCTACTGTGAGAACAGCAGACATCCCAGACCTTCCTCTCTCTGGAGAAGCTATCCAAGTTGTGGGGGTGGCTAATCAGAAGATTAGAACACCTCTTACCGAACCAATGGAAGTAAAAATCGGAAACTTTAGAGAAATGCATCAATTTGTAGTGTGTGATTCCAGTCCAGTAAATTTATTGGGCCGGGATTTGCTATGCAAAATGAATTGCACAATTTTCTGCACGCCGGATGGTGTGGCAGTTCAGACCCCAGATGAAGACCATGTATATAAATTTATGATTGCAAAGCAAGGTACAGAAGTAGATGAGATGTTTTCATTGATAACCAAAGATGAGTTACCAGAAGAACTGAAAACTACAGTGAATTCCATGGTATGGGATTTCACGGGAAAAGAAGTAGGACTTATGGCCAAAATAGACCCAGTTAAGATTATTGTAAAAGAAGGTGCGATTTTCCCAAACACCCGACAGTATAAAATGAGTGCAGAAGTAAAAGCAGGAGTCATTGAAGAAATTAACAGAATGGAAAAACAAGGAATATTAAAAGAAGTAATGAGTAGCCCTTGTAACTCACCAATCATGGGTCTAAAGAAACCTAGTGGAAAATATAGGATTGTTCAGGATTTACGCAAAATAAATAAGATTGTGGAACCCTGTTGTCCTATAGTACCAAATCCTGCAGTAATTCTGTACCAGATTCCTTGGAGTGCAGGCTGGTTTACTGTGATTGATTTATGCCAAGCATTCTTTTCCATACCATTGCATCCAGATAGCCAGTATCTATTTTCATTTAAATTTGAGAACAAGGTCTATGTATGGAATCGTGTTCCTCAGGGGTACACGGAAAGTCCTTCCATCTTTAATCAGATATTGAAAAAGTGCCTAGAGAGACTGGTGATGCCAGGAAGCTCAGTCTTAGTGCAGTATATAGACGACCTATTAGTGGCATCTAATACCAGAGAGGACTGTGTTGTTGACACTATTGCACTATTAAATCATTTAGCTGAAGAAGGGCATAAAGTTTCACCTGAAAAATTGCAGTTTTGTACTACAGCAGTGAAGTATCTAGGACACCAGATCGAGAGGGGTAAAAGGAGAATAACAACTGAGAGAATAAAATTAATAAAGAAAATGCAAATGCCTGTCTCTCAACGAGAAGTAAGAATGTTTATTGGAATAGTAGGGTATTGTCGACAATGGATATTAGGATTTTCCCTATTGGCACAAGCCATTAATTCAAATGACAAAAAGAAGGCAAAGGACCCAGTTGAGTGGGATGATGAGAGCGTAGGTGCGTTTGTAAAATTAAGAAATGCTTTATGTGCAGCACCTGCCCTAGGCATGCCTGATTATAAGAGAAAGTTTGCATTATTCTGCCATGAAAGAGAAAATTGTGCACTTTCAGTATTAACCCAGAGACATGGTTTAGACAGACGTCCTATAGCATATTTTTCTGCTACATTGGACCCAGTGGCAGCCGCATTGCCAGGCTGCTTAAAAGCAGTAGCGGCTACCTGTTTGAACATTGAACAAAGTGAGTCAATTGTAATGGGACACCCTGTAAAAGTTTTTGTTCCACATGCGGTTGTGATTCTATTGACAAGAACACAAACTCAGCATCTTACTCCTAGTCGACTGACTAAATATGAAAGAATAATACTGGGTGCTGAAAATGTGACCATTGTAAGGTGCGCAATAGTAAATCCAGCTACCTTACTACCAGACCCATATCATGAAGAAGTTAAAGATGACGAAGAGGAACATGATTGTTTACAAGTCACAGAATTGTGCACGAAACCGCGTCCTGATATCCAGGAACTGCACCTCAGGAAACCAGACAGGGAGCTGTTTGTTGACGGTTCATGCCAAAGGCATGAAGATGGAAAACTAACTGCAGCATATGCAGTGTGTGAACTGACTGGAATAGTCAAAGCATCCTATTTACCGGGAGTCAAATCTGCACAAATAGCTGAATTGATCGCATTAATAAAAGCTTGCAAAATTGGGAGGAATCAAAGAGTAACTATATTTACAGATAGCCAATATGGTTACGGGGTTGTGCATGATTTTGGCCAACTATGGATGCAGAGGGATTTCATGACTTCTTCAGGATCCCCCATTAAAAATGGACAGTTCGTAAAAGAACTACTGGAGGCAATACAATCACCAAAAGAATTGGCTGTGGTGAAATGTGCCGCACACCAGTCAGGAGATGACTGGGTGGTAGTCGGCAACAGATACGCAGATCTTGTGGCTCAACATTGTGCCAAAAACAGATTGTCAGTAAATAAAAGGGTGGAAAGAATGGGAATCAGCTGCCAACTTATGCTGTATGCACCTCTGGAAACATGGAATGATGTAAAACGATTGCAAGATGATGCTGATGAGAGTGAAAGAAGAACATGGATTAAAATGGGATGTTCTCAAAAGGCAGACGATGATGTATGGATTTGTGCCGATGGCAGACCAGTCATGCCTGATTGTCTGCTTTCACAAATGGCTAGGATGTATCATAGAGACACACATGTAGGGAGAGATGCAATGATTAGGCTCTTTAGACAAAATTGGTACAATCCAAGGTTTAGGGCAGTAGCAGAGAGTCTTTGCCAGAGATGTTTAACTTGCCAAATGCATAACCCAGGAAGAAAAACAGTAATTGGGTTTGGGAAAATTGGAAAGGCGGAGGGTCCCTTTATGAGATTGCAACTTGATTTCATACAGTTACCACCATGTAGAGGGCTGAAATATGTACTAGTCATAGTATGTCTGTTTTCAAAGTGGGTGGAGGCATACCCTAGCCAGAAGGAATGACAGTATTACAGTCGCAAAGTTGTTGCTACGCGAACTCATTCCGAGATTTGGTTTTCCAGTAACTTTGGAATCAGATAGAGGAAAGCATTTTAACAGTGAAGTGATTAAGATAATCTGTGAAGCATTCCAAATTGAGCAAAAACTGCACTGTGCAGATCGTCCAGAGGCTTCTGGAGTGGTTGAACAAATGAATGGCACGATAAAATCCAGACTGGGAAAAATGTGTGCATCAACATCATTAGATTGGCCAGATGCATTGCCTCTTGTTTTAATGGGACTCAGAAGCATTCCTGATAGAAACACTGGATTGAGTCCGCACGAGATACTAATGGGAAGAGCAATGAGACAAGCACATGTTCCCACGAATAAACTGCTGAATATATCTGATGATATGGTTCTGGATTATTGCAAAGGATTGGCTGACCTAGTGCGTTCTGTCTCTCACCAGGTTGGAGAAGACGCAGTTTCCAGGCAGCCTGAACAAGAACATGATCTGAGTCCCAGAGACTGGGTGGTAGTGAAGAATCACACCAGAGAAATGTGTCTATCACCTAGGTGGGGCGAACCTTGTCAGGTCATACTGGTCACAAACACAGCAGTGAAGTGTGCCGGATTTCCTAATTGGATTCATGTAAGCCACACCAAAAGAGTACCAGACCCTGAAGAAGAAAATCCTCAGACAGCATCGATAACTGAGGAAGCTGAAGGTTGCCCAGCTGAAGAATGTCAGGTCCGAGATTCAGAGGAAGCTGAAGAAGAACAACCGAGCACAAGTCAGGACTGGATACCAGTGGTGGAAATACCTGAAGTCTACAACAGAACAAGAAGTCAAGTACATTTAGAAGAAATTGAAGAAGATCAGATAGGTGAAGAAGAAGCAACTCAGGAAGAAGAAGAAGAGATAATAAGAGAACCTGAGCAGGAACAGATAGGGAGAGGAAACTGGGCTCAAATTAAAGAAGAACCAACAGATTTTGAGCAGGGAGAGACAGGTCTAGAAGAATGCGGTCAGGCTGCAGAAGTACAAAGTGCAATAAGCCCTGATCAGAACCAGTTAGATCAAGAACAGTACACGGAAGAAGAAGATCCTCAGAATATCGAGCAGGAAAACGTAAATCAAGAACAAGATCAGTTACTAGAAACTCACAGTGAAGCAGCTGAAGGGAAAACAATAAGACCTGAAAAAGAACAAGTAAAAGATACTGAAATCGAAGAAAACCAAATTGTGCCACAACTTGAAAATAAAAGAATTTCTAAAGAAGAAATAAGAAGTGAAGAAACAGTGCAAACAAACAAGATCAGAAAAGGTGATCATTGGCCTAGTGTCATTAAAAGAGTAAAATACCACATAACAACCAGAAGTGAAGACCCAGAACAAGTGAATGAAGTAACAAGCCAAACGGGACGAGAAAATAAAAGTGAGAAACGAAGAAGCAAAAGACTGAAACTTGTGAACAACAAATTCAAAGGTCCTGATTGGACTTATATTGTCCTTGAAGATTACGAAAGCTCAGAATCTAGTGAAAGTGGTGACGAAGGAACAAGTGCAGAACTGACTTATGAAAAAGAAATAGAACCACCTTGAGAACGTAAAGAGACTTGAAGAATACGATAAGAAGAGCAATCTTCCTTGTCAAAATGCCTGACGATAGAGTTACTGGGAGACCAAAGCAGAAAGGTTGTAAAAGATGCTGTGCTATATGCATATGCAATCTGGTAGTGATGCTTATAGTATGGTTAGTTGTGATCGTAGCAATTCCTTACCTTATGATAATAGATGAAAAGATTAACAACGAAACAAAGGAAAGGACAGATAACTTGAAAAGTAATAGAGTAGAACTAAAGGCAGAAGATGAACCAGAATTGCATCATGAAGTAACAGATAACGACACTAGTTTGAATGTTTTCACAAAGTTATTATTTCAGTATGTAGATACCATGGAAGTTAGTAATTGTTATGTCTGTATGAAACTACCTGAATCAGTAGCAGAAGGGTTAACGTATCATCACTTGCCATTAACCTATGGCATATCATGTAGTGTACTGACTAGTTTATTTTATAGAACAGGGCAACTTCAGTATTATTATTCAAATATAGATGTGATATTTTCTGAGGTTCCGATTCGAAAGAATATGAATCCAGTGCTTAGTAGCAAAGATGCACAGTTTATGGGAGAATTTTTCGTAACAATGAAATCAATAGACATAACACATGCACATAGACGCAATTTAACATGTTCATTACATGAAGAAGAAAAGATATTTTTGAATTTAGTGGAGAGTAGAAGACAAGATTTCCAAAAGAAAGCTTCTGAGCATAAGGCTCATTTGCCACCTTGAGCTGAGAAAGAAGGTAGTTACACACCTGGCAAGGCTCAAGCTGCTATGGCTCTGGATTTTGTAAAGACAGGGAAAATTTGTCTACATAGGTTAAAGACTGAGTATAACAATGTTTTCATCGGTACCAGTGAATGTGATCACAATTTCTTAATTCTTGGAGGTTGGGGACTTAAAGGAGGAACAGATTCAGTTTTTCCTGGAATCTATTATGTGTGTGGGAATAAGGCTTACTTTAGGCTTCCTGCACGGTGGTATGGAAGTTGTTATTTTGGAATAGTGTTTCCAAAAATATACCACGTAAAAAGAAACACTGGCAGCAATGAAAATATTAGTGAATTAACACGCAGAAAAAGAGCTAGTTTTTCAGAAATTATAGGTGATATATTTGGTGCATTGATACCTTCAGTGGGAATAATTCTGAACTCAAGGAAAATATGTAAATTATCTACAGTGGTTGATAGTTTATCAACTGATACTGCTGGAGGATTTCTAATGATCAATGCAGAAATGGTTGCGATTAGATCTATGGTTATGCAAAATCGACTTGCTCTTGATATTATATTGGCAAAAGAGGGCGGAGTCTGTAAATTATTGAAGACAAAACACTGTTGCACTTATATACCTGATAAAAGTGCAGAAATTGGAACGTATATACAGAATATAACTAAACTTGAGAAGGAACTAAAACCACTGGAAGTTGATAGTGTATGGGAAAGATTGACAAATAGTATTAGGTCAATTGGTACTTGGTTTACTAATATAGGGAAAGGACTTATAGGTCAAATATTAGTACCCTTAGCAGGGATAGCAATAATAGTATTTTCAATAATAATATGGTGCAAATGTTGTAGAAAGAATGAATCGTATAATGTGACAGGAAAAGGAAAGAAGAGAAAGTTTGATGAAATTGAACTTGAAGATTTTAGAAGTGAATTATACAAGAAACTGAAAGGGGATGTGAAAAATAGAAAGTGTAAAAATGAAGCTGAGACAATATTATGCTAAAGGTTGGCATCTGGTTGTGGGTAGTATTTGATGGCTCAGAAACGCCATCAGAGAGGGGATTGATGGAGCAAGGACTCACAAATGAGACTTGCTCGGATGCAATCTTCTCAAAGGTATTAATGTATTAAATTTGTATTGTTCATATTAACAACTGCATACACAATATGAGTAGCAAGGAAGCTTGCTTATGTGTTTTAACTAACAAGTAACGCTTGTCTATTCTAAATGGCCGCTAAAACGCGGGAACTTTACTGCGCATGTCTCAACCATATCACGTGGTGTGACGTCTTTCTTTGCTTGGTGGGAAACTCTTGCTTCTGCGCAGTGTACATTAAAATGGCTGCTACATGTTTTCACGTGCTACAGCTTGCTCTTGTGTTGCAATTAAACTGTGGTATTCTAACGCTACTAATGCGGGATAGAGTTTATAAATAAATGGGAATAGAGTAGAAAGAGTGGGTATACAGTGAAACATATTATTTGTGATTTTAATATTTTCTTCTTTGATTTTATTAGTTCGTAAATTTGGGCCTGGGGTTTGGTGAACTGAAAACTCGTGTGACAATGGTTCTGCGCATGCTCCATGAAAGGCTGCCCAGAAGGAAAAGGATGAAGTCAACCTGGACGTCGTCCAAGGCCATGACCTGATGGCCAATATTACTGTACACATAAATGTCCCCACTAATGTGCAACAATGTACATGAAGAATGAATAAACTTTGTCATGAGACGGGTGGGAAATAAAGCAAATGTATTAAAATTGATGGGCGGTATTTTAAAACAAAGGGCTTAAGAAAAATGAATTAAATCAATATGGTGTGAGGATCAACCCCCTGTCCCCGTCCAATCAGAAGTAGTGGTCCCATATTTTTGCAACATTAATGGGAGGTACATGGGCGTAGAAGGGTATAATAGATATAGAATTAGCAAATTAGTTTAGACTAGACGCTGAAAGGAACGCTCTCAGAACGCACAGAAGAGCTCCAGACCGCCAAGCTGATCAAATTGCAGGCTGAACTACTTTCCAGAGAGGTCCTGAGGTGGGGGCGGCGGAGTACCTTAGAAGGAAGACACGGGAGAAATCGGAGAGAAGCGAAGTAGCAGAGAGGGGAACGATGCAGGCGTCGTTGATAGAGAGGTCACCGGTCTTGTCCTGATCCGGGAGGAGATCTTTGCTCTTCATCCTTCCAGGGTTCTATCTTATCCAACTCCTTGGCCAAGGGGTTTGGTTCTCACACTTTAGGTAAATATATGCAACCTTTAGTTGCGCTGCTGTCTCTATCTTCTCCTTTCTGAGGGACCGTCATTAATCGATAATTGAGTTCTTGTGCTTCACCCTTGATATGCGATTAAGTATCATGTGGTTCTGTATTTTACTCTGCTAAAACTTTAGATAAATATTTTAAAACTTCTTGACTCAGTGATTATTTCAGAAATTATGAATTGTATAGAACGTCACTCATTTTAAACTTCCCAATTAGCAAAGGATTCATTGGTTAGTCATTACTCTTCAATCGGAAAAGTAATTGGTAGCAGGGATTTTGATAAAGAGTACCAACTGACCCACCAGCGGAAATTGCTAGCGTAGTATGAATGTATGGCCCCAAGTGAGTATTTTGTGTATGAATGCTTGTTGCTAGTAACCCGCTGGATCAGGTTGTCACGTACGTAAGTGTCAAGGCCGTTCCATGCAGGAGTACCTCGAGCAAGGACTTCTGTGTGTGGGGTGTGGAGACGTTGATCTTTCATTGGCGCCGTGTGTAGTGTGGGAGTCGTCATCATCTGCCATGGCATCTCTCTTAGGGGGTGCCTGCCGCATGCATTTCCAAGGTCGGGGTGCAGATGTCCTTCCGCCTTCTGTATTGAGACAAAGGGGCTTTCATCCCTAATGTTAGTCAGACTACTGCTTGTATCCTGGGAATGTGATGTGGCTATCGCGCTGCAATTGAGGCTAGGCCATGGGCTTATGGTGCACCAAAAGCGATGAACACACACAACAGTTGCCATGTATAAGCCAAGACCCCGAGCGGCCTTGCGCTCCTTGTACAGTCCCTTCGTGCGCGGACGCCCTCCGGCTGCATGCAACATTGCAACATTGTCGATTGCGGGCCGTGTGGCGCAGACACTGCAACAGAGACACACGCATCAGTTGGTTTCCTGTGCAGCCCAGATATGAACCACGCCCAGAGGCCAGGGATAATTGTTCACACCCCTACGCTGGCCTGGCGTACGCCGAGGCAGCCCTTTATACGTAAGCCAAGTGCTTACGTATAAAGGGGGGGACGACGACGCTACGTGTCCCAGTTCTTCCCCACTGCCTGAGGTGACATGGCTGCGTCCGCCTGGCCGATGACGAGACTCAATCATTTAGGGTCCATGACTTGCGTTGCACGGAGTCGGTGGCACCGGTTGCACAGCGGCCGGCACGGGCCTACCGCCACGGGACGGTGACTTACTGTGCACTGAGGTAGGGGCACCTAAAGTGCTGAGCGGGTGTGCAGCCTGCGATGATGACGTGTGCACTGATATGGTCTCTGCCATTGCAATATCAAGACCCAGAGTCAAGTGTGCGCCTGGTGGACCGCAATGTAGGCCTGAGCCAGCGGGCAGCGCGGGCCTACCGCCACGTGGCGTTGCCTCGCATTTCACAGAGTTAGTGGCACCTAGAGAGCTGAGCGGGTGTGCAGCCTGCGATGATGACGTGTGCACTGATATGATCTCTGCCATTCCAAAATCAAGACCCATAATCAAGTGTGCGACCTGGTGGCCAACGCTGCGGGGATGCGTGATGTGGAGGCTACCAAGGTCGCGGGCCCCGGGCCTGGAGCTTGCACCGGGACGTGGTGGGCCCTCTTGGAGACACACCAGTGGCGGAAGGTGAGCAGTGAGGCCTGGGTGCGCAGGGGCGGGCAATCCCCGCTGGGCGGCGGGAGGGGCTGGGGTGCAGCAGCCTGTGTGCGCAGGGGCGGCCAAGCGATGTTGCTGTGTGCAATGATATGTACTCTGCCATCATTAGCTGTGGACTCTGTTTCAGATGAGGGACCTGGTGGCCTGCAGTGTGAACCGGCACGTGGTTGGAGACACACCGGTGGCAGCAGGTGAGCAGTGAGGCCTGGGTGCGCAGGGGCGGGCAATCCCCGCTGGGCGGCGGGAGGGGCTGGGGTGCAGCAGCCTGGGTGCGCAGTGTCGGCACTGTCTCTCCCTGTCCCTCTCTTCCTTTCACTGTCTCTCTCTCTCCCTCTCTTTCTCTATCTTTCTCTCTCTTTCTCTCTCTCCCTCTCTTTCACTATCTTTCTCTCTCTTTATCTCTCTCTCTCCCTCTCTTTCTCTATCTTTCTCTCTCTTTCTCTTTCTCTTTCTCCCTCTCTTCCTGTCACTGTCTCTCTCTCTTCCTCTGTTACTCTCTCTCTCCTTCTCCCTCTCTTCCTTTCGCTGTCTCTCTCTCTCTTCCTCTGTTTCTCTCTCTCTCTCCTTCTCCCTCTCTCCCCCTTTCTCTCTTTTTCTCTCTCTCTCCCTCTCTTTCTCTATCTATCTTTCTCTCTCTCACTCTCCCTCTCTTTCTTTCACTGTCTCTCTCTCCCTCTGTTGCTCTCTCTCCTTCTCCCCCTCTCCCCCTTTCTCTCTCTTTCTCTCTCTCCCTCTCTTTCACTCTCTCTCTCCCTTTCTTTCTCTCTCTCTCTGTCCTTTGTTGAGCGCATGACACACCTTCCTATCTTCAATTTTGTCTTGCAGGCTGTGACTTACGGTTTGTCCGGAGAAGACCCGCCATGACTCTTCCAATTATTGATGTTGAGTTGAATTTGAATAAATTGATTATTTTTGGAATTCTAAGATGTATGTATGTTTTTCCTTTTTCGGACCACACATGGATGTTAATTGTTGTACTTGTGCGACATCAGGCGAATTGTTGTGTTCATGAATTTGTAAGGTAGATGTGAAATATCTTTGTCCGGGGGGGGGGGGTACCCGGGGTAGGGCCCCGGGGGGGAGGGGGGCTGGGGGGGGGCCTGGGTGTGGTGGCGGTGGGTGTTGTGGCCCTCTTGGGGCTCCGGGCTGCATGACCAGTAGCTCCATGGCATCTGTTGTTCTTCAGGTGTGGCTCTGGGCTGGGCTCCCTTTCATGGTGCAGGTTGTCGTCCGACTTAACACCAGGTAGGAGCAGGTGTTAAATCCCTGCTGCTAACGCGCCTTATCGCATGTTTTTGGTTCTTATCGCCGATCTGGCTGGTCGTTGGGAATGTTGCGTAGTGGTATTTCCGCGGGTTTTTGCACAGGAACGCCTACTCTGCATCTCATTAGCGTTAGTTGCCGGTGTCATCCGTGGCGATGTTTTTTGCGGCTGCTATCGCAGGATAACTGGCGATATCGCTGTTAGCACCAGCTTGTGAATGGTGCGATGAATTTATCACCACTTTGGATGTGTTAAAGTGCCGCTAACTCGGCGATAAGTCCTTGTGATTATGCCCCTCTGAGTTTACAGGTTGAAGGGAATTCATCTTCACAGAAATGATGTAAATCCGGTGTCTATTTATTTTCCTGTATGCCCCTGTAAAAGATGAAGCCAAGTACAGAGGGCATAACAACAATGAATGTGGAGCTGTGCACCTCATTGTCTTTGTAATTTGTAAACTTTTCAAGAAACTCTTAAAGCAATCAATGCCTTGTAATGGTCCTTTTGCAGTTGGTGCCTGTGGGAATTTTTTCAGGCGTCTCCGGCAATCAAGGTTCAGTTTGTATGAATCTCCTCCGGTGTCCTGGGGCTTAACACGACAGTTGGACCCAAAACTCATCACCAAACACACCCATTTAGCACTTGACTCTCAGGATAGTGGAATAGAGCAGTCCAAGCCTTACTCAAGGAGACAGTGTGGGGCTGAACCTCCGCACTCAATAAGCATCTGGCATCCATCAATAAATCACAGTTAGTCCAGTGGATTATAAAACGAAAAGTACTTTATTGCTACTCACACAACTAGAAACCCCGACCATGATCAGAGGGCATTTCTTACAAGTACTAATCGTAGTAGTACCCAGCGCAGCGCCGGGGACAGGTTTTGGTAGTAAAGTGCATTGTGTGGGAACCTCTGTGGCCCTTTGGGGAGCTCATGTAGCTTAGTTCACTCCAAGGCCACTCGATAGTCCCAGTAGATCTCCCCCCACCCTTCTTTGGGTTTCCTTGTCACAGTACCTGTCTGACCAAAATAGTCTAGTTCTTTGTGAGTAGGGCAAGCCTGCTGGTGATGCTGTTGGCAGGGGCACAGCGGGTCCTGTGGTGTGCATCCGGCATGACACACCGAGTGTAGATGATTCTGTCTGCCCCAATCCCATCAACGTGGCCATGCTCTTGCACTGCGAGTGTTGACTTCCGCCAGTCAGGTCAGTAGTGGCAGTGCCAGCACTTGTGAAGTGGAAGTTTCATCTCAGTTGTGCTCCTTGAGCTCCTGGCAGTCTCGTGCATTGTGTTCTTCCTCTGTCCCAGGCATAGCCCACTACCCAAACAAGCTAGGTGCCCACCCCTGGTCTCAGTGGCGAGGTTCTTGCGCTGGTGCAGTCTCTTCATGCCACTAATATGTTTCCCGTTATACGTGTCGGCTTCCTCCAGCACCTGGATGCTTCTCAGCCCCAGAACTTGCTCCATCAAGCCCCTCCCCCGGCATATTCCAGTTCAGATGTTGGTGCAGTTGCGTGTGATGGGGACACTTATAGTTCTTGAACCTTGAACCACAGCACAGTTGTGCAGGTCTCTCCCGATGTCACAGTGGTGGTTTCAAGTAATTCTTTTAGGCTCCTTCACAGCCCCTCATCTTCACTACAACTTCTTCCTCGTGCAAGTGCACCTCCAGTGCCCCTCCTAAGCAGCTGGTCGGATCTCTCATTGGAGTAAGCTCCAGGCATCTCCTGTTGGCAGACTTGTCAAATTTCCACAGGTTACTGGTCCCGAACATGGAAAGGGGAGTTGGTAGTCGTTACCCCAACCCTGGCTCTCTAAGGATTCTCCCGCTCTACGCTGGTGTGGGACCTCGGGCTTCTGATCAGGAAATGTTGGCACGTTAACTGGAAGTTTTTGGTTAATGTTTATACTCAAGCTGCAGACAGAATTTGTGTGTTCGAGCAGGTCAGTTCTGTAACCTGTACTAGGCAGTTCTACACTTTTGCTATTTCCACAAAGACTTGTCCGTACCTTTTCTTTGTCCAGAATGTGAGCAGGAATGGGGTGGAGCTTGGAATCTTTTGTTGGGAGAAACCCAAAACAAGGGCACAAACGACATGTGGACTGTCCCACTCAGCTACCTGTTAACCTGTGGGAGTTGATATTCCAGCAAGCAATAGGCCAGGGGGACACTTTTAAGGGATCCGCAGTGTTCTTTCCTAAGGACTCTCTGGCCCACTACAAAGATCTCTCGAATAACTGAGAGAGTTATCCATTTCACATTAGCAGCCTGTCATTTCATCTTGGGTTCCACTTGGATTCTGTAACATACAAAATGGAATCCAGTGTGGCCATAGACATGGCCACAGGTACCACACACACTTCAATCTTTTCTTCCATTGAGTTCACACAAACAACATCCATGTTCTCAGAGTTGGGGAAGGGACCCGATTGTAGGGTCTGGCAGACAACATGAGAGAGATCAGCAGCCAGGTTAAAAGGCCTGTCCTCTACTATAATCCCTTCAGTGTCACCACTGTCATTCCGCTATAGCCTGTTGTGGTGAAAGTAGTCACTCTCTTCAAAACAAAGGTGCACATGGTATGCCTCTTTGACCACATGCCCCACCCTGTGTCTCACTCCATTTCATGGAAGGGCCTCTGCGCACATATATTATTGGAGCGTATGCTGAAGTGAGGGTCAAAAACACTACAGCTTGCAATGTGGAACTTGAAGCGGGGGTCACATTCTTCAGAGCCATGCAGGGGACCTTTCTTCATTCCAACTGTTGATGTATATTTTCTTTTTTTCTTTCAATATTCCAGTCCTTTACTGACATTACTGAATCATTCAAGACTTTACAATCACACATATTTGTAAGGGCTCATACCAGTAGACATCACCCCTTTCCTGGCTGTCAGAACCCCGTATGGAGGGCCATGGGGCAAGCAGTGGTTACTGGGCCCAACCGTGGGGGTGGAGGCCTTTTACTTCTGATGTCCCATGGCCCGACCTACTATGGTTCCTGAGCAACTGGGCCAAGTACCCCTTCAGCACTTGACTCTCAGGGTTAGCATGGTCCGAGCAGTCCAAGGATCCCTCGGGTGGAGGTAGATACAGCGGGGTGAACACAGGCTCACATCTCAAAATGTGCACAGCAGCAGCACTAAACTATTGTCAAGCCAAATACTCACTTTTATGAAAAGAGAGTATTTTATTTTACCACTATTAACAATTATGATAATACCAAATGCACAAATAACTGCACAGTTCCCCTGAGGTCAGGGCTCTAGTA
The DNA here is from genome assembly GCA_963921515.1 of Calotriton arnoldi. Lineage (NCBI taxonomy): Eukaryota > Metazoa > Chordata > Amphibia > Caudata > Salamandridae > Calotriton > Calotriton arnoldi. The sequence goes on along the minus strand of CAWUFW010003744.1, from coordinate 1,447,744 downwards.
CTTTGTAAGCAGATGCCTGTGTCCCACTCCCTCCTATCTCTAGCAATTGTGGTTATTACCCATTCACTTTTGGCAACATCTAGGGTAAGCCCCACTAATAGGCTGAATCTCAAGAGTCCACTCTGACTTTGTATCAAAGTCAGTAGCGTTCCAGCACCGCTGCTCTATCTAGCAAGCAAGTTCCCCCATGGCAGACTAGCCCAAATTCAGTCTTACCCGCACTTGCAGGATCAGAGCATCTGGAATTTCTATGTGCGCCCCATCTGCGGGCGCCAGAGCAGCAGTGGCTGGTTCAGGTGAGTTCACTGCATGCAGCCCAGGGGGGCTGTACTCAACAATACCAGAGTTCCTCACTCCCGGTCACGCTACGGCTGTGACCAGAAGTCCCTTGTGGCTCCTCCTGGCAGGGAAAGTTTTTGATCCATTCCACGGTGGTGTGAAGTCCCTGCTGCTGATCCCTCATCCCAGTGTAGGTGCGTAGGGGTTCCCATGGTGGCCTCCATCCTCCGGCAATGCTCCTGGTCAAGTCAAACTTCTTGGTAGTCCTGGTGACCTCCTCTGGCATACGGGGTCACAGTATCTCTACTGTGTACAGCACCATCCCGACCAGCACAGCTGATGCTTGCCCGTCAGCCTCTCCTGGCATACAGGGTTGCCGGCTCTTCACAGCACAAGGACTAAGACCCACTGCACACAGCAGTCTGTCCATTGCGGCCCCTCCTGGCATACTGGGTCTCTGATCCCTTACTGTAGATGGGCGCTGGCTGGTTCACACAACGACGATTAAAGTTCACGCTGTGGTGGCCCCCTCCAGGCATACAGGGTCACCGATGACTCACATGACTTCGCTACAGCGATATCCACGACTCACTTCACGACGGCCCTCCACTGGCATACAAGGATTGCTGACTTTGCCCTGCACACGGGCAATGACCCGATCAGTGCAGCAACCTTTTCCTCACACCTCGCTCAAGGAATCCACTCAACAGGATTCCCCATTGGACCTCGCTCCCTCCAGTGCTCTCCTCTTCTTCACAGGGCACACTGGTCTTGGCAAGCAGGCAGGCGCTGGTGCTACAGGCTCCATGGCAAGTGGTCTTGGATTCCCTGGATGATGTCAATGTGCCCAGCAGGGAGACTAGCAGGGCTTCGTCCTCAACCCTGGTCACAGGCAGAAGTCTTGCAGAGCTTCTCCTCACACAGTTCGACTGGCTGCTTGATAGTTAGTAATTTTTGCGGTCTCAAGTTCATATATAATTGCAGCAATGTAACACAATGCTACAGAGTTATCGATGAGATCTTCTGCATTTGGACAAGTACAGAATACACACTGAATGCGTTCTTCAACTGGTTAAATAACAGACAACCAAACATAAAATTCTGCATGCCCCTCAGTTCTAACAAAATCCCATTTTTGTATATTGAAGTAAGTGTGGAAGAAGGAAAAATATCAACAACACTTCACAGAAAGCCAACTGATAAAAAATAATGCCCTGCACTACTCAAGCTTCCACCCACGAAACTTAAAAAGCAATCTCCTGTATGGTCAATTTTTACGAATAAGAAGAAATTGTACAAAAAAAACAATATTTCAAGCATGCAGCTATCCTATATGAGAAACTAAAAGAAAAAGGATATACCCACAAATTACTCAAACATTCCATAAAGAGGGCATGGTACACCCCAAGGGAAACACTCCTCACAATAAGAGAGAAAAATATATTTGGCAGGTTAGCCAGTGTTTCCACATACTGCCCCAAAACGAACGAGTTTAAGAAGATAATACACCAAAACTGGCACCTAATATAATTGATGATTCGTTCTCAAAACCCTTGTTCGCACTGAAAAAGAATGCAAATCTGGGAAATCAGTTAGTTAGGGCACAAGTGCCCTTGATACCAACATTTTTTTTACGATAACAGTGGCAACTGCCACCAGTACAAGGCCACCCCAAATGTGGCACATGCACAACATGTGACCAAACTATAGAAGGAATCACAAGAAAAGATTAGTTCCTCCTTAGCCAGATCAGGGGGTCCCTAACAGTGGACCTTCTTGGCTAATAGTCCTGCCATTGGAAGATCTGAATTTCAGATCATGATGCCCTCACACACCTGTTAGGGTGTCATGCTTCATCATAGGGCGCTCCTCGTCAGGCCTGCGCTGCAATGCCTGACAGGCCTGGGGGCTCTTTTTCGGAGATCTTTTTGATCTGAGGATGCCGTAAGGATGAATGCAAGAGAGGGGGCTACCTAACAGTGTAACTAGTGAAAAGTGAGTGTGGTGCTTAAAATAGACTCTGGTACCCAAAGAACAAGTTTTATAGGGGAGTAGGTGCCAGGTCTAGCTAAAAGCAGTGGTGCTATCATGTGGTCATTAAGTACCAGGATAGCTACGAAAAAGGTGTGGTCAACGTTTCGTGCCCTAGTGCCCCAAAGTCGGGCGGCACTTCGTCAGGACCAAAAGTGAAGTTGTTTATGCCCCTGTCTGGGGCTGGGGGTTACCCTCTAATAGGGAGTGACCCAATGTGATTGGCCGGTATTGCCGGTCTAGTGGTCCACCTCTCTGGAGGTTGGCCCGAGTTCCTTAAGAAGGCGGAGGGTCCCGATTGTAGTAGAGGACCCTTTAAGGCGGTCGAGATGCACTGATCGCACCTAGCCTCCTCCGACTTCTTGGAACAAACTATAGAAGGCTCAGAATTCCAATTGGACAATATAAAATGGAAACATACTATGTTTTCAAACTGCCGTACAAAAAACATTTAGTTTATGGCATCATTTGCCCTTGCAAAAAACTTTACATTGGCAAAACAAACCAAGAAATACGCCAAAGAATAGTCCAGCATAAGTGAAGAATCCGTAAAAAAGTAACTTCAGCGCCCCAAGTTGGTCTTTTTTTTAGAAAAGGGACACACAGAAAATGATCTCAAGTGGACAGTCCTGATGGTAATACAACCAAATCCGAGAAGAGGGAACACAGAGAGAACTTTGGTCCAGAAAGAACCTCACCTTATCCTACGCTTCAATACTACAACCAAAGGACTTACCGGCAGATTTACAAGCCCCTTGCGACACTTTTGCGCTGCAGTTGCGTCACTTTTGTGACGCAACGGGGGCGTAAAAAATGCGGCAAATTTACAACATGATGCATCTAGGGAGATGCGTCACGTTGTAAAGCCCTGCGTGACATTATACCTGCGTCAGGTATAATGTATGCAGGGTAGGCGTTCCCACGCAGGAAAGCCTCGTAAAAGTGACGCAGTGAAATCTACGAAATTTCACTGCGTGACTTTTAGGATGCCACTGCGTCAAAACCTTACGCCTGCTTGAAGCAGGCGTAAGGAGTGACGCAGTGTATTGGGAATTGGCCGCAACACGCATTGCTGGAGTTGCGTCGTGCTTGCGACACGACTCCAGCAATGCGTGACTTTTCCGTCAACAGATGCGTCAGAATTTCTGACGCATCTGTCAATCCTTGCGCCATAGTGCGCCGTATTGTAAATACGGCGCATCTATGGTGGCGCAAGGGTTTTTCACTCAGGCGCAGGGAAACTGACGCATCTATATAGATGCGTCAGTTTCTTGTAAATCTGCCCCTCAATGAGATGGCAGAAATCCAGAGGCTTTGAAAAGGAAAAATTCTAAAAGAAAGATCGCTTGGACATGTAAAAAAACCATCAGACAATGTGATGTCAAATTAAAATAAGGACATTTGTTTTATAGTGCATGATACATTATGGTTAGTTTAAATGACTCAATACAACACTGTAGATAAAAACTACCTATACCAGAATGCTTTTGGGACGTCATGCCAAAAAAAAAAGGAAAAAAACACTGCAAATGAGTATTAAAATAGAATAAATCAAAAACGTCATGTCATCAGTAGAAATAATGGACCACCATGAACATGATATAAAAAAAGTAAAGCGCGCCTCTAATAATTAAATAATTCTAACTAAAACATGAGGACAAACGGAAATAGGTAATCGGCTCTCAATATCTGTCAAGCTGATAAGATAAAGAATGGCAATGGCAGCGCACACAACATGTGCGCCCAAATCTCATCAGAAACGGAGCTGAAGCCAGTAGAAACGAGAAGCTATTGCCTAAAAGGTATTAACAAAGTGCAGGTGGCTGCGCGGGACACATCGCGCTACAATGCGGAGAGCAGGGCACAAGTCCTATAAAAAGAAGTGGGGGGACTGACCAAGTCAGACACTATGCAAGTGACATCATGACGCGTGCCATGACATCACGACGTAGCGCTATAAAATAAATAAATAATGCTATTTAAATTATTTGTGTAAATACTGGGACAGACCACCCCATCTGACAGTCTTACAGTGTCTGCACTTATATAGAGGGACAGAACAAAGGTAAAAGCATGCCTCTCTTGAGTACCTGTGAAGAGATAGCAAGCTGTGTGTCTTTGTTACCCCCCCCGGTGCATTTACATTTAAGTGTGAGGTTCCAGGACGCCCCCAGTCAGGATATACAAACAAAAGGATGCTGGATGGCCCCTTAACTTCGGCCCAGCTGAAGGTGAAAAAAGGCTCTCTCTCTGCCTGCACGTTGCTGCTGGAAATGGAAAGCAGACAGCGTGCAGGCGCTGCTGAACCTGTCCCGGTGTCTTACACTGGGACAAGTTCAACATATTTCTGTGGGGCCCAACTTCTTGGCAGGGGGGACGGCGTCCACCCTGTGAAAACAGTGGGTGGACGCCGTGTACCTGCGTGTACCCCCGACTCGTGCCCTGGCGGAGAGGCAAAATAATTAGTATCTTCGTCTCTCACATTTAGGCAACAAAGTATCAAACAGAAGTACAAGGAAACACGCATTCGTCTAAAGCATGACGGCTGTCAGAACTAACAGAAATCTTCCAATGAAGCGCTGAGGCAAATAAAACAAAAGTATAAAAAAGCTCAACAATTCATGTAAAAACTGAGCTAAATGTAAGACCAATTGGGTAGTAAAAATCTCTTGTTTTCGCTTTCTAATAGATAAAGGTAGGAGAGTCCACTTTACAAGAGTTAAGGAAAACAGTGTGTAATAGCAAACACTTCAGATATTAAGATAAAGTTCCGTTATTTTTATATTTAATTTACAGTTTAAACCGGCCTTGGTCCTGAGGTGACCTAAACTAAAGAGGTCGAAACGCGTCCACTTTTAAGCACTCCGAGGAAATTTATCAAAGCATAAGTTAAATCTGCAATCTGAGGCAACCAACAACTTTGTTTGGTGCCCCTTTTTTGACAAATTAAGCAGTGAATATAACCCCTTTTGTATTGCAGGCATTCATGAGTCTCATCTAGAGTGACATTAAGCACAGGCTCTTGCTTGTAAAGTTCAAGACTGGTTTCTTTTGTTTATTTCAAATTCCTGTTGAATATGTATTATGTGTGATAGTATGACTTTTCAAGTCAATGTTTTTGTAACATGTTAAACTTTTGTGAAATAATTATTGTCATTGTGTTTTGAACAAAGCCCAAGTGGGCATGTACACCCTTTGATCTACGTGATCTAATGAGTTTGACATTAGGAAAATGGTTAAAAAAGAATAAAAAAACTAGTGGTAAAAAAAAATCAACGTATTAGGAGCTCATAAACCTGAACCCGAAAAGATAGGAGTGTGGTAAATAATTCCAGCCCAGGTATATTCAAGTTTGTATACTTTTAGAAAGTTGGCATTTTCTTGTCCCAACCATTTGGTGCCTGCAGCCTGTATCCTGGGTCACATTACTGGGTGTAGCTGGCAGTTGGTCATTGTGATTACCCCCAAACAGTGAGTCAAAGGGGGAATAAGTGTTGGCAGAATAGGCCGTCTCTGACGTGACAAGATGGAGCTGACACCTGCTGTCATCTGCCACATTTACACATCACAAAAAGGAGAAATTCTGAAGATTTGGACTCTTCTCAATAGCATGCCGGCCTGTCTGTGCCAAGATCTTGCTGCCCACGCCACCCGCAAATGCAAAGCTCCGGGGAAGCCGACTCTTCAGGCTACAGTGACCGCCAGCGCGTGACCTGCACTTCATGCTACAGCTGGGGTGACCACCAACGCAAATCTTCCGCAACAACCATCCGCGATGCCAAATAGGATGTTTGTGCTACAACAGCGACTGTCCATGACACCCAGCCTGCTCCTCGTGCTACCACAACAACCATCCACAATGCTCTCCCTGCTCTTCACGGCCGCCTCCACCTCAAACTGGATTCTTTGCGCTGGACTTTAGAAGGTAACTTTTTCAGTGGGACTTGCATGGCCCCTGTATTCAATGCGCACTCCATTGCAGTCAGCCTGAAATTGTGACTTTCGTACGACCAGATAACCATGAGTGAGGCTTTGTGCTTTTAGGGGCTATACTTACCTGAACTCTACTGATTGGATTTTTGTTGTTTTGGCCTCAAATAATTTATTTCATTTTATTCAATTTTTTAGATTTCACCTGCACAGTGCTTGCGCTGTACTTGTGAAATCTATTACTCTTAATATAAACTTAAAAGGAGCTTGCATCCCGCCCCCTCTCTTTCCCGGCTTTTCATTGGTTCCTGTGCATGTTATTTACTTTTCCTTCATTTCTAATGGCTGTAGCATATTTTCCTGAATTTACCAATGCTTGTTCTTTGTCTGCTTCTCTTATCAGTTTCCCATAGCCAAAATACTGTTAACATCTGCTTTGGTGGAACTATTTTTTCTTAAAGTTTTGCCACTTTTTGCTTTTTCGTCTTGCAGCAGATTTGTTTAAGGCAACTTATCACCCAGAGTGATTAAGGGGCTTATTTACAAGCCCCTTGCGCCACCAGTATGTCACTTTTCCCATGCTAAAAATGACGCAAAAGTGGCGCAAGGGGCTTGTAATTAAGCCCCTAAGTGATTTGACCAGAATCACAGGAAGTTGCGCTGCCGAGACTTGAAACGGGATCTCCAGCTCGCAAGTCAGCAGCTCCGGTCGCTGCGCCACATCCTATCCACTCCTGTGATGCTTGTTCTCAAAGGGCTATGCTGCCCCTGCATGTCTCCACATACACATTTTCTAAGAGCCCCAGTTTGAAACTACATTCTGCACTGTAGTCATGCTGACTCCATTGTAACTCGGCAAGCAGCAAAACTCAAGCAATCCATGATGGCTGGTGTGCAATCTGTTATGACTCCTTTTAACGCAATAAGAATAAAGGCTGGTCGGGCTTTAAGGTAGAAACTAGGTAGAAGGTAGAAAGAGGACCGCTGCTCCCAATTGCTTCTGTGCCTTCTGTCCACGGGCACGAGCCTTTAGACAGATATGCTCCAGCCATCGGCGTGTTTGTAAGGGGATGGCTATGCAGTGCTGTGCTACACACCCCGCTCCCTTAGAGTGTGCCGGTACCATTTGTTGAGACAGAACATAATATGCATTGTGTGGGAAATGCACATTGGGACCAGCACAGATCTGCACAAGGTCTTTGTGTGAAACTCCCGCAAACTCTTGCAGGGGCCAATACAGGAAAATACAAAGGTCAGCTAAAAATGTATTCTAGCCCATTCATTTTTCCACGTACCATTTGAAATAAATATTAATAAAAATATGTAATCCAACCTTTATTACGATAAGAAGTGAGAGGCAAAGATGGTAGGGTGCTTTAATATGAAATATAAGGTAATATTAGTATTTCAACATAACACTTAGCGCTAGTGCAGTCGGGAGGTGTGGGGTACAATTATGTCTTTCTTGGAAACAATCTTGTTAAGCGACTGTGAAGTGTCATCAGAGGATGTCGTGATCCGTGTGAAACATGCCTCCTGTCATGGGGTTCATGGGATTGGCCATACTTTGCTCACATACTTGTGAACCACTGTCTCAATATGTCAAGTCGCTCTCCACTTGTGCTGAAATCTAGGGGCATATTACCAAGGGCCGGCGATACAATTATCGCCGCTTTATCGTCCGTTTTTCGGGCGCAAAGCGGCGATAATTATATCGCATTATTTACAAGGACACGCTAGCGCGTGTTTCCTTGACTTAGCTCCCGTTTTACACACGCTTCGCCTCGCATCGATAATGAGATGCAAAGTAGGCATGGCTGTGAAAACAACATGGGAAAATATCGCGAAGGCAGCTTCGCGATAATAACAATGAGGCGTAGCGATAATTTAAATCGCGCTAACTCTGCCTTAAGTCAGGAATTTAACGTCTGTTAAATTCCTGACTAAGGCATACCTAACATGGGAGGTGGATTGTGGGGCTAAGGCCTATCATCAAGCTTATTGCTGTTTCCATGGAACATCGCTGGAAAACTATGCCCTAGAGGGTGTGGACAGGAGGGTACATTCTTCCACCTGCTGTGGGAGTGCCCACTACTCCAACAATACTGGACAGCAATACTAATGACCATGGGGGAAGTTTATAATATAGAGGAAAACAAATCACCAAGATGGTGTCTGTTAAATATCTGGGGAGACTCGGACCTCACAAACACTGAGCGCTTGTGGGTAACACTGGGATTCATGATCGCAAAATGTAATATTGCAAGGAAATGGAGAACAATAGATGCCCCGACGTTGATGAAATGGAAAACGGATTTAGACTGGTGTATGCATGCGGAAAGGGCAGTCTATGAGAGCAGGGGATGCCCACAAAAATAGACAAAGGTTTGGGGGAAATGGAATGAACATCGGGAAATGTTGTGTGGTCCAATTGCTCGACAGGATCAGGGGCAAGAGACAATATAACTGAAGGAGAGAACGGGGCTGGGATGGGGGGGAGAATCTGGAAGTTGTCAACTATTATAATAAGATCGCTACTGACTTATCAGTCTGTTTGAGAATTGCTAGACTATTATGATATGTATCTTGTAAGGGGGTGGCTTGTTGTTGCTTTAATAAAAAGATTTATAATTTAAAAAAAAAAATTCAAACACAACCCAAAAGAGAATGTTTGTTTGCTCAAACGGATAAAAAGTTCAAGTGATTTGTCCAGAATCACAGGATGTTGCGCCGCCGAGACTCGAACCGGGATCCTCAGCTCTCGAGTCAGCAGCTCTGGCCGCTGCACCACATCCTTTACACTCCCATGATACTTGTAAGGGAGCTCTTTCCTTCATCCCGGACAGTGATTGATGAAAACAGCTTATATCACATAGGCGAAACCGATGCATTACCAATGCTTGTCTAAATTGGTGTACGATTTTCCTTGGGTTGTGTTTTCACTTTATTACTGTTTGAAGAGCTGCATAAATACTTTATATATTACCTCTAAGTTAAGCGTGACTGCTTTTGTGCCAAGCTAGTAGAGGGTTGAGCACATGCTAATTTGGAGTTTCTTGTGACTTCAATCGACAGGAATTGTAGTTGCTGCTTGAGTAGGGTTTCACCTCGTCAACCAGTAAGCCAATTTCCTGCAGGGTACATAAACAGTAAATGCAAAGATTATCTAACCAGTGCTCCTGGTTGAAGCACAGTTTATAATGAAAGTGGCTGTCCTCAGCAGTCATCTGATGAAGTAGATACAGAACTCCTTCATGGCATGTAGGGTCTTTCTTCTGCTGGCAGGTGCTGTTCAGTCTCCTCCTGGTGAGCAGATGCATAGACTGCAACAGCAGTGGCCTAAGCTACAGGTCTACATTTCATTGTGCTGCTGTCTCTGCACCAGGTTTATAGTGGGACTACAGCAGTGCAGTGAGTTGATGTCTTTGAACTTGTCCTCTGAATGTGCGTGATATCCTTCTCCGGATCATACAGCAGCAGCGGTCCGTGCAGGTAAGAGCGGTGGGGCCGGGTCGGGGGGAATTCGACAGACGACCACGAGGGAAAGTTAAATAAATAATTAATTTTCTCTCGTTGTCATCTGTCAAAATCCCCCCACACCCAGCCCCACCGCTCTTACATGTATGGGCTGCTGCTGCCGTACAGTGACAAGACACAGTGATGCTGTTCGCTCATACTGTCCTTGGGGAACACAAAGTGGTCCTACTACTGCCACGCTGTGGAACTGTGCCTCTTTTCTTTGTTTTAGTGGGCAGCTCAGTGGTGGGGATTTTCACACCCTTGATCAATCCTCAAGAATGTCTGCATATTAAAAATACAACAATCCTAGGAAAAAACACCCTTATAGATTACCATATGTATGTTTGTGAACTCGTAAAGGCTGAAGAACTTTAAGCGACCAAGTGTGGCATGCTTCATCATAGGGCCTCCTCATCTAGCACTGGCAAACCTCCTAGTGTGCTGTTGTGCTCTGGTTGTCCTGCGCCCTAGCCATGGGTTCCCTGGTTTGGGAGAGTCTCTTTCTTGAGCATATTCATCCTGCCTTTATTTTACCAGACGACCCCCTGCCCCCTTTGTCCAGGCCCTCATTGGTGGTGGCATTTTATATTTATGGGGGCAGTCGTATCTAGTACAGTCATCTCACAGATTACCGCTGATTAGTCCAGACTGTGTAAGTTTCTACCTGCTGCATACTTTTTTGGCAAAGTAAAAATGGGGCCATCTTTGGAGCACGAGGCAATTTTCCTGTATTGGTTAGATCAGCAACTTTATGACTTTCATTATAATGTTGAGAAAAGTGTGTTGAATCATGATTTTCAGAATGCAGTCCATAACTGCTGGTCAATATTGAACTGGTCTAGATTTTTTTTCGGACCACAGGTCACTTGAGGCACTACAATGAGGAGAGGAATGACTACTGAAGTGAAAGCTGTAGAGTGAGGACTGGGCGGCACGTGGTGACCTTGTCAAATGATTAGATTTGACTAGCTCAATAGTAGTCATTTACATGAAGAGTTGACCCTTATCTGGTGGGCCAAGTGTCTAGTGCAGTTATTGCCCAAAACACTACGGGTAGAGTGACCAGATTTTTAGAACCAAAAACCGGGACGGGCACAGACGTAGGAATAGGACTAAACGTTGACATGTCATTCAGTGATTAGTCTTGGTTTATGGGCACTCAAGACCTCATTCCCCCCTCATTAAATCCTGCTGTGCTGTTTGAATGAGGCGAGGCAGTGCAGCAGGTGACTGTAAACGTTAAGTTGTGTCTTTGGTGGATAAAAGGGCTGGATGAAACGTGACCATGCACAACTCTATGATTAATGTGCACATTAATCCGACCCTCTCTCAAAAACCGGGTTATGTCTCTGTTTTGGCAGAAAGTGTTGTTATGCCAAGACAGTCTTTAAAAAACGGGACTGCCTGGGCACAACTGGGATGTCTGGTCACCCTAACTTGGGGGCATATTTATGAGCCCCTTCCGCTGCCTTTCTTTCACTTTTTGTGCGGCACCAAATCATATTTATGAGGCTACGCAAAGATACTTTGTGTGGCTTTGAATGGTCTCATCAATCAGGGTTTGTAAAGCGCGGCTACTCACCCGTGAGGGTCTCAAGGCGCTGGGGGGAAAAGGGGGCTGCTCTCATAGATACGGAGTAAGGCAAGGCAGCGCAAATCGCTGTGTTGCCTTACTCTGCCCTAGGGAGACGTTCCATGGGCATTGCGGTGGGTGTTCCCATGCGACACCCATGGATTTTGACACACCCCTAGATTTACAAGACCATGTAAACCTGGGATTGCCCCAAAACCTTACGCCTCCCCAGGGGATGCACAACGAGGAGAAATAACTATTTCTCCTCGCTTATTCCTATTTCTATGTGTGCTGCATTCTGCAGCACATATAGAAAGTGGAAAAAGCCTCCCGGGATTGTTTTTGGTCAGGAAGGTGCCCCTTCCTGCACAAAAACAATCCTGCATGCAATGCAGGCAGGCAGGCAGGCACCCGTGCAACATGGTGCAAGGGTGACTGCGTTGGTGCTAGGCCGCTGAAACTGCGCCAGCGCAGGGCGAAGGCCTAGAATGCGCCGTATGCCATAGATATGGTGCATTCCTGCCCTTTCACTTTGACGAGGGCAGTGCAGCAAGGTGACTTGCTGCGCTGCTCTGCGCCAAATCCCTATAAATATGCCCCTAGTGGTCTTATTTAAAGTGTGGTGCATGAGATGCTGCATCAAAACATGGGGGATATCCCGGCTGCAGTAGTACAAGTGCCACATACTATAACGCACTTTTAAAAGGGCAGGCTGGGCATCATCTGGTATTTAAGGTGCTTAGAAGCAGCTGTGGTGAGGAAAGGAGCGCTATATACACGTGTTAGACTATTATTACATAAACATATTCATTATTTTGTAGTTTTATATAACACGAACTGATTTGCCCATAATCACACGATGCTGAACCGACGCCGAAACTCAAACCTGGTTCCCCAGTTCCAAAGTCGGAACTAATTTGCTCAGTCATTTGTAAATCTCGCGCCAGTCATAATGCAGCATATTTCAAATTAAATGTATTGTTGGTTGGACAGATGAAGTGTGCTACTAATACCCACGCACAAAAAGGCCAAGAATAGCAAAGTAAATAACATAAACATTTAAAAACACACTGCCGCTGCAGCGGAATGCCGTTCTCGGAATGTCACCAGGCAGGTACCAGGTGCTCTCAGAGTTTATCGCGGAAGAAAGGTTTGTGAATTCTTCCTCGTGGGCCAGTATCGGATTACAGTCCAGGCATTCCACTAGTCACGGGCGTGCAGGCATGCACACCGAGGGCCTGACAGGTATGACAGGTGCAGGGGTCAGAGCCGGAGTGTCTGGGGACAGAGCCCTTATCGCTCGGGTCATCGGTGTCGATACCAAACTAGGACCTTCTCCCAGTCCAGGGCAGCTTGTTGGCTGTCTGGGCAGACCCCCCGCTAGAGCGTGAAACAGGCCTATCCTCGAAGTGCTGGAAACCAGCTGATCCTGTGTTTCTCCAGCCATGTCAAATTCCTGAAATAACTGAAACACCTTCCGTGGGTTTCGGATGCTCTAAATCTTGCTGACAGCCTGCAGGGAGCACCAGTGAAAGCAGCTCTTCTCGGTACGCGGCAGGGGCCACGTTTGCTGTGTGTGTGCATGGGAGCTTGGGCGACGCAAAGGGGCCCAGACAGCAGGGCTGATCTATTAAGAGTGAGATTGGGACCAAAAATCGGTCCGGGCACCCAAACAAGTGGCCCACATTCGAAGATCACAATTTTCCCATAGTATTGTTTGGTTAGTACCAGGGCTAATTTTGGAAGACATTTGTGGTACATGAATCAGTTTACAGCGTGTAGGGTCAGTAACATTGGTCAAGTCTGGAAACACCATTATTCCACTCCAGCCCCTTCACAGGTCTCCTGCTGTTCATCTTCAGGTCTATGAATCCTCTCCCTTAAACCTTTCCCACCCTCAGATCACTCAGTCTCTCCCCCTCCCCCCCCCCGCAGTAGGGCCTCTTTCATGGGGAATCTCACTGCCCATTGGCCAACAGGTCCTCAGAGGATCATGTTTATCTATAGATCGGCGTCTAATCACTCTCCGTGAACTGGCTGCCTGCTCATCCTAAGACAGTGAGACCCTTGGTCATCGTCAGTGGGTCCCAACCTTCATCTCTCCCTCAGGACCCTTCAGCTCATTTCCACTCTTAGGTGCCCTGAGGCTCCTGCACAGACTCAAATCCCTGAGGCTCCTGCTCACACCGAGGTACCCAGAGGATGCTGTTCACCCTCAGGTGCCATTGGAATCCTTCTCACCCTCTGGTCCCCTTATATCCCTGTTCCCTAGGCCCTGTATCTCTTGCTCCCTCTTATCCAGAGCCCTGCTCACACTCAGGTCAGTGAAGTCCATCTTCACCATAAGATTTCCCTGAGGCTCTGTTTAATGTCAGGTCCCCTGGTGCTCTGCACACACCAGAGCTCTGAGATCCTCGGCCATCACCAGATCTCCAAAGCTCCGGCTCACCACTAAGCCCTACAGGTTCATTCCCACTCTTAGTTTCGCAACAACGGCCCTGTTCAATTTAGTTCTCGAAGGCTCCAGCTTACCCCAAAGTCTACATGGCTGTGGCCTCACTCTCAGTTCGCCGAAGCCCCTGCTAACTATCTGTGGTCCACAAACCCCCTGCTTAATTGTTTTTTTCTGCATGGTCTCCAGATTTACCTTTGCTTACTTCCTAGGTTGCGACTAGCACATGACCTTTTTGGATGAGGCTAAGTTATGATAAGTTATGATCATCCACAAATGCAGTAATGCTTCAAGATCTCACCCTTTCCGTTCTCTCTCAGGGGGGCTAAAGGACCAGCTAGCTCCCTTCTGCATGGCTGTCTACTGTAGGATAGTTTACAAAACGACGACCCAAGTCAATGGAGCACTGAGGCTGGCTATTCCAAATCTTCTTTAGCTCCATTGCATAATCTGAAGCAAGTCTCAGGGTACATGGAGTATGCTACACAAAAAGCACTACATACAAGCAGGCATAATTTACTTCAGGCTGCAAAACTTTCCCCATCAGTAAAACTGGTGGCCTGTACATGTTGAATAAACTATTGAACTTGTCTGTAAAATCACTGAGTGATGTAAGTGTTTATGTGCAAACTACAAGTGAGAGGACTGGAAATTGGTAGGGCAAACTCAGCCTTTCATGCTTTCAAGACCATTAAGTGGGTACCAATGCACTGGATAATGGAAATATCCATCATTTTAAAGCCAAGAGACATTTCAGTTCATGGTTCCTATGCCCCAGTTCCCATGTACCTGGACTGATCCTCCAACCAATCTAAGGCCCTTTTAGACTCGACCTCACTGCTGCGAGGCCTTGCCGCATTCTTGCGCTCCTTCTTCTTGCTTCTTTCTTGCTCTCCTCGCCATCCTTTTCTCTCCTTTTGTGCCAATTTTCACTTCTTCTCTCTGTTGGGCCTCTTTGTGCCCGTTTTCCACTCTCCATTCTCTCTCTGGCCTCTTTATGCCCGTTTCTCCACTTTTCACTCTCTCTCCCAGGCCTTTTTCTGCCCATTTCCGCTCTCCACTTTATCTTTTTGTGCCTCTTTGTGCCCCCTTTTTCCTTCTGTGTGCTTCTTTTGTGCCCTGCTTTTCCTTTGTGCCCGCCTCCCCTCCCATGCTTTCCCGCTTCTCCGTCCTTTCCCACCTCCTGCACTTCCTACCTCCCCCACACCTTACCTGAGTGCCTTCTCCCACCTCCTCTGCCCCGCCCTTTGCCCCCCTAATGCCCTCTGCTCCCAGGAGCTACTTAATGGCAGCCGCTGCACGACTGCAAAGCAGGTGCGCCGCTGGTGCGCCAAAGGACAGTCCATTAGCGGCCATCTGTGCCTAGACCGCGCACAGCACCAAGGACGCTGGTCCAACCGAACGCCACCACAACACAGCCTCCATTACTTGCACTCAACACTGGATGCCGCAATATCAGCTGATTCCGTAACACTCCATGCACCATGGTAGGACCTTTCTCATGCACTCCATCATGCTCAGTTCACCTGCACCAACATGTGCCCGTCACACACCACGCACGCCTCACCCCATCTGACTTGCATGCTCCTTACCACCAGATCGCTCAACAAACATGCTACCGAGATCTGGAACACCATCGAGATGCACTCTCAGATCGTCCAGTGCCCCACCCACAATGTGGGACACGCCCTCAACCTCATTTTCACAGCCAGCAACAAGGTCAGGTTCAGCCACCTCACTCCGCTTACCTGGACAGACCACTCCATTGTCCACTTCTCCATCAACACACCCCAACCCCTCTCCACCAATACTAGTACCTACAACCTCAGAGGTAGCTGGAACAAGATAAAGGACACAGACTGGACCAAAACCCTCACTGCCCACCAACCGAACCTCATATGATCAGCATGCCGACATCAAAGCCTTCAACAACTGGATCACTACCAGCGCAGACACCCTAGACCCCCCTGAAGACCGCCAGACACTCAAGAACCAACACACGAGTCTGTTGGTACACCAAAGACCTTAGAAACTCCAAATGACTATGCAAAGGGGGGCGCTAGAGGGCGCACGGCAAGATGGCTGTGCTTTAGTGCAGCTTTGCCGGCCGAACTTCAAATCCGGCAATAATCCTGCTTACAGCCGCCATCCTGTGCAATAAAGTGAAGCACATTCACGCTGCATGGCGGGGGCGCAACTTGAAAGTGGAAGCAGAGCTGCACAATGCCTGCAATCCTGAGATTGACGATCGACCCTGCTATGGCGCTGAGTAAAACATGGCAATCACGAGACGAGGCGGGTGCCCCTGCTGAGTGATGGTGAGTGGAGCTGTCTTGGGGGTGCTGCGCGGGCTCATGGGTGCCGTGAGTTGCAGCGAGGAAGACGCTACAACCAGAAGCCTGCTGGGAACCAGTGAACCGTGCTGCTTGCTGAGCCTGGGCGGCTGTTGCTGACAGTTGAAGGAAGTGACCCGATTAGGGCCACCCGGGTCACTCGCGACCACCTCTCAGCCTTCCAGACAAATGAAGAGTTGGGCAGACAGTAGAGAATACAAACCAAAGGTATTTATTAGAACTACACTCGAGTGGAGTCCGGTCTGACCAGCCTCCTTAGATTGCTGCAGAGGGACTGACTTCTGCCAACATGATAACACATAATGTACATCTCAAGAACCACTAAAGACACGCCCAGACTGGAATTTTCCAGTTGGTAGCTGGTGAACAAAGGAGATACAGAAGGATGGGCTGCAATCCTGGGACCGGGTATGTGCTATCTCAGGGTCAATGTTACTCTGCCTGCGCCCCGCCACTCTAAGGGTGGGAGCAGGCCTATCTAGTGAGAAAGGTATGTCATTACAAAACAGTCTATTCATTAGTACAGCGAAGCTCAACCTTGGAGAAATACAGAGAAAACAATATCGCAGCTGCTTTCTGCTGAGGCAGACAGAATGAGACAGAAATTAGTTTCGATCATAGCTCAAAATGGCGGCTCAACTTAAAATGGTGCAGCGAATGCTAACTTTACATAGGACAATAAGCAAGCAAAACAAATACATAACATTTACATTTCAACACAGGGCTCCGCGGCGGACTGCATGCGGCCTGGGCCTGGGCCTGCGGACGGGGCGTGGCAGCCCCGCCCGATCCCTTCTAAGCTGCGGGACTGCGGGTGAGAGCTTGCAGCCGGAGCAAAGCGTGGTACGGGCCTGCTGAGACACGGCGGGGGACAACGAAACTCAGCCCGGCAAAGCGGTAGGAGAGGCCTTCCTGCTGCGTGGTAAGGGCCTATGACTGGGGCTAAGCGCTGCCGAAAGTGCTGGAGAGCAGCCACAAAGCACTGCAATTGAGTCTCGCGCTGCCTGAAGCGAGCTTGGAGGAGCCCTGAGACGCTGTAGACCAGTATGTTTTTTTGGGCTGAGGCAATTGAAGGTGCATAGTGTGGGGTGCTGGGTGCTGATGGCTCCTGGTGTAACTGCCTGACCGGGAGGTGCTGACGGCTGGAATTGTATAAGGGACACGCCAAGCTCCCCTACCTTCCAATTAGGAATTATTAGAGGCCACTATCTAGAAAATCGACACAAGCAGAGCTGGCATCACTTGATAAAATGGAGCGCGACGCGCACTGAAGCACACACATATAATGGTAATATTGAATGAACTTCAATGTAGTGCACGCTGTTACAGGCTACAGAGGGGGCCCCGTGCAGAATCCTTTGTGCCCGGTGAACCGTGTGAGCTGCGGGGGCTACGGGTGTGGCGAGAAGGGGCAGCAAGACGGTGTAAGGTGATCTCTGCAGAACACTGTGGCCTATATGGACAAAATGGGTAAGACGGACAGGAACCAATCTCGTCTTACTTTCGAACTGTGGAAGCCTGGCAAGTTGCAACAAAGGGCAACCTCAGACTCGGAGCTCGATGCCCCATCTGATGGCACGCCATCGCTTGAGGCGACCCTCCTTGCAATGCAGAGCAGCCTGCAATCTATTGATAGAAAAATTGATGCTCTTAATTTGAGAATGGATTACATGTCAGCGAAGCTTGACAAACAGGGCGCCAGGTTCGGCGAAGCGGAAAAGCGAATTTCCGACGCAGAGGACAGTTTGCAAAGTGTCTCATCCAAAACACTCAACATGGAGAAGGTACTTGAGGTCATTCAGGCCAAGAATGAGGACCTCGAAGCCAGGTCACGGCAAAATAACGAATATAGCATGCTACAACGCATGCTTTTACATCGCGTTCCATAACAAAGCGGTCGTTACAACGACCGGGTTGTTACAACGCGATACCTTTACAACGCAAGTCATTAGATCGACTTGCACTAGATGGCACTCCAACATTAGGCATAGTATAATTTACTATTTCAACTCCACCCTACGCAACGGTAGGGAAGGTGTTGGAATAGTAAATCATACTATTCCTTAGGTTGGAGCGCCATCTAGAGCAAGTCGATCTAATGACTTGCGATGTAATGGCATCGCGTTGTAATGCTAACGCGATGTAACAACAACGTTGTAAAGGTTGTTTCCCCAAAATAACCTGCGAATAACGAGCCTGCCAGAGTCAACCAATACAGGGAAACTGGAGCCCTATGTTGAGGACATGCTCAGGGAAATTTTTGGAGCGGAAAACCTGTCGATGATGCTCATTGTGGAAAGAGCCTATCGATTGCTGGTGGTGGGCCCGCCTCCGGGCGCTCTGCCGAGGCCGATTATTGCACGGCTGTAAACTACAGGGTCCGTGATTCAGTCCTGCGCCTGGCTCGTGAGAAAGGCACTATAAACTATCGTGGGAATGACTTGGCCTTCTACCCGGATTTTGCTGCGTCGGTTCAGGCAGCCAGGGGGGAATTCCAGCCTGTCAAGAAATTGCTACTTGAAGAGAACATTCCGTATGCCATTTTGACACTGGAGCAAATGATCAATAGCTGTGATGTAGAAAGACGATCTACAAAGCTTCTTGTTTTATCTTTCCTTTATTTCAGTTTCTTCTGATTGCTGCATTACATTACTTTCTTTTCTTTGGGAATAAGTTATTCAGCTTTGTCTTCTCTTTTTCTTTTCTTCAGGGTCTTCGCTCCCTCTCCAGAAGGTTTTGGTTCCCTGCCGACACCCCTCGGAAAAGAAGACAGGACTTGGGTAAGTCACTTGTTTCTTTTCTTCTTTTGCATTTTCCTATCCTTTATTTGGGCAGGGAACGTGAGGGGTACATTAATCTTATTCACCCAGCCTTCACCAGTGTCCCTGTCTTTCCTCCTGTTTGTTTTGTGCTCTATATTTTATTTGTTCCTCCTTTCTGCCCCGCTCCCGCCCCTCCTCCCGTCTCCCCCCCCCCTTTTTTTCCACACTTCTTCTATTCTTTGTCTCGATTAGTCCTAAACCAGCTATGAACTCGGCCACGCACCTGAGAGAGCCATGCTCCTCCTGGAACGTGGCGGGGCACCGGTTGTCTTTCTTCACGTCTCTGGTCAAACTCCTTCTCTCTGGAGTCCTGTGTGACGCACACCAGCACAGCTTCTGCTCCTCGTCCCCTTCGCTATCTGGACTCGGCGTCTTCTCCTCCACTCGACGTCCGAAACCACCACCTCTTTTGCTTCCGGCTGGAAATTTTAAGGGCCCGCGTTGCTTCTAGCGCTTCCCTGCGGTGTCTCAGCTTCAGGGGAAATCAGCTGCGTCAGAGCGGCTCCGTTACCCTCTCCATTAGGATCAGTTCCAGCAACAGGTACCGGCGTAGGCTGTAAGGAGGGGAAAGAAGAGATAAAGGGGGGGAGAGGGGGAGAGGGGGGTTAGAATGTCGGCTTCCTCCTCTCCTTCCCCTACCATATAGGTTCGTGTGGGCACTTCGTGACAGCCATGCTGTACCCTGCCCAGCTACGTATAGGTTCAGAAGGTAAAGCCAAGATGTATACAAACCCCAAATCTGCCATGGAGTATGCTAAAACACTTAAAAGGAGTCAACGCGACACATCAGAAGCCCCGGAGGATGAGGAGTAATTACGATCGTCGCTTAGCTGGGCCTTCTGTACTGCTCTATGGTTCTCTTCCGGTGCTATAAGGGTAGGAATGGCTGCTGAGGGCCACCCGAGATGAGTGGTGGCTGACGGTGGCTACCAAGGTGGCGAGGTCTTCAAATGGTCAAGGACTGTGCGTTTGCTTATCAGTGCGTGAGTATTGTAACTCCTCAGCTGTTCATGACTTTATACATATAGGCCCTGTTACGAAGTATACTAGACTGGCAAGCTGCTATATTGTTCAAGTTTGGCCACCTCCCTGACACCTGGGAGGATGATTGCACTCTGGTGTTCCCCTATGGCAGTGGTGGCTGGTGACATTTGAAAGTGGTGAGGCGTAAAATAATTGGCATACTGCACCGCAGCGAGCGAGCGTAGCGAGCGAGCCCGAACAACCTAAGGGGTTGTTCGGGGGGGTTCTCCCCCGAGAAAATTTTGAAAAAAGAGTGGACAAATGGTGCATTTTCAAGCAAATTTGAGAAAGCAGGAAGGTTAATAAAGCAATTGTGAAAGTGCAGTTATTACATTAATAAAGAGATGTCATATAACATAGGTAGCTGCTTATTCAAGCTTTCTTTCACCCCATAGTCCTTCAGGGTCTTGATACAAGACAGATAAGAGAAAAAGCAGTGTGGTCCTCGACCAGGAAGACACTCATATTTCTTTGGTAAGAAGTCAAAAGATTGGTCAAATTGAAAACCTGAAATACAATACGCAATCAAACAATTTGCAAGTACATCTCATCTATGTTCAACAAGCCATGTTTTACCCATGATTGGAATTGTGAATCACCAAATAAACTGAGCCACTGCAATCAAAAGCAGAGGGCCTCCTCAAAAAGTATGCCCTTAAGAGAGTTCTCTCATCTCATGTCCTCTCTATTTTCTCTGGAAGTTGAAAACTCACCACAGTCTACTGCACAAACCTGAACCCTTCTGCATATTCCAACACCAGAACTCATTCTTGGCCATTTAGTTTGGAGCCATTCATACCAGGAATACAGAAAATACCTTTAAATAGAGTAGAAGGTATTCCAAAACAAGGAGTGCTGAAATGTTGTTTAAGATAAGATATACACACTAAGTACTATGGCCAAGAGCACGTAATGTTCAGTCAACAATAGGCTTAGGAAAAACCAACCATTCTGAGAGCACCTACAGTCAAGATCCTTCACCTGAGACTATGTGTTCCCAAAGATGTAGTGATATGTTAACAGTTGTACGTAGACTTAAGGCCTTCTAACTGATGTACAAGGTGAAGGATCTTGACTGTAGGTGCTCTCAGAATGGTTGGTTTTTCCTAAGCCTATTGTTGACTCTTTCTTCCCTCTCCCTTTGTCCTCTACACTGTCTCTATCTGTGCTTTTTTCCTCACTTCCATTTGTCTATTTCATCACCTAGAGCTCAGTTCCTTTACTTTTTCTCTCCTGGCATCCTCTTTCTATGCTACTTTTCTTTATTTGTTTCCGACTTTCTCTTTATTTACATATGTGCTTCGTTTACTTTCTCTGTTGCTCTCATTCAGATGATTTCTTTTTCTGTCTTGCGTTCTTTCTTGCTTTTTCTTTCTTCCCTCCTTTCTTGCCATCACACCTGTCCCATCTCTTTCTCACTACCCTTTCTTTCACTTCACTTTCTTCATCCCATCTTTACTATCCTCTCTTTCCCTTACTTCTATTTCCCCCTTCTTTGTTTTTGTTTCCCTCTTCCCTTCTCTTTCTGTTCCTTTTCTTTCATAACTTTCTCATTACACCCCCTTCCTCCATTTATTTCTCTTTACCTTTTTCTTTCCTTCGCCCTTCTTTCCCACCATAGTCCATTTCTTTGCTTACTTCCTTGTGCATTTCTTCCTCCCTACCTCCTTTATTTACACATGTTCTCCCTCCAGTTTATCTGTCACCCCTTCCCTCCTCCATCTTATCCCAACCCCACTTCTTCCCTTGTCCCTCTCATCTCCTTTTTGCTCTCCCCTTCTGTCATGTCCTCGCCTTCTTCTTTACCTCTAGCTCTCCCCCTCTCGCCGTCTCGCTTTGCTTTCCCTCTCTTCAGCAGTTTTAATTTTCCAGGTTTGGGTTGTAATATCCCACGCAGCGCCAATTTCCCATCACTAATGTAATGCGCATTTGCATATCTAACCATTGCAGTCACTATCCTATCAGCTGCTCTTGAACTTCTGATTCAAGGCGCCATTGTTCCGGTTCACCTTCAGCATATCGGATTAAAAAAAAAGGCAAAGAGATAATTTTCTTTTCAGTCATTTTGTTTGTATATGTGCGCGCCCGTGCGATTTAGAGAAGTAATCACAAGGGCAGACTCCTTGTTGATAATTATTGCTGTACATTACATCGTTCTTTAGATACCAGGCCCACATGTAAACTTTTCTTATATGTACTGGCACAAAGTATTGGTGTAGAAGATAAAGCATTTCACTTTTTTCCTGATCATTTTTTTCTTACAAACCTTGAACAATCGCCTTGCAAGTGATATGCTGCGCTCACCACTAAAGTCACTTTACACCTCTTACCAACCACTCCATTAGATAAGAGGACACTCTCCATTGGCTCTGATCGATAGAATTGATGCTTAAGGCCTGAATCGAGTTTGACGGATGGGATAGTCCATCAAGAATGTTATGGGTATCCCGTATTCTGCATTACATGGGCATTACATACTATGGCACTTGTAATACTGGAGGAATATGTAATATGTAGTATGGAGCATTCCTTTCGGCAATCTCTAAATTAGACCATTAGAATAAAGAAACCTATCAATGGATCATTTCTTGATTACAGATGAACAGAAAATGTTGATTCGCATGGTAGGGACGAGCCTCTGAACATTAATAGCACAGATTTTATATATTAATGTAATATTGTATAAGTAACTACAATAGTGGTAACTCTGCATTGTGCTTCAATGTATCTAAGCAAGGGTGACCACGTTACAGAGGAGTCTACACTTGCCCAGTCTTGTTAATGCTCCAAACAACAGACGTATACGAATACAATTAATAAAATTACTTAACTTTGGTTGCACTCTTGAAACCCAAGCACTGTCTCCAAAATTAGCATTTAGATTAAATAGCCACGTCAACCACTTTTAACATTTCTCCAAGTTTCATATGAGGGTGGTTGTCGAAATGCATTTTCTCTGTTTTAATTGAGCGCGGGCTTCTTGACAAAACTTTGGGCCACTGCACTGATTCCTTTACAAACTAGGCACTGCCTCTGACATAAACATTATTATGGCTTAAATATTGTTTACAAAAATATAGACCCATTGGTTGCAGAATTTCTATTGCTGGCTCCGATCATGACGATATTATGACGCATGTTTATATCAGACGGTATTCTGGCTGTGATATTCTAGTCCGATAGAGACAGACACACAATAGTCGTGCAGGGTGAGACGGTATGCAATTTACAGACACTGTGCATGCTCCATCTTCCAGGATGGTTGCTAAACTGTTTGCAGACTGTTTTCACAGCCTTCTAACATGAACCAACGTTCCCATATTTGGAGATGTGACGGAGTCTGATAAAGGAGTGACGTCAGAAGCACCAAGACGTTTGGACAGGTGGTTAAGGGTATGTGGAAGTCACAAATTCAAGTCCCGGTTACCCAGGGGTGCCTTGTGTGATCTCAAGCACACTCTTTTCTCTTTGTAAAATGACTGATCAACTGCATAGTGCGAGGGTCGTAGAGTTCCATATGACGTAAATGCATTAACTCAAGCGTTAATGGGAATTATTTTCGTGAGTCGCTCCACATGTCTGCAATGTAATGTGAGGTAACACTGGTGCGGGAGTGACACTGATTGAAATGTCCTGATACTGGTGAAAGTGTTGAAAGGCCCTGTAAATTCCTTCTCCTGGTTGGAGTCAGGCATAGCGGCTGTGTCAATGTTGGGGCATTCCAACCAAATGAAGAGAGAAAGTTGTATCGAAAGCTGCCCAAAGTGTGAAGATACAGCACTAAAATTCGGTGGCAGCTCCTAGCTGGTGCGCGCTCATTGTGCGGTGGAAAGCTGCAGTTACAACATCAATAGTGAAACTTACGTCAGCGTCACCTCTGAGGCCCGCTTCATTGAGACTTTAATTAGTTTAGCTTAGCTGGGGGTGGGGGTTGCTCGGGGAGCCAAGCTGGGCAAGTAGATTTCAACTCTGAAAACATTGGCACTTAACTAGGTAGACTCAAGCGAGTCTCGAAGAATCGATGAATCAATGAATCACTAAGGAATTATAGGTGTTTCACAGAGGAGCACCCGTGATGCCTTCCTGCAGCTTCAGAAGAAACTGAAGCGAAGCTGAAACAGTCCTGAGTTTCGAACATGCAATAGCTCGTGAACACCAAACTTCCCGTTCTCTACAGTTGCACTACTTTACACGCGGATTGTGCGTAATTTGAGCAGCATAGCTGCCGTGCCAAAAGTTTTCACATTAATCGAGTGGTTTCGTGTCATCTTTTCTTTTGAGAAAGAAATGGGCTCTAATAAACCACGAACCAGTCGCGGGTCGCGCGCAGGGGGGGGGGGTGCCGGGGGCCCGGGGGATTTTTGAACTAAAAAAATAAAATCCTACCTGAGCAGGTCCGCCGTCCGCGCCGCCTCGGGTCCGACTCCGTTTGCGCCTATAGCCCCTCTCAGCCAATCCTGGCGCTGCTGGCAGCGCCAGGATTGGCTTAGGGCACGGTTACCTCTCGCCCGCCTGCCCATTAGGAGACTGAGGTTTGAGCCTTTGCTCAACCTCGCTCTCCTAATGGGCATCGCATAGCCAGTGCAAACACAAGTGCGCATGACTGGGCACAGCGCGAAAATTCGGTGCCCTTCCCCACTCATGCGCACTTGTGCTGCAGTGCTGCCTGCTGCCCCTGGTCCCTCTGACAATCATGTCAGTCAACATGACGCAGGACCGCCCACCCCCTTCAGACTCTGAAGGGGTGGGCGGTCCGACGTCATGCTGACTGACATGATTGATCAGTTCTCCTCGGCGTCTTTGAACTTAAGTAAACTGATTCAGTTTACTTAGGTTCAAAGACGCCGAGCGAGCTGCGGCGGGGCTACGCCCAACGCCCCAATGGACGCACCGCCCCTGCCCTATGGGTGTACCCCACTTCTGTATTTAGAAAATGTTATGTAATGGGGTTATGTTTACATGTTTTTGGGATGGCTTTAGCATGTTGTGGGTGCTGAAGTGGGTGGGGGCGGGATGTTGGTTTATGTTTGGGTGCAGATGCAGTGCAGATTACACATGAAGGTCACTTCAGGGAATTTAGCTGCCAGCGGTCTTTGCAGTAGTGAATATAGCAGGTCAAGAATATACAAAGTGAAGCCCAGGTGGTACCATTAAACTGATAACATGGAATGTGCGGGGCCTTAATAACCCCCAAATAATTTGTAAGGTACTAGCATACTTAGACAGGGTATCCAAGTGGCGTTTCTGCAGGAGACCCATCTCACCAAGTACACAGAACTAAATCTGGGGGCTCGTTGGGCTGCAGTTAGAGTAGCGGCGTCGTATTCCACATATTCCAGAGGTGTACTCCTATTGGTGAAGCGGGGAATTCCTTTCACATTAACCCATTCGGAAGCAGATGATCAGGGGAGGGTGCTCCTTTTGCGGGGTTGCCTTGGTGGCATGAAGGTTTTATTTGTAAACTCATATAGTCCCAACATAGATGACCCGGCTTTTTATAATGATATCTGGAGATGCATAGCGGCGCTGCCTCCCTCAGCTGTGATATGGGGTGGAGACTTAATTGTATATTTAGACTCGCAGTTAGACAGATCAGCCAACACAATGTGGCATGGGAAACAAGCTGCACAAATGATAAGTGAGATAATGGAGGCAGAGGGCCTTGTTGATGTGTGGAGGTGTCGTAACCCAGCCGGGAAGGAGAGCAAATTTGTATCGACAGTGCATGGCTCATGGTCCAGGCTGGACTACTGGTTTGTATCCAAGGAAGTAAGTGCATGGACAGATTCGGTCAAGCACCTCGCTAAAACACTTTCTGATCACGCCCCCATACTTTTGGAGCTTGCCATACCGACCCACACTAGGCCAGCATTTCTGTGGCGACTGCAGCCTTCGTCACTACTGGATCAAGTATTTCGCGTCATGATTGGGGCAGCCATCACAATGTTTTGGGGGAGAACGAAGGCACAGTGGATAGGGCTGGTTTACTGTGGGAGGCCTTTAAAGTGACTATCCGGGGGGAATGTATAGGAGCATCATTGCAGAATCGGCTATGTGTATTAGAGGATAGGATTCGTGCGCTTGAACATAAATATGAACAAGCACCCACACATATACTGTTGGCCCAAATGAGAGATCTAATAACAGAATATAACGATGTGGCCAAGCAGGAGTCACGGTATAGGTCCAGGAGATGGATGGCGCGAAGATATTGGGAGGGAGGTAGACCGGACCGCTCGCTGGCCGGTAAATTGCAGACACCTAGTAGTCAGGATCATATTGTAGAAATAATAGACAATAACCTCGTAGCTCAGCACACTATGCCGGAGATTAGCCGGGTTTTCACAGGGTTCTTCTCTGACCTGTACGGGCCGGTGCCGCCTATTGCAGAATGCGAGATCTCAAACTATTTAGATGACATTGCTCTGGGCTGTCTGTCCCTGGGCCAGCGAGAGTACCTCATGCAGCCCTGGACGACTGAAGATGTTAAAGAGGCCATAATGTTGCTTCCAAATGGTAAGGCAGCTGGGCTAGATGGGCTGCCCAGTGAATTTTACAAGGCTTATGTAATGTAATGTAAATTGGTATTTGTAAAGCGCTAACTGCCACTCCGAAAGGAGCATCCTGGCGCTGGTTGAATCGAGGTGAAAGGGGGGCCCCAGGGATGTTAAATGAGAGAAAGGCATAATTCGTCTGAGGTGCTAAAAACCCAAGTTTTCAGGGCCTTCCTGAAGTGTGTTTCTGTTTTTTGCAGTCTTAGGTGGGTTGGTAGAAGGTTCCATGCTTTAGTCCCCAAGGCGGCCACTGTTTTTCCTCCTTTTGTTTTACATCTAAAAATGGGTGGTTTAAGGAGGTTGGCTGATGAGGACCTAAGAGTCCTAGTTGTAATGTAGGGGGTGAACCGTGCGGACTCGCTAGACCCCAGATTGTTGGAGGTCTTCACAGAAGCATATGAGACGGGTGTGCTGCCCCCTTCCCTGAGGGAAGCTCTCATAGTGATGTTGAAACCAGACAAGGTGTCCAATAGATGCGATACCCAATCGAGTTTTGTACCCAAGAGATCCACCACACATAACTTGCATACTATATTCGCTGTGCTGCATCGATTGGACCCTGAGCTTCCCGCTGCGGCTGTCCTTTTGGATGCGGCCAAAGCTTGTGATTTGCTACACTGGGATTATATGTTTTTAGTTCTGCAATGCATGGGGATACCGCCATTTTTTCTGAAGTGGGTGCGCCTCCTTTATTCGGACCCAGTTGCCAGGGTGCGCGTGAATGGAATGGTCACTGACCCTATAAATATCTGTAGAGGGACTAGGCAGGGTTGCCCCCTATCCCCGATGCTGTTCTCCCTGGCACTTGAGCCTCTGGCTTACAAGATAAGGCAGGGCCATGCCAACACAGCACTGGGCTTCAGGCAGCGACCGCTTGCCATTTCCCTATACGCAGATGATATGCTATTGTATGTTAGGGAACCTGCGGTACACTTGGAACCTTTATTGCGGGAATTTGTCCGGTTTGAACAATATTCTGGCCTGGGTATTAATTGGAGTAAGTCCACAGTGTTTCCCCTCACTGAGTGTACGATGGTGCAGGAGCTGGAGTTCCCGTCGGCCTGATCGAGTGAACCTGTGCGATACTTGGGAGTCTGGGTGCACAGAGACCCTGAAACAGTACTTAGTACGAACTATGGGCGAGTGGTGGTGAAATTAAGCGACTAAGTTGCCAGATGGACCCACCTCCCTCTGTCTCTAGCGGATAGGATAGCTGTTGTCAAGATGGCAATTCTCCCTAAATTGTTATACCTGTTTGTGAATATCCCAATAATACTAAACAAAGTCATATTACAGGCTATTCAGTCATGTTTACTGGGCTTGGTCTGGGCGGGCAAAAAGCAGAGATGCAGTTGGGACACCCTGGCGCTACCATTCGAAAGGGGTGGCTTTGACGCCCCAGATCTACGATTATATTACCTTTGTGCGCAAGCCCAATTTGCACACTACTGATACTTTCCAAAGCGCTACCTACCGCACCTGGTAGTAGAGGCGAATAGTGTACACCCTATCCCGTTGACTGCTATGGTATTACAAAACAGAACACAGGGGAATAGGATGGAGATAAACACCGTTACATGCACTATCAGAGGGTGGTAGGCCCTGGCAGCCCTCGCAGGGCGTGAATGTTTGTACGCACCAGCTATGCCGATTATAGCACACCCGGATATCTTGGTGGCACAAGAGGCTGGGGCACTGAGTACTCTGTCCACCGCAGGAATTACTAAAATGGGGGATATGTATCTAAATGGAAATTTTCTATCCTTGGGTGACTTCACATCAGGGAATCAATACAATGCAATGCAAGGGTTTGTCTACGCCAGGCTGCACATGGCTGTCAGGGCGCTGGACCCAGGGTGCCCAAATGAGCTGAAGATGTTGAAAGCATTGCAAATTGTATTAACAGTGGGGGAGTCCAGAGGGCTTATCTCTTGGTTGTATAATGCATCCCAAAGAGAAAATGATGTAAAATGCTCTATCTCCTTTGACAATTGGAATAGACAGCTAGAGGTGCCATTGGTTTGGGAAGACTGGGAAGCGTGTTGTGCATTGACTGGTCGCCTCACTGCCAATTGTAATCTTAGAATAATACATTTTAAATTCCTGCATCAAATGTATTATACACCAATGAAACTGCAGAAGTATTGGCTGCGTGAAGATGCTAGGTGTGTGAGATGCGGGGAGGATGGGGCAGATTTCGCGCATTTGGCGTGGACCTGTAACACTATCTTTGATTTCTGTATGAATGTAACTCGGACGCTAACGTTGATTGTAATGGAAACCGTGGAATGCACACATGAGATATGCTTGCTGGGTCTGGTAAAAAGGCTTAAGCCATGCAACAGGCGAATAGTAGCTGTCACCACCCTCCTGGCGAAGCGCATCGTTGCAAAGCATTTGGGTAGCAAATCGGCTCCCACAGTGGCACAATGGATAAAAGAACTTGTATACTGTAAGGGACAACTGGATACGTATGCAGAGGAACTGCCTGAGGCCTCTAGACCCAAAGACTTCTGGCCGCCGCTGACGTGCTATCTGCTTGATCACCCAGACATGGTATAATTTTGCAAGCCCATGAATGGCCGGCATATGGGTAAATTTGTTGATCAAGTTTTGAGTTGGGATGAACGGCAGCTGTGGATTCGGAATCTGTTAAATGGCACTGCACTGCACATGTTTTGTATTTCGGTATTTCTGTTTGTTTTTTGTTGCCTGATATCTGCTGATATGTAAGGTATATATCCTACGCATTACTGTACCCATAGTGAGTTGACATTTACAATGCAACGCTGTATCATTCTTGATAACAAAAGTTAATAAAAAATAAATAAAAAAAACACGACTTTGCAAACAGATGGAGAGAAATGGAGAACATGTCGGGACACCACTTCAAGAAACTCTTACAAGTTCGTACTCAAGAAATACCACACCCATCTCAATGAGGCAAGAAAAATAGGAGGAACCCTGATCAGCTCCCACCTCACCATCATCATCAACGCCTCCATCCAAAGTGGAACCTTCCTGGACAACTGGAAACACACAGAAATCACAACTCTCCTGAAAAAAACGGACCCAAAGGACCTCAGAAACTACAGACCCATCTTGCTCCTGCCCTTTCCATCCAAAGTCATGGCAAAAGCTATCAACAAAGAACTCTCCAACCATCTCAAACAACACAACCTACTAGACATCTCACAATCTGGATTCTGCAACAACCACAGCATGGAAACCGCTCTCATCGCAGTGACTGATGACATTCAGACCATCATGGACAAAGGTGAAACAGCCGCACTCATATTGCTCAACCTCTTAGCTGCCTTCAACACCATCTCACACGGCACCCTTATCACGAGACTACACAACTCGGGAATTCATGGTCCTGTCCTGAGCCGGCTGGCCTCCTTTCTCCCCGATTGGATCTAGCGAATCAGGCTTCCTCCCTATACCTCTAAACCCAAGCACCTCATCTGCGGTGTCCCTCAAAATCATCACTGAGCCCTACACTCTTCAACGTCTACATGACACTCCTGGCCCTCATCATAAGATCCCCTGGAATCAACATTGTATCCTTTGCGGATGGCACCCAGCTCATCCTCTCCCTCATGGACAACAACCACACCATCAGGACTAACTTCAACACCTGCATGTCCAACGTAGCTAATTTGATGAAACAGAACTGCCTAAAGCTCAACGCCGATAAAACTAAAGTCCTGATCTTCGGCAACAAGAGCTCTCCATTGGACTTCTACTGGTGGCCAACATACCTGGGACCCACCTCTACGACCACACCAAAAACCTTGGTATCATTGTGGACAACAAACTCACAATGGCCAAACAAGTGAACGCCGTCACCTCATCCTGTTTCCTCATCCTACGCATGCTCTGTAATATATTCCACGGACTCGTCACGGACACCAGACGCATGGTCACCCAGGCCCTCATTACCAGCAGACTGTACTACAGCAATACACTCTACTCCAGCATCACTAATCAACTCTTACAAAGACTCCAGACCACCCAGAACTCATTCTCAACATCCCCCACAACACACACATTGTAGGAGGCTGGCTTAGTATATTGTGCACACTTATTTAAGTGAAGCACCTTGCACTAATACAGGCAACCCTTATGGTGAGTTTAGGGGTCTTTGATAACCATAGAAAGCTCTCAAAGTGGTAGCTGTGGAGAGCAGTCTTCAGGCTTATTTTGAAGGAGTTTTAAGCAGCTTGTTTTACCTGTCTAATCATGTAGTGTAGGTTAAATGAAAAAGAACCACACAGTGTATATATACACAAATATGTCTATTTATTACACAACACTCACTAACATATTAGTATATCTCCTACCCGGAGATATCAACACAAATGCACAACAATACTTCAATTGCAAATAGGTAAGTAAGCACAAAATACAGTGGTCTCCAGGGGGAGGCCAAACCATATACTAAAAAATGACTGATGTCCACTATATGTATTAAAATGGCTGACCGCACATACAAAGCCTGGAGAATCGACTCCGGGGTTTGTAGGAGTGTCCTGCTCATGCAGGGGCACCTTCACACTTATAACCAAGCACCCTGCCCTCAGGACTGAAGAGCCTGCCATGGGGGTGACTTATAGGTTTTAAGTGCATTGACCCCAGATATAAGAAAACGTATATCTTTTGTGAGAGGTGCAAGCACCAACTCCCCCAGGATGCAATGGCAGGCCTGTAGCCACAGTTTAAGTGGGCTACCATGGATGGCACAATACATGCTGCAGCCCATGGGAGACTCCTGGTGTACATATGCCCTGGGTGGGGAACATCCTTCCTTAACAACGACTCCGGAACAACGATTTCCGGAGTCACGCCAGCCTAACAACGACTTGCAGGAACAACGACTTAGCCTGAACCACGCATGTGCGTGGTTCAGGCTAAGACGGTCTAGTGTTCCGGATGGAATCCCGAGGAGCGTCGGAGGAACAGGAGAGGTAAGAGGGGTTCGGGGTAGATTTTAAAGGGTAGGGGAGATCGTGATCGTTTTTAGGGGGTGGGAGGGGTTTGTGTTAGTTAAAAGGAGGCAGGAGGGGTTTGAGTTAGTTTTAAGGGGGTGGGGTGGCTCGTATTAGTTTTTAGGGGTTGGGGGTTTCGTGATCGGTTTTCGGGGGTAGGAGGGGTTTGTGTACGTTTTAAGGGTGTGAGAGGGGTAGGAGTTAGTTTTCAAGGGGTGGGAGGGGTTAGTGTTAGTTAATAGGAGGTAGGGGGGTTCGTCTAAGTTTTTAGGGGGTGGGAGGTGGAGGGGTACGGGGTAGATTTTAGGGAGTGGTAGGGGTTTGGAATAGAATTGAGGGAGGGTTTTACCATGCATTTCTTTATCACGAACATTCGTGGTAAATGAATGCGTGGTAAAAGAAATCGTTGTTGAGACGCGGTCGTGGTACAGACCGCGTGGTTTAGGGAGTCGTTGTTGAGGAACTCGTTGTTCCAACATACAACCGCCCTGGGTACCTTAGTACCGTATACTAGAGACTTACAAGGGTACACCAGTAGCCAATTATGGATGGACAGAAGGACTTGCCATGGTAAATTTACGGAGAAAGCACAGTGACTGGGGTCCTGATTTGCAGGACCACAGTCAGACTAGTCAAAAACATACTGACACCAAGCAAAAATGGGGGGTAACCATGAAAGCAGATCCTACTTTCCTCACACATCACGCCCTGTCTCAGAGAGCTACACTGGCTACCAATCCAAAAGCGATGCCAATTCAAACTGCTCACCCAAGCATACAGAGCTCTCCAAAACATCGGACCTGCCTACCTCAACCACTGCCTCACCTACCCACCAGGCAACTACGCTCAGCCTCACTTCTCCTTGTGCAAGCACCTCACATCCGCATGAGCAAATCAGGAGGACTCTTATTTTCCTACATCGCTGCCAAATCCTGGAATGACTTCCTCACCACATCAGGACCTCCCATCCCCTCTCAATATCCGCAAAAAGCTGAAGACCCGGCTTTTCTACTAAGAGCCCGATCAGCCTGCTAACTCTAGCGCCTGGACACCCCTCGGGTGATAAGCGCGCTCTACAAATCCTCATAACTTAACATTGAGGCGCTTTCTATAAAAAGTCACTATTTATGTCAACTGAAGTAGGCCAGCAACCATAAGCACAGCAACAGCAGGAAAGAATTGGTGAAGTTTCTGCTGCTTTCACCACTGCTCGCCAGAAAAATGTGATTAGTACAACTGCGTTCACAGCAATCCTTTTTCGTATTCCCCTTAAATTCTCTTCTAAATTATCCATTAAAATTCTACACTACACCTGCATATGTATTTTCCTGTGTTTTCAACCTGAATGGAGGGGTAAACTGGAGAATCAAGGGAAGATCTGCTCCTCTCTGTGATTAAAGAGAGAAAGAAAAGAATTTGTATGATTAAAGAGAAGAAGAGAGAAAAGATGGTAGGTAAACTCGTTGACACTGTCTGTGAACCTGTGTCATCCAACTGCTCTTATTATCTTGTACGCCCTCTTTCATTGTTCCTCAATAATTGAGACCTTATACGTGACAGTGTAGCCTGCTGACCCAGCACATTTCATGCATCGACTGAGGCGAGACTGCGGCCCTCATCCTCCTGGACATCTCAGCCACCTTCGACACTGTCTCCCACCACACCCTCTGTGCAAGACTCTACGACGCCATCATCCGCGACAAAGCCCTAGAATGGATCCGCTTCTTCCTCACCGGCCGAACGCAGAGAGTGAGACTTCCACCGCTCAATGCAGAACCTACAGAGATCAGCTGCGGAGTGCCTCAGTGGTCCTCCCTGAGCTCACCCTCTTCAACATCTACATGGCCCTGCTAGCAGCCATCGTCAGAAGCCACGGACTCAACATCGTCTCCTATGCCAACGACATCCAGCTGATTCTCTCCCTCACAGATGAACCCACAGCCGCCAAGAGCAACTTCCACAATGGGATGAAGGCAGTCGCCACCTGGATGAAGGACAGCTGCCTCAAGCTTAACTCAGACAAGACCGAAGTCTTCATCCTGGGCTCCCCCCACTCCACCTTGGACAACTCTTGGTGGCCTGCAGTGCTCGGAATACCCCCACACCCACGGACTATGCACGAAACCTCGGCATCATCCTGGACTACTCGCTCTCCATGAACCACCAAATCAACGCGGTTTCGTCCTCCTGCTTCCACATGCTCTGCCTCCTTCGTAAGATCTTCAAGTGGATCCCCACTGAGTCCAGGAAAACGGTCACCCATGCGCTCGCCAGCAGCAGACTCACCTACGGCAACACACTCTATGCCGGCACCACCCAGAAACTCCAAAAGAAACTGCAGACAGTCCAGAACGCCTCCGCCAGACTCATCCTGAACATCCCATGCCTCAACCACATCACCAGCCACCTGAGAGGCCTTCACTGACTACTTGTCAACAAAAGAATCACTTTCAAGCTTCTCACGCCCGCCTACAAAGCCCTCCACAATGCCGGACCTGCATACTTCAACCACTGCCTCTCCGTCTGCACTCCCACCAGACATCTCCGCTCTTCCCAAATGGCCCTGGCCACCAGCCCACAGATCTGCAAGACCACGGCTGGTGGAAGATCCTTCTCCTTCCTCACTGTGAAGTCCTGGAAGGCCCTGCCTCTGCACCTCAGGCAATACCCATCACTGAAGCAATTCAGAAAGGACCTTAAGACCTGGCTCTTCGACTGAACCGCAGACCTCTCCCGCCCCCACTAACCGCCTTGAGACCCTCACGGGTGAGTAGTCGCTCTTAACAAATTACTGATTGATTGATGCATGACTGGCTGTGACCTGGCTTCAAACCCAGTAATCGCAGTTGGGGCTCACAAGGTTAGCAATACTTGCACCCTTAATATATTGGATAACAGGCAGTACCCCTTGCAGTCTTTATCAGCAGCCTCTGTGTATGGTGCACAGAGAGCTCCTCACCCGCTTTCTGTTCCATTACCAAGTTACAGCCCTCCATGGCAAAACAATCTTTCTTGCTAGCAGTGGTGGCTGGCATGGCTCTCTGGTGGGGGCAGGCGCGGGGGGCTTGCGCGCGGGGGGAGGGGGGTGAGGTCGCAATTGTGGGAGGGAGCATAACAAAAAAAAAAACTTACCTTTCCCATACATGCCAACATTTTAGAAGAGCAAAGTGGGAGATTAAAGAAAAAAAATCGGGAGAATGGGGCCTTGAATCGGGTTACTGTCATGTATGGGCTTTGCAAGTGCTGCTGCAGGATCGGACATTTGAAACGCAAATGCACGTTTTTTTCTTACCTTTCAGAAGCATGGAGTGCAATGGCAGGCAGAAAGGGGGTGATGCAAGTGTTGTGCACTGGCCTGCAGGAGCAGGTTGCTGGCATTGCAGACACCACGTTACACAATACCAAGCCCTGTCAGCTGAAACCCCCGAGTAATCGGGTTTTTGCTTGAAGGAATCGGGAGGCGGGAGACTAGCCTTGAAATCGGTAGTCTCCCGCCTGAATCGGGAGGGTTGGCATGTCTGCTTTCCCCCGGGTCCCGCGTCTCTGCTCCTGCTCTCCTGCCTCCGACTTCAGGAACAGGAAGCAAGCAGCCAGGCTTGCTCCCCTAAGCCAATCACAATGCTGCAATGCAGCGTTGTGATTGGTCTAAGCATCGTGACACGGCGCTCAGCCAGGGGCTGGAGGGGTGGGCATGTTCTCCATGCAGGCTGTAATGCAGCCTGCATGGAGAAGGGGAAAGTGCGCATGACTGGCTTGGACGGTCCGAGAGGGCCGACCAAACAGTCATTGCACACTTAGGAGTGGGCAAACCACTCCTCCCCTGCCCTGCTCTGAGAGCAGAGCAGCCCCACCCATCGCCCAGACACCCGCCCGCCCGTAAAGCAGCACAAACATAACATGATAATGACTGAAAGTTATCATTTTATGTTTTTGTTTCTCGCACTGCTTGAAAGCAGTGGGGCGACGCTACTCCACCATAGCAGAGGATCCGCCACTGTGAAAAAGACCCAGCAAACCAGGAGAAGGGCCACGAAGGGTCAGACGAAATTCCTCCAGGAAACGTATTCACAAATCATAATTCCTATTCTGAACACAATACAAATGGCCCTGATGTGCTCAAAACCAGATTTTTACAAGATGGAAACTACTTGCAACAGGTCCTGCCTCACAAAGCGGGAATGACCACTGGCCTCTGGCAGGGAGAACGCTGGGCCCTTCCCATGGGAGATCTCTCTGGAGAGGATGGCGATTAATCCATCCTACAGATAGATGTAGAGCTTCGAAGGCACAGACAGCATCGTCTCTGGACACAAGCTAAAATCAGTTAATGCAGCGCGTCTTTAAAACAATGTAGGCTATACGGTTCAAAAGTAATTATATCCAATAAACAAGCTGAACAAACTATTGACTTAAAATAGCGATATATTTGACAATCGGGAATGGCTTTTCTTACTAGTATGTGGTTCCAGATTTGTCTCAATGCTTACAGTCATATAAAAAAAAAAAGCAATGGCTCCCTCTAGTGGAATCCTGCCGCGGTTTCAAACGTAATTTAATTTCTGGTAAATGTATTACATTTTAAAAGGACTAAAATGGTCAAGGATGTTATTATATGTGGAGCAGTGGATTGTGTAATACGCCAAACTGGACGAATTCACTTTTAGATGAAAGTGATCTGGGCTGTCAGAGGTCACACATGGCGCACAAATAGTTCGTCAACCATGAAATCTGCAAAGACGCTGATCTGCCTAAACTTTGATATTACAATTGACTAGATTGAGCCTCAGGACCTTCTCCTATGAACGATTTATCACTAAGAAAGATTGGATTCGTGGGGGCGTGGCTTGGACGGCACGGAGGATGGCTGCCTGAGTTTGCTGCTCCGTCGGATCGGGGGAGATGATCACTGATCCCAAGAGATACAACGAACAGACAAGGCGCTAAAAACATCTTTGCGCGTCGGAATGCTAGCTGCAGCTGCAGACACCGGCGCAGTCACCCGCGCCCGGAAAAAGGTAGAGAAATCGTGAAGAGCCCAGCACTACGAGCACAGAGACAAAGGAGATGGCGGCCAAAACAAAAACGAAACTGAAACCTGGAACTCAGTAAGCTCCACCGCCACCCTCAGCCGGCGCCAAGAAGCCAAGGACCAGGACCGGTACCATTGAGCTGAGAAGGTGCGGGGAGTGTGGGGGAAGACGCTAGACGGCAACGGCGGGCCCTGCATGAGGGGTCATAAAATTTAAAAAAAAGCGACTCGACCATACTGTGGAGTGCACTACCGGAGAACCCAGTGAGGTGGGAGGCGGCGCGGGGGTAGCGGCGGTCACAACAAGCATACTCCTGGGCAAGTCGCCCGAGGCCGGACAAAAGAAGGAGAAAGGGAGGAGCCTACGCGAGGTCCACAAAGACGAGATCCACAAAGACGCAGCTAAAGGGGGACGGAGAGCTGAGCCTCGGAGGAAGTGTAACGCCGCTGCCAACCCCAGCCAGCCAGCGCCGGTAAGCGATTGGGTGCCCGGTATCACCGTTGCAGAGACGCCAGGGTAAATTGGGGAAAGTGCCGACAGGAGGACCACAACACGCATGGCGGTCACAAAATCGAAACCGAAACCGAACCTCAGAGGATCTTCAATGAAGTAAACATCGCCGCCATCTTAGTCAGTAAGCCAAAGAACAGATGTGCGTGCGAGAGAGGAGGCTTACGTGCAAACCAACGGTCCAAGTGTGAGGAACCCGGTTAAAAAAAAAGGCGAGGAAATAAGAAGCTCCCACTCGCGGCCCAGCCGAATTACAGAGAGCACAAACGGAGGCATATGCCAAAGTGTAAACAACGTGCGAGCTGCTGCATAGGGAGCACATCCCATATCACCAGTCTACCATCCACCTCTGCTAGACC
Source organism: Calotriton arnoldi (assembly GCA_963921515.1). NCBI lineage: Eukaryota > Metazoa > Chordata > Amphibia > Caudata > Salamandridae > Calotriton > Calotriton arnoldi. The sequence continues at coordinate 1,410,317 of CAWUFW010003744.1, read as the reverse complement.
CGAAGCATAGCAGGCCTCCGGGGGAGTGACGTAGGTGACGCCAAGCTAAAAGTGACAGGTGTCCCCTGAGCCCTGGGAGAACTCTCAGCCAAGTAAGCCAAGTAAGAGAAGGGCGCCCAAGATCAGCGCACGATCCCCATAACCACTGCCAGGGTACCACCAGCAACGCACAGCAGGAGTATACAAAGGACTGATCCAGGCGGCATCTTGATGCTAAAAGGAACCCTACCAAAAGTGAGTGGCTCATAAGATCCCATAAGCGAAACCAGCACCATCAGCACTACAAAGAAAACAGACCGGGATACACCAGCGGAGCCCAAACATCTACGGCAGGCCGACGAGAAGGCGGACCACAGGCAACACAAAGCCACAGTGGCCCAGGAACAGTGCAAATTGGGCTACACCAAGAAAACCGGGGGGGGCTCACAAACATGGCGGAAAGGGAATCAAGGCTCCAGCACAGCAACAGCTTAAAAAGAACAAAGCTGAACCTGCGATATCCGACTCACCGCTCAAACAGAAACCAGACATCAATGGCACTCTAGAGATGATTCTAAAAAAGCTGGCAGATGTCCATGACCTGGCCAAGACCACAAAGCAAACCACAGACGCGATACAGTTAGAGATAGCAGCGGTCAGGGCCGACATGCACTCAGTTAATAAAAGACACTGCAGCAGAACAAAGAATAAGTGATATCGAAGATGCAGTCCTAAGCTCAAACAAAGAGCTGAGGACTCTGTCGAAAATCACAGCGACACTCCAGAAACAAACGGCGGAGTTGGAAGACCGCAACCGGCGGGGGAACATCCGAATACTAAGAGTCCCGGAGGGTGCTGAAGACACGGCGGGCTCATGCTTGGCCTTCCTCGAAGATATGGTCCCCAAACTCACAAACCTAAAATTCGACCATCAGTTTGAGCTAGACAGGGCATATAGAGTCCCCACCTTCAAATCCACAACAAGGAGTGCGGCCCGGCCAATAATCTGCAAGCCTCTGAGATCTCAGCACACGGAAGCCATTTTCAACTTTGCACGTAAAAACCACCAGATCTCATGGAATGGGCAGAAGATCATATTTACGCAGGATTACTCTAAACCCATGGTGGACACTAGAAAGGGGTTCCTTGCCTTACGAGACAAAATGAGGAAGAAAAACATACAATTCTCTTTTATTGGCCCCGCCAGATTCAGGGTAAGCGACAGCGGACGTTCCCACATTTTCGACGACCCTAAGGAGCTGGCCAAATACCTGGACGGCCCAACAGCCAAAGAAATGGAGACATCACAAGCAGGGTCCAGCAAAAGGAGAGCCTCGCCTGAGCTAGGGAGTGAGTGACTTAAAAGCCTGCACAAGAGACTCGCAGCCAACACCTACCTCAACAACCATTATCTACCTCATTAGCTACCTCAGTAGCTACCTCAATTAACTACCTCAATGCACACATGTAGTCTTGCCGAAGGACCTACGGTCCAAGAACAATCGTCGGCGGCGGCGCCTCGACAATCGACAATTGATGCCGGCTCACAACCTAAGTGTCAATCTGAATATCCTTTATCCTGTACAGAAGCCGGGACAATCTTCATATCCTTTATCCTATATAACCGAAGGGGCAAGGGATAAGGGCGGGGGAACACAAACACAGAAATAATACAACTAAAAAATGGTGTTTAAAAATAATACGCAGCTAGATAATTCTAGACTCTCTTGGGAACATAGAGACATGGAACTACAAATCAGTTACTCTTCGAGAGACGGGACGGCGACCCTGTCATCGCACGTCCAGCATACGATATTTCTGTGAGGGGAGGAGGGGGGGAGGTCGCTCAGCTCTTTGCTTTCTTTATTCTCTATCTTCCTTTCCACTTTCACCTCTTTTTTCTCTACAAAAGGGTTCTGGCAAGTACTGATAACCTACGTAATTGAAAGACCTAGCATATCTGTCCACACAAAACCGACACCCAGTCCACATGCAGTTCACAAGAGGCCTGTAACCAGTCCGCACGGGGTGGGTAGGGGGGGGGAGCGGAAAGCGCCTTTCAGCCCATGGTCCGGAGATAACACAATCGCGAATTGGGTATATAGAGTAGACTCACCAGACATGCCTCACCCTAGATAATGGCCCACAGTAATACTCTCAGCCTGGCTTCTGACCTAAAAATAGTATCCCTCAATGTCAAAGGGCTCAACCACCCCATTAAACGCAGGAAGATCTTAGACTACTTAGCTAAAACTAAAGGAGATGTAATCCTTTTTCAAGAGACCAAACTATCCATGGAGGATTCCAGGCTAGTGAAAGGCAACTGGATCTCACAGATGGCTTGCTCACCTGCCGAAAGGAAGAAGCGAGGGGTCATTACATTGTTATCTAAAAGATCCAACCTAACACTAGAATCGCAGTACCACGATGAAGAAGGCAGACTCTTGATCACACATCTGAGAAGGGGAGAGAAGCTAATCCACGTAGCCAACATATACGGCCCAAACACGGACGACCCAACTTTTTGGGAGGGGTTTCACACAAGCTAGATAGTTTCCCCAGAACGACCTCATGGTGGTGGCGGGGGACTTTAATATTCCACTGGATCATATAATGGATAGACAGTCATCCTGCCAATACCAGCCCACGAACGCACACATCACACTCAAAAATATCTGCTCCAAATTCAACCTTAAGGACCCATGGCGCCTCCAGCACCCGGACACTAGGGACTTTACATTCTACTCCAACCCACACAATTCGTACAGCAGGATAGACTACATACTAATCACAGGACCCCACACACATCTAATAGAACACTCTGAAATAGCGCCTAGATTAGTTTCAGACCATTCATGTATTAGTCTAAAACTGAGCGGCTGTCACAATGAAGCCGCACCTCGGAGGTGGCGGTTTAACAGCGACGTACTAGCAGTCCCCGCGAACAAAAAAAAGATTGAGGAGGCCATAACGGACTACCTCAGACACAATGACTCACCGGGGACTAGTACTACCACCCTATGGGACGCCCTGAAAGCGACCATCAGAGGGACAATAATTGAAATTAAATCCAAAATAAACAAAAACACAAACCGACAGCTGACACAGCTCGAGCAGGACATTAAAAGCCTAGAATCGGCCCATGCCAGGACTCACACAAGATACCAAACTCTTAGCAGACCTAACAAAAAAAAAAGTATGAATACAACAAAATCCTGAGTGAGAGAGCGGGACTGTGGTTTAACAAATACAAGGCCCTTAACTTATGCGAAGCAAATAAAGCGGGAAGACTGCTAGCCTCCTACCTAAAACACAAACGCAACCAATTCACCATCTCGTCCATCACAGACTCGAACAACAAAACCCACACAAGACACAAAGACATCCTCAAGACCTTTCAAGAGTTCTATCAGGAACTCTACAAAAATGACCAGACCATGGATCTAGAGGCATGCACAAAATACCTCAATAGATTCGGTCTTCCACAGCTATCCGGTGAAGACGCACGGAGATTAGGGCAAGAAATTAGCGTCGCTGAGATTGAAATGGCGGCCAAATCAATGAAAGATAACAAAGCCCCCGGGCCGGATGGGTACACAGCCACTTTCTACAAGACCTTCCTAGAGCAGCTGAAACCTACCATGAAGCAGGTCTTTAACCACTGCGCAGATATAGAGACTGTGTCACATTCCATGTCGGAAGCCAACATAATAGTCATTCCAAAGGAGGGTAAGGACCATTTGTCACCCAAAAACTACAGACCCATATCCCTTATTAATGTGGACTGCAAAATATACGCTAAAATCTTAGCAACCAGACTCAATTCTGTCCTACCCAACCTAATAAGCAACTCCCAGGTGGGTTTCCTACGTACTCGGATGTCTAATGACAATACCAGACTTCTCTGCCACATACTGGAGCATACAGCCACAAAAGCAGAGCCAGCAGTAGCTATCACCCGTGATGCCGAGAAGGCCTTTGATAGAGTTTCCTGGACCTTCCTGGAGCGATGCATGCATTCCTTCAACTTAGGGGAAGGATATATACGGATTGTGATGGCCCTGTAAGGGGACCTAAAAGCCCGTATTGTCATTAACGGGCCACTCTCTGAACCACTTACGCTACAACGGGGCACAAGACAGGGCTGCCCACTGTCTCCCTCACTATTTTTTCTGGCACTGGAGCCCCTGATCCGTGACATCAAGGTAAACACGAAAATAAAAGGGGTCGATATTAATGGCATTGAAATAAAACTTGCCGCATATGCGGATGACATACTAATCGTAACGGAGCAACCGAAGACCTCAATTGAGGCCCTGATAGACACCATAGGAGAATATTCCGGGCACTCAGGATACAAGCTCAACAGGGATAAATCAGAATGCAAACCACTAAACATCCACTGCACTAGGGATATTCTAGGAGGGTCAGGTCTAGTCTGGCAAACAGGATTTATCAAATATCTAGGTATACACTTTGGGAGTGACCTAATGAGCACACTAGGCCACAACGAGAAACTATTGCTAGAAAAGATAAAGAAACTCTTGGAGGCCTGGTCCGCAAAATTCATAACGTGGTGGGGCAGAATTGAAACGATCAAAATGATGATCACCCCAATGATTAACTACCTGATCAGCATGCTCCCACTCCTACTCACAGATGACTTTCACCGTAAGGTAGACATCCTGATCACTAAATTCCTATGGCGAGGGAAGAACGCATGGATAAGCATAAAAAAACTAAGATTAAAGAAAAACCTAGGAGGGGTAAACCTAGCAGACTTCAGAATATTCCAAATAGCATTTCTGGCAAAGCAGGGGTCGTACTGGATATCACCCCCTAACGGGTACACACCGGCCTGGCTACAAGTAGAGAAGGCCATCCTGAACAATCTAAACCCCCTGGCGCTGTTAACAGCAAATAGGCATAATCACGCCTCTAGGTCCATTTTTAAAAATACAAAAATTGCCTTACTAAAGATAGATAAGAAAATGGTGAGCAGCATAAAGGGCTCTAAGTTGGAGTCACTTTGGGCCAACAGTAAGTTCCTATACAAGGGGAAATGCCTAGCCTTCGACCAATGGATAGAGAAAGGCATTTACCACCCATACCAACTAGAAGAGGGGGCATATCCCGCCTCGTTTGCAGAACTGAAGTCTAGGCATAACCTAACAGACATTGAGTTCTACAACTTTTTGAAAATCAAAACAGCCCTATCCAAAATCAAACTATCGCCCGCAAAACCGTCAATCTCCTAGTACATAGCAAACATCAACAGACTAGGACACCAGGTCTCACACCTCTACAAACTCCTACGCCCGAAATCCACTAAACTTAACGATAAGACAATCAACTATTGGGTAAATCAAACCAAAAACACTCTTAACGAACAAGAACTGGCAACACTATGGACCTCCGCCTCACGCAACAAAATCTCCCCGGTACTTTCACAAACAAAATTCTGGCTACTCCATAAGGCTTTCTGGACCCCTGCACGTTTATTCTCGCTAGGCCTCAGGCACTCAAAACATTCTGGGAGAAAATCTTTGGGTTTATCAATAGGGTACTGGGCTGTACGCTAACAACTGAATTTTCCTCCCTCGCCACCGCATTTATGACCGCAGAACTAAGATCAGAGCACGACAAAGACCTACTAGACCTTCTGCTGACCGCGGCGGTAAAAATGGTCCTAGCCAACTGGAAAGACACAAGCAAGACCTCATATAAAGGCTGGTTCAACTGGGTTACGCACCTCAGAGGTGGGGACAACATTGCACTACAGAACTCACCCTGGAGACCAGCAACCAGAGGGATGTGGAAATCACTAGACACATACCTAGACTTCTACTAACCCCCATGAAACCAAGTCTTCCCGGCGACAAACCCCCTGACCCCCACCCCCCATGTGCGGTAAAGTGAACGTAACTAAGCGCAACTACCATGGCCCTACGGGTCGGTAGATGGGCTGACTTGTCTTCCAATCTCTCCACAAGCAAGCCAATGGTGTGGCGGCTATGTCAGACGTTTATAAGTCTCACTACTACAGAGCCTTTCTTCTGTCCTCCTTTCACCCCTTTCTCTCCTGCTTCTTCCTATCACCCTTTTTCTTGTTTTCAGTAAGTAACGTCAGGTGGGGTTAGCCAGGCATATATTTCGAAGTGCCTGTAAACACTGTTGTACAAACTACGTATGGCTAACCTTGTAACAGAAATGCTAATGTCTTTGCTTATAAAATTAATAAAATACTTTGAAATCAAAAAAAAGAAAGATTGGATTCGTCACGTTAAAGCTCTTTATGTTACTACAGAGCACTCAGCATGCAATCTGTTGATAGAAAAAGATGCTACGAGTTCATATTTATGAGCCCCTGGGCGTCGCTCTTGCACCACGCAACGTGGTGCAAGAACGACGCACCCGAAAACTGAGATTTATGAAGCCATGCAAGGCCACCTTGGATGGGCCTGCTTGGCTTCATAAATCTTGAGTAATGTAACGCAGTGCAAATCGCTCTGTTGCATTACACTGCACCAGGGAGGCGTTTCCATGGCTGTTACATGGGTGTTCCCATGCAACATTCATGGATTTAGATGCATTCCCAGATTAACAAGAACTTGTAAACTTGGGACTGTGCCAAAAAGCTACATCTCCCTAGGTGAGACGTAACGAGGAGAAATATCTTTATCTCTTCCAGTTTTTTCCTCTATGTGTGCTGCATTATGCAGCACACATAGAAAGAAGAAAACACCTCTCAGGATTGTTTTTGTGCAGGAAGGGGCCCTATTCCTTCACAAAAATAATCCTGCATGCAACGCAGACACCCTTGCACCATGGTACCAGGCAGCCCATTGTGCGGCAGCAAAGGGGGAAAAGTCAGGAATGCGCAGCATGCCTTAAATACGGTGCACTTCTGCCCTTTCCCAGTGACGCAGTGCAGCGCCTACGTGCATTTATGAAGTAACTATGAATTCTCATGCCTGATCCAATTAATTCAGTAAACCAGATCCAAAGACGCCCCATGGCCAAATGGACTACTGTCCTTTTGTCTAAAATGATATCAGTTGCTGGGTGAAGTGCTTGTATGGCTCGCGCCTAAACACTTCGGTTATCCCAGTAACTTGGAAGGTTGAAAAGTCTCTCTACTTCTCTCAGGAAAACCCTTTAATTGTAGACTAAATCCCCTTTAAGATGTAGAAGCAAAACGATTTGCATTAATCTCGTTAACAGATTTAGAGGCATATTTACAAGCCCCTATAGCCACCAGAACGTCACTTTTTTTGATGTTGTGGTGGCAATACAGGCTTCGCCTTATTTACAACGCAGTGTTAAGCCATTTAATGCCACCTTGTAAATAAGGCACTCCTTTCACGCTATACGTCGCGTGACAGGGGTGGGCAATTTGTGTTGCGGTGGGCGTTCTGCAGCAGCAATACCCATTGATTTTGACGCTGCCCCATATTTACTAGAGTGGCGTAAATATGGGGCAGCACCAAAATTAAGACCAGGGAAAACCTGGTCTTAACAGGGCGCAAAAAGGAGAAATGCTTTATTTCTCCTCGTTTTTGCTGTTTCTATGTGTATTACATTGTGCAGCACACATAAAAACAGCAAAATGCCATGCATGCTTGTTTAAGTGCAGGAAGGTGTCCCTTCCTGCACATAAACAATCATTCCCCACAGCGCAGGCACCCTTGCACTATGGTGCAAGGGTGCTGTGTTGGTGCTAGGCAGCTAAATTTAGCGCCAGTACAGGGGAAAGTACGGTGCAGCCCTGCGTTTCAGAAGTGGCGGAGCGCGGCGTTAAGCCAAGAAGGTTAATGCAGCGCTCCATCACTTCTTTGTAAATATGCCCCTTAGAGTCATGGGCTGGGGGCTCTCTTTGATAATCCTTCATACTGGCTTTTGTCCCAGGTGCGGAATCATTGATAGCACTTTGGTGTTATCCATCATAGTCCATAATATGGTGTCAGTCATCACTATAAACCTGTTCTGTAAACTATAAGATGTCCTTCAATGGGGTGGATTGGGGCTGCCTTCGGGAGAAACCTCACACCTGGGGTATCCTGCAGCCCTTATTATGAGCTCCTTTCTGTTTATAAGTCTCCTGGGTGGGAATAAAGCTAGGCTTCCTCATGCACAGCGGGCACTGGGCACAGTTCCATAGCTGTGGCCAGGCCCAGTGCCAGCCCCCATGCCATGGAGCCTGCTGCACACAGCCTTTGACTGTACACACTCACCTCTGTGTGTAGGCCCTGACCTGTGGCCGCACACTTTGCCAGCACCCATGGCTCCGGGCCCACTGTGCGCAGTCTTTGGCCAAGGGCATTGGGCAGAGAGCCTTACACGACATCCACCTTCCAGAGTGTTATAATGCATGGTGCCTGTCACTCAGCCTTGTGCAGTGGGTTCTGGGTGCACATGGCGTGAACCTACCCTGTTCCACTACAGCTGGTACACAGGGCCTTTACACATCCAGAGTGCTTTGTGTCTAGAGTCTGGCATTTGGCCTGGTTCTGCCCAAACCCCCCTGCCTCCATGCCACCTGAACATGGTTTTCACCGTGTGCAACGGGCTCTTGGTATGGTCTGTGGCTCCGCCCATGCAAGCCCCTCCGCCATCGATTCCAATGCAGACAACCTTCAGGTGTGGGCATTGGGTTCCTGGCACAGGGGCTGGCCTGCATCCATGCAGTACATCAGTTCCTCCAAAGTGTGTGCGTAGACTAGCCCTACAGCCAACATCCACTGACATGGCTAAAGGCGATGCACAGTGGTGACTGGGCTTACAAGGGGTTAGTTGCAAGTCCTGCCTGAAGTACGTAGGAGGTTTGAGGCAGGACCTACCTACAGGCCAAGCTTTATGACCAATCAATGTTGTGCCTGGGTATATATGTTTATATGTTTTATGGATTTATAGAGCGCATAGCTGCCCGAGGGCTTCCCAGCGCTGAGAGAGACTGGCTGAGGTTGCATTGAAGATTAAGGGAAGAGCCAAGTTTTGAGCTTTTTCCTGAATGCCAGTTCGTCCGTTAGCATGCGCATTTCCCTAGGCAGGGAGTTCCACAGGCCAGGGGCCAGATGCGAGAAGGATCTACCTCCCCATCTGGCTCTCTTTATCCTGGTCTGTTTCATAAGTAGATCTGTGGAGGATCTTAAGTGTCTACCTGGAATGTAGTGTGTGACGAGTTTTTTAATTAACGTCGGGCCTTTGTCATTCATGGCTCTATGGGCGATGCAAAGTGATTTGAACTCTATCCTGGCCTTTATTGGGAGCCAGTGTAGTGTCTTCAGGGCTGCCCTGGCTGACTGTTGTCTGGGGATGCGCAGTAGTATCCTAGCTGCGGCGTTCTGTGCCACTTGTAGTCTGTTTATTACGTATTTGGGTGCGCCAAGATACAAGGAGTTGCCATAGTCCAGCTGTGACAGCACTAGGGCCTGTACCACGGTTCTGCGCGTGGTTTCAGGGATGAGCGGTAGGATCTTCCGTAGCATTCGCAGTGCTCCAAAGCAGGATCCTGATATTTTTCTAGCTTGAGTCTCCATGGACAGACTTTTGTCCAGCCAAATTCCCAGATTCTTTACCTCTGTCTTTGGGACCGGGGGTTCTCCCAATTCTGGAGGCCAGCTAATCATGTTTCTTGGGACCGCCTTATTACCCAGGAACATAAGCACTGTTTTTCCTCCGTTCAGTTTTAGGCAACCATTATTCATCCATTCTGCTACTTGCACCATGCACGGTGCCAGGTTGTAGTGCATGGATTGGGGGCCCTCCGTCACAGATAGTATCAGCTGGGTATCGTCCGCGTATGACACTATTGACAGTCCAAATTGCTGCACTATTTCTGCTAGTGGTTGCATATATAGATTGAATAGTGTCGGGCTTAATGCAGATCCCTGTGGGACTCCACAGGACATTTGGAGGGTATCAGAGAGATGCTCACCTTCCATTAATTGGAAGGATCTGTTTTCTAGGAATGAGGTTATCCACTTTAATGCAGAGCCTGTGATACCGGCTTACTTTAGCCTGCTGATCATTGTCTTATGATTCACCGTATCAAAGGCGGCGCTGAGATCCAGGAGCAGAATAGCTGCTGTACCTCCCTGGTCTAGGATTCCCTTCAATTCCTCTGTTGCCACCAACAGGGCTGACTCTGTGCTGTGTTGAGGTCGAAAGCCCATTCGAGTGGTATGCCGAACCCGATTCTCCTCTAAGTATTGGGACAAGACTTGATTGACGTGTTTTTTGGTTATTTTGCCTAGTAATGGCAGGAGCGAGATTGGTCGGTAGTTCCCTGGTTCTGATGGGTCTAGCTGGAGCTTTTTTAACAGTGGCCGGATTATAGCGTGTTTCCAGGTTTGGGGAATGGTCCCTTGTGTAAGGGAGAGTGATATAAGTGATGCGGTTGTCGACCTGTTTTTTTTACCTCCTTGCCTCAAGATGTCTGGTGGCATCGGGTCTAGGGGGGAGCCGGATTTAATCTTTATCAGGATTTATTTTATCTTTATCAGGTCATATCTTCTTCACTTAGGTCTGTGAAGTGGTCTAATCTTACCCCTGTTTTAATTTCCAAGTTATCAGTATTGCTTGGGTGAGCCTCTCCCTGATTTGAGCTACTGTTTCCTAGCAGGGAATTGTATATGATTTCTACTTTGTTCTTAAAAAAATTCGCCATCTTATTACATCTCTCCTTGGATGAGGCGGGATTGTTTGTTTCCTGATCAGTGGAGGTGAGGGAGCGCACTATCTTAAAAAGTTCTCTGGCCGAGTTACCTGCTGAGTTAATTTTTCCTTCGAAAAATTTGGCTTGGGCTTGGAGCATCTCATTATGATACTGTCTGATAGCTATCTTGTATTGGCTTTTGATAGCGGGGTCATCATTTTTCCTCCATTGCCTTTCCAGTTTTTACAGGCCTTTTTCATCAGGATTAGGTTTGTGTTAAACCAAGCCGCTTTTTCCTAGATGGTTGATTACTTGGTCTGGTTCTTTGAGGGAATTGAGCTGCTACGTTGTTAATCCATTCTGTCCACATCTTATCAGCCTCTTCTATGTTGTCTGTTATGCATGGGGCCTGGGCTTCTAGTTCATTCACCATGCTATCCTTTAACAATCTAGGCCATTTATTCCTAGTCTTGGTCAGTTTATTACCTATGGGCTGTGCCTGGGGGTTATCTAATGCGAAAGGAATGAAATGGTGATCAGTCCATGGAACTGGCTTGGGGGTCCCTACCACTAACTTGGGTTCATTGGAGAAGACTGTGCGCAGCGGGGGGTTGGTGCATGTGATGTGCGACGTAGGGCCAAAGCTTGTGTGCAGTAGGGATTGTGCACACATGTGGTTGGCGCAGGGTGCAGACCAGATTGTGTTGCCAACCTCTATGAACGGCTTTGCACAGGAAGGGAGTTCACACACAGGAGGTTTGCCATAGGACCTGGCTGGCTGTTTCTAAAATTTGCAAATGAAACACTGACTCCTATACAGATATGGGAAGCTAGGGAACTATTGAGCATGAATTCGAATATTAGAAGAGGACGCCCATACTATTCGTCAAATAATGTTAATGCCAAGTGGCCACATCGTCATCTGGTCTGTGCTCCGCTTTCTGGACCACCCTTCTTAGGCATAGTCCATTCTACGGACATGTCCTTTCTGAACCTGGATGACTGTAAGGTGTGAAATCACACCCAGTAACATCATAGTTGGGTGAGTTCATACTCCCGTGCAAGTAGATAATTTTTGAGGGGGAGGGTCTACACCCCAGCCAATTATGCTATTTTGAGTGGAGTCTTCAACCTGACTGAGAAGGCAGCCCATTGGGTATTGAAGATATATGTTTTTACAAGAACAAGCAATGAACCTCAGCATTTTTTGAACTCCAAGTCACACCAAATCGATTGAAACCGAAGGAGCTGAGTGTCGGGCACCCCAGGACATCCAGCTCTTCCCCAAGGTCTATCTGTTCACAGTCTTTATCAGATGAGAGGATTTTAGATTTCTTGCTTCTTAAACATAAGAGGACAGGCATGGCGGTGATGAGTTCTCAAACAAATTCTCTTCATTTTCTATATTATCAACTTCTGAAAGCCTCACTGGTGTTGGTTTGGTCACACATGTCCTGCCCCAGTACTCCTCCATATGATATAACCCTCTATCACATGACACAGTCCTATCAATGTCCATGAGGATCTTACTAATTCTTGGACCTTTAACATAACATATAGAATCTCATAAAGGCATTGCAGTATAGGTAAAACCAGTATTGTATTATGTGCTGCTCCTCAGATCTGCTAGGGAGTAGTTTGTCTAGACTGTGACACAAAACAAATAGGACTCACCCCACATCCAGTATGTTCACTCTTGGTTGCAGGATGTCAAGAAGGATTCTGGAAGTGAGTAACAGCATGTGCTTACCTAGTAAACACAACAGGTACGTAGGTCCTTATTGTTAAGATCCCATCTTTTAGGTCTTACAAGTGAATCCAGATATCCCCAGATATTGGAAGATGACACCTCACCCACATTATCGTGGCATGCTTCATCCTTGGTGTCCTCTCCCCCCTCAGGGTAGGTAAGTACCACCTCAAGTGACTCAACCAATTATAGGAGTTCTTAATAAACATATTCGGGACAGTAGCTAGGATCCAGTGACTAAAATACCTTTGGTATACCCGGAGTGTATTTCTCTTTATTTTTTTGGTACTTCAGGTATAGTTAAAAGCAATAATTTGGAATATTTTCTACATATGATTTTTTGTAAAATCATACAAGTACATAAAAGTTCAAGGCACACTTCCAATATAAAACAAAGCAAAACAATAACAATGTGAAAAACATTTTCATCTGTAAACAGAAAAGGAGAAGCAACATCATAAACAAATCATCTGTAGATAAGTGTCACAATATATGAAGTAATCCTTGGAACAAGCGTTCACATGGAACTAATTTCTAGTAAAGTTTTTTAGTTGCACAGATCTTTCTGTGTAGAGTCAATCTTTATATCAACATACGTAATCAAATCAACAATGATATTTAGTAAAGAATAGTGAAAAATATTGAAGCACAGCCAGTATTTATGAATAATTGTGGTTCAGCTGAACCAAGTTTTATTGAAATAAATTAACGTATTTAAAAAAAAAATCTTCAACAGAAAATTTGTGAGTGTCTCTCAAAAAAAAGAAGGAAAAGAATGAATAGACCCCAGGTGTAAAGACAAACCAAAACCGAAATGAAGAAAAAGAGTGTCGCAGCTTTCTTCAGGATTATTTAGTACAAAAACATCCCTGAGCTCCCTCCTCCCAGTGAGGGGGTTATAGCCCGTATCATGACTATTCATCATGATACGAGGAGGTTCCCCAATAATGAAGCATGCCACCTCTGTGGGTGAGGGAAACCGTCCTTTAAAAGGATGCCTTCTAGGTAGGTGTGTTTTCTCCAGCTAGGCTTACATTATATAGACCCAAGGGTTTATTATTGTTTGGCTATATGAATCAGGGGAGTAAACCCTTGATGGTCTTTAAACCTCCTCTAGCCCTCCTGTTTTGTGAATCACCCCTGAACCATCAGCCATGCCCTATCTGAAGCCTGGGGTTTCGCTAGTAGGGATGACAAAACGCTCCGAAGTATCTCCTTTCTGTGGTTGGGAAGAAATATCTTCCCTTCTGCTGTGTTGAAGGAAATACCAATAATATTCATTGCCTTTGGACTTCACTAGGAATCTGAATTTTGGTTGGATCTGAAAGGTCTTCTAGAATTCTTCTGCTGCCTTAGAAATAGAATGAGAAGCGATCGGCCAGTAGGGGGATAACCTAATATCTTCTGCATGTACTCTACTCACCATAGTTGCTAGCAACTTCATGAAGCTGATGCTAGATCAAATGGCAGGAGTTGAAATTGAAAGTACTTTTCTCCTACACAAAATCGGGGATTCTTAGTGAGGTTTTATGAATGGGAATGTGCAAATAGGTGTCTTTCAAATCTATGGATATTAAGAAATTGTCCTTTCTCAATAGAGATAGAATTGTATCCAACATTCTGAATCTCTGATAGGATATAAATCAGCTACCCACTTTTTTTTTTAATGGAGTTTTATATAGCGCAAACTCGACCTGAAGGTATCGGATATCAGAGCACTTTACACAAGCACCAGTTGCGTTACAGATGGACACATTCATTTTTGTTAGGCACAGGGAGATTACGTGATTTGCCCAGAATCATAGGATGTTGCGCGTCCCTGCCGAGACTCGAACCTGGTTCCCCAGCTCCTAGGTCTACCACCCTAACCATTAGGCCAACTCCTCTCCCCAACCACTTTAAATCCAATACTGACCAAATGTTCCTGACAGTTTCTGAACTAGGAAAATAATGGAATAACAACCCTCATTCTCCTCTTCCTGTGGGACTGGGATCGTGGGAGATTTAGAGAAAAGGTCTTGAAATCCTTCTATCAGAGCTGATAGTCGCAGAGGATCGTTCGGAAGAAGAATCTAACAAAAGAAGTCTGGGGCTGGGACAAGAAGTTGCTCAAAAACGCTTCTTGAACCACCTCCACTGCCCATTTGTCTCCAATTTCCCTCTGCCACACATGAGAGAGATAACACACTCAAACCCCTATTTGAATTAATACATCCCTGGCATAGTCATGCTTTAGAGGCTTGATGTACAGGTGGAGGTTGAGGCAGGCATGAACTAGGACACATCCACTCGAGGGATGCCCCAGCTGTGGCCCCTGTGTCGAAAGGGCTGAGGAATCTCAGAATAAGCAGCTGCACCAAAAGCTCTTCTGGGCGCAAAACCTCTACCCATACCAAGAGATCTTATTGGTGTCAGTAGCTTCCTATCTTCTGCAGATGTCTTTATCATATCATCCAACACTTGACCAAAAAACTTGATTCCCAAGAAAGGGAGTGGATTCTTCTGGACCATATCAGCCTTCCACAACCTCATCCAAAGGTGTCTCCTCCTTGCAATTGCAGCACTAGAAATTGCTGCAGCCACACCCAATGAATCAAAAGATACATCTGCCAAAAACCATACTTGCTGCTGCATGATTGAGAGAGTCTCAGAAAAGTCATTGCCTTTCTGAATCTCATAAGCCAAGGTCTAGAAGTCCTTCAAAAGAGAGTTAATATCATAACTAGTATTAGTTCTAATCCCAAAGTTTGCAGCTCTATAACCTTTTTAATGGCTGTCTCCACTTTTTATCCATTGGAACTGCTGGTAAAGCTTTCCCTGATACCGTCATGCCCTGGGAAGACAGTCCTGCCAGGAGGGAATCCTTTTTAACCGGAGTAGGTTAAACCTTTTGTGTAAATTTTTCAGAGGGACAGTGCCTTGACAAAAATCTTGCAAACTATTGTTTTTCCACATTTTTCCACTGATGCATTATAACGTTCTTTATTGATGGTTCTTCCCTGTGATATTGACTAAAAATGTTCAGTTCTTGAGGTTCCTCCACTGCAGAAGGCAAGACAAGAATCTCCATGATATGCTGCAGAACCTCCGAAAGTGCAGGACCTTGAAAAAGTGCCCATGGAACTCCTCCTCTCATTATTATCATCATCATTATCGGCTCCCGCAGGAAATGCCCTATGAAATTTAGGAGTAGGAGGAAGAGTCTCTCTGATATCAAATGCTGCCTCCTCAGAAGACTGTATAAGTAGCGAATTATATCAGAAGAGGCAGGCTGAGCCTCCTCTGTACAGGAATCAGCATCTCTCCACTTTTCTTTTGCCTTACAGGAATCCTTTACACTGCCCAGAATGCTGGATGTCAGCAAAGCAAAAGGGAGAATAAATAGCCCTGGTTGCTATCAACTTCTGGCATTCTTGTGTTGGCTGTCTCATAAAAACAATAACTATCTGCTCCCACCTCGCTCATTAACAGAAAGCGGACCACCTTAACAGGTCCTGTTTGCCAGAAAGAAGCGCCCCTGACTACACAAGCAGATCATTCTGACACACACTCTTATGAAGATGGAACACTCTGCTTGGCCCTTCTCATGAGATAGGTCAGGTAAATATCTCTGAAAACTCACTCCATATAGTTTTGAACAATTATAAGAAAAATTGCAAAATAGATTTGCCTTTCGGCAGGAACCATCTTGTGAGAAACGAAAAAACAGGAAGTTGAGGTGGAGAGTTCCACCAGTTATATTAGTAACAGGAAGTCAGTCTTCTTGGTCTGGCCAAGAGATGGAATTCTCACCTATTAAGGTCTCGGACCAGAAGACGGACAAGGAGATAATGCAGGCTGTGTTTGTTTCCTCACCTTTTGTCTCAACTGTCGGGTTCGTTTGTAGGTGCCAGTAGGCATCATACAGATCCGATGCATGGTATGGGTGGGGAGCAGAGGACAGAGAGCAGCAGGCAAGCATCAGCCCATCTTTATAATATGTTCTGTGTATGCTGAGTTGGCAAGCAATCCTCACGGTCAGTTTTTTTGGGTCGAGCCTTCGAGAGCAAACACTAGCGCATGCATCTCGCTTGCAAGACACTGTTTTTACACAAAAAGTGTTTGGAGCCTGCCCTTTGCTTACCATTTGTTGGCTTGCGTAGCACTTTTCTTTGCAGCCTTGTACTTCATCCAGGCATGTCTTAAGCCATTTCCATTCCTCTCTGTGGAACAGGGACCAAGCACTGACAGATTCAACTTAATCAGGGCCTGTCTGCTGCTCCTGACGTGATTGAGGTACTACTTAGTTTTTTTTAACCTTCAGTGTACTGCAAACAGAAGGCGAGTGACTGGAAAAAACCTGCGCAGCAGGACAAGCAAAATTGCAAAGATTTATTTTCTATAGTTAATTTTCTTTTAATTTACCAAGTCTTCTTTTCTCACTTTGCACTCATGTTTTCTTTTGTTTTTGCTCCTGGGTCCTGTTATCAAAAGATGAGGATTATTTTATTGCAAAGCAACATCATTTCTTTCTTATGTGTAATTTCTGAAATGATGCTTTAACACATGATCTTGCAGTACACCCCAGTCCACACCACTCCAATCTGCCTCACTCCAATCCATGTTAATCCACCCCACCTCACCCCAGACCAATCCGCCCCACTCAATCCAATTCACCCCAGACCAATCCAATCCACCCTACTCCAATCCAAACCACTCACCCCAATCCAATCCACTCCAATCCACCACACTCCAATCCTACCAACCCAACCCACTCCAATGTGCCCTGCTCCTATTCACCCCACTCCAATCCAAAACAATCTGCCCCACTCCAATCCAAAACAGACTGCCCCACTCAAATCTTTCTCACTCCAATCCAAAACAATCTGCCCACTCCAATCTAAGCAATCTGCCCCACTCCAATCTGCCCCTCTCCAATCTGCCCCACTCCAATCTGCCCCACTCCAATCTGCCCCACTCCAATCCAAAACAATCTGTCCCACTCCAATCTGCCCCACTCTAATCCGCCCCACTCCAATTTGCCCCACTTCAATCCGAAACAATCTGCCCACCCCAATCCGCCCCACTCCAATCTGCCCTACTCCAATCCAAAACAATCTGCCCCATTCCAATTCAGCCCACTCCAGTCTGCCCCATTCCAATCCAAAACAATCTACCCCACTCCAGTCTGCCCCACTCCAGTCTGCCCCACTCCAGTCTCCCCCACTCTAATCTGCCCCACTCTAGTCTGCCCCACTCTAGTCTGCCCCACTCCAATCCACCCACTCCAATCTGCCCCACTCAAATCCAAAACCACCTGCCCACTCTAATTTGCCCCACTCCAATCTGCCCCACTTCAATCCAAAACAATGTGCCCACTCCAATCCACCACTTATTCTGCCCCACTCCAACTGAAAACAATCTGCCCCACTCCAATCTTCACCACTCCAATCCAAAACAATCTGCACCACTCCAATCTACCCCACTCCAATCCGCCCCACTCCAATCTGTCCACTCCAATCTGCCCCACTCCAATTCACCCCATTCCAATAAAATCTACCTCACCCCAATCCACCTGCTCCATCCCAATTAACACACTCAATCCACCACAATCCACCCCACACCAATTCAAATCAGCCTAATCCAGTCTACCTCACTCTAATCCAATCAAATCCATGTCAACCCAATCCAAACCATCCCACCCCCTCCCCAATCCACCCCACTTCAATCCGTTCCACCTCAATCCACTCCACTGCAATCCAAAACAATCTGCCCCACACCAATCCAAAACAATCTGCCCCACTTCTATCCAAAACAATCTGCCCCACTCCAATCCAAAATTATCTCCCCCACTCCAATTCATAACAATCTGTCCCACTCCAATCTAAAACAATCGGCCCATTCCAATCTGCCCCACTCCAATCCACCTCACTCCAAGCCAATCCACCTAACCTCACCCCAATCCACCTCACTCCAATCCAAGGCACCCATTCCAATTCAATCCAGCCCACCCCAATCCAGTAAAATCTAATCTACCCCACTCCACTCCACTCCCCCCAACCCCACCCCACCCCAATCAAATCCACCCACCACACCCCAATTCAATCCACCTTAATCCAATCCACCCCACCCCAATCCAGTTCACCCTATCCCACCCCAATCCAATCCACCTCAATCCAACCCAATCCACCCCACTGCAATCCAATCTACTCCACTCCAATCTATCCCACCCCACGCCAATCCTATCCACCCCACTCCAGTTCACCCCACTCTATTCCACCACACTCCACCTCACTCCATTCCACCCCACTCAGCTCCAGTCCAATCCACCCCACTCTACCCCAATCCACCCCAGATCAGTTCACCCCACTCCAATTCAATCCACCCCTCTCCAGTCCAGTCCACCCAACCCCACTCGAATCCAATCCATCCCCCTCCAGTCCAGACTACCCAACCCCACTCGAATCCAATCCATCCCCCTCCAGTCCAGTCCAATCCACCCCGTCCACTCCACACTAATTCACCCCACTCCAAGCCACCCTACACTAATCTGATCCACTCCACCCCAATCCATTCCACCCCACCCCAAAACAATCTAATCCACTCCAATCCACCCCATACAGTCCACCCACACCAATCCACATCAACCCAACCCACTCTACCCCAATCTACTCCAATCCAATCCACCCTCTACCTCAATCCACTCTAACCCCTTCAATCATATTCCACCCCACTCTACTCCACTCTAGGACATTGCACTCTAGGACACTGCACTCTATGACACTCTCTGCCACTGAACCACAGACAATCTACTCCCCTCTACTCAACTCTATGACACTCTACTCCAACAAATCCAGTCTACAACACTCTACTCACCCCTACTCCACTCTACTCCAACAAATTCAGTCTACGACACTCTACTCCCTCCAGTCCACTCTAGGACACTGCACACGTCTAACATTTGCTGAACAGCAGCCACACTGGTGCTCAACATTGCAAAAACACACTGCCAAAGCCAATAGCTCTTGTATAGGCGAGACCTATTGGCTTTGCCAATGCTTGTTTTATTGTCATTTGCCACTGACCCCATGCAGGGCAGATCTTTTGACTGGGGGAGAATGTTTGATTGTCAGCATTCCGTCCATCATTTGTTTGCTGTAACACTTTTCGCCCTAAGTGGGATGGGTATGCCCAGACGTGGGTCCCTTGCTCACTGCGCCACTGGATTCAAGCTAGCCTGGCTGAAGAAGGGTGACATACCCTGAAACCGGTCCCAGGATGCTTGTTTCCGGTCCAGGGAGGACCTGGCCTGGCAGTTCGGTCTGGACTGTTCCCATGGGGCACAGGGTCAAGACTGATTTGCATATGGCTGGGTCCAAACTGGGGTGGCGTAGTGGGCAAAAAAACGATGGATTTAACCCAGATCTTTTGACTGGGGGAGAATGTTTGCATTGTCAGCATTCCGTCCATCATTTGTTTGCTGTAACACCCATGCAGGGCATAGCAGATGCTGTCGAGACTGCAGAGATGGAGGTGGCCGCCAGGCAACTGTCACAGGGTCTGTCTGTTGTGGTCACCGCTTGCCTCAGCAGTACGTGGAGGGGCCACTAGATGCAGGTTTAACCACAAGCAAGAAGGGGGCTGCCTGACCTGGAATACTGCTTGCCTCAGCCACCACCCCAGTTCCCTGGGGGTTCGGGATAGGTGGTGCTTTAGGGGAACTGTTGAAGCATGAGGATGAGGACAACAGCAGAGATGGCCATGAGTGAGTCCACGTTTGTCACAGACAGGAAAAGGCGGGAACAATTTGGCTAAATCTACGGTCTAGGGTTTCCAAGGAGGATGCAAGGTTTAAGATCCAAGCTAAACCCATATTGGATTTTTTAGGGTTAGCGCTTGTTTCCAGAAACCAAAGAGAGAGAAATACAGCATTAGAAAGGATACCCATTTAAGCCAGATTCGCACATCCGTTACAAGACGCATTAGAGTAGTCTGGTTTAACTGGTTTATGACACTCTCATTGAGGTGCAAGTATAACTTCACTGTATATCTTCTTAGGGCAGCCATTATTACCAGTTCCCCACCCAGTGGGTTTGATGCAGAGTTATCAATGTAATAATTGCCTTTCACTACTTTGATTCACTAGTAACTAAATCTGTTGATTGCTTCACAGTTCAGGCTGTATTGTAGGCAGCGGGGACTCTCCCTGCTGCTGTAGGGCCGCTTTGCTGCAAGTGTTTAAGACAAAAAAAACAGGTTTCTAATGCTACTTCTAGCAGAAGTTAGAAGACGTTTACAAGCTATTACTCACATTATCGTTTCCTATGTAAACAGATACTGGGCCCTCACAAGCATCTCCGGAATGCTCACGTTCACTGTGTGAAAAGCTGCCTATGCTATTATTTTTCAAGCACAATATGCTTACTTGAGTGTCACATTTCAAATGTTATGTTTACTTAAACATATGGAAATAACTTGAAAATTGATGTTTCTTTGAGTTTGCAACTTGTGACAACTTTGACATTTTTGGAACAGAACAGATCTGCTGACAGGCTCTGGCATGAGCTGTATTTTTATATATATATATATATATATATATATATATATATATATATTCACTGACAAAACCAAAGATTACAGGGACGTTATAGTTAGGTTCAGATTTCACTCGTACAAAACCAGTGAAATTCGGCAGTTATAGTTACCTGAGCTAACTATAACTTACACCTCCGCAATGCACTGCTTATGACCTCACATATTACATGACTCATTACATGGTCAGTGACATCACTGATGACATCGCTGATGACATCTCAAATGACATCACTAATGACATCATCCACAGAACCACTCACACACCTACTCACACCCCCATATAACCTTTCATATGCCCACTCACACACCCCCACAACCACTGACATACCCATTCACAGACCTATACCAGTACTCAAAACACCTACTTACTCTTCCATAGAGCCACTCACACACCCACTCACTCACTCATACAGCCACTCACACAACCATTCACTCACCCATACAGTCACTCATAAAACCAGTTACTCACCCATAAAGCCAGTCACATAACCACACACTCACCCATATAGCTACTCACACACCCACTTATTTATCTACAGTCACTCACACCCACTCACTCACCCAATCAGCCTCTCAACACAGCCATTCACTCACCCGTACAAGTCCTCACACACTAATTCACACAACCACAAAACACATTCAAACATCCATACAAGCACTCACACATCCCCGTACTCTTCCATACAGCCATTCATAAAGACACTCACTCTCCAATACAGCCACTCACACACCAACTCACTTAACGAAACACCCACTCAAACAGCCACTCACTCAACCATCCAGCCACTTACACACCCAATCACTGACTCATACAGCCATTCAGACACCCACTCACTCACCCATACAGTCACTACACACCCACTCACTCACCAATATAGCCACTCACACAACATCTAACTCATCCGCACAGCTACTCACCCACCCACTTATACACCCATACAGCCACTCACACACCCATACACACAAGGATACATACAGCCACTCACATGATATATGTTAAAAGTAGTATCACTCAGTAGTACACCTAGTATACTACTTTACATTTTGTAGTACCTTAGTATGTATGTTTAACAATCATAAACTCTTACAAAATACTTATACTCACTGGATGGTGTCATCAGTGATGTCATGAGTGATGTCATTTGAGATGTCATGAGTGATGTCACTGACCATGTCATGAGTGATGTAATATGTGAGGTCATAAGCAGTGCATTGTGGAAGCGTAAGTTATAGTTAGCTCAGGTAACTGCCGAATTTCACTGGTTTTGACGAGAGAAATCTGAGCCTAAATATAACGTCCCTGTAACCTAACCTTTGTTTTTTCAGTGAATATGCATATATTTAATGAAAAAACATATATATATATATATATATATATATATATATTCACTGAAAAAATCACGGGTTTCAGGGACGTTATAGTTAGTTGGACATTTCACTCGTATAAAACAGAGAAATTCGGCCGTTATAGTTAGTTGAGCGAACTATAACTCGTGCCCCCGCAATGCACTGCTGATGATGTCACATATTACATCACTCATGACATGGTCAGTGACATCACTGATGACATCTCAAATGACATCACTGATGACATCATCCAGTGAGTGTGTGTTTCTGAAAAATTTAAGTATGTTTTAAATATATATATATACACACCAAGGTGTATTGAAGAATGAGTGGATGTATGAGTGACTGAATGGCTGATTTAGTAGGTGCTTGACTGACTGTATAAGTGAGAGATTAAACGTGTCTTACTGAATGCATGGGTGAGTGACTAATCTGTGTGAATGTCTGTATCAGTCTGTTAGTTGGTGTGTAAGTGGCAGCATGGGTTGGTGAGTAGCTACATGAGTGTCTATATGGGTTAATGATTGGTGGTGTGTGTATAACTGTATAATGAGTAAATGGCAGTGTGATTGATTCTTTCGGTGACTGACTAAGTGTGTGAGTAACTCTATGGGTAGGTGGCGGTGTGTGAGTATCTGTATAGGTTTATGAGTGCATATATCAGTGGCTATATTGATGAGTGACTGCGTATATGAGTGACTGTATGGGTGAGTGGATGTGTATGTAGACCTATGAATCAGTGACTGGGTATGTACTAACTGGAATTGGTGTGTCTATGGTTTCGAGAATGGTAGTTTGTATTTTAGAGTGGGGGTATGGAAGGTTATATTAGGGTGTGAGGAGGTGCATCAGATATTAAGTGGATGATGTAATCAGTGATGTCATCAGTGATGTCATTTGAGATGTCATCAGTGATGTCACTGACCATGTCATGAGTGATGTAATATGTGAGGTCATAAGCAGTGCATTGTGGAAGCGTAAGTTATAGTTAGCTCAGGAAACTGCCGAATTTCACTGGTTTTGACGAGAGAAATCTGAGCCTAAATATAACGTCCCTGTAACCTAACCTTTGTTTTTTTCAGTGAATATGTATATATTTAATGAAAAAACATATATATATATATATATATATATATATATATATATATATTCACTGAAAAAAATCACAGGTTTCAGGGACGTTATAATTAGTTGGACATTTCACTCATACAAAACAGAGAAATTCGGCCGTTATAGTTAGTTGAGCTAACTATAACTCGTGCATTATGGGCGCGAGTTATAGTTAGCTCAACTAACTATAACGGAGGAATTTCTCTGGTTTTGTACGAGTGAAATGTCCAACTAACTATAAGTTCCCTCATTCAAACGCAAAAAGCATGGGGGACTCAGATTTGCGGTCTTGGACCCGCAATTTTGGAACTCTCTTCCTGCGAAAATGAGGTCTGTGACCCCTTATGCACAGTTCAGGAAACAGCTCAAGACCTGGCTGTTTTCCCAGGCATATGAGTAAGCTAACTGTCCCGTCGATGCAGCCTCCCCTTTGCTCTTAGCGCCATGAAACCGCTTGGTGTACGTGCGCTTAATAAATACTTTTAACATAACATAACATAACAACGTCCCTGAAACCTGTGGTTTTTTCAGTGAATTTCCAAGGTTTTTTAAATGCTAATTTCTAACTATAACGTCCCTGAAACCTATGGTTTTTTCAGTGAATTTCTAAGGTTTTTGAAATGCTAATTTCTAACTATAACGTCCCTGAAACCTATGGTTTTTTCAGTGAATTTCTAAGGTTTTTTTAAATGCTAATTTCTAACTATAACGTAGTAGTCGCGTTTGCAGAGTGGTGCAGAAAGGGGCCTGGGCCTCCGACCAGCACTCGGGAATTCCGCTGTGTAGGACTTACAGGAGATACCAGGAGGGCTACTTGGCCTCCAAAGTCCCTCAGGAGTAAAGTGGACTTCATCCCCAACCAGTACTGTTTCAGGAGGTGCGTTTGCAGAGTGGTGCAGAAAGGTGAGCGTGGCCTCCGAAGACCTCTTAGCAATCCCACTGTGTGGGACTTACTGGAGGTAACAGGAGGGGTAGTTGGCCCCCAAAGTCAACCTTGGGGGCCAACTACCCCTCCTATTACCTCCAGTAAGTCACACACAGCAGGATTGCTAAGTTCTCATAGCAGGCCACAACCACGTTCCCCACCACTCTGCAAACACATTCCCTGGCACGCTCTTGGATGGGGATTAAAGCCCCCTTCGCTGCTGGGGGCCCTTAGGGGCCAACTAGCCTACCTGATACCGCCAGTATGCCCCAGATAGTGGGATTGCTGACAGGTGGACACAGGCCACGCCCCCTTTCTCCACCACTTGCAAACGCGCCTCCTGGTGCGTTCTTGGTTGGGGGATTAAGTCCCCTTGAATCCTGTGGGTCCCTGGGGGCCAACTAGCCCACCAGGTACCTCCAGTAAGCCCCACACAGGTGGATTGCTGAGACTGGTCTGAGGCCACGCCCCCTTTTTACACCACTCTGCAAACGCGCCTCCTGGCGCACTGCTGCTCAGGGATGAAGTCCACTTTAGTCTTGAGGTCCTCAGGACACAAGAGGACCTCATCGCCCCACCAGCAATGCACCAAGAGGTGCGTTTGCAGAGTGGTGTAAAAAGAGGCGTAGCCTCGGACCACCTCTCAGCAATCCCACTGTGTGGAGCTTACTGGAGTTACCTAGTGGACTAGTTGGCCCCTAAGGACCCTTAAGATTCTAGGGGACTTAATCACCCAATCTAGAACACGCCAGGAGGCGCATTTGCACAGTGGTGCAGGGAGGGGGCGGGGCCTCCGGCGAGATGCTGGCTTCTGCTTTTTTTAAATTATTGTTAGAAGGGGGGCTGTGTGACCCCCCTTCTCTTAATATTTTTGTGGGCACTGGGGACCCCATCCCACAGGGCCTGACCCATTTTTAAAAAACAAATTAAAAAAACGGGAAGGGGGCTGTGCAGCACCGCTCCCGAGGCCAATCTTGGCCCCGGGGACCCCATCCCCCGGGGCATGGCCTCGTTTTTTTTGTTGTAAAAAAAATTATTTATACGGGAGGGGGGGCCACGTGGCCCCCTTTCCCTTGGCCTCTTTTGGCTACGGGGACCCCATCCCCTGGGGCCTGGCCTTGTTTTTTTTAAAATTATATATACAGGAGGGGGGCTGCATGGCCCCCCTTCCCTTGGCCTCTTTTTTCACCCTGGGAACCCCATCCCCCGGGGCCTAGCCTCGTTTTAAAAAAAATTATATATATGGGAGGGGGCCGCGTGACCCCCTTCCCTTAGCCTATTTTGGCCCCAGGGGATGGGGTCCCCGGGGCCTGGCCTCTTTGTTGGGGACCACGGGTGGGCCCCAATGCCCCCGCGGTCCCAGCCGGGTCCTCGCCTCCTGCGGGAGCCGGCATTGCTTTTGGACAAGGGGAGCTGCTGACATGCAGCTCCCCTTTTCCAAAAGCAATTCTGCTTTGCTTCATGGAAGCGAGAGCAGGTTTGCTGCTCTCGCTTCCACGAAGCAAAGCAGTGTCTGCTATGACGTCCTGTCAGAGCAAACTGCAATGTCCCGGGGGGGTGGCGGTCCCCAGGGCCATGAAGGGCTCCTGGAGGGGGGCCACGTGGCCTCCTTCCCAACGTAAACATAGCCCCGGGAGGTGGTGGTCCCCGGGGCCGGGGGTCCGCAATGGACCCCCGCATTAATATAATTAATGCCCCAGGGAGGTGGTGGTCCCCGGGGCAGTGTGGGGGGGCTCAAGCCCCCCCACACACAGTTTCATAAAGTAGCCCCGGGGAGGTGGCGCTCCCCGGGGCTGGGGGGGCCTGTGAGGCCCCCCGCCCTATTTAATTTGAAGCCTCGGGGAGGTGGCGGTCCCCGGGCTGCGTGGGGGGGAAGGAGCCCCCCACGCATTTCAATAAGAAAGCCCCGTGGAGGTGGCAGTCCCCGGGGCTTGGGGTGGCCCATGAGGCCTCCCGCCCTAAATAAAGTGAATCCCCGGGGAGGTGGCGGTCCCCGGGCCTGAGGGGGGGGCCGCGTGCCCCCGCACATTATCAAAAAAGCCCCGGAGAGGTGGCGGTCCCCGGGGCTGCAGGGGCCCCCGCACCATAATAAAACATTGCCCCCAGGACCTGGCCCACCCGGGGGCTTTAAAAAAATGAAGTGTGGGAGACCGCGCTTCGTTTTTTTCAAATTTTCGGCTGGGATCATGCACCCGGCGCGACTCCGGACGAAAATTAAAAAAAATATGCTTTGTTTGGCCCTAGGGGTCCCTGTGGGACACCCTGACCAGGCCTAGGGGGTCAGGGTGTTTTTACCCTACCCCCTTTTATTTTTTTAAATAATTTTTCTCACCTTTTTTCTTCTGACTCAATACCGAGTCACAAGATGGCTGCCAACACTTCCTGGTTTGAAGTGTTGGCAGCCAATCAGAGGCAAGCTCGTGCTCAGGAGGGCTCAGCCAATCAGATCTCACAATTCTCAAATATCGATATCTGTAAATCTTTAAATATCTCAAAAACGACTCAACGGATTTACACCATTTAAATAAAAGCGTGTTTTCTGGACCAAGAGCCATCTCTCTGCCAAATTTGGTGTGATTCCATTCAGGAGTTCAGGCTGTAGCTGTGTCTAAAGTTTCCTATGGGGGGCGTGGCCAAGATGGCGGACGGATAGTTCGCACTAATCGGCGGCTCCCCGCTCCTGGCCCTTTCGCCCGGTCAAACTACTGCATTAGACCCCAGGATACCGCTACAGTTGGCGGAACAGCGAGCAACTGACAAGCGGCAGCTCCGGTGGCGCGGAACGCTGTGCTGGGGTTCTGATCGGCGCTCCGGAGCGACTTGCAAAGTACGAGCAGCGGCGCAGAGAATTGGCGCCCAGGCTGGGCCGCAACGGCTGCCGCCTCAGGAGCAACGAGGAAGAGGCCCTGAAGCCTCGGCGGCGGAACAGTGAGTACCGGTGCCTGGGCAGCTCCGGAGGCGCGCCGCGAGGTGCAGGCGTCCGGTCCAGCGTTCTGGAGCGGCCCATTGAGCGGGGCCGACGGCGCGGGATACTGGCGCCCGGACCGGGCCGTAGCTGGCGCCGCCTCCGAGGAAGGCGGTGAAGTGGCCTTGAGGGTGAGCGTGAGAGCAGCGGCGAGGGGGCGGCTCCGGAGACGCTGAATAGCTGGGCCCGAACCTTCACCAGCGCTCCTGGGAGACCTGCAGTGCGGGAGCGGCGGAGCGAGGCAAAGGCGCCCAGAGCAGGCCGCAACTAACGTTCCCTCCTGGGCCGACGCGTGGGGGCCGACGCATGGGGGCCCTGGCCGCGGCTGTCGGCGCCAGAGGCCAGAGATCGGGTGCACGGCCTGAATCACAGCGGCAGCGGGGGAGCGATCTGGGGCATCCCAAAGGGATCGAGAGGAGGAGGGATATTGGCGTCTGAGCTGGACTGCGGCCCCCACCGCCCACGGAGCAGCAGTGGGGAGCCCCGCATAAAGGTGGGTGTGACGCGGCTGCCGCGATCAGACGGAGAGGCCCAGCCCCGCGGCGCCACCGAGGGTGACGGGCTACGGAGCGGTGCGGCCTTCGACGCGGCCAGGGTCCCCACCTGGAAACACAGTAATTTAGAGAGAGTTGGACCTGCTGCTGCCACTGACTCCAGATGAGGACACATTGGGCCTAGAGGCGAGGCCTATCACGCCAGCGGCCGGGGGAGTGTGTCTCCAGGCTCGACGGCCCGCCGCGCAGGGGCCCACCACTATCAGCGGCTGGCAGGGGAGCGTGGAAGTAAGCCTCAACGCACCGGCGCCAAGGGCCTCAGAGGTACCCACCTGGTCAGGGATATCGCCTGGCGGAGGAGCGGGAGTGAGGGCGGCCGGCAGATAGGGAAACAAGGACAGGCCGACGCTAGGATCCATCGCAGTGGTGCAAGCATCGTGAGGCCATGGTTTCCTTGGGCACATCCGCAAGGAAGGGGGGCACTGGCGGCAGCCTCCCGGGTTCCTTGTGGCCCGGGGGCAGTTGCAGGGCCTAACAGCAGCTGAAGGTCATTGGGGTGCCCTCATTCCCGGCTTGGTGTCGCGGGCCGGAGTGGAGCAGGAACCGGCCGAAGTCTGACACCGTCCGCTGAGGGGGAATCTTTCCAGGCCTGCACTAAGTGTCGGAGGGAGCGACAAGTATCAGGCGGGAGCGATCAGGGCTAAGTGCGACTCTCTATTGGTTTGCAACCCAGATATGGCCTCCATGAGGAAGAAAGGGGAGAGGTCCCTAGAGGAAATGCTCGCCAAGGGATCCTTGTCTGGGGAAAAAGGGGGTAGAACGTCCCCAGCACCGAAACCACAAGCGGACACGGACGAGGGTGAGGTCCCGATCACCCGCTCCTTCTTGGAATCACTCTTCAACACCCTGCGAGATGATTTCCAGACGCTCAAAAGCGAGGTGGCGGGAGAGGTAAAAGATATCCGCCGAGATGTCGATGCAATAGGTGAAAGAGTGGCCGCCATTGAAGATCTTGAGCAAACCAAGGACGAGGAGATCGAGCAACTTCAGCAAGAGATGCTATGCCTAAGAGACCAACAAATTGACTTGCAGGCCCACGCAGAGGACCTCGAAAACCGCTCGAGGCGGAATAACATCCGCGTTAGGGGGGGTCCCTTCGAATGCAGAGGGGTCTGACATGGCTCAATACCTCCAGGGGCTGTTCAGGGACATTCTGGGAGAGCCACAGGACTTTGAAATCCGCATTGACCGAGCACACCGTGTGGGCCTAGCGAGACGCGCCCCCGCCCCTCCACCGGACATACTTGCCTTTCTTCCAGATTTCCCCCTTAAAGAGCGCATCCTACGAGAGGCCAGGGCGAAGCAACCATTCAAATACCAAGGACACTCTATAGCACTATACCAGGACCTGGCCTCCATCACGCTGCAGAGGAGGAAGGAGTTCAGAGGGGTGACCGCACACCTGAGAGACCAGGGAGTGACCTATTCTTGGGGTCACCCTTTTCGCCTGATTTTCAAGGTGAATGGTAAATTATATCAGCTCCGGTCCCTCCAGGAAGCTTGTAAGATCCTCGGCTTGGAACAACAGAGTCCGGAAGAGGCGCCCACCCATACATGGAAGTCATCGGGCGAAAAGTGGCGGAGAGTGGGTCGTAGGCGTTCGCCCACTCCCAGTCTGGGCCCGGACCCTAACACTATGGCGCAGGAGAGACGGGCGGCCCTAGAATCAGTCATCAAAGATACAGCTTCGCCAGACACCCCTTAACTCTGAAAGGGGCAATGGGTTGCATTGAAATTGAGCTGACCGGGGGCGGGCCGCTGGGGGCGGGGAGCCTGAGATACTTGGACCACACAAACTCCCTATCCTTCTAATTCCCACATGCCCGTGTTCTTGGGTTGCGGGCAACGGACAATGTTGGGACCATGGGGTTTTCCAGTTGGGGCTAGGGAGGGGGGGGAGGGAACCTGGGTCTCACAGTCTTGGGTGAGACAAGTGGGAAGGAGGGCGGAGGGTGGTGGAGAACGAGCCAGAGTTTGGGTGGGCACAGGGGGATGGGGGAAAGTGTTTCTTGTTTGTTTGCTGGGTTTGGTTGGGGTTAAGGAGGAGGGGGACAGGGGAACCGGTGTGCTAATTAGGGCAGGGACCGAGCAAGAGTCCGGCATGGGCCCCAGCAGTTACAACAGATTGGAACCACGACTGCCTCATGTCGCGCTCCACACTTCAGATAATCACCCTTAATGTGAAAGGGCTGAACAACCCCATTAAAAGGAGAGCCATCCTATCCTACCTAAAGAATTCAGGAGCGGAGGTGTGCCTATTGCAGGAGACCCATCTCCTCCCCAAGGACTGGCACCAGATGAGGTCCCGAGCTTTCCCCCACCAGTTCTACTCCTCTACACCTGATAAGAAAGCGGGGGTGGCCATACTGCTTTCTAGGTCATTCCGGGGTTCAGTGGGTGACAAGGTGGCAGAAGTAAAAGGGCGTCTCCTGGCCTACCAACTTTGGGTGGGGGGGTGCTCCCGTGGTGGTGGGTTCCCTGTATGCCCCCAACTCAGGACAAGAAAAATTCCTCACGACCGCCCTATCGGAAGTCCTCCGCACACAAGACAGGAGGATAGTGGATGGAGGGGACCTTAACCTGGTTATGGACGCAGAGAAAGATAGATCTGGCCAACGGTATGGCCAAACGGGCGCACTCTCCAAAACGGGGAAGGAATGGCTGAGAGACAGAGGGTTAGTAGACATATGGCGGGTGGCTCAACCTCAAACCTCACAATTTTCCTTCTCCAACGCACACCACACATACGCCCGACTAGATCACTTCATAGGCTCCATGGAACTGAATGCGTTAGTAGATACAGTGAACATTACTCCAGTAGCGCTATCCGATCATGACGCAGTGGCACTGACTCTTAACATACCCCCGACATGCAGGCTGCCAGGGAAGTTGCGACTTAGGGAGAACCTGTTCCGTAGAGCGGGAGTCCCACAGCAGCTTCACAAATGCATCTCCGACTACCTAGAAACGAATGACTCCCCGGACACTCCCCTTTCTGCACTCTGGGGGGCCCTCAAAGCTGTAGTGCGAGGCGAGCTAATCGCCATTTCTGCTGCGGAAGCCAGATAGCGTAGGGAAAAAAGGGAACTCCTCACAGCACAAGTGCTAGAATTAGAAAGGGTTCACAGTCGGACGGGCGCGCCCAGGGTGTGGCGGCAACTGAAAGCGGTAAGGGCACAGCTGGCAAGCCTCGACTTAGACAGGGCCGAATACGCGGCCCTTCGGCTCAAGCACTCCTACTATATAGGGGGAGACAAAACAGGGCGTCTTTTGGCAAGGAAACTCAGAGCCCGTACCCAACGCTCCAAAATCTCAGCTCTTCAGAATTCTAAGGGGGAGACGGTCCAAGGTGATGACGAGATCGCAGAAACTTTCCGAGACTTCTATTCCAAGTTGTATGGTAAAGATCCGCAACTTAGCGCCGACGGGGAGGCTTATCTACAGAGGGCCGACACAACGGACCTGACCGAGACGGGGGTAGGCGCTTTCGAACCGCCTATCAGGATTGAAGAGGTGATAGGGGGCGATTTCACGCCTCAAACCTTTGAAGGCGCCGGGCCCGATGGCTTTTCAGCCTGGTTCTACAAATCTTTCTGCCCACTTCTTGCCCCGATCCTGACGCGGCTTTTTAACTCCTTTTGCGGTCCTGGAACAATCCCCCCTGATATGTTAGCCTCTGATATCGTGGTCATTCCTAAACCTGGGAAGGACGCGACCCAATGTGGCTCATATCGCCCGATTTCCTTACTTAATCTGGATCTAAAGTTATTTACGGGGATCCTCGCGGCCAGACTGGGCCCACGTATGCCCGGTATCATCGAACCAGATCAGTCTGGCTTTATTCACAATCGTCAGAGCAGCGATAACACCAAACGCATCCTGCACCTTATCGACAAAGCCCACCGCACGAAGATGGACGCCCTCCTGTTGTCGGTCGATGCTGAAAAGGCCTTCGACAGAGTAGATTGGGGTTTCCTAGATAAAACGTTGGCTCATTTTGGCTTTGGGGACTGGTTTCGGGCCTGGGTGGCGAGCTGTTACGATAGGCCCATGGCAACAATCAGGGTAAATGGAACGACCTCACGGCCCTTTGAGATCCAGAGGGGCATGAGACAGTGGTGTCCGTTGTCACCCCTTCTCTTCGCACTCTATGTGGAGCCCCTAGCCCAAAGGATTAGGGACAACCCTGATATCTTGGGCATCCCATTTGGAGGAGAGAGACACTCGGTGAGTCTGTATGCCGATGACATCTTGGCGACTTTGGAGTCCCCGGAGCGATCCGTCCCGGCATTTCTGCGTGAACTGACCTCCTTTGGCCGGGTCTCCGGGTTTAAGGTAAATGTGGGAAAATCCATGGTCCTGCACCTAGGCTGAAACGTGGACTTACCCGAGGAAGGACAAACGTCCTATGGAGAACTCCGGACTCGGGGTATCATTCCCTATCTGGGGCTAGACTTAGCCCACTCTATTGCGCGGACAATCGCGCATAATTACTCCAAACTCCTCTCCCAGATCACGAAGGACCTTAGGCAATGGCAAAAACACTCATTGTCGCTACTCGGCCGCATAGCAGCCATAAAAATGTCCATCTTACCCAAAGCACTTTATGTGTTTCAGACTTTACCGGCCTGGCCCCCACCCAGGACACTCCACAAAATACAGAAGGCAGTGCAACAGTTCGTCTGGGCGGGGGCGCGACCTCGTATGCGTAGGGACCTCTCCCACAGACCTCCGGACGAGGGGGGGCTGGGTATTCCGAATTTCCTGGAATACTTCAGGGCGACGCAACTTAGGTTCTTGGTGGAGTGGAGCAGACCGGAGTCGGAAAAGTGGTGGCTATTCCAGGACCGGGCTCTGGCAAAGCTCTCTTTGTGGAAAGTGTCCTTCTTGAAGAGGCGAGACAGACCACCAAATCTCAAAGGTTCGCCTATCACGAACACAGTGCTACGAGTCTGGGACGCGGTTGCGGTCAGACGGGGACTCAGGTCCTTCCCCTCCCCGTTGACGCCACTATTTGACAACCCGGAGTTTACACCAGGCCTAGAGGAGCGGGCTTTCCCGCAGTGGCGTTTTGCCGACTGCCGGTCGGCAGGACATCTCTTTGACCTAGAGGGGTTTCTCCCATTCTCGGAAGTGAAACAATCCTACGCTATACCAGAATCGAATCGCTTCCAGTACTTTCAACTGCGCCACTGGCTCCTCCACCCCGACGTGCGTCCGTTCGTGAGCAGGAAACTCACAAAATATGAGAAATGGCTCATAACGAAACACTCCGACAAGAAAATGATCTCCGAACTATTCAATGTGCTTCGACCGCCGACCCCTTCTTCGCCCTCAGCGGGGCAAAAACGTTGGGCGCGGGAACTGGGGAGGGACCTGACTGAGAAGGAATGGCGTGATATCTATTTCAGAGCCAATCACACGGCCCGTAACACGGCCAGTAGGGAAGCGGCAGTCAAGGTGGCCACATACTGGTACCTGACACCGGCCAGACTGCATAAAGGAAATCCAGACCGTAGCCCGACATGCTGGCGCGGCTGTGATGAAGAGGGTACACTAACACACCTACTCTGGGATTGCAAGGACTTGACGGAGTACTGGGCCGCTATCCTCGATGACATCGACAGACACTTCGACACCGAAATCCCACGCTTCCCTGACTGCACAATACTGGGGCTCCCTAACCCAATCACATACCCACTGAAATCCATCCGGGGGAAACAGATGGGCCTAGCGCTAGGTGCTGCTGTCCAACACATTCTCTCTCTCTGGGGAACAGGGACCCGACCGACACACACGGGCTGGTTGCATAAACTATGGTACATCTTAGGCATGGAACGAATTCAAGCTTCTCTCACGAACTCAACGGACACATTCGGGGCTATCTGGCGTCCCTTAGTGTCCCTACTGGCACTGGAAATGAACGAGGTGACCTGTCCGAAATACCTTCGCCTTCTCCGGCTTACAGAGGCTCAGTCCACGCATGATGCTACATGATCTGCTGTCCAACAATGACTCCTTAGGTAGGGCCCTCTTGGGGTGTATTTTTAGCACACCGTTTCAACGGAGGGGAGGGAGGGGGGGGGAGTTTAGGGGTAGTTAGACTTTTTGTACCGCGGGATAGGGCCTGCCCCGTATCTTGCCATGCCAGCGACTGTCCCCCCGATCGCACCACCGGGACATTTCGGAGCTCCTACCTACTTAGGTTCACGTGGCCAGACTGGAGGGAGAGGGACTGTTTTGAAAACGTGATATGGGACTGCCTGATGTATGCAATGTACCTTTTCATATGCTTGAAAGTCAATAAAACAAAGTTAACCATAAAGTTTCCTATGGAAATTAACATGGAGAAAACACGTTTTGGGACCCCCCTTTTTTCTCGGCCCCAGCTTGAGGAATCACCCCGAAACTTTCAAAACAGCAGCTGACCTGAGCGGGCCATTAGTTTTGAAACTTTCGTGATGATTCGTCAAACGGAGCCAAAGTATTGGCAAATCAAAAAAAGCTTTTCCTATGGAAACAAGGTTCTAACTATAATGTCCTACTGGCTACCGCCAGTAGGTAATATATATCTATAATATATATATTCATCAACAAAGCAGTCCAAGAACAAAGGGCGCACTTCTCACAGCTGGTGCGCGCGGCGGGGCCGGACTCGCCCCGAACAACAATTCTCCACCAAACAAGTATCACGCTGCACTCTCCCAGGTTTTGTTAATAAAGATTTATTCAAGCCATTTCCTACTCCTTCTCCACCTACGCGTTTCGACCAGCAGGTCTTGGTCACGGTGTATAGCGTTAGTCCCTCTATGCTTTCACCTATTTATACCAAAAGCCCAGTGAGCACTTTATGATGCATGCTGGGAATGGTAGTTTACATTAAAAAATTGCATGTTTATGCATGCCAAAACGAAAATCAATTACTTCATTTTGTGATATCTGACAATTACATCAATCTTATAGAATAATATGGATGATTATACCAAAATATTCATACATGTAATACAGTGTTAATGTTCGGAAAAGATACATGTGGCATAAATACGCATAGGTTAATCCTATGCTTAAATAACCATTAGTCTCAGTGACTGGTTCGCGCTTGTGCGCTGCATGTTCAATAATTGGCTCAGTGTCCACATTTAGAACATTTTAGCTACATATGCATTTCTGCATCGCTTTCCATTCATGTATCCCTCACGATCTTTATTGCTTTGGGGGCTCAGTGCCCTTATAACTGCAAAGTGTTTCATGTATTGCTTTGGTCAATTGTCTGAAAGTTCTTTTACAGCTTTAATATTTTTATATTTTTCTTTTTTTTTATAGTATTTCTCTCCTTGCTGAATTGTGTTTCATTTCTTCTGTTGTGGTACAATGCCACAGTGTCCTTACAGATGTATGTGTAATCTTCATCCCCGTTGAGTCCCATCGGGGATTTGGTCTTAAATCTAATTATTAACCTTGATTCCAGGCGTCTGAGTTTTAGAGTTCTATTCCCACCTCTCTCATGAGTGGGTACCGTTGCTAAGCCACTGTATGTCATATCCTGCCATGTCTTCCTCTCATGTGTTGTCATGTGTTTTGCCATGGCATATGTCAAATCCCTGTTTTGTATTGCCCGTATGTGTTCTAGGATGCGTTTGTTTAGGGGACATATCGTGCTTCCAATGTAGCGTTTACCACAATGGCATTCCAACAGATACACCACATAAGTTGTTTTACACGTTATGGTGTCATTGATGTTGAATGTTTTGCCTTGTGGATCCATGATCGTTTTCATGCTTCTCCCGATTTACAGGCCTTACATTGGCTGCATTTCTTAAATCCCTTTTGCATTCCTTGTAACCACATACTTGGTTGTTTGATTTCAAAGTGGCTTCTGACCAGTTTGTCAGACAACGATGGTGCCTTTCTAAAAGTTATTTGCGGATGGTCACCCAACTCTTTGCCGATGTCTGGATCTTTGCTTAGGATGTTCCAGTATTTTTTAAGGGATTTGCGAATTTTAAAACTCTCTTTGCTGTATGTCATCACCATTCTTATGGGTTCTTTTTGTTGTGTCTCCATGTTTGTATCTTTTTTATTAATCAATGTTTCAGCTCTTGTGAGGCATCTTGCTTTCATCTCTCCCCGTTTTACATCATTGTACCGATAACCTCTTTGTAGAAACCGTTTTTTGGTGTCTTTAAATTTCAGATTCATCTCCTTGGTGTTTGAGCAGTTCCTCTTCATCCTGATAAATTCACCATATGGTATGTTTCTTTTTAGTGTTTCTGGATGAAAGCTCTTTCCGTGTAGCACACTGTTTGTTGCCGTGCTTTTTCGGTAGACAGTTGTTTCTATTTGGTCTGCTTTCACGTACACTTTTGTATCCAAGAATACAATTTCACTTGCGCTGATGTTATAGGTGAATTTCAGGCCAACATCATTGTTGTTCAATATGTTGAAGAACTCTAAGAACTCATTCTCAGTTCCATTCCAAAGGAGGAAGAGGTCATCTAGCGTAGTGGCTACGTGATGGTCATTTTCCTCTCTCCAAGCTATGGTCTTCTCCCACCAACCCATTACTGGGTTGGCGTAGCTTGGAGAGAAGGAAACTCCCATGGCAGTACCGCAACATTGAGAGTAGGTGTTCTTATTGAATAGGAATACATTGTTCCTTAAGCATAGTTCTATCATTTCAATGACCATCTGACAATGTTGAAGTTGTTCAATGGGCTTTTGTTTCAAGAAATATTTAATCGCTTTTACGCCTATGTTGTGATTAATAGACGTATAAAGAGACACCACATCGATGGTTACCAGCATGTAGTCCTTACACCATCTGGTGTTCATAAGCGTTCTTAGGAAATCCCCAGTGTCCTTTATATATGATGTTAGGGTTGGGACCAATGGGGCCAGAAAGTAATCCACATATGTGGAGATATTTTCGTAAAGTGACCCACAGCTAGAGATGATGGGTCTCCCTGGTGGTTTTGTTAGCGTTTTGTGCACCTTTGGGAGGAAATAAATGGTGGGTATTATCGGGTCATTGTTGCTCAGATATTGTACCTCCTGGTCACTTAGTAAGCCCTTCTCCTGCCAGTTCTTTAACTTAATATTCAGATCTTTGACCAAATCATTTATAGGATTTTTCTTGAGCTTTTCATAGTTATTGATGTCATTTAGTTGTCGCAATGCTTCCATGACATAATCATCCTTATTTAAAATAACTATGTTCCCTCCTTTGTCGGCGGGTTTTATCTCTATTAGAGTATTATTCATAAGTGACTCTAATGCTAAGCGTTCCTGCTTGCTAAGATTCTCTTTGTTGTCTCCATGTTTTACGTTGCTCATTTTTTCCAATTCCATGGTTACTAAATCATAAAAGGTGTCTATCTTATTTCCAGAATGTAGCGCTGGACAGAATTTGGATTTGTTTTTAAACTTTGTGATCAGGTGTTTGTCAGTTCTGATGCCCATCTCCTGTAAGATTTGTGTGACAGGGATGTTCTCCTCATTTATTTCGTTCACTAGGCCATACGCCGTTTTTAAGTTCGAAATTTCTGCAATCGTGAGCTCTTGTATTTGTTCTTCAATCGGGTTGTTACTCATTTCCATGTTCAATGTACTTTGTCTCTCTTGTCTGTTGAAGAACTTGGCCAGCTTTAGTTTCCGTACATATTTGTAAAGATCTATTTTAGTTTCCACAAGATCAAAGTGCTTTTCAGGACAGAATGTAAGTCCTTTATTTAAGAGGCTTTCTTCAGCTCTTGTTAAGACATGTTTAGAGAGATTGATGATTAGATATGGTTCTGTCATCTTAACATCCTCTACATCTTTGTCACCCGATTGCGAAGATGGTATCCTTTTGTTTTTTCCTGAGCTTCTTCTGGTTTTGCGTCGTTTGACTTTGTTGTTAACTGACCTCTCCCCCTTCTTCTTCCTCGTTTGGTACCCCGCCCTCTTCCCCTTCCCCTTGGTATTTGCTGGACCAGATACACTAATTTCATTTCGTCTAATAAAGTGGTGCGTTGTCCAGACAAAATTTGACCCTCTCCTTCACTGAAATCTGTATCTGACTCACTTTGTGTGGTGTTAGGGGATTCTTGTGGTTGCTTTTTGTTGATACTCAGCTGTTGCTTTAATGTTTCAAATGCTAACATAGCGAAAACTGATGACTGCTGGAGGAAGGGAGTTGGAGGGGATGACATCCCACTCTGACCATTTTGGAAAAACAAGCATAATTTCAGAGACGATCGGAAATGCAAAATGCGCACAAGATCAGAGAGCGCACGACCAGGAAAGTATTGCCACAACTTGAATGCAAGTACAAAGGATAATTCCATTAATACTGAGGAACATAGAGAATTAATTGTGATTCCATGTAATACATGCAGCAGTACAATGCATTCTGGGACTAGAATTTTTAACTGTTGGTCATGTGACTTTCAATACAAAAAGCGGACACAATGCACTTTGCACTTTAATAATTTTCTCACCTGTGACCAAGGCTGTTGCCGAAACGCGTAAGGGAAACGAAGAAGTGTGCTGCTTAAACATCTCTGAGATTAAAGCTCCGCTTCCAGAAACGGGCCTCTGTGTTTTTCTTGTCTTGACGTTGACGATTGATGGGCTGCTCCATGCCTGTTGTTGTAAAGAGGCCGCCCTGTAGGGTTGGAGGCTCCGTGTGCTTGGAGACTTTTGTTTGGAATTCAATTCAGGAGCATGACCCACTCGCAGTCACCAGCCCATTGGGGAGATGCTAACATAGCGAAAACTGATGACTGCTGGAGGAAGGGAGTTGGAGGGATGACATCCCACTCTGACCATTTTGGAAAAACGAGCATAATTTCAGAGACGATCGGAAATGCAAAATGCGCACAAGATCAGAGAGCGCACGACCAGGAAAGTATTGCCACAACTTGAATGCAAGTACAAAGGATAATTCCATTAATACTGAGGAACATAGAGAATTAATTGTGATTCCAAGTAATACATGCAGCAGTACAATGCATTCTGGGACTAGAATTTTTAACTGTTGGTCATGTGACTTTCAATACAAAAGCGGACACAATGCACTTTGCACTTTAATAATTTTCTCACCTGTGACCAAGGCTGTTGCCGAAACGCGTAAGGGAAACGAAGAAGTGTGCTGCTTAAACATCTCTGAGATTAAAGCTCCGCTTCCAGAAACGGGCCTCTGTGTTTTTCTTGTCTTGACGTTGACGATTGATGGGCTGCTCCATGCCTGTTGTTGTAAAGAGGCCGCCCTGTAGGGTTGGAGGCTCCGTGTGCTTGGAGACTTTTGTTTGGAATTCAATTCAGGAGCATGACCCACTCGCAGTCACCAGCCCATTGGGGAGATGCTAACATAGCGAAAACTGATGACTGCTGGAGGAAGGGAGTTGGAGGGGATGACATCCCACTCTGACCATTTTGGAAAAACGAGCATAATTTCAGAGACGATCGGAAATGCAAAATGCGCACAAGATCAGAGAGCGCACGACCAGGAAAGTATTGCCACAACTTGAATGCAAGTACAAAGGATAATTCCATTAATACTGAGGAACATAGAGAATTAATTGTGATTCCATGTAATACATGCAGCAGTACAATGCATTCTGGGACTAGAATTTTTAACTGTTGGTCATGTGACTTTCAATACAAAAAGCGGACACAATGCACTTTGCACTTTAATAATTTTCTCACCTGTGACCAAGGCTGTTGCCGAAACGCGTAAGGGAAACGAAGAAGTGTGCTGCTTAAACATCTCTGAGATTAAAGCTCCGCTTCCAGAAACGGGCCTCTGTGTTTTTCTTGTCTTGACGTTGACGATTGATGGGCTGCTCCATGCCTGTTGTTGTAAAGAGGCCGCCCTGTAGGGTTGGAGGCTCCGTGTGCTTGAAGACTTTTGTTTGGTATATATATATATATATATATCTATATATATATATATATCTATCTATATATATATATATATATATATATATATATATATATTCACTGGAAAAACCACAGGTTTCAGGGACGTTATAGTTAGTTGGACATTTCACTCGTACAAAACCAGTGAAATTCGACCGTTATAGTTAGTTCAGCTAACTATAACTCGCACCCCCGCAATGCACTGCTGATGACGTCACATATTACATCTCTCATGACATGGTCAGTGACATCACTGATGACATCTCAAATGACATCACTGATGACATCACTGATGACATCATCCAGTGAATGTGTGTTTCAGTAAAGTTTAAATATGTTTTATAGGGGTGTGG
Source organism: Calotriton arnoldi (assembly GCA_963921515.1). Classification (NCBI taxonomy): domain Eukaryota; kingdom Metazoa; phylum Chordata; class Amphibia; order Caudata; family Salamandridae; genus Calotriton; species Calotriton arnoldi. The sequence goes on along the minus strand of CAWUFW010003744.1, from coordinate 1,370,202 downwards.
CCAAGATGGCGATCTGTTAGGTCACACGTCTCGGAGGCTCCTCGCTCCTGGCATTCCCGCCCGGTTTATACGCCACTATTGACCCCAGCAAACACCGCCAAAAGTGACGGAAAAGAAAACGGCAGAGGAGGGGCGGCTCAGAGGGTGGAATTTAATGAGCTCCGGTCCCGATCGGCGCTGTCGGGCAGCCCTGCCAGCGCAGAAAAGAGCGCGAGAAAACGGCGCCGTGACCGCGCGCAGCCTAGAGTGGCCGCCGTAACTACTCTGAAGGGGCCTTCCGCAATGAGAACGGACACATCCCCTGAGGCAGCGGTGTGTCGGACGCCTGTGTGAGACGGCGGGGACCGGGAGCAGCGGCCTCCCCAATGAACCTGAGCAGCCGGTGATGAGTCTCCCGGAGGTGGTTGCGGGGGGCTCCGGCGCCCAAAATCCCCGGCGGGGCCCGCCAGGACTCACTGCCCCCGGGGCGATCGGCGCGGACCGGAGCCGCCTGACTGGAATTCCTCCGGAGGTGCGGGGAGCGGTCACCTGGCCAGACTGAGAGTTGCCGCCGCCGTCGGAGCGGCGCAGGGGGGCCCAGCGGAGGCGGCGCCGATCGCAGAGGGTGCCCGCCTACACGCTGATTGCCTGCCGCTGCGGAAGCCCAGAGGGAGCGAGAAGACATAGACGGTGCCGCGCTGTGGGACCCCCGTCGCTGCATTTCTGCGGAGTCTGCTGGCGGAGGAGGGTGCGGTGGGCCACGCGGTGGGGCCTACAGCAGTTATCCCGGCGGAGGGGCCTGATCAGCCGCGAACAGCCACGGAACCACGAGGTGAGGCGGCGCAAGGGGGAGCGAACATAGCAGCACAGGGGGTGAGAGGCTCTTGCTCGGCCAGGGCCTTCACGTGGCGGTGACGTGGGGACGACAGCAGCGAGAGAGGTGATCCCCGGAGCTAACGAGCTGAGGGAGCTGTGCCCAGGGCCCCACGGCCCTTCCATGGAGGGCCACACACCCACGGTCACAGTCGCCTGAAATTGGGAGCAAGGTGGTGCCGGGCACGAGGGTCGGCCGCAAGCTTGTCAGGAGATAGACCCCAGAAGAGCGAAGTGCGCTAGGACCAAGATAAGCAGCGGGGAGAAGGAGGTCTAGAGTGGCGGCTGAGAAGGGCGACGCCGGCGGCCAGGACCTTCGCCTGGCGGAGAGGGGAAGACGTAGCGCGCCAGTGAAGGGACAGAGAGTAGGCCACTTATCGAGGCTGCACGTCGCGGGCGCCGGCGGCCCCTGAACAGGGCAGGGGAGAGCGAGGTCTGACCAGTTGCCTGAGATTTCTGTGGAGACGCTGCCCACACGATCGAGCACAGAGACCGAGAGGGGTCGGGCCTGGCGGAGGCGCCATGCCGCCGGCCTGGGGAGGGCCTCACATCGCCTCGCCAACGGGTGTGCCGTTCATGCGCCCCAGAGCGGGGTCAGCCGCCAGGAACGACCCCCAGCTAGGGTGTGGACCGGCGATGGTATTGGTCAAGAAGAAGGGGGAGAGGTCAGTGAGGGAGATGCTCACTAAAAGCTCCCTAGCTGGCAAGAAAGGAAGCAGAACGTCCCCAGCCCCAGAGGTCCCCGCGGACTCTGAAGAGGGAGAGGTCCTGATCACCCGCTCCTTTCTTGAATCCCTCTTCAACACCCTCCGCGAGGACTTTCAAACGCTCAAGAGCGAGGTAGCGGGCGAGGTGAAGGAGATCCGTTGTGACGTCGACGCAGTGGGGGAGAGAGTAGCAGCGCTCGAAGACCGAGAGCAAACCCCGGGCGAAGAGCTTGCACAACTTCAACAGGAGGTCATTCGTCTCCGAGATCAACAACTAGACCTTCAAGCCCATGCGGAGGACCTCGAAAATCACTCGCGACGAAACAACATGCACGTCAGAGGGGTCCCTTCGAAGACGGAAGGGCCAGACATGACTCACTACCTGCAAGGACTGTTCCGAGACATTCTGGGGGAAACACAAGACTTTGAGGTCCGCATCGACCGGGCACACCGGGTGGGCCTGCCGAGACGCGCCCCTGCCCCACCACCGGACATCCTTGCCTTTCATCCGGACTACCCTCTAAAAGAACGCATTCTGCGGGAGGCTCGGTCGAAACAACCCCTCAGCTATCAAGGGCATCCCTTAGCTCTCTACCAAGACCTAGCTTCTATAACGCTACAAAAGAGGAAAGCCTTTAAAGAAGCCACCACGTATCTGAGAGAGCAGGGGGTAGCGTACTCCTGGGGCCACCCTTTCCGCCTGATATTCAAATGGAATGGCAAGCTTCATCAACTTAGGTCCTTCCAAGACACTTGCAAGATCCTTGGCTTGGAGACACGGAACATGGAAGAGTCACCCAACTCCACACAGAGATCCTCCGGGGATGGCTGGCAAAGGGTGGGACGCCGACGTTCTCCCAAACTAGAGGCACGACCGGATCCCGATGCCATGGCGCAAGAGAGACAGGCAGCCCTAGAAGCAGTCTTGAAAGATACCGCCCGACAACCTGCCTTTAATTTTCACAAAAGGCGCACATGGCATTGACACTGCACGGGCCGGGGGGGGGGCCGGGAGCAGGGAGCCGGGGACACTTGGTCCACACACACACCCCGATCTCTGTTTTCCACATGCCCACATATCCATATGATGGGCGATGGACATTAACGAACTCTTGGGGTTTTTTGGTTGGGGTTAGGGAGGGATTGGGTAGGTTCGGGGAGGGGGGCTGGGGGTGGGTGCAAGGGGTCATTGGGGTGCGAGTGGGATAGGGCTGGGGGCAGGAGGGGAGGGCGGGGAGGACCGATGTGCTGCTGGGGGCGGGGCCCTCTCACGAGTCTGACACACAAGGGACTGACTGCAGGGCATACGAGCGTCACCATGGTGTTGAAGAGGCCATACTCCTCCAGACTCAGCGGCCTGCTTCTGATTACTTTTCATGACCAATCACACACTCCAGATTCTCACCCTGAATGTGAAGGGGCTGAACAATCCCATTAAGAGAAGGGCAGTACTGTCCTATCTAGAAAATTCAGGGGTGTCGGTGTGTCTGTTGCAGGAGACTCATCTCCTTCCTAAAGATTGGCATCGGATGAGGTCCCGAGCCTTTCCCCAACAATTCTACTCCTCCACATCGGCTAAGAAGGCTGGGGTAGCCATACTAATTGCTAAGTCCTTCCAGGGGACAGTGGGCGATAAGGTAGCGGAGGTAAAAGGCCGTCTCTTGGCCCGCACACTCTGGGTGGGAGGGGCTCCTTTGGTGGTGGGCTCCCTATATGCTCCTAACACGGGACAGGAACAATTTTTTACAGCGGCACTGTCGGAAGTACTCTGCACACAAGCCAGGAGAATAGTGGTGGGAGGGGACCTGAATTTAGTCATGGACGCGGAGAAGGACCTGTCTGGCCAGCGATACGGACAAACGGGGGCAATGTCCACGACAGGGAAGGATTGGCTGAGGGACAGGGGCCTGGAAGACATATGGAGGGTGGCTCACCCACACACCACACAATTTTCCTACTATTCTCATGCGCACCATACCTACGCCAGACTAGATAATTTTATAGGGTCTACAGAACTGACTGCCCTTGTGGACACGGTGGACATTACCCCAGCGGCATTTTCAGATCACAACGCGGTGACCATGACCCTTTCGTTGCCCGCCACGCGCAGACCGCCGGGGAGATGGCGACTCAGGGAAACTCTGCTCCAAAAACCAGGGGTGTCTCAGCAACTCCACAAATGTATCACTGACTACTTAGCAATGAATGATGTTCCGAGCACAACCCTTACAGCACTGTGGGGGGCTCTCAAGGCCGTTGTGCGAAGCGAGTTAATCGCCATCTCCGCGGCCGATGCCAGGGAGCGCAGGGACAAAAGAGAACTCCTTACGGCCCGGGTGGTAGAACTAGTAAGGATACACAGCCGCACCTGCGCCCCCAGGATTTGGCGTCAAGTGAAAGCGGCGAGGGCGCAGTTAGCAGCACTGGACCTGGATAGAGCTGAGTACGCGGCCCTTCGGCTCAAGCATTCCTATTACATAGGGGGCGATAAAACGGGGCGTCTCCTAGCCAGCAAGCTTCGGGCCCGTGCCCAGCACGTGAAGACACCGGCGCTTCAGAATACCAGGGGGGAGACAGTGACGCGAGACGACGAGATTGCGGAAGTCTTCCGAGACTTCTACTCCACCCTCTATAGTAAGTCCTCACCCGTGCGCGACGAGGGGGAGACCTACCTCCAGGGGACCGCCACAACGAGGCTGGACCCTGCGGGGGCGGAAGCACTGGATGCGCCCATTCGAATTGACGAAGTGATAGGCGCCATCTCCCGTCTCAAACCACTGAAATCGCTGGGCCCGGACGGCTTCTCGGCGGGATTTTATAAAGCCCTCTACCCACTTCTCGCCCCAATCTTAACGCGACTTTTTAATTCCTTCCAGGGTCCATCCCCCCCGATATGTTGGCCGCCGACATCGTAGTCATCCCCAAACCCGGGAAAGATGCGACTCAATGTAGCTCCTACCGCCCGATTTCCCTCCTAAACCTAGATTTAAAGCTATTTACTGGGGTCCTGGCAGCCAGACTGGGTCCGCGCCTGCCTGGAATTATCGAACCGGACCAATCCGGCTTCATTTACAACCGCCAGAGCAGTGATAATACCAAACGCATACTACACTTGATAGATAAAGCCCACCGTACCCAGATGAATGCTCTGTTGTTGTCGGTCGATGCTGAAAAAGCCTTTGACCGGGTCAACTGGGATATCCTGGATAGCACTTTGGCCCATTTCGGCATTGGGGAGCGGTTTAGGGCTTGGGTAGCGAGCTGCTATGACGGGCCCAAAGCAACGATCAGGGTGAACGGCACGGCCTCCAGACCCTTTGAAATCCAACGGGGCACGAGACAGGGGTGCCCGTTGTCACCCCTGCTCTTCGCGCTATACGTGGAGCCCTTCGCGCAGAAAATCAGAGACAATCCCGACATTTCTGGAATCCCATTCGGAGGGGAGAGACATACAGTGAGCCTATATGCCGATGACATTCTGGCGACCTTGGCATCACCGGAGCGTTCGGTACCGGCTTTTCTGCGGGAATTGACCTCCTTTGGCCGGGTTTCCGTCTTCAAGATCAACATGGGCAAATCCACGATCCTACATCTGGGCCACAATGCAGACTTACCAGGGACGGAGCATCCGTCATACGGAGAACTCCAAACCTACAATACAATCACTTATCTGGGGATAGACTTAGCTCCCTCTGTCACGCGTACGGTTACACAGAACTACGCCAGGCTCCTCTCCCAAATCCAGACATGCCTCCGACAATGGCAAAAGTACTCGATGTCTCTCCTCGGCCGGATCGCGGCTATAAAGATGAGTATACTACCCAAAGCACTCTATATTTTCCAGACCATACAGGCCTGGCCCCCGCCGGGAACCCTCCGCAAGCTACAGAGCGCGGTGCAGCACTTTGTCTGGGCTGGGGCATGCCCTCGGATGCGCAGGGATCTCTCCCACAGACCTCCCGACGAAGGAGGGTTAGGTATCCCAAACTTCCTGGAATATTTCAAAGCCTCCCAACTTAGGCACCTAGTAGAATGGAGCAGACCGGAATCTGAAAAGAGATGGCTGTTTCAGGACAGGGCACTAGCGAAGCTATCCTTATGGAAAGTGCCGTTCTTGAGGCGGCCAGATAGACCACCAAATCTGAAGGGCTCCCCCATCACGAGCACGCTACTCAGAGTCTGGGATACAGTGGCCGTAAAACGAGGTCTCACCTCCTTTTCATCACCATTGACGCCCCTGTTCGATAACCCAGAGTTTATTCCTGGGTTCGAAGAGCGGGCGTTCGCGCAGTGGCAGGTCACGGACTGCAAATCAGCGGGCCATCTTTTCGACCTAGAGGGGTTCCTCTCACTCACCGACGTGAAACAATTCTACGACATCATAGGCCCACCCCACTTCCAATATTTTCAAATTCGCCACTGGCTACTCCGCCCGGATGTGCGGCCGCTGGTCAGCAGAAAGCTCACAGTATATGAGAGATGGCTTCTAACAAAGGCTTCTGATAAGAAGATGATCTCTGAACTATACAACATGCTCCGTCCACAGACCCCCTTTTCACCTTCAGCGGGACAGCGGCGCTGGGCGCGGGAAATCGGGAGGGATCTCACGGAGAAAGAATGGCACGATATCTTTTTCCGGGCCAACCACACGGCCCGCAATATGGCTAGTCGGGAAGCGGCAGTCAAGGTGGTCACATATTGGTACTTGACTCCAGCCAGACTGCACAAAGGGAATCCAGACCGTAGCCCGACGTGCTGGCGGGGCTGTGACGCGATGGGTACATTGACCCACATACTCTGGGAGTGTACGGCACTGACAGACTACTGGAACGATATTCTAGACGACATAGATAGACAGTTTGAGACCGAAATTCCCCGATTTCCCGCCTATACACTTTTAGGGCTTCCCAACCCACTTACGTACCCACTGAAGTCGATACGAGGGAAACAAATAGGCCTAGCTCTGGGAGCAGCTGTCCAACACATTCTCTCCTTATGGGGCACACAGACCAGACCTACCCACACAGGATGGTTACATAAACTGTGGTACATCGTAGGTATGGAACGCATCCAAGCTACCCTCACGAATTCTGCAGATTCCTTCCGCACCATTTGGCGCCCCCTACTGTCCCTGCTAGCGACAGAAACGAACGAGGTGACATGCCCAAAATACCTCCGCCTCCTGCGGCTCACCGAAACGCAGTCTGGGTCTGAGACCTCCTACTTAGCTCAGTGATGGATGACCCTTACATAGAGTCCTCCAGTGACGTTGTTCAGCACATCGGTTCGGGGTGGGGGAAAGGGAGGGGGGGTCTCTTATTCGTTTTTGGTTTCTTTTGTTCTTGGTTCAAAATTAGGAAGTGGCGAATTTCCTCTACTGCATCTTGACCTCTCATGCGGTCGGCCTCCGGGTTGTGGCATGATCGCTGTGTATGGCTATTGATGGTCTGCTCTGCCGGCCGATGGATGTAGGCAGTAAGCTGTGTACTTTTGCCTCGACTTCCTTTCAATAAACACGACTTAATCATAAATATGTTTTATATATATGCCAAGGTGTATTGAAGAATGAGTGGGTTTATTAGTGTCTGGATGGAGGATTTAGTAGGTGCGTGACTGTATAAGTGAGTGAATAAATGAGTTTTAGTGAATGCATGGGTTAGTGACTAAACTGTGTGAATGTCTGTATCAGTCTGTCTGTTGGTGTGTAAGCGGCTGCATGGGTTTGTGAATAGCTACATGAGTGTCTATATGGGTTATTGATTGGTTGTCTGAGTATCTGTATCGGTGCCTGAGTGTTTGTATGGGTGGGGTGTGTGTGACTCTGTGCATAGAAGTGTGAGTGGGTGATTCACTGGGTGTATGGATTCAAGAGTGCATCTGTGATGGACTGTATGGGTGGGTGAGTGTGTGTATGGGTGTGTTGGTGAGTGAATGGATGTCTCAGTGGTACATGTGTGAGTAACTACATATGTGAAAGGCAGTATATGTGAGTGTTGGAGTATATAAATGAGTGGCTGTATGGATGAGTGTGTACTTGTATCAGTGATTGTATAAGAGCATAAGTATGTGTTAGTATCTGTATGAGTAAGTGAGGTGGTGTGTGTATAACTGTATAGGTGAGTAAATGGGAGTGTGATTAATTCTTTGCATGACTAACTAGGTGTGTGAGTAACTCTATGGATGAGTGACAGTGTGTGAGTGTCTATATAGGTGTATGAGTGCATATGATAGTCCTGTACTGATGAGTGACCGAGAGTATGAGTGACTGTATGGGTGAGTGAGTGGATGGGTGTGTAGACCTAAGAATCAGTGAGTGAGTATGTAGTTATTGGTGTTGGAGTGTCTATGGTTTTGAGAATGGCAGTCTGTAATTTAGAGTGGGTGTATCATAGGTTATTTAGGGTGTTAGAAGATGCATCAAATTATCACGTCGATGATGTCATCAGTGATGTCATTTGAGATGTCATCAGTGATGTCATCAGTGATGTCACTGACCATGTCATCAGTGATGTAATATGTGACGTCATCAGCAGTAAATAAATAAGTCCGTTTTTATATAGCGCAGCTACTCACCCTTAAGGGTCTCAAGGCGCTGGGGGCCGTAGTGGAAATTAAGTGAGCTATAGCCCAGAGTCACATGGTGCTGAGCTGAGCTGCCGCCGGAGCCGGGGATCGAACCGTGAACCCTGTGCTCCGAAGTCATCTGCCCTGGCAGCTGCACCACACCTCTCCACTGCAATTGCGGGGGCGTGAGTTATAGTTAGCTGAACTAACTATAACGGCCAAATTTCACTGGTTTTGTATGACTGAAATGTCCAACTAACTATAACGTCCCTGAAACCTGTGGTTTTTTCAGTGAATTTCTAAGGTTTTTTAATGCTAATTTCTAACTATAACGTGCCTGAAACCTGTGGTTTTTCAGTGAATTTCTAAGGTTTTTTTAATGCTAATTTCTAACTATAACGTGCCTGAAACCTATGGTTTTTTCAGTGAATTTCAAAGGTTTTGAATGGTTTGAATATGGTTTTGAATCCTGAGGGTCCCTGTGGGCCAACTAGCCCACCAGGTGCCTCCAGTAAGCGCCACAGAGCTGCCTTGCAGAGAGGTGTTCCGAGGCCACGCCCCTTTTTACACCACGCTGCAAACGCGGCTTCTGGCGCACTGCTGCTCGGAGGATGAAGTCCACTTGTGTCCTGAGGTCCTCAGGACACAAGAGGACCTCATCGCCCCCACAATATAATTGTGGCATTCCCCCGGGACCTGGCCCACACGGGGGCTCATTTAAATGAAGCGTGAAAGCCCGCGCTTCATTTTTTTTAATTTTCTCGGCCGGATTCGCGACCCCAGCGTGAATTCGGCCGATTTAAAAAAAAAAAATGGTTTTTTTGGCCCTGGGGGTCCTTGTGGGACCCCCTGAGCAGGCCTAGGGGGTCAGGGTGTACCCCACCCCCTTTTCTTGTTTTTTAACCTCTTTTTCACTGTTTTCTTGTGACTCTCGAGTCACAAGATGGCTGCCAACACTTCCTGGTGTTGACAGCCAATCAGAGTGAAGCTTGTGCCCGGGAGGGTTCAAGAATCCTCCTCGATGCTCAGATATCAATATTTTTTCTTTTTAAAATTTCTCAGGAACTACTGAACGGATTTACACCATTTAACAAAAAGGGCGCAGTCTAAACCAAGACCTACCTTTTTGCCAAATTTGGTGTGATTTCGTTCAGCAGTTCGGGCTGTAGCCTGTAATAAAACACCTATGGAAATTGACATGGGGAAAACGCGCTTTGGGACCCCCCTTTTTTCTCGGCCCCCGCTTGACGAATCACCCCGAAACTTTCAACACACAAACTGAGCGGTCCAACCCTGGTTTTTGGAAAATTTCAGGAAGATTCGTCAAACGGCGCCAAAGATATTGGCAAATCAAAGAAATGCTTTTCCTATGGTAACTAGGTCCTAACTATAACTACCTACTGGCGACCGCCAGTAGGTAATATATATATATATATATATGTATATGTAATCCTCGAGGAAGGGGAAGAAGAAGGTGCCGGGGCACCACCGAAAAAGGAGAAGGCGACTCAAGCAGAGGAAGAGGGAACAACAATGGGCGCATGGGAACTACCACAACACGCTCCACAGCAACATCGTAATGGATGATGCAAAGGTAAACCGCACCATAGTGAATCTCACTTCCAAACCTCTTAGTGACCTTGACAAAAGAACATTGTGTCTAGGCCTATCATTCTGCCCCACTGAACCACTTAACTATGTGAACACCCGCATAGACCTGTTTAAATTCTGTCGGAAACTCAAGTTAAAGAAATGGCACAAACTCAAACTCAATTCCAGCAGAGAACCCGGGTCCAGCCAAATTGCTATCACCAATGATGAACTGAATATCAGCGACATTGACACTCTCATGACACTACACGAACTGGAGAGTGGAGGGACGACTGAAAGCAACAACATGTACCAGATACTGACTGATCTTGATGTTACCTATGACAGAGCGGCCCTGTTTATGGCCTGCTTTGAGGACAAGTTCATTTTTAATAATAATCCATTTGAAGGACACATCCAGCAGTGGTATAGATACATAGGTGACGTTTGGTGCCTCTGGAATGGCACAGAGGAACAACTTCAATCTTTCTATGAATGGCTGAATAATCGTCATCAAGACATAAAATTCAGTGTTAATAAAAGTAAGACAAGCCTCACTTTTTTGGACGTGGAAGTAATACCTTATGAACAGAAACTAATGACCACACTTCATCGCAAACCTACCGATCGAAATATGATCTTACATTATCGAAGTTCCCATCCGAGGAGTTTAAGGGACAACCTCCCGTATGGCCAACTATTACGCATATGACGCAATTGCGCAAGAAAAGAAGATTTCATGATACACGCAGCTGTATTGTTTGATCAACTTAAAGAAAGAGGCTATCCACGCAAAATGCTGAAACATGCTACTAAGCAGGCTTGGTACACACCAAGAGAAGACCTATTAATGAAAACTATTAAGAAACCTCTGGAGAAACTTGTGTGTGTGACAACATTTGGCCCACATACCAATAAATATAGCCAGATAATCCTCAACAATTGGCACCTTCTCTCGGAACTGGAATGTCCATTAGAGAGACCTTTATTCGCTATGAAGAAGGGCAAAAGCATACGCCAAAACATTATTCTAGCAGATATGGCCTCAAAATCAGTGAAGAAGGACCTACGAGCCCAGTGGAACTTGACACCCATAGAAGGGCACCACAAATGTGGTAACTGTTCAGTCTGTCCCAGCACAATTGAAGGTACCAAATTTTCCCATGATGCAATCAAATGGACACACAAAGAATTTACAAATTGTAAAACAAAGAATGCTATTTATGCCATCAGATGTCCCTGTCCTAAACTATATATTGGGAAAACAACTCAACAAGTAAATCAAAGAATTGTGCAACACAGATCCAGAATAAAAAAAACAAGTTTTGACCGCCCCAATGGTGTCCCATTTCCTGGAGAAAAATCACACAGAAAAAGAATTCACCTGGACAGTGCTAGCAGCGCTTAAACAGTCACCCAGAGGAGGAAACATAGAAACCCAATTACTAAAAAAAGAGGCATACCTCATTCTAAAATTCCACAGTGCCCAGACGGGGCTGAATGAGATGACAGAATTATCAAAAATTTCAGCTGAATAAATTTTACATCAAAAGAAGTAACTACAACACCCAAAATGCATTATTTCTATCCCCAACGAGAACTATTATGTCCTAACTCACAGAATGAATATTTCAAGCTCAATATAATCGAAAAACATGAGCAATATTGTTCAGAATGGTTTGATAATAGTCCACAGGCACCATGAATGAGGTGAACTACAAGATCCAGAATGTTTGGAAGCCTCTCTTCCAATACAAATATCACATGACTGCTTCAAAATGAGCGCCACGAACCGGAAAGGGACAGGAGTCCACCGGATGCTAAGTCCAGAAGCGAAAGAGTCATCAACTCGAGCCATTGCAGCATTCAACCAAGTATGTCCCCCGGTAACCCGTACTGTGAATCGGCGATATTTAAAAAGAAAAAAGTAAACTCCAACAGCGTATTAATAAAGGCGCGCTTCTCCCTGTTTTCAGATTAACGAAGTAGTTGGCGACACATACGCCTAAGATTTACAAGATTCGTCGTTTCCTCAATGTGTTGCTACAATAATGAAAACATCGCGGCAGTGAAGCATTTTGAAAGTAAGTTGGCAGATACAATGTTTTGCAACAGCGACTAAATCAGATAATGGGATCCAACGGACAACTAAGTAGCTCTGTTAATTCCCCCTTTTTTTAGAAATAGGCCACGAAGGCACCCACAGCGCGCCGCTGGGAATAGAAAGAGAGTGCAACAAATCAATGAAGGGCACAAAGCTCCTGCAGCTAGAGTAACCAAATGAGTAAGCACCCTAGCAATGCGCACGCTTGTAAATACATAAGTAAACCCCCTTTTGTAGGAGAGTAGGATCTGCTTCACATGGGTACCCCCACTTTTTGCTGATGCTTCACTGTTTTTCGACTTTAGTCTGGCTGGGGCCCTGCTAATCAGAACCCCAGCCTAGCTGCTTCCTCTCTAAAATGGTTTCCATGTGCCTTAGGCACATCTCTGATTGGAATCTGGAGTGCCCTTATAAGTCCCTAGTATATGGTATACTATGTACCCAGGGCATAGGTACCTCAGAGACCTACCAGGGGCTGCAGCATGTATTGTGCCACCCCTGGAAGGCCATCCAAAATGACACCACAGGTGTTACTGCAGCCTGGGTAAGGTGGTGCATGCACCCCCTTACTGTGATTTAGGTTACCTATATCACTACATATGTACACACATATAAACCTATAAGTCACTCCTATGGCAGGCCTTATCAATCCTGAAGGCAGAGTGCTTGGTTCTTATGTGAGAGGGTGCCCCTGCATGAGCAGAGCCCCTCTGCAGCGTCCGGAGGCCCTTCTCTGATGCTGTTTGTAGTGCAGCCTGACCATATACTCTTAAGTGCATTATATCCTCGCGGTACAATGCTAACTTTGGACTGGCTGCACCAAAACATGTCGTGTTTGGTGTCAAACATCTTGGAATACTACCCCCTGCCAGTTCTGGCGGCGGGGGTAGCATTCCACCCTTCTAGAGGGAGAGACATGTACACACCGGCCTGCTCGGTAACTTCTTTCCAGAGCCCTGGCATCACAAAATGGATGCCGCTGCCACAGACACTGGTCTGGCCTCCTGCTGCTGACTGAAACTCCGGCAGGGGAGGCCTGGACAATAGGTTTCCTGTCGCAGGGAGGTGTAACCACCTCCCCAGACAGGATAATGTGTATTGGGGCTGGGCGGGAGCACTCTCTGGTGCTCAGAAGTCCTGCACTGGGGGCACACTTGGTGTCCCTGTGCATATGCCAGTTCAAACCGGTTGCAGGGGCTACCTGCCCCTGCTCTGGCACGAAACTGGACAAAGGGAATGGGTGTAACCACCCCTCTTCCCTGACCCTCCCATAGGTGGGTCCCCAGAGTATGTCCAACCCCCTAACTTGGTATAAGTATGGGACCCCAGTTCTTAGGACTTTAGATTACCCTGGACAAAACTCTGACACTGAATCCTGGACCTTCGACGCTCTACCTGAAGCTTAGAGGACTGAAGAATCTCCCTTGGGGTCAAGGAGTGACTCCCCTGCTTGGCAGGCACCTAAGAAGCAATTGTCCGGTCTGCATCGCTGAAGCTCCCGCCGGACGCCGAAGTCTTTGCATCACCAGAGGTGGATTTCCAGACTTCTCCGAGGCTGCCCTGAGTCCCCAGCAAAGCTGAGGCCCGTAGCTATCGTGGGTAACGTGGAACCGTGACCCCTGGACACCGAGCACATTTGCAAGTGCATCCTCTTCCTGGTCTCCCACGAAGTTGGACTTTGGGCTCCGAGTAGCCCCCGCCTCCAGCACCGACTGCACCAAAGATCACTGGCCTCCACTCCACGAGTGTCCTGTGAGCCAGCTCCAAGTGCGTCCACACGAGGCTCCTTCGCGGTCGCTAGTCCGTTGGCTAGTGGGCCCTCCCGAAGGCAACTCTTCTTCTACTTGGGCTTTCGTGGTTGCTCCAGATGTGCCCTGACTTACCCTTGCTGGGTGAGTCCCTCAGACCTTGCTGGTCTGTACCACCGTCCTTCTTCTATTTCCACGAGACTTGCCGTTGCCAAGGCTTGTTGGGTCCAATCCGGTCGCCGACACCGCAGCAATCGACAGACGTTGTGGGACAGCTCGAATCCAGCTCCTGGTTGTCGTCGACGCCTCCTGGACCTCGTGGCTGAAGAGTCAAGACGACTGTCAACCTACCTGAAGCACCCGACATCGGTGGGCATCTGCTCATCGCCTTCCTGGTCACTGGCTAGTGACCCAGACTCTGTCCCCTCTGCTTTCAGGTTCTTCAGATCTTCGATCCACCTTTGGATCCACCCGAACACTTTCGACTTGGTCGCCAGCAGCACTTTGCAGCAGATCGCCATTGAAAACGACGACGTAACCCGACCCCGAAAGACACCTATGCACCCGGCTTCCCTGGGTGAGGTAACTCGAGTACTCCGGTGCTCCCATGGGTATAGACTCTAGAACAACCTAGTTCTAAAGGGGTTTGCTCCAAGTCCTCCTCTAAGTGTCCTTTTTCTTTAAAACTCCAACCGCGACATTCCCCATAGAAGTCAACGGCGGCTCGCGGCTGTGTTCTCACACTGCACGCGTCCCCCGTGGGTCCCCTGTGTCACTACCTTGCGTGGTTCCTTGAGGGCCAAGCACTTCTACAGGCTCTAGGCCTTGTGTCTAGCTCAGTCGTGGTTCTTATACCACTTTATTGGTATATGGTTTGGTACGCCGCTGGGCTCAAACGTGTATTTGTGCTATTACTGTTGATAACTGACTTGTAACTTATGTACTTCGAACTCTAGCCTCATAAAGAGACTAGAGGGGTGTGTTTAAGACTAAATACATATATTTTATATATATACCTGGTGTGGTCCTCTTTCATTTGGTCACTCAAGAGATTATAGACTGGTAAAACAAGCTGCTTTACATTCCTTCAAGACTTAGCCTGAAGGCTGCTCTCCATAGCTACCACTAGGATAGCTTTCAATAAAGGTTGTCTTTAACCTATCTCCAATAAGGGGTTGTTTGGACTGGTGCAAGGTGCCCACTATAATTAGTGGACAGCATATACCAGGCCAACTTCTCACATTGGTGTGCAGCGTGTGGGATTCCAGCTTGCTATTGTTTTACCAGATAATCTCAATTGAATTGATCAACTGAAAACCACTAAGGGTACCTTAGGTACATATAAAACAAGCTTAGGATACAGTAAGTTCTACTGAACTTAGAGTTGTGTGTTAAGGGATAGCACACCCTTTCTACAACTCAAGAGAGTTTAGTAGGCCACACTAGAGTAGGTAGTGCATACACCACACCACACTAGTAATGTCTTTAGGGCCAGGAACCAGTGGGTCCCAGCCAGAAGCCAATAGGCTTCTTCCCTCCAAGTATGATAATCTCCCATTCTTGGAATTGAGAGCATTAAGCACTGCTAGGAAACTAAAGACAGGCAAAAGTGCCAACACCCAACGCCTCATAGAGGTACTCCTGCTGGATGATCTCAGAAGACTACCAGGGTCTGAAGGGGTAGGCAGACAGGGTGGGGCAGAAGATGAGGAAGGGGCCAGGGGTGAAATCACCCAGGACCCCCCTCTGAAACTGGCCAGGAAGGTGAAAATGACCTTGACCTGGAAAACCCAGCTCCTCCTGTGGATGAGGAGGAGGATCAGAATGACCTCGCCTTTGTCCCCCAGGAAGAGTTGTGAGTGTGCCCAGAAGGCCTAGATCTCCTTCTCAGGAGTCTAACCACTCTGACACCTCAATAGGGACCTCTGTTTCCTCTCATAGGAGGGAATCCTCTCATGAAAGGAAAGAGAGACTGCTCAAGTATGGAGAAGCTCAGTTGAGACTCAGAAGAGAGCAGTTGGCTATAGACAGGGAGTCCCTAGAGCGTGAAAAGCAAAGAAAAAAGATGGGACTAGAGTCCCATGGTGGCAGCAATTTCCCAGAGATAGGGAAAGGTCTTATGACGATAGAAACCTGAGCAAGATTGTCCCTCCCTACCAGAGTGGGGATGACATCCACAAGTGGATAACTGCACTGGAGAAGGCCTGTAAAGTACAGAGGGTCCCTCAGGAGCAGTGGGCAGCAATCTTGTGGCTCTCCTTTGCAGACAAAGGTAGAGACAAGCTCCTCACTGTTAGAGAAGAGGATGCTGACAATTACAAAGTCTTGAAGAGTGCTCTGATTGATGGGTTTGGCCTAACAACTGAACAATACAGGTTAAAGTTCAGAGATACCCAAAAAGCACAGACTCAAGACTGGGTGGACTATGTGGATTGTTCTGCTAAGGCTCTGGAAGGTTGGTTGATGGGCAGTAAGGTATGTGACTTCACAGGATTGTACAATCTTATCATGAGGGAGCAGATTCTTAATAACTGTCAAAATCAGCTGTTGCATCAGTACCTGGTGGACTCTGATCTGACCTCTCCCCAAGAATTGGGAAAGAAGGCAGACAAATGGGTCCGAACCAGGGTGAGGCAGAAGGTACAGAACCAAGGTGGTGACCCAAAGAAGCAAGATTCTAAGAACTCTGATAAGGGTGGGGAGAAGGGTAAAGACCAGAAGTCTTCACAAGGCCCCCAAAAATCTTCTTCAGATGGGGATTCACAGTCTAACAAAGGGAAAGGCCAAAAGAAACCATGGTGCAAAGTTTGTAAGCAAAAGACACACTGGACCAGTGATTGCACCAAGTCCAAAGACTCTATTCCAGCCCCCACCAATGCCCCTAAGGCACCTGTTCCCCCTAGTGCAGTTACAAATGGTGGTGGGAGTACACAGGCCAAGGGTTTAGTAGGGTTGACCCTGGGTAAAGAGATGAGCTCTGACCTAGTCAGAGAACTCACTCAGGCTGTCCTAGTCTGTGATGGAGGCATGGATGTGACCTCCTCTGTGAGTCCCAGTAATCTGGGCAAGTACAGGCAACAGCCCTTAATCAATGGAAAAGAGGCTTTGGCATTTAGGGACACAGGGGCAGATTATACTTGGTGAAATGTACCAAGTGACCAATGCTAGCAATGTCAGAACAGACCATACTCTGGCAGTTGTTAACTTCTCCTGGGGAGGGGTAACTGGCCTTAAGAAGGTTGTGGTGAGTGCAAACCTACCAGTGGAATGCTTGCTTGGCAATGATCTTGAAACTTCAGCTTGGGCAGAAGTGGAGCTCAGGACCCATGCAGAAATGCTGGGGATCCCTGCAGATGTGTTTGCTGTGACCAGGTCACAGAGCAAAATGTCTAACACTGAACAGGCCTTGGATTCTGAAATAATGGACCAAGTGCCATCCAAGAGGAGGAGTAGTAGGGTAAAGGCAGTGCCTTCCCCTTGGCTCAGAAGGAAGATCAGTCTCTTCAGGGAGATGATCTCAGTCCTGAGGAAGGAACTGTCCCAGAGGAGCTTGAGCCTGATCAGGTTGAGTTCTTAGGGACAGGGGCCCTTCCAGGGCAGATCTGAGCCAGGAGCAGCAGAGCTGCCCCTCTCTTGAACCCCTCAGACAGCACGCTGCTGCTGAGGCTGCTGGGAATGCTAGTGGTCCCCATAAAGTATATTGGGATGATGGACTCTTGTACTCAGAGTGTAGAGACCCCAAGCCTGGTGCCACCAGGAGGTTGGTTATACCTCTGAAGTTCAGGGGCTTCCTATTGACCCTAGCCCATGATATTCCCCTAGCATGTCACCTGGGCCAGAACAAGACTTGGGACAGACTTGTCCCTCACTTTCACTGGCCCCACATGTCTGAAGACACCAAGGAGTTTTGTCGCTCCTGTGTAACCTGACAGGCCAGTGGCAAGGCAGGTGGCACAACAAAGGCCCCCCTGATACCACTACCTGTGGTGGGGGTGCCCTTTGAAAGGGTGGGGATTGACATTGTTGGTCCCATGGATCCCCAAACAGCATCTGGGCACAGGTTTATCCTGGTGGTAGTGGATCATGCCACCAGGTACCCAGAGGCTATTCCCCTTAGGACCACTACAGCACCTGTGGTGGCAAGGGCCCTCCTGGGAATTTTCTCAAGAGTGGGCTTCCCTAAGGAGGTTGTATCAGACAGGGGTGCAAACTTTATGTCTGGATACTTGAAAGCAATGTGGAAGGAGTGTGGAGTGACTTACAAGTTCACCACACCCTATCACCCACAATGCAATGGTTTAGTTGAGAGATTCAACAAAACCTTGAAGGGCATGATTAAAGGGCTCCCAGAGAAGCTTAGGCGAAGATGGGACATACTCTTGCCCTGCCTTTTATTTGCATACAGGGAGGTGCCTCAAAAGGGGGTTGGCTACAGCCCTTTTGAACTTTTGTTTGGTCACCCTGTCAGGGGTCCATTGTGCTTGGTAAAGGAAGGATGGGAGTTACCTCTCAAGCCCCCAAAGCATGACATAGTGGACTATGTACTTGGTCTCCGCTCCAGGATGGCTGAATACATGAAAAAGGCAACTAAAAACCTTGAGGCTAGCCAGGAACTGCAAAAAGCCTGGCATGACCAAAAGGCTGTGCTGACTGTTTACCAGCCAGGACAGAAGGTGTGGGTGCTGGAGCCAGTGGCCCCAGCAGCTCTCCAAGACAAGTGGAGTGGACCCCTTACCATTGTTGAACAGAAGGGTGAGGTCACCTATTTAGTAGACCTAGGAACACCCAGGAGTCCCCACAGGGTTCTCCATGTCAACAGATTGAAACCATATGTGGACAGGGCAGACATGGGCTTGCTCATGGCTACTGATGAGGGACAGGAGGAAGAGAGTGACCCACTCCCTGACCTGCTCTCACAGAACCCTGATGATGGGTCAGTGGATGGTGTAGCCTTGGCAGGCAACCTCACTGCTCAGCAGCAAACTGATTGTAGACAAGTGCTCAATCAGTACAGACATATGTTCTCTCTGACTCCAAGTCAGACCACCTGGTGCACTCATGAAGTGGACACTGGGGCAGTCTGCCTATTAAAAATAAGATTTATAGGCAACCTGACCATGTCAGGGACTGTATCAGGACAGAAGTCCAGAAAATGTTGGATTTGGGAGTTATTGAACCCTCAGATAGCCCTTGGGCTAGTCCAGTGGTCCTTGTGCCAAAACCTCACACCAGTGGTGGGAAAAGAGAGATGAGGTTTTGTGTGGACTACAGGGGTCTCAATGCAGTCACTAGGACTGATGCCCATCCAATACCCAGGGCAGATGAGCTAATAGACACTTTGGCCTCAGCCAAGTATCTAAGCACATTTGACCTAACAGCTGGCTACTGGCAGATCAGGCTAGCTGATGATGCAAAGCCAAAGACAGCATTCTCAACCCCTAGTGGGCATTATCAATTTGTGGTAATGCCCTTTGGTCTGAAGAATGCACCTGCCACTTTTCAGAGGTTGGTGAATACAGTCCTTACAGGTCTGGAAGCCTATAGTGCAGCATATCTAGATGATATTGCTGTCTTTAGCTCCACCTGGGAGGATCACCTGGTCCACCTCAGAAATGTTTTGCAGGCCCTGCAGAAAGCAGGCCTAACTATCAAGGCCACAAAGTGCCAGATAGGGCAGAGTCAGGTTGTGTACCTGGGCCACCTTGTGGGTGCAGGCCAGGTTCAACCATTGCAGAGCAAGATCCAGACCATCATGGACTGGACTGCTCCAACTACCCAGACTCAGGTGAGAGTCTTTTTAGGCCTGACTGGGTACTATAGGAGATTTGTCAAGGGGTATGGATCAATAGTGACACCCCTGAATGACTTAACTTCCAAGAAAATGCCCAAAAAGGTTCAGTGGACAGTTAGCTGTGAAAAGGCATTTGATGACCTGAAGCAGGCCATGTGCACTGCTCCCATTCTGCAGAGTCCTGATTACTCCAAGAAGTTCATTGTCCAAACAGATGCATCTGAATTGGGGGTAGGGGCTGTACTGTCACAATTGAATGATGAAGGTCAGGATCAGCCAGTAGCTTTTATTAGCAGAAGGCTGACCCCTAGAGAGAAACGTTGGTCAGCCATAGAGAGGGAGGCCTTTGCTGTGGTTTGGGCTCTGAAGAAGTTGAGGCCATACTTGTTTGGTACTCACTTCCTTGTTCAAACAGACCACAAGCCCCTCCTATGGCTAAAACAAATGAAGGGTGAAAACCCCAAACTGCTTAGGTGGTCCATTTCCCTACAGGGGATGGACTTTACAGTGGAACATAGACCTGGGAGTAACCATGCCAATGCAGATGGACTCTCTAGGTACTTCCACTTAGAACATGAAGACTCAACTGGTCAAGGTTAGTTTAATGTCCCTACGTTTGGGGGGTTGTGTAGGAGAGTAGGATCTGCTTCACATGGGTACCCCCACTTTTTGCTGATGCTTCACTGTTTTTCGACTTTAGTCTGGCTGGGGCCCTGCTAATCAGAACCCCAGCCTAGCTGCTTCCTCTCTAAAAGGGTTTCAATGTGCCTTAGGCACATCTCTGATTGGAATCTGGAGTGCCCTTATAAGTCCCTAGTATATGGTATACTATGTACCCAGGGCATAGGTACCTCAGAGACCTACCAGGGGCTGCAGCATGTATTGTGCCACCCCTGGAAGGCCATCCAAAATGACACCACAGGTCTGCTACTGCAGCCTGGATAAGGTGGTGCATGCACCCCTTACTGTGATATAGGTTACCTATATCACTACATATGTACACACATATAAACCTATAAGTCACTCCTATGGCAGGCCTTATCAATCCTGAAGGCAGAGTGCTTGGTTCTTATGTGAGAGGGTGCCCCTGCATGAGCAGAGCCCCTCTGCAGCGTCCGGAGGCCCTTCTCTGATGCTGTTTGTAGTGCAGCCTGACCATATACTCTTAAGTGCATTACATCCTCGCGGTACAATGCTAACTTTGGACTGGCTGCACCAAAACATGTCGTGTTTGGTGTCAAACATCTTGGAATACTACCCCCCCCCGCCAGTTCTGGCGGCGGGGGTAGCATTCCACCCTTCTAGAGGGAGAGACATGTACACACTGGCCTGCCCGGTAACTTCTTTCCAGAGCCCTGGCATCACAAAATGGATGCCGCTGCCACAGACACGGGTCTGGCCTCCTGCTGCTGACTGAAACTCCGGCAGGGGAGGCCTGGACAATAGGTTTCCTGTCGCAGGGAGGTGTAACCACCTCCCCAGACAGGATAATGTGTATTGGGGCTGGGCGGGAGCACTCTCTGGTGCTCAGAAGTCCTGCACTGGGGGCACACTTGGTGTCCCTGTGCATATGCCAGTTCAAACCGGTTTCAGGGGCTACCTGCCCCTGCTCTGGCACAAAACTGGACAAAGGGAATGGGTGTAACCACCCCTCTTCCCTGACCCTCCCATAGGTGGGTCCCCAGAGTATGTCCAACCCCCTAACTTGGTATAAGTATGGGACCCCAGTCCTTAGGACTTTAGATTACCCTGGACGAAACTCTGACACTGAACCCTGGACCTTCGACGCTCTACCTGAAGATTTGAGGACTGAAGAATCTCCCTTGGGGTCAAGGAGTGACTCCCCTGCTTGGCAGGCACCTAAGAAGCAATTGTCCAGTCTGCATCGCTGAAGCTCCCGCCGGACGCCGAAGTCTTTGCATCACCAGAGGTGGATTTCCAGACTTCCCCGAGGCTGCCCTGAGTCCCCAGCAAAGCTGAGGCCCGTAGCTATCGTGGGTAACGTGGAACCGTGACCCCTGGACACCGAGCACATTTGCAAGTGCATCCTCTTCCTGGTCTCCCACGAAGTTGTGCTTTGGGCTCCGAGTAGCCCCCGCCTCCAGCACCGACTGCACCGAAGATCACTGGCCTCCACTCCACGAGTGTCCTGTGAGCCAGCTCCAAGTGCGTCTTCTCGAGGCTCCTTCGCGGTCGCTAGTCCGTTGGCTAGTGGGCCCTCCCGAAGGCAACTCTTCTTCTGCTTGGGCTTCCCTAGTTGCTCCAGACGTGCCCTGACTTACCGTCGCTGGGTGAGTCCCTCAGACCTTGCTGGTCTGTACCACCGTCCTTCTTCTATTTCCACAAGACCTGCCGTTGCCAAGGCTTGTTGGGTCCAATCCGGTCGCAGACACCGCAGCAATCGACAGACGTCGTGGGACAGCTCGAATCCAGCTCCTGGTTGTCGTCGACGCCTCCTGGACCTCGTGGCTGAAGAGTCAAGACGACCGTCAACCTACCTGAAGCACCCGACATCGGTGGGCATCTGCTCATCGCCTTCCTGGTCACTGGCTAGTGACCCAGACTCTGTCCCCTCTGCTTTCAGGTTCTTCAGATCTTCGATCCACCTTTGGATCCACCCGAACACTTTCGACTTGGTCGCCAGCAGCACTTTGCAGCAGATCGCCATTGAAAACGAGGACGAAACCCGACCCCGAAAGACACCTATGCACCCGGCTTCCCTGGGTGAGGTAACTCGAGTACTCCGGTGCTCCCGTGGGTATAGACTCTAGAACAACCTAGTTCTAAAGGGGTTTGCTCCAAGTCCTCCTCTAAGTGTCCTTTTTCTTTAAAACTCCAACCGCGACATTCCCCATAGAAGTCAACGGCGGCTCGCGGCTGTGTTCTCACACTGCACGCGTCCCCCGTGGGTCCCCTGTGTCACTACCTTGGGTGGTTCCTTGAGGGCCAAGCACTTCTACAAGCTCTAGGCCTTGTGTCTAGCTCAGTCGTGGTTCTTATACCACTTTATTGGTATATAGTTTGAGTACGCCCCTAGGGCTCAAACGTGTATTTGTGCTATTACTGTTGATAACTGACTTGTAACTTATGTACTTCGAACTCTAGCCTCATAAAGAGACTAGAGGGGTGTGTTTAAGACTAAATACATATATTTTATATATATACCTGGTGTGGTCCTCTTTCATTTGGTCACTCAAGAGATTATAGACTGGTAAAACAAGCTGCTTTACATTCCTTCAAGACTTAGCCTGAAGGCTGCTCTCCATAGCTACCACTAGGATAGCTTTCAATAAAGGTTGTCTTTAACCTATCTCCAATAAGGGGTTGTTTGGACTGGTGCAAGGTGCCCACTATAATTAGTGGACAGCATATACCAGGCCAACTTCTCACACCTTTGTTTTCAGATAAAAGCAACATTTTTCTCTATTACAGAATTCTAAAATATCCTAATCAGAAGAAACTCCAAGGCACAACAACAAGCAACGGTTCAGGTATCATAATCCTCATAAACATTGGTGTAAAAAAACATTGTTGTTTGCAGAGAAGGGATCAATTATAATTACTCCTCCCCCTCTTTTTAATTTTGCGGATTACACTGTGTCAATTTGCCCTGAGGAAAATCCCTAGATTTGAAACGCGTCGGCACCTTTTTGTATAAGAATCCATGAGGGTGGAATATGAAATGAAGCCCAAAGGCAAGATAGGGATAATGAACTAAAATTATATCCCACAAGACCTTGAGCTTAACCCCATGGTTTAAGGAACTCTAATAAAGTTAGTGAAATAGTTGTTGAGAATAGAGTTCCAGTCGGATACTGATTTTGACAAACTGTAGGTGTAATATTTTTGATTAATGTGATTAATGCACTTATTGACAAGCTTTATTAATAGCAACGGTGTAACATTTGTTCAATAATGTGATTTATGCACTTTTGTTAAGCTTTATCAACAGCAATAGTTGTTTTTATCTTGTGTTTTGATTTGTTATGACCATTAAGTGTATCGTTTTATGTTCAGGAAAGCATTCAAATGTAATGAAATATGTGTAAAAGTTGTTTAAGTAATGGCAAAGAAATAGCCAGGACCAAGAAAAAATATTTCCAATGGCCCATAATCTGCTGAAATAAATAGCAGGAACCAAAACAAGGTGGTCAGATCTTCTCTTTTTTTGTAAAAACCTATGACAGAGCAGCATCTGCTAAATTTAAACCCAAGTCTACATTTCTGCCGAATATGCCTCATGATAATATTGACACTTTCCAGGACATTGTATCCAACCAACTGTTAAAATTCAAACAGAAAGCTTGGTTCAAGAAATCATGTTCATTACCATATAATCTCACAGTTGCACAAAAAAATGCCATTACCAACCTAGCCACCGACAACTCCATTGTTATAAGGCCCGCAGATAAGGGGGGCAATGTGGTGATCATGAGCAGGGACATGTACATAGCAGAGGCCACACGCCCATTGAGTGACCCCATGTTTTATGCCTTAACCAATAAGAATGAACACACCAAGAGCATATTAGGGATTTGGAACAACTTAGCTGACTGAAGAGACAAGGGCCTGCTAGAATGGGAAGAATACTGCTTTCTTAAAAAAGACTTCCCCAAACTTCCGGTCCTATACCTTCTCCCCAAAATCCACAAAGATCTAGCCAATCCCCCTGGCCGCCCCATAGTGTCCTCGAGAGGCAGTGCCTTAGAGAATGTGTCCAGATACGTGGATCATTTTCTGAAAGATCAAGTAGTTACCCTACCTTCTTATGTGAGGGACACTAAAGATTTTCTTACCAAAATCCAAGGGGTCGAGTGGCAAAACGATTTCCTATTAATCACCATGGATCTGAGCTCATTATATACGATCATTGAGCACGAATTGGGCATTTCTGCATGCATGAAATACCTGTCTAGAAGACCCGTGAAACACCTATAACAGACCAATATGATCACCGAAATGATCAGGTATTGCCTTAGCAATAACTTCTTTCTATTTGACGGCAAAATATACAAACAAATCCTCGGAACAGCCATGGGGACTTGTTTCGCTCCTAGTTTTGCGAACTTGTTCCTAGGGGCCTGGGAAGAGGAAAGATAAGGAAAGACATCAAGTTCGGCCATGCCTTCAGGAAAGTGATCCTATGGCTGAGGTATATAGATGACCTCTTCATGATATGGAGAGGGACCACTGCTGAAGCAACGGACTTTATACGGAGACTGAACCTTAACAAGTCCAATCTGGTACTTACCAGTAACATCAGCAACACAGAAGTGGAGTTTCTCGATATCAAGGTTGAAATCAAAAGCAACTCCATTCACACCAGTCTGTTTAGAAAAACCACAGCAAGCAACAGTTTACTCCACGCCATGAGCAGCCATCCCGACAAGCTCAAGTGGAGCATCCCCTATGGGGAACTCCTGAGGGCTAAGCGTAATTGCAGCTCAGAGGAGTCATTTTTGTCTGAACAAAACTCCATGCTTACTAGATTAGCGGAAAGAGGGCACCCCAAGTGGGTCCTTCGAAGGGCAGTTGAAAAAGCCAAAAGTGTGAGCAGGACAACCATCCTGGAGACAAAAGATGATGCGACATCTTCTGATGACATTGACAACACCACTCGGGTCATCTTGACCTACAATGGCAGTTCCAATGAAATCCCAAAAATCCTAGCTAGAAATTGGGAAATGTTGAGGAAAGATCCTATCATTGGTACCACCATCCCTGACAGACCACGCATCACATACAGAAAGGGACGCAGCTTGAGAGATATCCTTGTACATAGTGACATCACCACAGTGGAGGACAAGGGTATCAACCTGCAAGGTTTCTTTCCATGCGGACACTGCAAGGCATGTCGCAGTAGCCGCATGAGAAAAGAATTTCTCAACACCAACAACAATGCAACCATACACATCAGACAATTTCTCACATGCAGCTCTTCTTTTGTTATTTACGCTCTCGAATGCCCGTGTAATCTCCTCTATGTTGGGAGCACGACACACATGGCTAAAAAGCGGGTCCTAGAGCACACGAGGGCCATCACCAACTGTTATATTTCATATAGGTACCCTATATAGGCGCAGGTAACACTGCAACCTTTCACCTATATCCTTCCCTACATTACATACATAACGGTTCATAGGTACTGACCTTTTACCTAGATACGACACTGCATTCAGAACGCGGGGGGTATTCCCTAGTTCGAATCCCATACATTATGCTTGAGGCTTCTTGGAAGCACAGCGGGACTAACAGCAGGACTGACATCTCCTGTATAATATCTCTGTATAAAGTTCAGGCCCAACGTCATCCTTTAGGCCGACACAGTAACACAGCAAGGTAGGACCCCTGGGGAGACCTATGGGTATATATACATCATGTCTTGCTTAGACAGGGGGAGGAGACCGTGACTTCCCGGCTGACACACTGACCAGAGACGCTGAGGTTCCTGCATGCAGACACTCCAGCTAGCAGTGGTCTAACATCCCTCGCGGGGTGTCCAACTCGAGACCAGGACGGGGTTCCACATTCTCATTCTCAGGTAATGGGGTTGACTAGATCCTAGAGGGATTCTTGGCATAACACCTACACAAATGTTAGGTACATTTAGGTACATCTAGTTAGGGAGGCATTGTAGGAGTACGCACTTTTTATCATGTGTTTTATGTACATGTATACATTCATGATTACTGCAAGATGGTAGAACTATACCATCCCTTTACTTTTGTAGTATTGCTAATCATATATCTCTGCTACCGTCTAATGGTTGTTGCAGCTCATCTATTCTACACTAGAATAACAACTGTTCAATAAATACTTATTGAAAACGCCCAGACTGTTTATTCTGTGTATCTCTCTGAGACAAACTAAGTGAGCACGAGTGACTCAGCGAAAGGTAGTATATTGTTTCCACGATCCTGGCGGATCAGGGTTGTCATGTTCTGAGGTTGCCAAGAACTATTCTCTCCCCGATAAGAGGAGATTCTAGTGGCACTGTAAGCTAGCTAATACAGATAGGCTAACGTATCCGGTGGGGGTGCACGGAATCAGTCCACCACCAAACCCACAGTTTATGTTATCCAAACGCGCAGGTCCTGTATAGGATATATAGGAACTACACGACATGGCGCCGCCAACGTTGGTTGGGTACTAATTTAACAGTAGAATCTGAGTAGTTCAGTCATGCTATTCTCAGAGACCCCTACTCACAAAACACCAGAGACGTCTGGAGTGGTTGGGCACAAACTCCGCCACAGCTGAGTAGGCGAAAAATCCTATTTATTGGCTGTTGGTTAATCAAGCTTGAAGGACACAGTGTTCCTAAAAATTGTGCATAAACACCTTATCTTGGTTCCCTTGAAAAGTTATTTAGCGTACTAAAAAAAATGACTAACCAGGTCTTAGATCCACTGCAACAAGAACTGCCCCTCACAGGTGAGGAAGATGCAGACGCAATACAAATTGGACCAAATTATAGAAATACAGTCACCCTGAGACTGCTAGAGAATGGTTTATCATCTACGGGTGGCATGGTAGTTTTTGTGATTGAGGCACACAAATCAAACAAAACAGAGGTATTTTATTTGTGGGTTACATTCCCAGCAGCAAATGTAAGAACAAAAACATTTCACTCTTACACAGAAGAAGATGCACCAGCGGAATATTGTCCGTTCGAGGACATAGAGGTTCCGTTCACGTACCAGGAACATTTATACTGGTTTAAAGGCCCCCTACCCCATACAAGAAGAAGAGTAAGACTCGGCCCGCTCGGAGGAGAAAGGGCAACATGGCCGATATTAGCGGCCTACACACCACATCCTGACATTGAAACAATGCCACCAGGAGACTTACTCATACAACATAAAGATTTAATTAAAATCTATAGAAACTTGAGGCAATTCGTCATGAGGACATTTACGGTCCAACCAGAAATAGTTGCCATAAATGGAACTCAAACTCAAGGTACAGCAACTAAAATCACACCACAAACATTACACGCAGTGATGGGTAAAATGCCCTCTAAACGTGAACAAATACCATTCAGGGTAGCTCAGAAAATAACACAGCTAGAGGCAGTATTCCCGAATACTACCCCGTATGAAAAACACAGAATGCTAACAATCTGCTTGCCCATGGGGATAACACCACAAGTAGAGGATTGCCCCACTTGGGGTACAGTCTTTGCTGCCATATATACCAAAACACATGGTATCCCATCATTAGCAGTAGTACCTGATGTATTAAGACAATACAAAACGATTACGGAGCAGAGCCTGCTCTGAACTTAGGGATGAAGTTACTAGGTAACTATGCCCAGGTGTCAGCCATAATACTAGCTAATATTAAAGGGGAAGCAGCTTCAGTGGCTATCCGCCAGCGCCTAAGGGAGTTCAGTCCTTTAGAACAGGAACACGAACTACTGAAAATAATTGAAACTGCATATGCAGAATTAGGCAGAGACAGTTTGGGTGGGAAAGCATTAAAACCACAACTGATAGGCAGTCCTGAAAAGGACACTTCCAAGCAGACACCTGCTTCAACTAAGAAGAAATGGGAGAATAAAAAACAACAAAACTTTAAGGGAAACAGATCTCAATCCCGAGGTAGATCTCCTCCACAGGAGCCCTCCGAAAAGAAAAGAGGTACAACCTTAGGAATAGGGATAATATTAGGAAACCTGACAGGTATCAGGATACTGATACACGTTCCTCTCGTTCCTTTCAGGGTTCATCGAAAAACTCTGAGAGGGAAGGACGGACAGAAAGACAAGAAGAGCGTACAAAGTCCAGAGACAAGCAACACGCTCAGGAGTACACTTCTAAAAAAGAAGAGAAACCAAAGCAAAAGCCACAGTTCAAAAAGAAGAAAGTTGCAGGTCTAAAGATCAGACATGCCCAGAATTCTGAGGTCTCGACTACTGAATGGGGAATGGGCTCTGACGATGCTAGACAGTGCGGCAGAAGTAACAATAGCTCGCCAGAATCTGAAGGAATTGCTGGTGACAGGGGACTTGAATGATTATATCACGGTAGAAACACCTGATACTAGGGTAAGTGTCCCACATAAGGTATATGAAATAACGCTCCAGATAGAGGGGGACAAATGTAGAACAGTGAGAGGTCTCTTTTGGGAGAACCTGACGTTTGGCTATGACATTTTGTTAGCTGAATGAGATTGGCCGCCAGCATTCGTCATGGATTGCCCTAAAGGAGAAACAGTAATTCTTCCGGCATTCTCAGACCATATTCCCAGGCATTTACAACACACATATGCACAGGAGTGGGCAGTAGCCCAGGCTCCAGCATTATACAAAAACCATGTAGGATGGGATGAGGATTCAACCCACCACATAATTCCTTTAAAAAATACACCAACTGTACAAAGGCAGTACCCAATAAAGCAAGAAGCTAAAAAAAAAGGTCAGGGAGATCTTAGATCAACTTGAATACTGGAAAATTGCACCTCACCAATGAACAGTCCTTTTTTTCCTGTCATGAAACCTGACAATTCATATCGTCTAATTTTAGATTACAGACATTTAAACACTTGCACTAAGACATTTGCAGTCCAAAATGCACACAGTGCTGCATTAATGAATAAAATTGTGCGGAAAAAATATAAAACAACGCTTGATATCTCAAATGGATTTTTTTGCCAAAATATAGCGGCTGAAAGCAGGTATCTAACAGCCTTCTCAGCGTTAGGGACCCAGCAGCAATTTTGTCGACTCCCCCAAGGGTATAAGAACAGCCCAGGGTTGTTTTCGGCTAGGGTAACAGAGTTACTTCAAAATTTGGATGAAGAGGCATTGTCTTATGTGGATGATATTTATCTGACGGACGATGACCTAGAGGAACACTTGAACAGAGTGAATACCATTATTTTGGGATTTGCATCTGAGGGCTACAAATTCAACTTTAAAAAATCAAAAATTGCCCACCTCAGTGTCCTGTTTTTAGGATATGAGCTTTCAAGTGAAGGAAAAAGCCTGGCAGCCAATTTTTTAGAAAACGTCGCGCTGCTCCAACCTCAAAAATCACTGAAAAACTTACAATCAATACTGGGATTCCTAAACCTTGGTAGAACATACATTTTGGATTACGCAGAAAGAGTAAAACCTTTCTATGATTTAATAAAACCTGATTTTTCAGTAAAACAATGGACACAGGAACATACAGAAACACTTCGTTCCTTACAAGCAGACATGATAGCTTCCAAACACTTACAGACACGCGTAAACATACGCAACCTGGTGACATGTATAGTTGCGGGTCAATCTGGGTACACCTATCTAACATATAATGAAGGTGAGACAGTACCAATTGCATACAAATCACATTTGTACACAAATGCTGAGATGCGCTTCGCATCTACAGAAAAGATTCTAACAGCAGTACAGACTGCTGTAGTGAGAGAAAGAGCACTGACTCAGGGGAAACGAATAATAGTTGGGACCCAAGTTCCAGCCTTAGAGGCTGCGACAAAGGCAAGCGTTCCTAATGCTAAAGCTTTACATCCGAGATGGATACAATGGGCTAATTCTCTCACTGCAACAGATGTAGAATACAGGTACGACCCAAATTTAAAGACACAAGCATTTCTGCAATACAAACAAGAATATCCTCTACCAAACGAAATAATGCCTCTTGATCAGTATGAATATATTATTTACACTGACGGATCTGCTCAACCGGCCATAGGAAGTAAGCAACAATATAGCGCAGCATGTGCAATCGTTAAAGGTCGGATGCAAGATGGAAAGTTCCATCTAAGTTGCACAAAAACGCAGTCTCTAGGAGACTGCACGGCACAGCTGGCAGAGTTAAAAGCGCTGATACTGGCACTGGTAAATACGGATCGAGACTTCCCCACACTAATTGTGTGCGATTCTTTTTACTGTGTACAATCATATAATGAATACTTGCAATACTGGGTTCAAAACTGGTTCAAAGACGCAAAAGGTGGCACAATTAAGCATAAAATGCTATGGGAACAGGTAGTGGAGTTGAAACCCGAACTACTGAGGGCTCACGTGATACATACACTGAGTCATCAGCGTGATGGCGTTCACATTGAAGGGAATTTATTGGCTGATGAAGCCGCAAAGGGGGCTGTACGCACGGCTTCCATAGCTGCAATCACTCATTCCAAAACGAGAATAGACGGTGAGATTATGGTAGCTGTCATTGCTTCGCGCAAAAACAGCAAAGCACTGCCAAAGAAGTTTCCACTCAAGTACTCCTACAAGTTAGATGCCAATAACATTCCATTTGCTCAGATTCCTGGAGTGGGGGATAGAGTAATTCCAAATATGGATCGTATGTTAGGTTTAATTCTAGCAGCACACGAAGGGATAGGTTCTGCACATGCAGGGGTGACGGCGACTGTTTCATTGTTGAAGTAACGCTATTGGTGGCCTGGGTTAACAAAGCAAACTAAAGACTATGTCTTGAAATGCGACATCTGTCAGCAGATGAAAGGGTCCACCGTAACACGTCCAGCACAAATCCCATTGTTAGACAGCATCAGACTGTCCGTTTGCGTGCGTCCTGCTCGAGATTCCTATGGGTGTGGCCCCAGTGCTCGGCTGACGCTCAAACTGTTATAAAAGATTTGCGAGTCTTCATAGGGACATACGCAATTTGCATATTACATTCTGACCAGGGCCCTGCATTTAGCTCTCGAGCTTACAAGGAGGCCATGCGAGGATTGGGTGTAGCATTGCGGTACTCATCTCCGTACCATCCCGAGGGAAATTCCGTTGGGGAGAGAAAAAAACGGGACTTAAAGCAATCTTTAACAGCTAGAGTACTAGGCACGGGTGAAAGTTGGGTAAAACATTTGTATGGAGTCCAGCGAGCTTTGAACTGCATGCCAAGAAATTCTCTAGGGGGTGTCACTCCTTATGAGGTCCTATTTGGGACAACAATGTGGGTACCTGATCTCGATTGTGAAGGCACAGTGGCAGATGAAAAATCTTTTGACATCCATGATCGTTTGGCTGTTTACAGGATCTAAATGAATCCAGGACACAACAAAGTAATGTCCATCTGAAGCAGACCGCCACTGGGGAAGTCAAATCAGTCACGGCAAGACCTGTCTGGATCCCAAAAGTCGGGGATCTGGTCAGAGAGAAAATAGCGGACAAGAAAGAATTTGGGCCATCATACAGAAAGCCTGTACAGGTCCTAGCAGTTGAAGGAACAAGAACTGTACTTCTACCGCCTCTTGCCGGAAAAAAGATTTGTCTCAATCGACTTAATCAAACCACACTATGTGGCCGATACTAAGCAGTAGGCCACGTGGACTCCAAAGTAGCAGATGCCCTCCTCTCGATACAATCCAAGAAGTTCAAACGGAAAGACTCATCACGTTCGAAGAGCCCCCTGTACGGAATGATGGACTATGCGACAATGCTATGGAACTCGTTCCTCTTGAACCTTATGTTCAACTTCAAAATCAAACTCAAAATGACAGACAAATAGCTGTTAGACCAAATACAGATGTCTACGTCAACATGCCTCGACAAGAGCAAAGTAAGATTTCAACAAATCCTGATGCAATTCCAACAATTGATCGAACTGCTTCTGGCTACTTTATGAACTTTGATACGTTTTCTTTGGATCCAAGTGAGCCTGAAACGACGCCAGCCCAAAAATCACGCAAGCAGCAAGTAAAAGACTTTCTGAACTTTCGCAAAAGAACTTACCTGGTATCACCGTGGGTAGAACTATGGATAATTACCAGGGTACTTTTCTTTCTTTTCTGGTTAGGCTTAGTGATAGTTTTTAACATGCTTATTAATGGACAATACATTCGGCAAAGCTCTGCAGCCCAAAAGGTGAATCTAATTTTAAAACCACATCAATCATCTCATCGAGAACAAAGAGACTTGTCATCAGTGAACATTACAGCAGTTCTGATACCGGATGGTATAGTGTGGGACAAGGTTGATTTTGATATATTCGGCCCGGCCGAACTTTTAAAAATTCCACATTTATTTAAAATATTCAAACGAAGCAGCCAGCAACCTCGCCAAGTGGCTGACCGCCTGCGCCGACGACCTCGCACCACTAAAAAACCCTCCCAGCAGACCCGGAAGCAAGAAAACCCCTTGGTTCACCAACGAACTCAAGGAATCCAAGAAGAACTGCCGCACTCTCGAGAAAACCTGGCGACTCGACCAGACCACAGACAACAGGACCGCCCTCAAGCACGCCACCCGCAAACACCACCAGCTGATCCGTGCCACCAAGAAGTCGGCACTCAAAGAACGACTGGACAACAACGCCCATGACAGCAAGGAACTTTTCAGCATCGTCAAAGAGTTCTCCAACCCCAGCGCCGGAAACAACGACATCACCCCCTCGCAAGACCTCTGCAACTCACTCTCCGCGTTCTTCCACCGCAAGATCACCGACATACACAACAGCTTCGACGCACAAACAACGCACCCTACCGCCGAACCAACGCCCGCCACCACCACCCTCTGCAACTGGACCCCGATCAGCACCGAAGACACCACCCGCACGATGAACTCCATCCACTCCGGATCACCAACCGACCCCTGCCCACACCACGTCTTCAACAAAGCCGACGCCACCATCGCACCCCATCTCCGGGACATCATCAACTCCTCCTTCCACACCGCCACCTTCCCGGAGAGCTGGAAGCACGCCGAGCTTACCGCCCTCCTGAAGAAACCAACGGCGGACCCCACCGACCTCAAGAACTACCGTCCCATCTCGCTCCTTCCGTTTCCGGCCAAAGTCATCGAGAAGACCGTCAACAGACAGCTTGCCGCCTTCCTCTAGACGAATGGATCCCTCGACCCCTCGCAGTCCGGGTTTCGGGCCAATCACAGCACCGAGACCGCCCTTATCGCAGCCACCGACGACATCAGAACCCTAACCGACAACGGGGAAACAGCTGCCCTCATCCTCTTGGACCTCTCTGCGGCGTTCGACACCGTCTGCCACCGCACCCTAGTGAAGCGCCTCAGCAACATCGGAATCCGAGAGAAAGCACTGGAATGGATCACCTCGTTCCTCGCCGGAAGAACCCAGAGAGTCCGCCTCCCCCCGTTCAGATCCGAAGCCACCGAAGTCATCTGCGGCGTTCCACAAGGATCCTCACTCAGCCCAACCCTCTTCAACGTCTACATGAGCCCCCTCGCAGCCATCGCACGCCGACACAACCTCAACATCATCTCCTACGCCGACGACACCCAGCTGATCCTCTCCCTCACCAACGACCCCACCACCGCCAGAGCCAACCTACACGACGGGATGAGAGACGTCGCCGACTGGATGAGGAACAGCCGCCTTAAACTGAACTCAGACAAGACGGAAGTCCTCATCCTGGGCTCATCACCCTCCGCCTGGGACGACTCCTGGTGGCCCCCGGCCCTGGGCACCGCGCCCAAGCCAACGGACCACGCACGCAACCTGGGCTTCATCCTGGACTCCTCCCTGTCGATGACCAGACAAGTCAACGCCGTCTCATCTTCATGCTTCAACACCCTGCGCATGCTCCGCAAGATCTTCAGATGGATCCCCACTGAAACCAGGAAGACCGTCACCCAGGCACTCGTCACCAGCCGACTGGACTATGGGAACACCCTCTACGCCGGAACCACAGCCAAACTTCAAAAGAGACTCCAGCGCATCCAGAACGCCTCCGCACGACTCATCCTGGACATCCCCCGACACAGCCACATCACCGCGCACCTGAAAGACCTGCACTGGCTCCCCGTCAGCAAGAGAATCACGTTCAGACTCCTCACCCACGCACACAAGGCCCTCCACGACCTGGGCCCAAAGTACCTCAACGACCGCATGACCTTCTACACGCCCACACGCCAGCTACGATCAACCAGCCACGCCCTCGCCACCGTACCACGCATCCGCAGAACCACCGCCGGAGGAAGATCCTTCTCCTACCTGGCAGCCAAGACCTGGAACTCCCTCCCCACTCACCTTCGGCGAACCCAGGACCATCTCTCCTTCAGGAAGCAGCTCAAGACCTGGCTGTTCGAGCAGTAACTTACCCCTTCCCCCAGCGCCTTGAGACCCTCCCGGGTGAGTAGCGCGCTCTATAAATGCCGTGATTGATTGATTGATTAAGTGATATCATTACCTCAAGTACATTTTCCGATGATTGGTATTTTGAAACTGTTAATAACATGTTGTCTGATTTGGAAAAATCTGCTGCGTTTTCTAATAGTGAAGCATTGGAAGGCACATCAGATTTTGAAACCATGTATTGTTATCAACATTATGGTCATCACTTTCTGCATAAATCTGCAAATCCTAGAAATGTGTTCACTTACCATCAGTGGGAACATTGACCAACACCACCGAAAGGCAGTTCAAAAACATTTGCACAGAAGTTTTCATATTTTTCAGGGTTCAATATATCAGACCCAGCCTCATATTATTATAAGGTTGCACCAACATCAGCACAGAAAAATATGTTGACAAATACCAAACAGATTTACTCTGCTTCTTTTATTGCCCAGTTGTCTGAACAAGGTTTCGACTTATGGAAAGACACCATAGACCTAAAATCTGTCTGGGGTACGAAAGAATGGCAGGTGCAGGGAACAGAAGCTTTGTTTAGAGCATGCCTTATCCCATAACAAATCATGTTTTTGAACGAGACAGTGCAACAGACGTCTTGCCTTGGACTAGCCAAGAACAAAGACTTGAACACACCTCGGGTGCCGACTCCATCACACACCGAGGGTAACGAAACATCACAAAAAGGGATTACACTAGATGACATTATACAGTACAACAGATCAGACCCCAATTGGAGGAAGTGGTTGATTTGGCCCACAGACACTAATAGTTGTCAGGCGCGATTCATGGGTAAAACCGAAGGGTTTAGTATCCATAGGCCAGATCCACGTTATGTACAGCGACAACATCCAGGGGTAGTGACATCATACAGTGTTGGGAAGTTGTGCCTCAATTGGCTAAAAACCTCAACACTCACACAGGTGAAACAGCACTTATCCTTACTCACACAGGATATGGATCTTAGGGATTTTTTATTGGGTCCCAGGAAGCCACGCCAAAAACGTTTCATATATGCTGGCTTTTATGCTGCCTACAATGAAATATGGAAAATATCCCAACAAGAGGCCGCGGAGAGACTACGGGAAATAGACCGTATAAATCTAGAAAAATCTCTAGCAGTGGTAGACAATGGGTTAACTACATTGACCTCCAGGATATATTCTTTAGGCAACATTGTATCTTCTGCGATAGACATACTGGAACAGGATTTAGCCATATTACAACACGGGCAATCTCAATTACGTTCTATTATGTTGTTAAGCTGGACGCTGCAATCTTTGCGTGGAGGCTATGTGCCTTGGCATTTTATCAACAGCACGTCTCTGTTTTCTGAATACAATCTAACAGATAAACAGATAGAAATGGCACAAAGGGGAGCAAAATATACAATGCTGCGTATTGAAAACTGGATAGGTTACCATTTACAGTGGCAGAATCACCGTCCACGGAATGGCTAATCCATGGCCACATAACTCTACCTTTCAGTTTCAGTATTGCCTTGAAGAAATGCAGGCAGGGAGATATGGAAAAATGGGTAAGAAATACATTAAGGAATCTTGGGAATTACCATACAGATTTCGATGCCGGAGTAGGGATCGAGAAGTGTTTCTAAGCGGTACAAACTCTGAGAACGCTTTAAGTGGATCACTCATATGTCAGGATATAATGCTGCACGGAGCTTGTAATGGTTCTGTAGCGAACTTGTCCTGTCATCTGAGGGGTGCCCCAGCTGCAGTGATTACTCCAGCATTTGGGCTACTTTCAAATGGGAGTTACTTGATGCTGAACAGTCAAGGCTGCTGCGGAATGCTCCCGGGCATCGCATATCTGGTAATCGTGAGCTCCAGGGTTACTTGTTGTATGCAAGTATTGTTTCCACCGACACATACAGTCAGGGAGGCGCCTTTATGGCCTTCACTGAATGTTTCTTTAATACGGTTTGATACTCTAAGCAGAATGAAAGCCATGCTTCTACAGAAGTCTGTGCCCTTAACCTCCGCTCGAGAGACTTTTGATCTCCAGATCGCAAGGTCTTCAGCAGAGATACAGGTGCTTATTCATAGTAACTGCCCTTACCATTTCGCAGAAATGGTAAATCGTATCTTTAACATGTCTGATACGACAGGCATTGTTCACCTATTTAAGACCATAGGTTCTGGCCTTATAAGCACCTTTCAGACGGTATTTGGAGTTATACCAAACTTCATTCATTCCATATTCGGAAGCATCTTTGGAGGACTTCCGCTGATCCTGATTCTAATAGCAGGAATCCTGTTTGTGATTTTTCTGCTACGCAATGGACGTCCCAGTCACGAAGGAGATGGAAAAAGCACTCCTGGAGCGTAAATACCGTGACCGCATGGTACAACATCTAGGCATGCCTCGCCTAAGAGAACTAAGTGCATCTTGGTTCTTGTCATTTCGACCAGTCTGGATGGACTGCATCTTACCTGTCCTCCGATGCCTGTTTTGCGGAGAAGAATGCATGTTAGACCTTTGTTTGACACTCCCATCATGTGCGCAACCGGACGTGAATGCGTTACTGGACCCGATAACGGCCCATGTTCTGCAATGTCCTCAGCGTATTCCAATGTTGATGGCGGCATTCCTTGAGCCACCACAGGTAGTAACTGCACCTGTTGGTATGGACACCGGCTCCTCCACTGACACCCAGGCTTTGGACGGCGCACAGGCTGCCCCAGCACCGGCTGCGGACAGCGTGGAACATCATCTGGCTCAATTGACGTATTCTGCGAGGTGTTACAGGGGCCGTCTACTGCGGAAGCAAGCAACAAAAATGTTGCGTCTACCAGCCAGGACACATAAACATTTGACTCTTTTGGCTCGTCGTGTGCTGGAAGAAATTTGCCCTTTTTAAACAAACTCGATTTGGAGCTCAAAAACAAAATTGACATTCCTTTCATTATTGGGCATACATGGCTTTCAAATGCTTATAGTGGTTCGGACTATAGCTACGGACACTTTAGAGCTATGGCTTGCAAGTTTTTTTTAAAAAAATTAAGTTTTTTAGAAATTTTTTAGACGTTTTTAAACATTTTAGCAAAGGAAATGTTTTTAACACTATGCGCATACCAATGTCTAGTTTGAATGGTAGTACAATAATAGGTTACATAAGTCGTCCTGTCGGAAGAGGAGTGGGTGTTATATTCCATATAGGTACCCTATATAGGCGCAGGTAACTCTGCAACCTTTCACCTATATCCTTCCCTACATTACATACATAACGGTTCATAGGTACTGACCTTTTACCTAGATACGACACTGCATTCAGAAAGCAGGTTTTTCCCTAGTTCGAATCTCATACATTATGCATGAGGCTTCTTGGAAGCACAGCGGGACTAACAGCAGGACTGACATCTCCTGTATAATATCTCTGTATAAAGTTCAGGCCCGACGTCATCCTTTAGGCCGACACAGTAACACAGCAAGGTAGGACCCCTGGGGAGACCTATGGGTATATATACATCATGTCTTGCTTAGACAGGGGGAGGAGACCGTGACTTCCCGGCTGACACACTGACCAGAAACGCTGAGGTTCCTACATGCAGACACTCCAGCTAGCAGTGGTCTAACATCCCTAGCGGGGTGTCCAACTCGAGACCAGGACGGGTCCCACATTCTCATTCTCAGGTAATGGGGTTGACTAGATCCTAGAGGGATTCTTGGCATAACACCTACACAAATGTTAGGTACATTTAGGTACATCTAGTTAGGGAGGCATCGTAAGAGTACGCACTTTTTATCATGTGTTTTATGTACATGTATACATTCATGATTTCTGCAAGATGGTAGAACTATACCATCCCTTTACTTTTGTAGTATTGCTAATCATATATCTCTGCTACTGTCTAATGGTTGTTGCAGCTCATCTATTCTACACTAGAATAACAACATGTTCAATAAATACTTATTGAAAACGCCCAGACTGTTTATTCTGTGTATCTCTCTGAGACAAACTAAGTGAGCACGATTGACTGAGCGAAAGGTAGTATATTGTTTCCACGATCCTGGGGGTTCAGGGTTGTCATGTTCTGAGGTTGCCAAGAACTATTCTCTGCCCGATAAGAGGAGATTCTAGTGGCACTGTGAGCTAGCTAATACAGATAGGCTAACGTATCCGGTGGGGGTGCACGGAATCAGTCCGCCACCAAACCCACAGTTTATGTTATCCAAATGCGCAGATCCTGTATAGGATATATAGGAACTACACGACACAACAGGGATCAGCACTATCCCATAGCCAGACACTTCGAAACACATCATTACTCTGACATCGCCAAACTACAATATTTCAGCATTGAGCAAGTAAGAATCCAACACAGAGGAGGCAATCGTGAATTACAACTTAGGAAGCGAGAATCCAGGTACATCATAGACCTAGGAACACACCATCTGGGAGGGCACAACATTGACGAAGAAATAGCCATACATCTGCATGAAGAGTAGTCATGTTTTCACACACTTAAGAGCTACAGTACCTTTGAAAATTTAAATTTATGTGTTGCCAAAGCAATGTTTTGTTTTGCACCAATTGAGAGATCTTGTTCTTGTGTCTACTGTCTTTATTGTCCATCGCTAACATATCAAGTTGTCTTGTCTATCTTTTTCAGGAGGAAAGGAAGGGACTGACTGGACTGGACCTGCAATTCTTCTTGGGTCCCTACCCTTTTCTTCATGGCATCATTCTCCTGATGTTCCAGTCAACCCAGCTAAGAATTATCACTTTCTTTTCTTCTTTCAATTGTGCACTAGAGTGTATCACGGTCTTCACGTTTCATTGTATATTAGAGCCCTTTACTACTGAGGCATACCAATGTTGCCTCTAACTCACTAGGGGAATGCATATTGTGTATACGGTAATTTTATATACTTTATCATCATCGTACAAACAGTGTATACCATGTTAAGATTTGCCACAATCGTGAGTTATTTTTGCATTCATTTCAATAATATTGGCATTATGGTCAAAATAATGCATATGTCTTACATTATATACCTGCAACACATGCATTCTGTTTGTAGTACTAACGGTGTATATCTGGCGGGGGCACACCTTGACACTATGTTGTCTATTAAACTTACCTGGGAGGTGTCTGTCCAACCGGCACCAAGTGTGGGGCTTTTGTGACATGTACTATAACCTCTTTTCCGACTACCTTCAAGGTATGAGGTATACACATAGCACTGTTCACTGTTGTACTGCTATGACATACATTACGCTGCATCCTATCCACTACAAGATGGCGACTGAATTCAGTTGATAGTCCTCTGTCTATGTCACTTGAGACATCGAGTCCTATTGCAGTGTTTACTTCATGTATGTAATGAGGCTCTGTGTGTTATACACTTTGTGTGATCAAGGCCGCTTGACGGCCGAAACGCGCCACGTTGCGATTTATGACTTAATAAATCGGCTATTTTTGACATCCCTGTGTGTTCTCTGAGAGCGCGTATCATCTTCTCTCGCTTGGATATATATATATATATATATATATATATACTTCTTTCTTGGATATTTTATTTCTTTGTGACTCATTGTATCCTTTGGGATCCAGATTTTTGCCCTGGCTGGCTGTTGTTTTCTTGTGATCCTCCATCTTCAAGTATATATATATATATATATATATATATATTACTGCTCCACTCACGCACCAGCTCGATGCACTCGCGGACGGGTGCCAGTCATGCAGGGGTGATCCCGCATATCCATAATGCTACACACTCCTCCAGGAAACTCTCCCAAGGACGACAGCACTCACGGGGGCAGGTTCAAAGATTTATTAAGAACCACAAACGCGTTTCGGCAACAGCCTTTGTCGACAACATCGACAAAGGCTGTTGCCTAAATCCGTCTGTGCCTGTGGTTCTTAATAAATCTTTGAACCTGCCCCCGTGAGTGCTGTCGTCCTTGGGAGAGTTTCCTGGAGGAGTGTGTAGCATTATATATATATATATATATTCTCTCAAATGCCGCAGAAGCGACGAATGAAGACGCACTCACTTGGGTGCCAGAGATTTCTTATTTATTAAATGCAAAAGGCCATTGTCATGCCCAACGCGTTTCGGTTCGTTACTCGAACCTTGATCACGGGATATTTTTCAAAACCTTTACAGGCATCATTTATTTTTACAGTTTACAAACATTTCCTGTTTGCATGGCATGATAGTACATCTAGTCTAGTCTCAATTTTTATTTTTTATTAAAGTGACAACGTGCAAAGTGCAATGTTTTAAAGTGCAAACGTGAAATTAGGGCAAATTGTGCCATATTGATAAATTTCGATGAGGCATTGATACTATTATATTCTCACATGTATTTAAATATACATCATTTAATTTATTGCAAAGTTCATACTCTCAAGTGAGTTGTTCTATTTTTTCTTTTCTTCCTCAACATTGTTACGGCTGACCATTTATTTGGTTTGTTCTTTTCATGTGTCACAGAGTTCCATCATTTTCAGACGCTCCCTAGTGAGCAGTTCTTCTTTTATTAATATGACAGTTAACGATCATGTAAGATTAATTTTATTCATTCTTTTTCCGTGTCACATTTCTGCTCTCTAGTGAGCCCATAACCTTTGTTCCTTAATGATCTTAAGTGATTTCAAATGTTTTTAATATTGTCAGGTCTTAAAGGTGTACATATAACTCCTCGTCTTGATTCAATCCCATCGGAGTTAGCGTTCTGAATGATACAATGTGTTTAGATTCTCTTTGACGTAGTAGTCTTTCCCGATTTCCTCCTCTCTCTGACATAGGTACTTGTTCTATCGCATAGAATTTCAGATCTGCTGCTAATTGCTTTAAAAAAACGTAATGTAATTTTTGATGCTATTGCCTTTTAACTTGCTATTTGCAGGGGGGAGCTGTGTTATAGCTCGGGGAGGCCTCTAGTGCGCTTGCGCTGGGTCAGCGCTCTAGCTGCTGGGTCACGCCGAGGACGCATAAAAACGTTAGATGACGCGACCGCGCAGCGGTTGTTAGAGGGGTCATACCTGTGGGGGACTAACAGGAGATTCTCCCACTCTTTTAACTTTTTAAAAATTCGCCTCTTGTATTGCTGCTAATTGCTTTAAAAAAACGTAATGTAATTTTTGATGCTATTGCCTTTTAACTTGCTATTTGCACGGGGGAGCTGTGTTATAGCTCAGGGAGGGCTCTAGTGCGCTTGCGCTGGGTCAGCGCTCTAGCTGCTGGGTCACGCCGAGGACGCATAAAAACGTTAGATGACACGACCGCGCAGCGGTTGTTAGAGGGGTCATACCTGTGGGGGACTAACAGGAGATTCTCCCGCTCTTTGAACTTTTTAAAAATTTGCCTCTTGTATTGCTGCTAATTGCTTTAAAAAAACTTAATGTAATTTTTGATGCTATTGCCTTTTAACTTGCTATTTGCATGGGGGAGCTGTGTTATAGCTCGGGGAGGGCTCTAGTGCGCTTGCGCTGGGTCAGCGCTCTAGCTGCTGGGTCACGCCGAGGACGCATAAAAACGTTAGATGACGCGACCGCGCAGCGGTTGTTAGAGGGGTCATACCTGTGGGGGACTAACAGAAAATTCTCCCGCTCTTTTAACTTTTTAAAAATTCGCCTCTTGTATTGCTGCTAATTGCTTTAAAAAAACGTAATGTAATTTTTGATGCTATTGCCTTTTAACTTGCTATTTGCACGGGGGAGTTGTGTTATAGCTCGGGGAGGGCTCTAGTGCGCTTGCGCTGGGTCAGCGCTCTAGCTGCTGGGTCACGCCGAGGACGCATAAAAACGTTAGATGACGCGACCGCGCAGCGGTTGTTAGAGGGGTCATACCTGTGGGGGACTAACAGGAGATTCTCCCGCTCTTTTAACTCTTTAAAAATTCGCCTCTTGTATTGCTGCTAATTGCTTTAAAAAAACGTAATGTAATTTTTGATGCTATTGCCTTTTAACTTGCTATTTGCACGGGGGAGCTGTGTTATAGCTCGGGGAGGGCTCTAGTGCGCTTGCGCTGGGTCAGCGCTCTAGCTGCTGGGTCACGCCGAGGACACATAAAAACGTTAGATGACGCGACCGCGCAGCGGTTGTTAGAGGGGTCATACCTGTGGGGGACTAACAGGAGATTCTCCCGCTCTTTTAACTTTTTAAAAATGTGCGTCTTGTATTGCTGCTAATTGTTTTAAAAAAACGTAATGTAATTTTTGATGCTATTGCCTTTTAACTTTCTATTTGCACGGGGGAGCTGTGTTATAGCTCGGGGAGGGCTCTAGTGCGCTTGCGCTGGGTCAGCGCTCTAGCTGCTGAGTCACGCCGAGGACGCATAAAAATGTTAGATGATGCAACCGCCCAGCGGATGCGCGCAGCGGGCGCGCCTAAGGCAAGCCCGTCTGCGCCCGTCCGCGCCCATCCGGGCCCTGGGGCCAGAGCCCCTGCCTCTCCATCATTAACCCATTATGGTTACACCTTTTCTCAGTTGAGGCAGCTGGACAGACCCCTGGAACCACAATGTATTCACTCGATTATACTAGAGGATGGCCAGAAGAAGTGCTTACACTGTCATTTTGAGCCTTCCATGAACACCCATACCCCAGCCCACTCAGAGAAACGTTTTAACTTACTGCTGCTGAATTGCAGATCCTTACCGAAACACGCGACTGAGATCTCACTACTGCTATCCGACCGTGAACCAGAAGTGTTATTTCTTACGGAGACCTGGCTCTCTTCTAGCTCAGAACCTGATATTGTTAGAGCCCTTCCCACGGGCTACTCAATCCAAAGATTAGATAGAAAGATGGGTAAGGGCGGCGGCATTGCCATTATTTATAAAAACCATATGACCTGTCGCCTTTTAGGTAGCCCTATAGCAGAGTGCGAGAATGTCCATTTTTCTATTGAATTTACCCCCTCTCTTTCTCTCTCAGGGATCCTCATTTATCGCCCGCCCGGGGCGCTGGGTCAATTTTGTAATTCTTTGCTGGAAGCAACCTGTGATCTAGCTAATACCAATCCCAATTTCACGCTCCTTGGAGATCTCAATCTGCATTTTGATGACCCTTCTGCATTAGTCGCCATGGACCTCGCCCAAGACCTTGCGTCCTACCAACTTCTACAAAAGGTCTTTCAACCTACACATTCTAAAGGACATCTTCTCGACCCCTTTTTCTCCACTCTGAAAGACGTAATAGGAAAACCCCCTATTCCCCTCCCATGGTCGGATCATTTCCTAGTCCCCTTCCTATGGTCCCCTGTTACCACAGATGGTCATACCCAGATCTCCCGAACATTCAACCGTCATTGGTCTAAGGTCCCAGTGGAGAAATGGTCCCAGGAACTGAGTAAGACCTTCCCCGTCTCTTACACTAATCCGGCCACCGCTAACAACCATTTCACTTCTTGGATTGAAGGCACCCTTAACCTGGTGCTTCCAAAAAAATCAATTAACAAAAAAGCTGGAACTACTAAATCAGGATGGTTTTCTCCTGAATTACGCCTTCTCAAAAAACAATGTAAAAGGTTGGAGAGGCTCTGGAGAAAAGATTTCTCCCCTAATAAGAAACTAGAATATAGAGCAACCCTACGGACGTATAAAGTGGAAATCAAAAAGGCCCAAGCTTCATACTTTGAGGAAAAGATCCTCCTCGCAGCTAACTCTCACAGGGAAATTTTTCAGATTGCTAAAAAGTTGTTAAGAGTATCTGACCCACCGCCAACTCCCGATCTTTCTGGACATCGGTGCAACGACCTTGCACAATTCTTCTCCTCTAAAGTACAAAATATTCTCAAAATTCTTCCTGTGAAAGACAATGTATACATTACCAATACCACTACTCCTTCCCGAGCCAAGAACGCCCCCTGTCT
Source organism: Calotriton arnoldi (assembly GCA_963921515.1). Taxonomy (NCBI): domain Eukaryota; kingdom Metazoa; phylum Chordata; class Amphibia; order Caudata; family Salamandridae; genus Calotriton; species Calotriton arnoldi. The sequence goes on along the minus strand of CAWUFW010003744.1, from coordinate 1,325,915 downwards.
GGAGGCCTTTGAACCCTTGTCCTTGGATTCTTTGTCGTCTATTCTAGCCTCTATCAAAAGTGGGTCGCCACTTGATCCGGCACCTCTCAACATTTTGAAATTAGTAGCCCCCACTGTCGCTCCCTACATTCTTAGTGTGATTAACGTCTCCCTCACTTCAGGCGTGGTCCCTTTTGAATGGAAAAGAGCCATGGTTAAAGCTCTATTGAAGAAACCGCATCTGGATCCTAAGGATCTTGGCAACTATCGGCCTATCTCACTCCTCCCTGGAGTGAGTAAGATCGCAGAAAAACATGTTAATATTACTCTCTCGGCGTTTCTTGAGTCACATGATCTGCTCCATCCCTCACAAACAGGCTTCCGCCCTCGCCAAGGAATTGAAACTGCTCTGCTTGTGGTAGTGGAGGAATCAAGAAATATTCTTGACTCAGGAGGCTCCTCGGCCATCATCCTTCTCGACCTTAGCGCGGCCTTTGATACGGTGAACCATCAGATTCTGGTTCACCGTCTCAAGAATGTGGGAGTGTCGGGTTTGGCTCTCTCCTGGCTTCAATCCTTCCTGGAAGGTAGGACCTTTCAGGTGTTCGAAGATGATACTTCCTCAGACCCTTTACCTCTGTTGTGCGGAGTCCCTCAGGGCTCCTCCATGAGCCCGACCCTTTTTAATGTTTATATGGCCCCTCTGGCGGACCTGGTTGCCCCCTTTGGAGTTCATATTGTGTCCTACGCTGACGACACACAGTTGGTCGTGGCACTGAATCAAGCTGACCAGTCGCCTACTGACCTCCACACCTGTTTGGAGGAAGTGGCAAAATGGATGAGTTTGTCCCATCTTAAACTTAACGGTGAAAAAACCGAAATTATGATGCTTGGTAACTATCAAAGTGCCAATTTGAATGCTCTTTGGCCACCCTGTATGGGTATAGCCCCGGTTTCTAAATCAGAGATAAAAAGCCTAGGCATTTGGCTTGACCAAGATCTGTCCTTTAAAACCCAAGTTAGGAAGACGGTCGCCTCTTGCTATGGTATGCTTAAAATGGTTCGTAAAATCCTCTCTGTGCTCCCATACTCAGCAAAAAAACTGTTGATTCAAGCCTTGATCCTATCCAGGATCGATTTTGGCAATGCCCTTTATCTTGGGGCCTCCAAGGCAGTGGTTATGCGACTTTAGATTGTTCAGAATTTTGCGGCAAGACTGCTTACCGGCACCAGCCATCGTTGCTCGGCCAAGCCCGCATTGCGCTCCTTGCACTGGCTCCCGGTCCAGGAGAGGATTAATTTTAAAGCTCTTTGTGTGGCCCACAAATCTCTGAAAGGGGAGGGACCACCCATCATCAAAGATCTGATCCACCCGTATAAAGCTTCCAGAAATCTCCGCTCTAATATGCTCCACTTAGCGAAAATGCAGAGAATTAAGAAAGCGAGAAGTGGGGGTAGGCTCTTCTCATACAATGCCTCCAAGCTGTGGAATACCCTCCCACTCCATCTCCGAAGTGAATCGAACCACCTCAGCTTCCGCAAACAGCTGAAGACGTGGCTATTCCCATAACCCTTCAGGTCTACCACTCTGACTCCGTCTAGCGCTGGGATGCTCCCTGGTAACCACGCGCTCTACAAGTCCCCTTTCAATTCAATTCAATTCAATCTTCCCATTTGTTGTTATGTTCTTTTTCCATATGTTTAGTTATTGCATTGGCGCAATCATTGTTTTTCGTAGCTCTAATGTGTTCTAAAATTCGTTTTTTGATCTCACAAGTTGTACTGCCTAATATTTCAGTTTACAAGGACATTCAACAATGTAAATTACTAATTTGCTTCTGCACGTTATATGTTGTCTGATTTTCCACTTCGTGCACTGTTGGTTTCCACTTCTTTTTTGTGTACAGCTATCTGGCAGGCTTTGCATTTTTTACATGGCCAGAAACATGCCCATGATGATGATTGTTTGGCTTTGAAGTGACTATGCGTGAGCCTGTCTCCTATGTTTTAGCCACTCGTTTGAACGTTACGTTAGGATGATTCCCTATAATTCCTGATAGTGTGGGATCCAGTTGTAAAATTCCCCAATGTTTTTTATTTATCCTAGTTAGCTTGCCTACTTCCGTTGTATATGTTGTTATTAGTCTGATTTTCGGTGGATTATCCATTTCCTGTGTTTTCTTTGAGTACTGCAAAATTTAGGTGCGCTTTTTTGTTGTTACTCTCTGTAGACTCTTTTCAATTACTTTTGTAGGATAATTTCTCTTTTTAAATTGTACCTGGGCTTCTTGGCTGTGTTTTTCAAATTCTCCATCTGATGAGCAATTCCTTCGTAATCCTACAAATTCCCCATAAGGAATGCTCCATTTCAGAGTGTTTTGATGGAAGCTATCAGCATGAAGGATTGCATTTGATGCCGTTGTCTTTCTATGAAGCGTTGTTTGCAATATATTTTCTTCCACGTAGATTCCAGTATCCAAGAATGTTATTTGTTTTGGACTGATTTCATACGTGAATTTTAAATTGGCCTTGTTGTTATTCAATATTTCGAAATAACAGGCAAATTCTTCCTCTGTACAATCCCAGATAATAAAAAGGTTGTCTATAAATCTGAGCCATAAGATGGTTTTAGCCACAAATTTATAATTTTCAGGTGCCCAGGCCATTTTTTGTTCGAACCAATCCATTATGAGATTGGCATAATTGGGAGAAAATGAAAAACCCATGGCAGTACCTTTAACTTGCTTACAAATCTCCTTGTTAAATAGAAAAATATTGTTATTTAAACAAAGTGAGATCATTTCAAATAACATTGTGTTGTGATGTTGAAATTGAATATTTCTTTTGCCCAAGAAAAAGCTACAGGCCTTTATTCCAATCTTGTGCTCAATGTTAGAGTATAATGAGACAACATCCATTGTTACCAATTTATAACCCGTTTGCCACAATATTCCATCCTTGTAAGAGGTCAGTGGTGTCTCGTAAGTAAGAACTCAAATCTCTCACCAATGGTGGGAGAAAGAAATCAATATAGTTCGAAATCGGTTCCAATATTGATCCTTTGGCGGAGACTAACGGCCTCCCTGGTGGATTTTCTTGATTTTTGGTAAAAAATATATCATCGCTGCTGTCGGATAGTCCACTGACAGATATTTCTTTTCGTCTTCATCAATTAATCCTTGATTCAGCCACGCTTGTGTGTGCTTTAGCACAGCATTTTCTATATCCTTTATGGGATTACTATTAAGTTTATCGTAGCAAGTAGAATCCCTTAATTGTCTGTTGGCTTCTTGGATATAGTCGTTTGTTCTGAATTATGATGTTACCACCCTTATCGGACGGTTTTATTTCTATTGAGTCATCTTGCTGTAATTGCTTTAAAGCACTTCTCTCTTTCATAGATAGATTGTCTCTTTGATTTGTGTTTTTTAGTTGATCTAAGTCGTGAATACTTGCTTCATTAAACACATCTATTTTATTTCCCGGTGGCAGATTTGGGTAAAAGTATGACTTGGGTTTTTTCCACTGATTCCCGCACCCAAGGGGGGCAATAATTTATTCAAGTTTTCCATGTCTGAATCCTGTTCATCATGCCCCATTGTGATTAATGTTTCCAAAGTTGACTTATCCTCTGCCAATAATACACTTTTTAAATCTGTTGTTGTCTTTTCTTTTGCTAAAGTCGTTTTTTCTGCAAATATTTTTGCCAATTTAATTTTGCAAACATATTTATATGAATCTATGCGTGTTTGAGCAATGTCCAAGTGCATATTAGGGCAAAAGTTTAGACCTTTTTTAAAAAGATTTTGTTCATCTTCTGTGATAGTTCTATCTGATAGATTTATGACATTTAGTTCTTGAGTTGTGTCATTATTTATGACTAGACTACATGTACCATTATGCCATGCAAACAGGAAATGTTTGTAAACAGTAAAAATAAATGATGCCTGTAACGTTTTTGAAAAATATCCTGTGATCAAGGTTCGAGTAATGAACTGAAACGTGTTGGGCATGACAATGGCCTTTTGCATTTAATAAATAAGAAATCTCTGGAACCCAAGAGAGTGCGTCTTCATTCGTCGCTGCTGCGGCATTTGGGAGAATTTTGACCGGCTTGGTCCTGCCGGAGAAGCACACACCGCCCCAAGTAAGAAGCGCCGGTGTTCTCAACAAGGACTGAGAACGGAGGAAATATATATATATATATATATATATATCAAGCTCCATGGTTGCCACACACTTGGGAAGCACTCGAGCAGCTGCGTAAGGCTCAACCTTAGGAGTGTTCCTGATTAGTCCATAGATGGATGCACATTTCTTTACTGCGTCCCGTTTTCAAGCTCTGTATGAGCCCCCACAAGCGTGTCTGCCCTCAATCCAGCGCAGTTGCTCCACAATAAGGTAGGTAGATACCGTTCCTCGTGGCCCCCAATGTTCGTGGGGTGGTGCATTCCCGACGGCTGCGTTGCCGCCTAAACATCAAGCTCCATGGTTGCCACACACTTGGGAAGCACTCGAGCAGCTGGGACGCAGTAAAGAAATGTGCATCCATCTATGGACTAATCAGGAACACTCCTAATCCCAGAATGCAACATCCACGGTCCCATCTGGGCAGCCCATCATGGGCGTGTCATAGGTATAAGTTTGGGGGAGTGTTCAGCACGCCATTTTCGTCCAAGCCTCTGAGGAAGTAATAAATGAAACGCGTCAGGCGAGACGAATTGACTGCTTTTATTTCTGCCTGCATGCTGTGTGCCGCCCGTACCAGTGATGAAAGGCTAAGGTTGAGCCTTACGCAGCTGCTCGAGTGCTTCCCAAGTGTGTGGCAACCATGGAGCTTGATGTTTAGGCGGCAACGCAGCCGTCGGGAATGCACCACCCCACGAACATTGGGGGCCACGAGGAACGGTATCTACCTACCTTATTGTGGAGCAACTGCGCTGGATTGAGGGCAGACACGCTTGTGGGGGCTCATACAGAGCTTGAAAACGGGACGCAGTAAAGAAATGTGCATCCATCTATGGACTAATCAGGAACACTCCTAATCCCAGAATGCAACATCCACGGTCCCATCTGGGCAGCCCATCATGGGCGTGTCATAGGTATAAGTTTGGGGAGTGTTCAGCACGCCATTTTCGTCCAAGCCTCTGAGGAAGTAATAAATGAAACGCGTCAGGCGAGACGAATTGACTGCTTTTATTTCTGCCTGCATGCTGTGTGCCGCCCGTACCAGTGATGAAAGGCTAAGGTTGAGCCTTACGCAGCTGCTCGAGTGCTTCCCAAGTGTGTGGCAACCATGGAGCTTGATATATATATATATATATATATATATATATATATATATATATATATATATATATATATATATATATATATATATATATATATATATATTCAAAGTTAATTCCCAATGCGCTTCCTCACAAATACGGGACACAAACTCCTGGATTTGTGGTCTGCTTAGATTTTTTTTATTGAAACATGACAAGATGACACGTTTCGCCCACCACACTGGGTTGTTCACATACTCAGACGCGCCGCGAAAGCACCATTTTTAAATGTTACACACACCATGTGATACCTCAGAGGTATGATCATGGAAGACAGACTATGGCATGAGAAATAACATTGTTACTCTTCACCCTTTGTTCATGTTGCTTCACACAAAATCAAACCGGACTGTTTTTGTTATAATTACTCACTGCTGATGTTAACAGTGCTGCGACATATGTAAACAATGATCAAGTGTAAATTAGCTGTACGATGTATTTTTAAAAAAGCTTCAATGCATAAATATTCAATATAGCAGCATAATACGAAAGCTTTACATGGCAGTGCAACTGTGCTTGTACATTCAGATTGCTCATTGTTATAAAGTGCCAGTCTCCCCTCGGGATATATTAAATTGCAAAGTGCATATATATATAATATGCCCCTACTGTTGTCAATATTGAGACACATTAAACAATGAATGAATTATATGCAACTATGCTACAAGGTAATCTACTAGAACCGCTCCAATGCATAAACGTTAAATATAGCAGCAAAATACTACGGCCATTCGCAGCTGTGCAAAACTGCTTGTAGATACACATTCATTATAAAGTGCCATTCTCCCAATGGGATTAGAATAAAGTCCATACTGCATATGCATCATTGGCCATGTTGCCTCTATCTAGTTATTTAGCCTCAATACCATTTGTTTGCAAACTATGTCCGTACTGGAATATGACATCACAACAGACATTACATCGATTTTATATATGCTGAAAGCAACACATTGCGGATGATAATAAACATTTTTTCCATGAATATTCTCAAAGGTTGACCAGCCTATATACCACATAAAACCAGTGCTAATACGAATAAAGTGCCATAGTGTATAGTAAAGTGCTTAGGTGAAAATATAAAACCCTATAGTCAATAGGGATTGGAAGGGACAGCAGTATCTTGTAACTTCATCCTAAAACAGGGTTGCATACCCTGATCTTCCTCCCTGATGTTGTAAAGAAGATTTGCTATTTTAATTTCAAACTATTGACAAGCAGAAGGACACTCTCAACTTGTTGCAACGTTACAGAGCCAGCCATTGAACCTATTCTTCAGAGGAAGCTATATAGTTCCTCTCCACTGTTAAGCCCATTCGGCGTTCAAAAATCTAATTCCAGTATGAATTTTGACTCCAAACATCTAAGTATCTTCTCCCTGTTGCCTCCTCTTCTCAACGGAGGCACCGCCCCAATTACAAAATATTTGAGGCAACTCAGATCATTGTTATGGACTGCTTTAAAGTGCCTGGCCACAGGATATGAGGTGCCCGAGTTTACTATCGCCCTTAAGTGTTGGAGAATTCTTACATGCACTTGTAATTTCGTGCTCCCAACATATTGTACGCCACAGGTACAGGTCAGCACATACACTGCAAATTCCGTGCGGCAGTTGTATACCCCCTTTAATTGATTAATGGTGGGTCCAAACACAGACATATATTGAGTTGTGTTGCTGCCAAATTTGCAGGCTTTACAAGATCTACACTTGTAAAAGCCATTTTTTAGTGCTAGCAATGTGGTCTTGGGCTTTGAGTCGCCAGGTGGTATCTCAGGACTACTTCTGACCAGAGCATTATTCATTGATTTAGCCTTTCTGAAAGTTAGCGTAGGTTGTGATGGTAACAGTTTGCCTAGAATCATATCTGTTTTCACTATGGGCCACCTATTATTAATAATAGCTCTGATATGTGTATGTTGTATGCTATATGTGGTTATAAGACGAGTCTCATTATTAGTCCTATCCACCCCTTTGTCAATAGCGGACGTCTCTGAGATCCTAGGGGCTTTGTGTATTAGTAGACTCTCTCGAGAAACCTTGGTGACTTTATCGAGGGCCGAATGAATAATCTGTTTGCTATAGCCCCTATCCGCAAATCTACATTTGGCTTAATTCGCACATTTTTGTAATTCCTGTTCTGTACTACATATCCTCCATAGTCTCAGAAACTCGCCATATGGAATACTTTTTATCAGGTGGTGCGGATGAAAACTAGATGCATGTAGGGTAGAGTTGCCAGCAGTTGCAAAGTTGTTTCTAATGTATTAATAACTACCTCTACATGCACATCCAAAAGATCTATGGCTTTGCTATCTAAAAGTGCACTGAATTGTAAATTCAATGCATTGTCATTGATGTTGTTAATGAACGAAGTAGCCCTTTCAGGAGACCCTTTCCAGAGAATAAAGATGTCGTCAATGAAACGCATTCAACAAAAAACATGCGCATCCCAGTCCTTCTTATGGACCACCCTGAGAACTTACTCCTCCCACCAACCCACGTGCAAGCACGCGTAGCTGGGGGAGAAGCAGGCTCCCATGGCTACTCCTCTGAGCTGCTGGTAGACATCTTTGTTGAATAAAAAGAAGTTATTATGAAGACAAAATTCTATCATTTCAAGAATCATTGCACTGTGACTGTACTTATCAATTGTTCTTTTCTTCAGATAAAATTCAACTGCCAGTAAACCATCTGCATGATTAATACTGGTGTACAATGGACTGATGTCAAGAGTGATTCAAATGCACTGTTCCGACCAAGGTACATCTCTTATTTTGTCTAAAAAGTCATTGGAGTCCCTGATATAGGAAGGTAATGCTGTTACTAGATCTTGCAGAAAAAAGTGCACATATTGAGACATCTTTTCCTATAGCCCCCCCTTGGCTGATATTATTGGCCGGCCTGGAATAGGAGAAATGTTCTTGTGTATTTTTGGTATAAAATACAGGACAGGAGTAATGGGGAACTCAGTGTTGAGAAAAAGAAATTCATCGTTTGAAATCAATCCTTCTCTTTTCCATTTGTTAAGATGCCGTTTACAGGTTTCTTTCACCAATTTTAACTGATTATGATTGGACATATATATATATATATATTTTTTCTCTCCAAAATTGTTGATAGTGACAGCAAAATTGGGACTAGGCTGGAGGTTGAGCTGGTGATTTAGTTGAGATGAGAGGCTCACAGAGGATACAGTCAGGCTGTAGAAGATACCTGAACTGCCACATCAGCTGTCAGTACCACCATCATATCAGACCACTTCGTGGCCATGGTTCAAAGTGTCCACCCTGAAGACTGCACACTGTAGCGTCCACCCCCGCCCGGGAGCCTGCAAATGAAATAGGCCACACAAGGAGCTCTGCAACAGCCTTTATTCCTCAGCTTACCATCACACATTGCACGCACTGCGTCATGATTTTTATAGCCACACCTTGACACCTCCCAGCAGATTACGTAATTCCTGTTTAGATTCCGCCCAGAACCGCAAGGGTTCCAGCACGCGTAGTATCAAGACACTACACAAATCAGGCGAGACGACACAAATTAAGAAAGTAAAAGATGCTTTATTAGGGCATGTCCGTAAGCTATCTCTCAAAACATTGCAACTTTAAGAAGAATCACTGCCTCACTAAAACATCAGTTTTACCTAACCCCACTACCCTTAAACCTCCCTCATTTGCCAACTGTTCTCATCAAGCAACTGCATAAGTTCACTCCAGTCATGCTTCCTCTCCCACCACGTCCTTCCGAAGATAACCAAAATGTTGCTTTCATGCACAATTCCCTTCTTAAATATCTCTCCTGCCCCTTTGTTAGTGTCACTGCCTGCACATTCCTGCGCCCCCCCCGCCCTTCTTACCTGCAATCGTCAGCCCCTTCCTGACTGGTGCATCAGCCCTGTCTGTTACTGCCCGTGCGGGGTCAACAGTAGCAACGAAACCCCGTCTACCCACCTGCCACAACCAACAGAGCGAGCATGACAAACAAACCACAATAACAGGAGAAAAAATAGGACTCCTATTCCTCCCCTCCCCCAAAACTATGAAAAGAGGGAGGTCCCATCCAAAGGATCACTGCCTTATCAGGAAGTAGACCCTATGCCCTGCCATCTTTGTCATGCCAGTAGTGTCAAGCTCTACTTCAGGTGCTACGGGATGGAAGGTGAACATGGCCAGGAGAATACCTCTACTGCCTTTTAGACTTATTTAAGGGTAACCAAGCACTCAATCTCTTTTACACACAATCCCTCAGATGGGCAGCCATGGATGGCATCGCTGGCTGCCATGGATGGCATCGCTGTGAAGGGGCCAACATTCGAGAGAGCAGCTATTAAAGCATTAAAAGAGCGAGTATTGATTTAACTCCTGGTTTTTCCACATCCTCGTTCTGTTAGGGCGGCACTTATACAGCTTTGCCACTAGAGGACAGCAAAGCATTATATTTGAAGCAAATTGCAGTGGTTTTTGGTTTCCAGCATAAAGAAATTAGGGCCTGATGTGCTAAATCCTCTTGCAGTGGCAAACCATGCAGTTCGCACAATGAAAGGGTTTACAATGGCAAAATAACATATCTTAATTTACAGAAGCTCTATTGTGAGTCCAAAAACTCTTTTGGATATGTAAAAGGACTTTTTCAATCAGGTCACAAGTCCTCAAAAAAGAAGTGGGGGGGCTAACCAAGTTAGGCAGTATGCAGGTGAGATCACGGCACGTGACATCATGCCCCGTGACATCGCACGTGGCACCACAGGAAGTGACATCAGAGGAAGTGTCATCACTTAGTGGAGAGGTGTGGTGCAGCGGCCAGGGCAGCTGACTTCGGAGCACAGGGCTCACGGTTGGATCCCCGGCTCCGGCGGCAGCTCAGCTCAGCACCATGTGACTCTGGGCAATAGCTCACTTATTTTCCACGACGGCCCCCAGCGCCTTGAGACCCGTAAGGGTGAGTAGTTTGCACTTTACAAATACGGATTTACATTTACAAGCCATGACTTTACAGGAAGTGACATCAGATCTTAAGACCTTACACGTATGTTTAGCGGGTCTATCATGAGTACATTTGAGTACATTTGAGCGCATTACGAGTATACACACTAACACTCCTGATTTAGGTAGAAGACTCACGCTTGCAGAAGGCATCACCTGTTGTCAGCGTAAAGCTTCCTTTACCCAAGGATTGAACAAACTAACTCTGCCGCCAGCCTACCTCACCAGGGGTAATATTCCAGAAGCAGCACATTTCCATGTAGAATGATATTGCTTTAGTTGCCTACGCTCTCCAGAAGTGAGACTGCTCTCCTATGCAAAGTATGCTTACACAGCCCTACTCACCACTTAATGTGTCTGTGGTCATTTTAGGAGATTGGGGCTCATTTTTCACCAACAGACCATGACCCAAAGCAAGATAGAAAGACGAAAGGGTAGAAAGGGGAAAAAAGAAATAGGAAAACAATGCGGAAGGTAGAAAATAGGATGAAAAAAGAACCAGCTAGAATAAGCATGTTTAGAGTAGTGAAAGAAAAAGCTTATGGCAACTTTGGCATTCAGCAATAGGACCCTAAGCTAAAAATTTAACTAAGCCATATCCAGCGCTCTCGAATTTCCAGAGCTACTAAAAAGCAACCTTTCAAGAAAAACAGCTCTTCAACATTTAGTGATTAGAACTGGTAAATAAAGCACATAATTTTAAATGTTTGGAAATAATTTTTTGTTGTGGTGTGAAGAATTTAGATATTTCTGGAGGAGCAATCAGGATTGTGCAAGCCAGTCCTTATTTGAAGTGAAAAGTGCACATTTGCAGCACTTGTGTACCACCCACGCTCTAACCTCATTTGCCAAGAATTAAGATAAAGCATTAATCTTTAAAGTAAAACAGAAGCAATAAAGAGATGTCTATATAATGGCTTAATGAGCAATATGAAATCAGAAAATCTGTGATCTATCCCAGCTTGACCAAATCCTGTGATCCTAGGGCAATCTCTCTCTTGTGTTTGATTTAATAGGCTGGAATGTTGCACCATGTATAATAAGAATCTAGATATTGCATGGGAAGCTAAATGGTATGGATGTAATCATTGGAAGCATCTATGCTCCACATTATTACCAGCTGGCTTTCTTGCGGATGCTCTCGGCCCAGTTGACAGATTTGCCACTGGAAGCCACAATAATAGGGAGAGACTTCAATTGTGTGAAAGATGTAACCCTGGACCTTTCGCCCCCCCACCTCCCGGGGACACAACCACACTACACTGCGGCAGGGTTTCACGAATGGGGAAACCACTGGGGACTTGTGGACACTTGGAGGGTACAGCATGCAACAAGCAGGGAATACTCCTATTTCTCCCCCCTGCATCAACTTCACACTAGACTTGATGCATTCCTTTGCTCTATAGCCATGAATGAGACAGTCACGCATACCGAATACCTGGGACGCACCTGTTCGGACCATAGCCCGTTACTCCTCTTTCATCACCCTCGAGAAATAGGCCCCCCATTCCGATGTGGCGGCTCAGACTGAAGATGCTGGAAGACAGCCCCTTTAGAGAATCCCTAGATACCCGTATTGACACTTATTTTGCCACGAATGCACACTCTGCCTCCTCTGAACTAGTGGAGTGGGAGGCGTTTAAGGTGGTGGTCGGGGCCACTGCCTGAGCCAGTCGGTCGGAGTACGGAGGGTTTTATGCCGGGAACTAGAGGAGCTAGATCAGCGGCTTCATGCACTAGATAATAGACAGGGGATAGAGGCGGCGGCCCTAGTGGACCTCTCAGATGCCAGATCCCAACATACAGAGGCGCTAGAATGACTCAGGAAATTCGACTATAAAGGCCACTTAGCCAAGGTACATGACGAAGAGGGCAAGTCAGGCCGACTGTTAGCGAGGTTGATTAAACCAGAGATGCAAGGATCCCATATAGTACATATCCGCAATGAGTCAGGCACAATCCTACATGTCCCAGAGGAGGTCAACTCCCTCTTTAGGGAATATTACGCAGCACTTTACACTGCTCCACCCCCGTCGGAAGAAGTTTGGGAGTTCTTGGTGCCCCTGCAGTTGCCCAGGCTAGATGAACAGCACAGGGAATCACTGGGAGGCCCAGGGACGCTGGTAGAAATAAGACAAGCCAAAAAATTAATGGCAGCAGGGAAGATACCAGGCCCAGATGGCCTGCCAGCCGAGTTCTACTCAGCATTTGCTTCTAAATTGGCGCCCCGCCTGGAAGCACCACATGCCACAGCGCTGGACACAGGGCAACTCCCAGCTTCCACACAGAATGCCATGGTTATCCCACTCCCCAAGAATACCGCCCTGGGGACCCGAGTAGGGAACTACCGACCACTATCCTTGCTCAATCTGGATTTCAAAATCTTGAGCAAGGTGTTGGCGATGAGACTGCTCCCACACATGCCCACACTGATCCATGCTGATCAAAATGGATTCATCCCCTCACGAAACACCTCAGCTAATCTCAGGAGGCTATACTCCATTTTATACCACTCGGAGGCCAATACACTCGAACAAGCCGCAATCCTAATGGTGGACCTCGAAAAGGCTTTCGATACTGTCAGTTGGGACTACCTTATAGCGTGCATGGAGAAGATGGGACTGGGGGAAATGTGGTTTCGCTGGGTTCAATTACTATATGATTGCCCAACAGCTAGGGTTCAGACGGATGGAAATATTTCTGACCAGTACAGGATCTCCCGCTGCACGAGACAGGGTTGCCCCCTATTGCCGGTGCTGTTTGCACTGGCGATGGAACCCCTAGCAGCCCTATTCCGGCAAGGTGGGACAGGACTGGGACGGACGTTAGCCAGGAGACAGTATGTTGTCTCTCTATATGCTGATGACTTGTTGATTTATTTACAGGAAGCAGTGGCTGGATCAGACACGGCCCTGAGGCTACTAGATAGATTTGCCGGCTTGACGGGACTGCGGGTGAATAAAACAAAGACCTACCTTTTACCGGTGGCGGGACCGCTACCAAGACCGCCTATGCTCCCAGGGGACCTTAACTGGGCTCAAACCTCATTTAACTACCTTGGCATGCATGTCTACCACTCCCTGATTGACATGCGCCAGGGCAACCTGGACAGAGCGCTTCGTTCGCTTAGATCCTGCGTAGCGTTCTGGAGTGCCTTGAAACTGCAAGTGATGGCGCGCGTATCGCTGACCAAGATGGTCATGTTGTCCAGACTACTTTATTGCTTCATGAACCTCCCCTGGTGCTGCCCAAAAACTGGTTTGCTCCCCTAGATTTACTGGCCTGTGATTTGATCTGGGGGTAGGGACGCAGGAGAATCTCTCTGGTGACATTGCAACGCCCGATCCATAGTGGGGGGCTGGGAGTGCCCAACTTTGAATTGTACTACCTGGCCTCCCAGATGCAGTGGCTGGCCCAGTGGCTGGGAGGAACCAATATAGAAGAGGTACTCATGGGAGATTTGGGTGCTCGCCCCACCCTAGTGCTAGCCAGAATACTAGACTGCGGGGTTGCCACACCTTACAAGACGACTCTGCAGACCACGGCATTACAGTGCTGGAAGAAGATCTTGGCCAAATTGCCTGCGACCCCCAGACACTCACCCCAACTCCCCCTGGCGGGCCTACCACACGGAGCCCCACGTCAAATATTCACACCAGAGCAACTGGCAGAATGGGAGGAAATGGGCCTCGGGACAGTGGGTGATCTATACTAGGAAAAGACACTGATTCCTTTTGTGGAGTTTGTTGAGCAATATGAGGCACTAGTTTGCACCTTCAGAGAGCTGTGGGGGGGGAGGGGGAGAGGTACCGGAAACATATCCCTTACTCCATGCATTACTTACACTGGTAAGTGCTGACCACCAAGTAAAGTGGTTTTACACGACATTAGTGGGGGCATCGCTGACAGTATTGCCCAAGATTAGAGAGCGCTGGGATTAAGCGTTAATCAAGCAATTTACAGACCAAGAATGGGAAAAGGTCCTAGCTTCCCCCAAGTCGATATCCCGTAATACGAGACTAAAATATATCCAATTGAACTACGTACACATGACATACCTGACCCCACACAGAATTAGAATGATACTTGGAGGGGAGGCAAGAGCATGCCCAAGATGTGCCCAACAAGAAGCAGACTTTATCCATATGGTCTGGAATTGCCCAATACTGATCCCCTTCTGTACTGAAGTAGTAAGGCAAACAGGGGCGACATTGGGGAGAAAATTAAATAACTCAGGTGAGGTGTGCCTCCTGGGCCTTTTCCCCCGTCCGCCGAAGCGGAAGGTGGGAAACAGATTTGTCGACCTGGCTATAGCACTTGCCAAGAGGCGAGTAGCGATGACCTGGAACGCCAGCACGGGACCCCGAATAGATAACTGGAAGGGGGATCTCATGAGCTGGGTGGAAGCAGAGACGAGGGCACTCCTCAGAGAGGAAGCGAGGGGGGTGCGCAAGAAGCCAATAGCAGACCAATGGAAGGAGCTGGTGAGAGCCTGGAAAACCCTAGACATTGAAAACAACGGGACAGAAAATGAGGGAAATATAGAGTACCCGACTAGATCACCTTACCCAACATAAAGAAGGGGAGTGTGAGTCCAGCCAGACACGTAACATTCACATGGGGAATGACACAACAGCAGACATGTCATACCTAGAATCCCGAGAGACTGCTGCAGAGACTAACACAGCAAACTCAGCGCACCCAGCTCAGACTCCGTGTACATAGCCAGAACCCCCGTAGCACTGATCGGCAAAGATGAGACTGCATGTGGTGATAGGTTAGGCACAAGTTGTACGGCACAAAGTTTTTCAGTTAAGTTAGTAACAGGCAGAGACCAAAAATGCGAATGCATGAACACAAGCGTTGAATAAGAATGAAATGAGGAAATAGGATGTTACCTAAAAATAGACACACAATCTCCCGGGGGGAGGAAAGCACAGAGCTACTATATATGTTAAAGAAAAGCAACAGTGAAACCTATTGGGAACTGAGTAAAAATGCAATGGAGTAATACACCCCTGATGTAAATAAAAGGTTGACCCTTGGCAAGTAAAAAGTATAACTGAAAGGTTGGAATTGTAATACATATATTCTGCACAATGTATATGATAACTTTGGAAATGCCAATAAACAAATGTTTAAAAAAATGTATATTAAGAATCTAGGCCACACATAGGAAGCACTTGACTTTCATGTGTCTTCTGCTGGCCAGCCACACTCTAATCTCATGCACCAATTATTTAAGACAAAACATTAACCTTTGATTTGAAATAGGAGAAATAAAGAAATGTCTATTTAGTAGCTGCATTGCACAAAGTGAATGCAGAAAACCTGTGTGCTGCCCATGACCTCCGTATGCCAGGTGGGGACTGTGGTGATGATTGAGGGCTGTTGCCCTGGAGAAGTGCTCTATCAAAAAGAGGGCTGTCAGCCTGTGCAATGCTGTTACCTGAAGGTGCATTTTCTCTGTGTGCGCTGTTACGAACGCCATATGCAGGGTGGCCATGGTGAAGGTAAACAGCCCTTATAACGAATCCGTCACCCTGCATGCAATTACAACGCATACCATTACCCCGCAAGTCGTAACAACGACTTGCGGAGGGTGGAGAAGGTGTTAGATTTAAAATCCAACACCTTCCCTACTGTCCCAACAGACTGGAGGTGGAATAGTAAATTATACTATTCCAACATCCAGCGCCCCCCTCCGCAAGTCGTTGTTGCGACTTGCGGGGTAATGGTACGCGTTGTTACAACGCGGTCGTTGTAACGACCGCATTGTAATTGCATGTGGAGTGAAGGTATGCGTAATAACTAGGCATATTCCATGGTGAAGTGAGAGGGCTGTTGCCCTAGAGCAGCGTGAAGCTGTGAAGGAGAAGCAAGCCATTACCCGCGGAGGAAGAGCAATGAGTCAGCTACCCAACAAACCAGGAGGACCCAAGACCTGCTGCTTGATTTAGGGAGGTTTACTGTGTAGGTGGAGGAGCACCTCTACCGTAGCACTGAGACATCTGCTCACCGCCAGGCCGTAGACATGTGTCAAGGCACTCCAAACCTCCACTCCAGCAAGAGCGGGTAAGACTGAATACTAGGCCACCAGGCCTCGGGGGCAACTTGCTCTGACTGACACACTACGAGGCAGAGGCATTTTGACTTTCTAAGACTTGTTGCAATGTCACCTCGCATAAATGGGGAATAACTGCGATTCTTTGACAGGGAAGTGGGACTCAAGAGCTGACCCAGGGAAAGCAAGTGTCCCTGCCTTAAGAAGACTGTGTATATTATTCGTACACAAAATACAGGGTGAATGTACAGGAATGCCCATGCACCACCCATGTAGTCCCTACCCAACACACTGTAACACAAGGCAGCGCAATGCACTGCCTTGTCTTAGTTTTTTTTACAAAGCCACACAAATGGGACTTGTATAGCACTGTAGATCCCAAAATAGATTTTGCGTCAGGGTTGTGCCAGAAAAGTGAGGCAACCGTGATGCAAAATCTGGGCCTCAACTTAATACATTTATTTTTTTAAACTCTGTCACAAAAAAATTGGCAACAAGGAGAAACGTGACAGTAAACCTGTTCTGCTTAATTGGTTGCAAAGTCTGAATTTTAAAATATATAATGGGGTTAAGGCACCTGTTGCAGAGACCTTAGTGTTACCTGTAAATCTGAGGGAATAGTTATAATGGTAAGATAACTCTGGATGTTAACACATTTAATGGAAAGATCTGTGTTTTGCTTAGTCCCAGTTTTGACTCAAAGTAGCATACAAGTTTAATGTGTCTCCTGCAAAGCACATCATGTAACATGCAGATAACAGATTTTTATTTTATTTAGATAGGTAAGTAGGTTACTGCTTTTAACACAGAGTTCCTTTTGTTACTTGCAGTTTTAATATATATTTTTTACTTTTTTAATTTTTAATATAGCACAGTGAGCTATGAATGATGGATGATATGTGACTCCTGCACCTTCTAACCCTCACTGTAACATATCCTCTACATTGGCAAAGCGGCGAGCGCAAGGTAAGTGGTTTTATTTATTTTTTAATTTAATGTTATCTATCCTGTCGTCTGTCGACTAGCCCTGCCCCCGCCCCCCACCACTCTTACCTGTGCCGGCCGCCACTGCTGAAGATCTTGCAGAGCAAGCGTAGGGTAAGAAAGCAATCAGATGAGACTGCGTTTACCTGTTTTTCATAGATAACCTGCTGTCCAAGATGAAGCGGAGGTTGTGAGCGTGGTCTTTCGGGGCGGGGGATGGTCTGAATTCAGCAGGTCACCATGCGTCATTCCATGGTGAGGTGTTGTTCCCAAAGATGAGGACTTTTGTCTTGTCTGTGCTGAGTTTGAGACATTTGTCCTTCATTCAGCTGTCCACATCCATCTTTTCTTCGTGTTCTGTCTTGCCAGTCATCACTGACACTTCCATCATAGAGGAGGAGACAACTAAACCTTGCATTCAAGTCTAGTAACAGATAAACAGACCCTCCCACTCACGCATCGTCTGTGGTTTGTTTAAACTCTCACTAGACCGGCTTTAGATTGCTCTGACTATATGCTCCACAACTGCCTCTTACCTAGGGCTGATCATCCTCAGCACATATTGGGTTCTTGTCTATATGTCCTACCAACTCAGTGCATCCCTGAGTGCCACCCCTTACCCAGGTTGGTACCCTGGATGTGCGTTTCGGCACTCCGGAGCCCGGCACAGCAGTTTTTCAGCAGACGGAGGGGAAGCGGGTGCCACTCCAATGATTCTCCTCAGCACCCACCAGACCTGAGCCTTTTCTGCACACCACTCCATCACTCCTCCCGCATGTTTCTTCTCCTCCAAGCTACAATTTCAATTGGTGGAGGGTGACTCCCTCACTGATCATTACTCAGTGATGTTCTGATAATCAGTGCTTATCCACTGACATGTTTTTTGCAGAGCCACTTTGAGCTTTTGGAGAGTTATGCGGTAGCTGTAGTGTGGAGCTCACTCACTGAGCAACCATCTTCCTCCATGTACAGCCTTTCCTGATGACCACATCTTGACAGTGGATGATGCACTCTAGTGTCTAGACAAAGGAGATCCTTGCCTACAAGTTTTCCCAGAGCTGTTGGGAGTATGCCATACCATTGTCAATTAAGCGCTCCTCAAAATCAGCACTAAACACATGGACTTCAGAGCTAACAGTCTGTGGCGGTTCCTGCGTTTGCTGCCCCGTGGCGGCCGGAGTAAAGAGCGGGGGAAGGGGGTGCTGGCGAGATCTCCGTTTTGTTTGCCCCCCCGCGGGTGGAGAGATGTCCACCCCAAGACTGCATGTAAGAGCCGGGGGGGGCCGCCGCCACCAAAACTCGTGCCGCCCCCCCCTTGCTACGCCACTGCTTTCAAGTGCGATGGAGCAGAAAACACAAAGGCCTCCTTAAGAGAGTATAAAGCTGGTTTATTTTAAGTCTGTGGTCAGACTATACAATATAGCATACCCATCCCAGATCACTGCAGAAACACCATCACCAAATCTTCAAAACGGGACTGGAACAACATTTCAGAAGTATCCTGGTCTTCCAAAATCCTACACCACCGGCCTGGACACAACAACAAACTCCCCAAATCCATTTCCAACTTCAACGCCTGGATCACTGTCAGCGCTGATACCCTGGCTTCTTTCAATGCCAACAATGCCACAAGAATCAAACCGCAAGCATACTGGGTCACAGAAGAGCTCAGGCTCACCAAACACCACTGCATGCAACTTGAAAGCAGATGGTGACAAAGTCATAACTGTACTGACAAGAGCACCTAGAAATCCGCCCTCGCACGCTACCACCAGCAAATCCGAGCCACCAAACGCTTTGTGGTCACCCATCCACATTGAAAGCAAAACCAACAGGGACAAGGAAATCTTTGCCATAGTGACTTCACCTCTCCGACATCAAGCTTCACCAGTGTAATCCCCACTCAGGACCTCTGCACCCAGCTTTCCCAATTCTTCATCAACAAGATCACCAGCATCTATGAAAACTTCAAACCCCAACCAGGCCCTTTCATCCTCACAGCTCCCTTGCCCATTTCTACCATCACCCAGAGGACTACCCTGACCACCTAACCCATCATCACCACTCAAGAAACTGAAACAACCATTCAGTCGATACACTCCAGAGCACCCTTGAACCCTTTTCCTTACTACGTCTTCATCAAAGGACTGAACCCTGTCAGCGCAGTCCTCACCCCTATCCTGAATGACTCAAATCATCACAGCCACCTACCAGGATGGCTGGAAACATGCTGCAGTACTCCCCC
This sequence comes from Calotriton arnoldi, assembly GCA_963921515.1. NCBI lineage: Eukaryota > Metazoa > Chordata > Amphibia > Caudata > Salamandridae > Calotriton > Calotriton arnoldi. The sequence goes on along the minus strand of CAWUFW010003744.1, from coordinate 1,306,330 downwards.
TCCTAAAGAAACCCTCAGCAGACCTGAAGACGCTAGCAAACTACTGGCCTATCTCCCGGCAACCCTACCTGGAAAAAGTCATGGAAAAGATGAAAATCAAATGCCCAGCGACCCACCTCACTTACAACTACCTCCTCAACATCATTCAATCGTGATTCAAGTCCAACCACAGTACTAAGACCGCCTTCGTCACCGCAATGGACGACTTCCAGATGATCATGGACAGAGGTGACACTGCGGCCCTCATCCTACTGGATATTTCCACAGCCTTCAACACAGTCTCCCACCTCATCCCTATCCGACTGTACAAAGCCAGCTTCCAAGCTCCTGCACTTCACTGGATTTGCTCCTTTCTGACAGGCCTCAGTAATCGGTCATCCCGGCCCCCTGCACCTCGGATACCAACAACCTTGTCTGTGGAGTTCCACAAGGATCCTCACTCAGGCCCACTCTATTCCACACCCATATGACTCTACAGCACCATCTGCGCTCATGGAATCAACATCATATCCTATGCTAGCAACACCCAGCTCATACTCTCTCTCTCTGATAAGACTACAAACACGGATCAATTTCACTGCCTGCATTACTGAACCACCAAAAAACAACCAAGCACAACACAGCCAAGATAGAAGTGGTAACTTTTGGCAAAGACACCTCGCTCTGGGACTCCACCTGGTGGCCTGCCAAACTCTGACACATATCCCTCACGGGAACCCACGCAAAGATCCTCGGAATAATAATCGATAGCCAATTAACTATGACTGGCTAAGTGAATGCAGTCTCTTTTTTCTGCTTCCACACACTCAAGATGCTGAAGAAGATCTTCAAATGGCTCCCCACCAACACTTGCAGAACCGTCACCTAACCTTCATCACTAGCAAGCTGGAATAAAGCAATGCAATCTATGCTGGAATCAGTGCTCAACTAACCAGAAGACTACAGATCAAACAAAACTCTGAGGCAGGGATTCCAATCCACAAACAAGCAGTCTTCAAACTCCTCACACACACATACAAAGTCTCACACAACATTGGCCCTACATACCTCAACAACCGCATAAACTTCCACAAACCTACCAGACACCTCCGCTCAGTCGGACTCCTACTTGCACACACACTTTGTGGAATTCCCTTCCTTCCCCAATTTCCACTCTGGAAACCCATTCCTTATTTCGTAAGTCCTTGAAGACCTGGCTTTTCACCTGTCCTAACCTTTGAGTTTCCTACTCTATAGACATCTCTCATTCTGATCGCTTTCCGCAGCGCCTTGATGCCCCTGGTCTAAGTTCGCGCTCAATAAAATTTATATTCATTCATTCATTCATTCACACTCCACATACGCAGAACCAGATCCGGCGATTGTGCCTTTTCCTACCTCGCTCCTAAATCCTGGAATGACCTCATCCTCAGTTCTTAAATTCCACAAAAAAACTGAAGATCTGGCTTTTTACCTAGCCCTGTCTCTGGCTCGACCCATACAGATCCTGCTTCAGCGTCAGGATACCTTCTCGAGGGAGTGGTGCATAATGGCCAAAACGCATTTGGTAGATGTGGTGGAATAAATTTATTTTGACGGACTCCTGAGTCCATCCGTATATATATATATATATATATATATATATATATATATCACCAAAGATTCCCGTAGTGGTTGCAGGCAGCAGAGAACACACGGGCACAGACCGCAGATGCAAATCAAAAGAAGAGATTTTAATCCATTGTTACCGTGTCAACATATACACACATATATATATAAAAATATATATATATACACATATATGTATATATACATCAGTGCATAACTGCCTCACTAATACAGAGCACATAACCTAACCCTCAGACCATCGTTAATCCGCCCAGGTCCCAAACCCATAGCCAGCAACATCCACACTCATAGCCCAAGGTCATTCAAAACACCGACCAATCAACAATCCACCCATGTCTTATGCTCCCCCACACCACACTCTTGTCATAAACTACAACAAACTTCTCTACCCCCTCCTCCCCTTCTAGCTAGATATGGTTGCCCTTCGACACACCAATCCACCTTAAAATTAATGCCTCCTCTCCTCCTTCTCCCGCCAAAACCTCCACTAAGGCAGGAACTCAACCAAGATCCCCACCATCTCATAACCACTAGAACGCAGGCCTATCCATTCATAATCCATTAACTCACTAACCCCAACTGCCTCTTTACCCCTGTATTTTTCTGCCCATGTTAACTTTCCCCTAATACTGCCACAATTACTAAACTATAAACGACTAGTCCCACGTTATGCCAGAAAAAACACTACCAGCTCTTCTATTTGCCGATGACACCATATTAATATCCCAAACCCCCAAAGGACTACAATGCTTAATGGACTCCTTTTGTACATATTGTAATATGAAGGGCCTTGAAATAAATTCCAGCAAAACTAAATACATGGCAATTAATCCACATAGATCTTTTAAAAAGAATTTAATGATAAAAAACCAAAAGTTAGAGTACGTGCAAAATTTTAATTACCTAGGTATAACCCTGGATACAAAATTGTCTTGGAAACCACAATTGGAGAAAAGTAAGATTATTTTGCTCCAAAATTCCCTACCGCTAATAAAGAGACACGGGAGTAGTATCTCCAAGGCAGTGTCCCCCGCCTTGGAGGTATTTAAGCATAGAGCAAAATCTGCCTCCCTTTATGGGGCTGAAATATGGGGGCCTTTTTGTAAAAAAACTTTTGAGTTAGGAGAAAATAAATTTTTTAGAAAATTATTATGCCTACCAGTACGAACACCTTTAATCCCTATTGTTATGGACCTAAAGATCAAACGTATAGACCACCATGCTATATTAAGACCTTTATTATTCTGGGTGCGACTCTGGTCTACAATAGAACTTGCCCACTACAAAGAGGGCCTAGAGGAGATCTTAAGAATTGACCAAAGTAGGAGCATCCCGTGGCTTAAGCATGTTTCTTCATGGTTTGGAAAATTAGGACTAATACATTTTTGGGAAAAACCGACTCAGTTGACATTATTCTCCAGGAAAATGTTAAAATCTATTTTTGGGCTTACATTCAAAATAGTGTGCTACACAATTCGGCCACTGGTATATTGACAACTAAGTTCCTTCTTATCAAACAAATAGCAAGTTTTGAGCCTTTTCTGGATGAAGTGCGCCCACAGTTAGCAAAATCATTATATATGAAATTTAGATATGGTGTGTTGCAAATTAATGTGAACACATCGAAATGGGCTAGCAATCAGGAGGAAAATAACAATGAGTGCTGTGTATTATGTCAAACTGAGACTAAGGAAAACGACTTACATGTATTATTCTTTTGTTCCGCATATGGTAAACCCAGGAAGAAATGGATTAAACCCATTTGTAGAAACATGAGTACTAGGTCTTGCCTGGAGGCGGAAAGAATATTGAAAACAGATACATCTCAAAAAATTGTTTTTAGTGTCAGCAGATACTTATTTAATGTGAGTTTTATAAGAGCTAAAGCAGGGTTGAAGTTTTAATGATTTAGGAATATGTGTACTCAAGACTATGGTTTAAGTAAGCTATGCACACGCACTTTATAATCACATGGTGTTACAAGGTAAGCCTTGTGGTTTTACTATTGCACTAAAAAGTACTCGTACCTTTTGAAGACCTATGATAAGGAATTGCACTGAAAGGATCATATGATGGATGCCTAAGTTACTGCCATGTAAGGGATATTTGATTCAAGCATTTTACTTAAATGATTTTTACAAAATAAGTAATGCCTAGCTTTTAATGTATTTACTATATTATATATTTTAATTGTCATATTGAGGTTTGGTCATTTACATTATCTATTTTATTTATGCTTCCTCTCCATGATCAAGTGCCACCATTTGAAGGCTCAGGTGTATTAATCCCACTTAATCAATTTGAATGTGAATATTTTACACATCTGTATGTGATCATTTATGATGTATCTTTTATGGTTTTAATTGGAACCGAAATAAAGAATTTTGAAGTTTGAAGTTTACACATATATGTATATATACGTCAGTGCATAACTGCCTCACTAATACAGAGCACATAACCTAACCCTCGGACCATCGTTAATCCACCCAGGTCCCAAACCCATAGCCAGCAACATCCACACTCATAGCCCAAGGTCATTCAAAACACCGACCAATCAACAATCCACCCATGTCTTATGCTCCCCGACACCACACTCTTGTCATAAACTACAACAAACTTCTCTACCCCCTCCTCCCCTTCTAGCTAGATATGGTTGCCCTTCGACACACCAATCCACCTTAAAATTAATGCCTCCTCTCCTCCTACTCCCGCCAAAACCTCCACTAAGGCAGGAACTCAACCAAGATCCCCACCATCTCATAACCACTAGAACGCAGGCCTATCCATTCATAATCCATTAACTCACTAACCCCAACTGCCTCTTTACCCCCTGTATTTTTCTGCCCATGTTAACTTCTCCCTAATACTGCCACAATTACTAAACTATAAGCGACTAGTCCCACGTTATGCCAGAAAAAACACTACCTCAACTGTAAAATCGGCCCTCCCCACCTTATTAAAGGGGGCGGTGGGAAAATAATGGCCCTATTCTATGCCCCCAACCAGGACTGAGATCCGGAGGGAAAGAGGTCAAAGCATGCCCTTGAACCCCCAAATCTGGCCATGCTCCATCCACCCCCCTCCCGCCTACCTATCCCTTACTATCTCTTTATGGGCTGCTCCAACTGGCCCAAAAACCCCAGGAGAAATGTCATGTTATTTTATTATCTCCCGGGGGAGCCCCATCAGGCGCGACAGAGCAGAATACGCAGAAACCTCTTTAAGACACTAAACGGCGGCTATATTAGAGGAGATCTGTGGTCAAACTATACAATATATATACATCAATGCATAACCCCCTCACTAATACAGAGCACATAACCTAACCCTCAGACCATCCTTATTCCACCCAGGTCCCAAACCCATAGCCAGAACATCCACACTCATAGCCCAAGGTCATTTAAAAACAGTCACTATCCAACAAGCCTCACAAATCATCATAGCATCCAGCAAGGCATCCTACACACTGCAGCACCACTCAAGGGCTTGAAGAACTTGTCCACATCATCCCAACACTACTTTTCCCTTCAGGTTTGTATCATTTTTAGGACCAGCTGCATCACCCACTAGGTTATCAGAAGGATCATACCTGGCTAAGAAAACTAACCATAGCAGGGTCCACACTATGCACCAGGGCATTGCCGGTCTGCAGACAGAGAAGCACAAAAAAATAAAAACAGAAAGCAGCCCTTGCCATCTCCATACCCAGGACTGAGAATACCTCTCCCCATCGACATCAGAAGTGTCCCAGCCCTCTAGCAATTCAGAAAGAAGCTGAGGCCACATCTCTTTCAGGGGCACTACCACCACCCTCTCGCACACAAATTGGGCTGTTACCTGGAAAGGGCAGAGGGGGCATTATGGCCCAGCCCCACTCCTTACAGGAGCTTGTGTTCCTGTAACAAAAGGTATGTATAGGTTTTGTTTTATTCAAAGTAAGCTTACCTCTTTTTATGAATAATGAGGTAGCTTACACGGCTGTAGCACCAGATGGAGCCAGATGCTGTATTTTCTCTTTCTCTGTTTTGTGTAATACCTTGATTGTGATGAGTACTTCTACCAGCAGATTACTCAACTATGAAGTCTTCAGCAGGCACCAGACTGGATCCAGAAAAGCTGAACTAGCTCTCCTGTGCCGGTAAGTGGTGCCTTGGCTTCACCTCGACTATGTTCCCTACTCAGACATAATGTCATGGAGCCATATATGGTGCCACCCAGCGAGCCGACTTCCATTCCATTCTTCCATGCCCTTCGATGCGGATCCAGAAATTGCTTTAAAGTGGAATTCTTCTTAAAACTCTATATTTCCAGTGCTTAAGGAACCCCATCACCTCCAAACTTGTCAGGCTTCAAGATATGTTACTCATATCAGAAACAGATGTTTGTTTCGGACCCACACAACGTCTGCCTCTGGTGCATGGGACAGTAGCATGACTCCATGACCTGAAGGAATGCCGCTGCATGCATGCCAAGTCCATGAAGGGGTGGCAGGTGGCACTCTTTATGGCTCAGGACCACGACATTCTCCAGATCTCCAGGACAATCACTGCTCTAGGTCTCCCTCCAGGTCATGGTCCTGCTCCTTGATGGTCAGAGGAAAGGGAGGGCTCTGGCTTTATTGTGGAAGGAGGGTCCATTTTGCCTGCAGTTGTCAGAAAATGGATTGGCTCATCCCTGACTAACGGATCACGGATGAGCAAAGTTGTTGCCGAACTGTCCATTACCCATATTGCTTACTATTTTTTACAAGTCCTGTTGACTACTCCTGGAGGCCAGATCACTGTTATGGCATTAGTAGATTCTGGAGCTTCAGGATGCTTCATGGATCACAAGTTCCAGGTAGAAACATAGATTCCTGTTAACAAGAAGGAGACCACAGAGGAGATTCAAGACATTTATGGAACACCACTGTCTAACACCGAAACAAAACTGCTGTTAATGGAGACTCAAAATGGCCATGCGGAACAGATCCAGTTTTAAATCAATGAAGGTCTGGTATTTCCCATCGTCTTTGTAAGGACCTGGCTCCAACATCATAACCCCCCACATAAACTGGAAAAGTACATCCATTAAGTTTTACTCAAAATGCTGTTCAGAACATTAGTTTTAGACTTCACCTTGGAGCAGAACAAGACTAAATTGTTATCCTGTTTCGTTTTGCAAACACCTACTCTCAAACAAAAGATGGAAATAAAAGAAGAAATAAATTTGATTCAAGAGTCTTACAGAGAGTTTAAGTATGTCTTCAGTAAAAAAAAAAAAAGCACAGAAACTCTTCCTCCACATCAGGAATATGAACTTATTATTGCGGTAACGCCTGTGGAGCCCACCCCTCGTGGAATAATAAGTCCTTTAACCGTCAAGGAGGTTATGAGAGAACCAGATGCCATTGCACTCAAGAATCATTATCCACTTCCTCTTATTTCAGTTTTGCTGGTTCAGGGCAGGACCGCAAACATTTCACCAGACTTGATCTGCAAGGTGCATACAATATGGTGATAACGCAAGAAGATGAATGGAAGATAGCCTTTACCACAAAAAATGGTCTTCATAATACACTGACATGTCAACACTTTATCAACAACGTTTTCCGTGATCTTCTGATTTTTTTTTTTATGGTGGTTTATTTGGAAGACATCTTGATGTACTCAGAGACCCTGGAACAACAATGTGTTCAAGTTCAAGAAATTCGATCTAGACTGAGGAAACGTTTATTATATGTCAAGGCATTAGTAGGGATTCCTCCAAAACCAAAGCAGTATTGAAGTGGCCTGTTCCTCAAACAGTGAAAGAAGCCCAACAAATTACCAGATTTGTCAGTTTCTACTGGTAAGTCATGTTAGAAATTTTGTCCACCCATTAACCCATTGCACAATTCACCAAGAAAAAATCATCTTGCATTTGGATAGAAGAGGAAGATGAAGATTTCTAGAGATTAAAGACAGCCTTCACTTCCGCACCCATTTTGAGACAACCTGATTTGTATCTAACCTTTGTAGTTGAAACCAAGTGCCTTACCCCTGAGATTGACCCTAGAATGGCCACTTTCCTCCCAAAAAATTTCAGGGACCCCAAAAAGGGTATTGACAGGTCCTGGCGGGCGTGCCAGGACAAGCTCCTGGACACCAAAGCCCCTTCACAAAATTTTTAGATATGGCCGAGGAAGCCAAAGTTTCAGGTTCCATAATTTCCCCGGAGGCACTCTCAGGTTGGGCGCAAAGAGCCATAGTGTTTTTAGGCAATGCCAATTGTGCTCTTTCGATCGAACGTCGAAGGTCCCTTCTTATCAAGGTTGACCCCAAGTTAGGGGATCTTGCTGACTCAGAAGCTGGAGCGGTGGCCCAGAGGGACTCTTTGGTGAGCCTTTTGTCAAGGAGTTGGGAAAGTTTGTTAATACTTTCACCTCCCTTGACAAAGCTCAAACGACAATCAAAAAGGTGTTTCCCTGGGTTTTCCGCGGGGCCGGTCGAGGTAGGGGGTCGCTCGACCGGCCACTATTCCAACCAACTGCCTCCAAGGGGACAAAGCCCTATACAACAGCAATATCAAGACCAGACGAGATTCGGGAACTTCTATCCCACCAGAGGTTGGCGAGGCAAGGGCCGTGGTTACCGTGGAGCAGCTTCTTCCGCTAGTCCCGGTGAGTGTAATCCCTTCTTTCCACTTAAAAGTATGGGGGAGGCTGGGGAGTTTTTTCCAGACATGGACTTCCATCACAGGGGACGCCTGGGTACTCCAAACAGGACAAGGTTTCAATATAGACTATATAGGCGATCCCCGTCAGGAGCTAAGCCCGCGGCTATTCAGTTCTCCCTCTAAGAGTCCAGTCTAGTAGATTCGGAAATTTCTTCCCTGCTAGCCAAGAAGATGAATGGAAGATAGCCTTTACGAACAACACCTCATCTGAGGGGTTTCATAAGCAACATTTTTCTAGTGTACAAAACGGACGGGGGCAAGCGCCCGTTTATAAATCTCAGCGAGTTCAACGAGTGGCTGGTCTATCGCCACTTCAAAATGGAGGGGATTCATCTCCTCAGGGATGTCCTGAGACCTCTGGATTGGATGGTAAGGCTAGACTTGAAAGACGCCTACCTGGTGATCCCAATTTTCACGCCGCATCGTCGCTTCCTCCAATTTGTGTGGCGCGATCAAACTTACGAGTTTACCGCCCTTCCCTTCGGTCTGTCCTCGGCCCCTTGGTGCTTCACCAAGGTCCTCAGACCAGCGGTGGAGTTCTTGAGGGCGCAAGGAATCCGAATGATTGTCTATCTACATGATATCCTGCTCATGGACGCATGCCCTCACCAACTCTCACACCACCTCCAAACAGCGGTGGATCTCCTGCAGGGCCTAGGTTTTGTGATCAACGAGTCAAAATCTGTCCTAACTCCCTCTCAGTCCCTCATCTTTCTGGGTTTCATGATAGACTCCGTGTCTTCCACTCTCAGTCTCCCAACAAGAAAGATTTCAAAAATTTGTCACGAATTAAGACGTTCTCTTCACAAACCTCAAATTTCCCTGCGACAAATAGCGCGTATTGTGGGTTTGCTCTCTGCCTCTATCCAGGCCATCTTCCCGGGCCCTCTACATTATCGAGCGCTCCAGCGCCTCAAGGCGAGTCACTTATGGAGGGGACGCCCTTACTCTTTCAAGGTTCCCCTGTCAGAGGATCCCCGGGAGGAAATCACCTGGTGGTTAGAACATATGGAGGCCTGGAACGGGCGGGCTATATTCGGTTCCGCTCCAGACCTCGTGATAGAATCAGATGCCAGCAGCCAAGGCTGGGGCGCCAGATGCGGCAAATTTTCTACAGGAGAGTTGTGGTCTCCTCAAGAACGGAGGTTTCACATCAACTGCTTAGAGCTCCTAGCGGGCTCTTTCGCCGTTCGTTGCTGGACGAAGGATTCGATTCATTCCTCAGTTCTTCTGAAGATGGACAATATTTCGGCCGTCCGATATATCAACCACTTAGGGGGCACGAGATCCAAGGCCCTCTCGGATTTGGCCGCCAGTTTTTGGCAATACTGCCTGGACCATCAGGTGTCAGTCACAGCGGAGTATCTCCCCGGTCGGGAGAACCTGGTTGCGGATTTCCAATCCCGCAATTTCAGGCACTCTAGCCTTTGAAAGCTCGATTCAGAAGTCTTCCAATCCTTGAATGACCGTTGGGGTCCTATTTTCCATAGACCTTTTTGCCTCAAGATTAGACAATCAACTTCCACGGTTCTTCAGTTGGAGGCCGGACCCGGCGGCAGTAGCCACGGATGCCTTCCTCCAAGATTGGAGTCTGGAACAAGGATATGCGTTTCCTCCTTTTGCAATGATAACGAGGGCAACCACCCAGGTCAGGAGGCAACAAGCGGAAATGGTTCTGATCACTCCTTTGTGGAGATCGCAAGTTTGGTTTCTAGTTCTTCTGGAACTTTCTTGGGATTCTCCAATCCGACTCCCCCGGTTTCAGTCTCTTATCCTGAGTCCCGAGCAAGCTCCTCATCCTCTGATTCTGGCGAACTCGTTGTGGCTCATGGCATGGTGGATTTCAGGAAACGCTGGGAGGTCCCTGGCTTTTCGGGAAAAGCTGAAGAGTTCATGTCCAAGGCGTGGGCAGACAGTACTGTCAAACGGTACAGATCCGCATGGGGTAGATGGTCCCGTTGGTGTATGCGACGGGGTATCAATCCCTTGGATGCAGGAGTAGTTCATATTCTGAACTTTCTAGCCCATTTAGCCTCTAAAGGACTCGCCTACAGATCGGTTAATACCTTTCGTTCAGCCATTTCGTCTGGTCATGTACCGCTGAACAATACGGCTGTTGGGGAACCCCCCTTGTTTGTAAGCTACTACGAGGTATCAGATTGTCACTTCCCCCGGAACCCCAGTACTCAGCCCTTCGGGATGTTAATCAGGTTCTTAATCTGTTTTTGTCTTGGCAACCTAATCGGTTCCTCTCTCGGAAGGAGTTGTCCGATAAATTGGCCATGTTGCTCTGCCTCATCTCATGTCGCCGCGTCTCAGACGTTCGGGCATTGGATATCACAAGCAGGATGTTCACACCGAATGGGGTTACTTTCACTCTTCATAGACGAACAAAGTGCCACACGAGAGTCATCAGTTACCCGGAATTCCCGGAGTCCCCGAAACTCTGTGTGGTTCGCTGTTTGAAGGCGTATGAGGAGGCAACGGAAGAATTCCAGCCCCCAGGGGAGCGTCAACTCCATATTTCATTACGCAAACCTTTTCGAGCAGTATCTTCACCCACAATAACCAGATGGGTTTGTTGGGTTATGCAGGAGGCAGGCATTAACCTTAAGGTTTTTGGAGCTCACTCAGCTCGAGGAGCAATGGCCTCAAAGGCCTTTGGTTTAGGTGCACGCTTAGAGGACATCCTCAACGCGGCAGATTGGTCTTCAGACTCCACCTTTAAAAGGTTTTACTTTAAACCTGTCCTGGATATGGCTCATCTCGTGGTGAGCAAGCTTTGAACTAGCATAATCCTTGCCTCAAGTCCTGACATAGAATGAAATATTTCCTAGCTATCGTAACGGAAAGTTTCAATTCTATTAAGGACTCGGAGGCGAGGATTATCCCACCCTAGGGTTTGGATGAACTTTCCCTCCCCATATGTGAGTAAGTAAGACAGTTTCCATACTGTATTGTGATGACAAGAAGGTTTTATATGTGGTCATTTCTCACTTGCTTTAGCCACAGGTTTTTAGTTTTTTCCTGGTTCGGATAAGTGAAAATGTTCTGGTTTTTCTTATAGGTTCTGAATCAAACAAACAAGACTCATGAATGTGAGTTACCGGCTGTCTTCGCACTTCGAAAGAGAACGGGAAGTCAGTGGAGCCAGAATATGTTGGTCTGCATCGCCCCTGATTGGAGGACCCATGTTGGCGGCTGATTGGACTATTTTTTGTTACTACTGGTTTCCCAAGGTTTCATGGGAAACGTAGTTGTTATATGTTGTTTTGGCAGCTATAAATAAATTGAAGAAAGAATGGCATAATCCTCGCCTCCGACTCCTTAATAGAATTGAAACTTTCCGTTACGATAGCTAGGAAATTTTTCATTCCTCTAAAGAATTGTTCAATGTGGTAAACAGTCTGATGAAACCTGCAAATAAAAAAACCTATCAGATTCCCCTGCAATATGTTGGCCAACTACTTTCTGGAGAAGGTGAATTATATCCTCCTCGCGTTAGGAGTAGATACAAAATCCCCTAAACCCCCTCATATACAACTGGGAACATGCATCTGGTTTCCAGAAATAACCCAGGAAGACACTGAAGAGATTCTGAAATCCCTAAAGTCAGGATCCCCCCTAGACCCTGCACCCCCTGTTATTATGTTAAAAGGAGGGAAAGCAGTAATTTCTGTGCTGACAGACATGTTTAACTGCTCACTTAACTCCGGGACCGTGCCATCTATGTGGAAACATACCATTGTGAAAACATTATTAAAAAAGGCTTCGGCTGACCCCACAAATTGTGAAAACTATCGGCCAATCTCTCTTCTTCCGGGACCTAGCAAAGTCCAGAAAAAAATTGTCAATAAGAATCTATCACTATGTTTGGAAACTAACAACATATTACACCCGTCACAGACCGGTTTTCGTCCAGGTAGGAATCATGGAAACGGTTTAGATCAAGGTGGGTCCGCGGCTCTGATCATTCTGGATCTGACTGCTGCATTTGGCACTGTTTCACACCCAGTGCTGATCACAAAGTTAAAGGAAGTAGGAATATCCAAATCAGCACTTAAATGGCTCACCTAATCCCTCCACAACAGAACCTTCCAAGTCTGCGTGGAAACCACACTATCAGATACTCACTCTTTATACTGTGGGGTCTCTCAAGGGTCCTCACTGAATCCCGTGCTGTTCAATCTGTATGTCATCTCACTGGCAGAAATCATAAATAGCCATGGTTTCTCCTCACCATCTTATGCTGATGAAGCCCAGATTTTTCTCTCCCTCTCCCATCAAACAGACAAACCTCCACCCCCCTGAATGACTGCCTTAAGCATGTTATAGAGTGGATGGCAGCAAGCAATATAAAGCTAAACGGGGAGATGACTGAGGTTATGGTGCTGGGAAATAAATCATCCAGGTGGATGGAATTGAATTGGCCTGAGTTCCTGTGCAGTCAACCTACACCAAAATCGGAAGTCAAAAGCTTGGGATTCTCGCTTGATGACAAGTTTTCAATGGCTACATAAGATAAAAAGTTGGCAGCATCCTGTTTTGGCATGCTCAGGACCCTGCGAAAGCTGCTCAGATGGCTACCAGAGCCATCACGCAGGATAGTAGTACAAGGCCTGGTCATTTCAAGACTCAACTATGGGAATTCCTTGTACTTGGCAGCTCCAAGTCTGTCATAAAAAGCGCACGTCTTGCTGAAAATTCCTAAACGCCACTCTATACCCACGGCCCTGGCAAGCCTTCACTGGCTGCCAGTGCTCAAAAGAATACACTTTAAGACACTATGGGGTCGATTCCGATTCGGGCCGGAAAAAGCACCGACCGACTCGGAGCCGGAATTAATTCCGACCGACACGTACCTGTGGCGCCTGACCCGCCAAGTACGATGCAAAGCGTGCAAAATCCGACCGACACGTACGGAACCCAAGCCGAACGACCGAGCCGCACGGAAAACAGCAATCCGGCCGGAAAATCACGCGAATCGAACCGACCGACACGCACCCGGAACAAATCCGACCGAAACGTACCCGCGAACTCCAAACCGCAAAGTACGATGCAAGGCGCGAAAACCACGACCGAGTCGTACGGAGGACAAGCCGTACGACCGACACACATACAAAACTGCGAGCCGAAGTAACACAAAACACCGCGACCGACGCGTACGCAGCATAGAAAATTGCACAAACACAGCGTGAACGAAACGGAGAAGACCGTACAAGACAACTGCAGGGTCCGACTCGGTCACAAGAACGTTTCCAACATGCACAGAAAGTACTAAGGGAAAATACCCCAAAAAAGGCCAAACAAGCAATTACAAAGCCAATAAATACTGGGGGGGGGTGGGGACAGAGAACAAAGACACACCCACAACTCCACCCATATAAAGGACACAAATCCCAACCATGATCCTTTGCAAATGCTATTCACCTGCCAGCACTCAACAGACAGCAACCACACACCCACAGCTCATCCCTCACACAAGCCACACACCATCAGCACACCAACAAATAGCTACCTCACATACACCCAGCAAAACATACACTCACACACCTTCACCTGCACACCAACACACACATCACTCACCATCACCACCCATCACCATGCCCCCAAAGAAGAATCACAAGTTCCTAGATTGTGAATTGGAAGTCCTGGTAGACGAGATCCTCAGGGTAGAGCCACAGCTGTTTGGCGCACTGGTCCAACAGACACCCATCTCCCAGAAAACAAAGATGTGGGAGAGGATCATCAACAGGGTGAACGCACAATCACCATGTCTGCGCACAAAGACTGACATCCAGAACAGGTGGTATGACGTGCGCAGGAGGGTACTGGAGCTGCTGAAGAAGGACTATCTCCTGAGCCAATACACCGGCAGTGGCCCTCCTGCCAAGCCAGTATACCTCAGGCCCTGGGAGGAGAAGGTGCGGGCCATCCTTCCGCCAGTGAGCGTCTATGGACTAGAAAACATCCCAGAGCCTGGTGAGTACACAACAAATGTACACAATATTCTGCCACAATACACACACACATCACTGTCAAGGGGAGAGTCAAACCATGCACTCTTAGCAATTACACAGCAACCAGAACAGAATCATCCCAAAATGTGTATGTCAGTCAGATAAACACAACACATGCCATCTCAAAGTTACATTTAACTGTGTCATCACATGTACAAACACAACTACAACTACAGCTAGGCAGTGGCACAAATATAACTAACAAACACATCCAGACATGTAGCCACCACTACAACACCAACACACAGTGAAGACCACTGAAAGAAAGGAATTCTGTGTATGCTGGGCAAGTCAGTGTAGCCAATAGCATCATGGGAGTCGTAGTCACAAATATTGCTCACCCCCACAACTGTCCCATCAACACCACCATGAACCATGCGCACATCACAGGGAGTGGAAAAGGACTCACAAGATGGCTGACACTGGCTACTGCTGTGGGGAGCACAAGGCCCTGCTGGCAACTGTGCAACAACCAACAGCAGGACACCACTGACTGACATCCTGAGAGACAACTTGCACTCCCTGCAATGGAAGCACGTTCCATGGTGGGATATCTGGCTGGGTGGGAAGGAGGACTCACAGCACTGACCATAGTCACAAGCACCTCCCCTCACACACCCCCTCAACACAAACTCCACATAACCCACCTGGGAGAATGCAATGCCTCACATCCTAACTCAAGATCCCACAAAGAACCACCACCCTGGGTTATGCTGTGTGAAGCACAGGGACACTCTTGGGACTTTTAGCCAAACAACTGCCAGGACAACACTCCCAGCCATCCTGTCAGCACAGGCAGCCCACCCCACAGGGAAGCAGAGTCAAAAGGAAGGAAGGATGGGCATGCTGGGAAGGGGGTGGAGGCAATAGCATGATGGGAGTAGTAGGCACAGATATTGCTCAGCCTCACAACTGGCCCATCAACACCACTCACAACCATGCTCACATCACAGGGAGTGGAAAAGGACTCACAAGATGGCTGACACTGGCTACTGCTGTGGGGAGCACAAGGCCCTGCTGGCAACTGTGCAACAACCAACAGCAGGACACCACTGACTGACATCCTGAAAGACAACTTGCACTCCCTGCAATGCAAGCACGTTCCATGGTGGGATATCTGGCTGGGTGGGAAGGAGGACTTGCAGCACTGACCATAGTCACAAGCACCTCCCCTCACACACACCCTCAACACAAACTCCACATAACCCACCTGGGAGAATGCAATGCCTCACATCCTAACTCAAGATCCCACAAAGAACCACCACCCTGGGTTATGTTGTGTGAAGCACAGGGACACTCTTGGGACTTTTAGCCAAACAACTGCCAGGACAACACTCCCAGCCATCCTGTCAGCACAGGCAGCCCACCCCACAGGGAAGCAGAGTCAAAAGGAAGGAAGGATGGGCATGCTGGGAAGGGGGGTGGAAGCAATAGCATGATGGGAGTAGTAGGCACAGATATTGCTCAGCCTCACAACTGGCACATCAACACCACTCACAACCATGCTCACATCACAGGGAGTGGAAAAGGACTCACAAGATGGCTGACACTGGCTACTGCTGTGGGGAGCACAAGGCCCTGCTGGCAACTGTGCAACAACCAACAGCAGGACACCACTGACTGACATCCTGAAAGACAACTTGCACTCCCTGCAATGCAAGCACGTTCCATGGTGGGATATCTGTCTGGGTGGGAAGGAGGACTTGCAGCACTGACCATAGTCACAAGCACCTCCCCTCACACACCCCCTCAACACAAACTCCACATAACCCACCTGGGAGAATGCAATGCCTCACATCCTAACTCAAGATCCCACAAAGAACCACCACCCTGGGTTATGTTGTGTGAAGCACAGGGACACTCTTGGGACTTTTAGCCAAACAACTGCCAGGACAACACTCCCAGCCATCCTGTCAGCACAGGCAGCCCACCCCACAGGGAAGCAGAGTCAAAGGAAGGAAGCATGGGCATGCTGGGAAGGGGGGTGGAGGCAATAGCATGATGGGAGTAGTAGGCACAGATATTGCTCAGCCTCACAACTGGCCCATCAACACCACTCACAACCATGCTCACATCACAGGGAGTGGAAAAGGACTCACAAGATGGCTGACACTGGCTACTGCTGTGGGGAGCACAAGGGCATGCTGGGAACTGCACACCAACCAACAGCAGGACAACACTGTCAGCCATCTTGCCATTGCTCTCACACCCACACACACTGAACTCCCCACAAAAGCAAGTAAGTATGGGAATGCTGGGAAGTGGGGTGGAGGCAATAGCATGATGGGAGTCATAGTCACAGACATAGCTCACCCCCACAACTGTCCCATCAACACCACCCTGAACCATGCTCACATCACAGGGAGTGGAAAACAACTGACAAGATGGCTGACACTTGCAACTGCTGTGGGGAGCACAAGGCCCCGCTGGCAACTGTGCAACAACCAACAGCAGGACACCACTGACTGACATCTTGAAAGACAACTTTCACTCCCTGCAATGCAAGCACAGTCCATGGTGGGATAACTGACTGGCTGGGTGGGAAGGAGGGCCGGCTGTCAACAAAATACAACCAATGCAGACCATGTTCACACCCCAACAAATACATAGAAATGCCCAAATAATGCAGGACAATGTGCTACACCAATATCAACCCCTGACTGTGACAACTTAGGACAATGCAATGTACAGGCCCGCACCCAGAGGCACAGTCACAACTGTCAGGTGTGTCAACCATTGATGCCTGCAGAAACATAACATACATTGTGTGTGTCTCTCAAAAACAGGTGATGATGGGGACACAGCAGCAGACGCTGAGGAGTCCCAGTCCCAGGCTCAAGAGGATACGGAGCTCACTGGTGTCGAACAGCCTCTGCCCTCCTCGGATGAAGAAGACCAACCTGGCACCTCCGGTGCAAGTCAACATGCAGCACCAGCAGGACCACCAGCTGCAGCACCAGCAGGACCACCAGCTGCACCCCCTGCACCCACCCCTCCAACAACTGTCACCACAAATACCATCCCTGCCGACATGGACAGAACAAGGAGCACCACCAGCACAGGGACCCTGGACCAACGTGGGGCCATGGACACCACCACCACCACCAACCCCAATGGGGGACCAGGGTTATCTGTGCGTGCCACTGCACGCACTGCACATGTCGGCAGGGGTGGTGGGAGGGGTGGGAGACAGAGGTCGCTGCTTGCAGAGGTGTCTGGTGTGCATGATGACCCACAACTGGCACGCATAGCCGATGCGTACCAGTCCAGCACCGGAGATCTCAGCCAGGTAGTGGGGCTCCTCAGGGACATTAAACACCAGCAGGCTGCCCATCATGCCCGCTTGGACTCACACATGTCCCGCGTGGAGTCCAAGTGGGACACACTGCAAGAGATGACGGCGGTGCATAGGGACATATTACAATGCCTCCGCCAGATGAACAGCAACCAGTCTACACCTCCCTGTGTGCCAACAACATCTGGTGCTGAAACAACTGCAACTGCCACAGGGAGGGAGGATGACTCTGGCGGAGAGTCCCCTGCACCGCAGCAGCCTGTACTTGAGGGGACCCCCCAAAGAAGAGGGGTCGTCCGAGGAGGGGCAAGTGAGAGGCCGATGGCCAAGTGCAACCCCAGGAAGCCTGAACCTGCTCTGGATGTTCACCTTTGTGCGCAAACTGTTCACCCTGTTGACGGCAACACAACTCCCACACATGACATGGGGAGTACAAGTTGGACCAATGTCTCAGACAACTGTGGCCCCGATACTGGGGATTTTGTCTACCAGGACTTTCAATTCATCTAGGAACTTCTGATTGCAATATAAATGTGCAGCACTAACCATCCTATGCACTATTCACACAAATGTATCACAATAAACACACTAATACACCATACTTGCCTCTGTTGTGATTCCAACGTGGGTGCTGTCATGGGGATGATGAACTGCAAAATTACACTGTGTATGCGAACTGCAACAGCAAGTACAACACAGGCATGTGAGTAATGGCAACGTGACACATATGAGGGAGACACACCACCAGGGCTACACAACACATACACACCTAGGCCATCTGACTCATTGCCTACACTGATGTTGCCAGGAAAGACGGTGCAATGCACAGACACCACACCTATTCCCAGTTGTAGTCAAGTAGCCCACAGGTGCAGTAAGCAAATGGCAGTCAAATGTGTGACCACAGACAACGCACATCACAAAGTGAAGCACAGGTTTATTACACAGTTGCAACATGTCGTAACCACTACAGATGCAAGGTAATCCCACCTGGCAGCGGGCACACAGTCAACAACTGTAGAAGGAAGGAAGTCCATGGGTGTGGCGCACATCACCTGTAGGGACACAACAGCTACCACCCTGGAAGTACAATCACGTCGTCGGTGGACACAGTTGACCAAACGAATCTGAAAGTACCCTGTGAAGGACAGAAATGACACACAGTCAAAAGCAATGGAGAACAGGACAGAACAGCAAAACTCATGCACAATACATGTTACAAGATACCCACCCAGAACCAAGTTAGCATGTCAACACTGTTGGGGAGTACAGACCACCTGTAAGCACACATCGCTACACACATCCAGTCAAGTAGCCCATGGACACACTCCAACAGCACCAGAGCACCACCTACACATATCATGCCAACTCACATCATTGACATGACACCTCAGGATACTCACATTCAGCTAAAGAAGTTGGTGATGAGCTGTGTGCGGACATCACCATCATCATCATCATCACTGGCATCGTGGTCCAGGCCAGGATCCTCCACAGGTGGCGGATGTTGGTCATTGTCATCCTGGATGAGAGGCAACTCCTTCCGCACTGCCAGGTTGTGGAGCATGCAGCAGACAATGATAATCTTGCACACCTTCGCTGGGGCATATGGGAGGGACCCTCCTGTCTTGTCGAGGCAGCGGAAGCGGCTCTTCAGGAGACCAAATGTCCGCTCAATCACTCTCCTGGTCCGACCATGTGCCTCATTGTAGCGCATCTGGGCTGGTGTCACAGGGTTCCTGAGGGGTGTCAGCAACCACAGCATGTTGGGGTATCCCGAGTCACCTACGGACAGACAAGTGCACATTAGCTGACTTGGAAAAGTGGGCGGAATACTACAGATCAGATCACACACAATGGCACAAAGTCAGTACACACCGACAAGCCAGGCACGCTGGTTCTGCATCTGTGCCATCATCCTGGGGATGCGACTACTCCTCATCACAAAGGCATCGTGTGCTGAACCAGGGAAACGGGCCCACACGTGTGAGATGGTCATATCTGCAAGACACACCACCAGTGCATTGACCGAGTGGTAGTGCTTGCGGTTACGGTAGGCCTGCTCCTGGGCCTGTGGTGGTACCAAAGCCACATGTGTCCCATCAATGGAGCCAATGACATGCGGCATCCTCCCCAGGGCATAGAAGTCACTCTTCACGTCAGTGAGTCGTTGCAGTCTAGGGAAATAGATGTACCGGTTCAGATATAGCAACATTGCCTCCAAAACATCGCGGAGCACACGGCTGAACATGGTCTGTGACATCCCACCAGCAGTCGCCACAGTATGTTGAAAGGTACCGGTGGCAAAGAAGTGTAGGGCTGCCATCACCTTCACCTTGGGGGTCAGCGCTGTAGGATACGGCCGGCCAGGCTGCAAATGTGGGGCCAACTGCACTGCCAAATCCTCAATCAGCTGCCTGGTGAAGCGGTACCGTCGGATGCTGTCCCGTTCCACCATCGTTGCCAGGTCTGGGAATGGTCTATGGACAGCAGGAGCCCTGCAGTGCAGAGGAGAAGAAAGCAAGATTGTCAGTCACCCCACATATGCGGCACTGAACACACTCAATATCACATCATACATCATTATGAGGCACAACTACATGAAGTGTGCAGTTCCGTAAGGACATGTATGGTACATACATGGCCAACATCTGTCATCACGGTTCAACAAGTGGCATCAATAAGTCCCAGGTTGGCCCATTGGATATCATGAGGCCGTGTCACAGTTCCCATCTCCTGCTGCCATGTCACAATCACCCCCACAGTGACATGTGAGGACAGATGTGCCCCAGGCATCACAGCTCAACGACAGGTACATTCCCAGGGACCCTGTATTGCCACATGGACACTGGCATTACATGGAGTATCATGTATACACCACAGCAAAACAACCATGACCCCCACAGGTAGTGGTTCCACTTGCCTCTGCAGGACAGACATGGACGTCTGTGACACACACACGCACAACATCAAAGTCCATGCACACACAACGTGGATGTGGAGACTGTCTCCCATTGTGCACATGAAATCAGAGACATTGTAAACACTACATGCACACAGACTGTGGAGGACCATCACTATTGTGCCACTGGGTCACCCTGGCTCAAACATACCGTCCCACATGGGACTCACGGGGTATGTGACATGACATACACATACACCACCGTGAAATGTGACCATGGCACATGCTCAGATATGAACAGTTGCACATCACAGTGGTCATGTACACGTAACACCCAGGATCCTGTCCCCATGAACACGTGCACAGCCTGGGGGCGGCTGCCCCCAGGTGACACCCACAGGACAACATGTACACCAACATACACACAATAGGAAATGCAGCCTTACATGCCTTATGATACAGTTTGGACAGGCTGTGGTGTTGTAGGTGTGCCCCTCACTCCCGGGAGCTATTTGTGGCTGGCATATGTTCATCTGAGACAGGCATGGTGACATATGCCAGTCACTTGTACAGGGATGCGTTGAACAGCAATGGACCGATCGGTGTGCCCGGCCGGCCCATTGCATCCAATGTGTCGGGTACGCGTTGTACCCCTGTACGCGTTGAACAGCAATGGACCGATTGGTGCACCCGGCCGGCCCATTGCATTCAATGTGTGCGGGCACGCGTTGTACCCCTGTACGCGTTGTACCGCAATGGACCGATCGGTGTGCCCGGCCGGCCCATTACATTCAATGTGTGCGGGTACGCGTTGTACCCCTGTATGCGTTGTACCGCAATGGACCGATCGGTGTGCCCGGCCGGCCCATTGCATTCAATGTGTGCGGGTACGCGTTGTACCCCTGTATGCGTTGAACAGCAATGGACCGATCGGTGCACCCGGCCGGCCCATTGCATTCAATGTGTGCGGGTACGCGTTGTACCCCTGTACGCGTTGAACAGCAATGGACCGATCGGTGCACCCGGCCGGCCCATTGCATTCAATGTGTGCGGGTACGCGTTGTACCCCTGTACGCGTTGAACAGCAATGGACCGATCGGTGCACCCGGCCGGCCCATTGCATTCAATGTGCGGGTACGCGTTGTACCCCTGTACGCGTTGAACAGCAATGGACCGATCGGTGCGCACCCATTATCAATGGCCTAGCCTGGCAACGGACGCGTTTTCGAAATTCGAACGAGTCGGTTGCTGGAAATTCAGTTGGTCACCCACAACAATGTTGCAAAATCATGTATGTCATGAAGTTGAAGATTTGAAGGATGCTGTGGGCGTGTATTGGTGCTGCTATTCCATGGATTGGCCAGATTCAGAAGATGCAAACGACTTGGACCTATCACTTTGGACACATGGGACAGTATCTGCCTCTGCAGCACATATATATTGCTGGCTGTTCCCCTGAGAGCTCACTTGCCTGCACTACATGCTCCAGGACGACATCTGCCACTGCACTGCTGCTGTCTCTGCCCCCTCTGGACCCTGCAATGGCACGTACTGTGGAGAGAGCCCCAGCCTTCAGCCTTGAGGAGAACCAGGCCCTGCTGGACAGCCTACTTCCACAGTACAGCAAGCTGTATGGGACACCAGGGGAGCAGGTGAGTGTTCTGTGCACTGCCTTTCTGAATGTGCATTTTGTCTGACTAGCAAGGCTGAAAGTCTGCACGCCACTGGCTAGCAGGCTCACTGAGTAGTTGTCACCCCCATAGTGTGTAGTGACATGCACTGGACAGGTATGGTGCAGTGACAGTGCATTTGAACAAGGTTTTACTTCCCATGCAATGATACCATGTAGTGACTTCTGGCAAACTGTCCATGGGCAGCGTTGCACTGCCTGTGTACATCATGTGCCCCTGTGATTGAGACATGTATATACAACTGTGTCATGCACGGATATGTTGCATGTGTAGTAATGGCCTTTTCACTTTGTCATCCTGACAGGTTAATGCCCATCGGAAGCAGGAGATCTGGAAGGACATCGTCCGGGCTGTCCGGTCCGTGGGGGTCTACAAGCGCCGGATCCGCAACTGCCAGAAGAGGCGGCAGGACCTTCGGGGCTGGACCCGGAGGATTGCACGGGTCCAGCTGAAGCTGTCGCCTCCTCGCAGGAGGGGCGGAACACGGACCCTGACCCCCACATGCTCCAGATCCTGGCGGTGGTGTTTCCAGACCTGGATGGGCAGCTGAAGGCCAGACAGCAGCAAGGAGGGGTGAGTCAAAGACTGCACTGTGAACTCTGTATTACATGCTATATGCCCTCCTCTGGCCTGGTTAAACTGCCACAGTACAGCAGTCATGTTGTCCAGGAGCCATGTCCCTCTATTGTGCACTGCCCACTCCTCATCTGATACCCAGGTGTGGCCCTTACATTCAGGGAATTGAGTCACTTGGGACTGTGTCCTTGCAGTTTGCTTCACTCAAGGTGGGGGACAGCATCTGTTTCCCTAACTCTGTTGTGGGCATCATGGGTGGGTCCATTGTTCACACAATGCCTGTGTTCGAACATGTAATCTGCGTGTTGCTTTGATATGCGGTCCACTTGCTGAGCTGAGCCACCACATGTGCCTGGGGTATCTGGCACACACCCATGCAGCGGGTGGGAACAATGTTTGGGCCCCAGGAGTGTGCAGATTACGTGTGTCACACATACATAGCCAGCTATCCACTGTCCAGGGCTCATCCCTCATTCATGTAGGGCAGGACAGTCATGCCTACTCCAGCCCATCCAATACACCTGTACTCCCACTCCCGTGTATCAGCTGACACGTTGTGCGCAGTGATTTGACCCCTCAGGTGTCTGCCTCTGTGTCAGTGTGCTGTGGATTTGTTGCCAGGACTGCTGGGGTGTTTCTCGGTAGGGGCTCAGCATGCCACTGGAGATGTGACCATAGGAGACGATACTTGTGTGTCACATAGGTGTTTGATCAGCTGCCCGTGCAGACTGGGGTATGCGAATGTGAAGTTCAGGCAGCTGTTTCCCATTCACAGCAGATTGTGAGGGGCTCAGGTTCAGAGGGTAGTGTCACAGGTCTCCCATATGTCCAATCGGTATGACCTGGACAGATGAGGGTTAAGATGATGTGTTGTGTGGGGGATGTACATGTGCACTTGTGCAGCTCCAGGACTTGCATTCCCCATGACCTACTATTGTGACACAGTGCAGAGTGTTGTTGTCTGGCTGCCAAGTCATACATCACTGAGACAGTGATGTATGACTTAGCAGTCATGCCTCCGCCATGGCATGTGTCTACTTATTGGTGATCCTGCAGGGGAGTGACATGTGCTACATGCACACCATTGTGGCGATGGCTATCAGGACATGGGTGCATCATGGTGTCTGTCGCTGGTATGCATCACATGCATTTCCTATTTGACTCTGGGCATCCCTTTCATCCGGAAACCTGTACTGACTCAGTGGCAAGAGTTGTGATGTGTGCATTTCCACATGCTACACCGTGTCCTCTGCACTGTCCAACTACTGTGTAGGTGGTGCATGTGTCCACACTGGGGTGTTGCTATCCAACAGACACCAGACAGATGGGTGCAAGGCCATGTGGGATGTGAGTGCCATGGTTGGCATCAGACTGACAATTGGCTTCTCCTGTTCAGTTAGGGCACTTTTAGCAATGTTCAACTAATGATGCCAGGGCTTGCTCTGTAATGTGCTGTGCTCACAGTGGTGTGTGCGTTTGGTGCAGGTGACTGATGTCTGTCTGTTTCCCCATTGTTTGCAGATACATCCACGGCCACGGAAGGGGACAGATCCACGGACCAGGAGGAGCCGGAGAGCCAGACTGGGTCAGCAGCCGAGGAGTGGTCGGAGGGACCCAGTGGCACGGAGGGCGAGGGGAGCCACACCGAGGAGTCCTCAGCAGCATCCACCTCAGCTGAGGACCACAGCGGCTCGGAGGATGACTCCCTTATGGAGGCGGGTGTCAGCAGCCACCACACCCCAGCTAGTGTTGCTGTCCCCGCCACCACTAGCACCACCACCGCCCTCCCATCGGCTCCCATTCCCCAGGTCCGTGGAGGCTCCCATGTTCGGGAGCGTGTCTCCTTCGGGCCAGGCACCGCACCCCTGCCCCTGTGTCCCCTGCTGCCCTGAGTGAGGAGTCTGTGTACCTCCTTCGCCAGCTCCATGTAGGGCAGACAGCCATGCTGAGTGTCCTCCATGCGCACACCGCTCTGTTGACTCAGCTGGTGTCGTTCATGGAGGGCATCTCATCGGGCATGTCTGACCTACAGAGGGGCAATAGGTCCATGGACTCCTCCCTGACGGCAGCAGTGTCCCTCCTCAGACAGTCCCTCACCCCTCCTGCCTCTACTCCATCCACACTCCCCAGCACCTTACCCGTCCCAAGCACACACACACCGGCACAGGCACACACCAGCACACACACGTCCAGCACACAGACACACACGCCACAAACAAAACGCACACGCACGCACAGTCAGGGGACTGAAACCAGACTCACAGGGGATGGGGCCCTGGAACACACACACGCATCCACAAGCACTGCGCAGTCCTCAGTTGCCTCTCCCTCCAAAGCACCCTCCCTTGCCTCACCTGCAACCCCAAAGTCACAGCGGCTCTTCCTCTGTGACCTCGGCCTCATCCCCTACGATCCAGCTGCTCCAGCATCCAGGGGGAAGAGGAATCCCACCCACACGGAGCAGAGTGCCCCTCGCCCCCGGACACCCTCCCCCAGACGCAGACAGACTGAGGCCCCCACCCGCAAGTCCCCCCGGAGTCGTAAGAGCAAGACCCCGCCGCCGCCCTGCAGCTCAGGCACCAGGTCTCCTTCCTCCATCCCTCAGGCCCCCACTCCACAGGTGCCCCCACCACACCCTGCCCCAGGTTCCCCCACCCACAGATATACCATCCCCAAGAGGATCCGGCCTTCTCCCCTGCCACTTGCTCTCCCGGCACCACACCCCCGCTGCGCTTGTCTGTGCCACTGATGTGGTGAGGGTGTCCTCCCCCTCTGTCCAGCCCACCGTGCCTCTTCCCCATTCTCCTCCCCTGGAGGTAGGCACTGCAGTGGAGTCCACTACCACCCTGTCTGACTTGGGCACTGCAGTGGCGGACCTGTCCACTCCATCTGCAGGGTCCACTGCAGTTGTGCCGGCACCCACAACATCTGAGTCATGCCCCCCAGTTGTGCCGGCACACACCATGTCAGACACCTCCACTGCAGTTGTCAGTGGCTCTCCAGCACCCACCACCCCTTCCCTGCCTCCTCCTGGTGAGCCCTGATCCTGTCCCTGCGGTGCCTGGCCTGCCCCCCGGTTGCCCCTCCTAGTGGATTGTCCCTGGTTTTGTGCAGTGCAGGCATGCGTAGGGTGACATCTGCCACTGTCACCCTGTATTGACTTACTTGATGGACTGGCCATTGGCCTTTGTTGGAGCATTACTGTTCTCTGAGTTTTTGGACACACATATGCTGAATAAAGCAACTTTCTGTTCTCTAGTGCTTATGCTTCTGATGTACATGTTGTTGATGATGCTAACCATGCCCTTGCTGCAGTGATGGTGATATTTGGTCTCATGATAATGAAGTGTTACTGTGCAGGAACACATGTGGTCCAGGGGAATGTGTCCTATCCTGTGGTGTATCCATGTCATCCTTAGCAGCATCTGAGGGTGTCATGTGTTCAGTATTTGGCAATGGGATTTCCTACTTACATTAGCAATTTCACATCTGTGGCTTCCACCCCTGCACATCTGTTGTGCCTGCCATTGTTCAATTCGTCTACTTCCCTGACCGTGTGGCCATCTCCACTGGACATGCAGGTTTGGGCATCAATGGGGAAGGACTCATCTGTGTTGTCAGTGCAACATTGCTATACAAGTGTGTTGGATCTGTGCTGATGATTTCGTTGGCACTCCCATGACCAGGCTGATGTGACGGGCGCCTTCATTTGGTGCTAATTGTTGATTGTGTGACCAAGTGCTCAGCTGACATGATGGGGCCCTACTGAGGCAACATATGGCACAGCTTTCCTCACACAGGAGTGGAGTCCCCTCATGGCAGTGTGTACTCCTGTGACATTGCCTGCGCCCAAGGTGTGTGTTGTATGAGCATGTCTGTGTGTTCACTTCCGTTTTGCTGTGCTTGCTGGGATCCCTAGTGTTGTACCTGTTTGTGATGCTTGCTGAGTTGACCTATGTTCCCCAAAGTCTTCTCCCTGGGTTCTCTGTGATGTGGGTGCATGGCACATTACTGGTCATCAGGGTGTCACCCATAGGTGTGTTTGCTGTCAGGGCTGAGTTTGTGTGCAGACGCAGATGGGTCACAGTCAGGTTTCCCCTTGGCACTTGTTGTTTACACCTGTCATGTGATTTCCAGTTTGTGTTATCTTTCAGTGATTGTGACACGTTGTGTGTGTGACTGCTGGCACTCCTCAGGGTCCGGGCTGCAATGTTGGTTGTTGTCTATGTGTGTTCTTTGTGGGTGACCTTGGCTTCTTCATTGGTGTGTGACTGTGGCCCCATTGGTTGGTGTGGTATTGCCGTCATGTCCATGTACAGCGTAGTGTGCAGTGTGTCAGACATTCAGGAGTCTTGTTGAGTGGCCATGTGTGATGTGTTTCTGCACCTTGGTTCCCACCCACCACCCTGGGATTGTCATGGGTGCATGTGCAATGTCACCAGTGCATGTGTGCTTCACTGCTGCACATTGTTGGAGGTCGAGGTGTGTGGTGTTGAGTGTGTGCAGATGAGAGTTGTTGCCCGGCTAGACCCCTGCCTCCATGTTGGCCTTGGCTTACTGGCCGTGCTGATTGATTTGTGCTTGTGTAGGTGTGATGGTAGTTTGTTGCTCAGGACACATGACTGTGGTTCACAGTGTGAACGACATTTAGCTTTGTCATCACAGTGGGATTGTAATGCAGCCCAGGGTCACCACATTGTGGGGGCCCTGGGGGTAGTGCTGTGGTGTGTCTGTGTCTTGCTGTGTCAGTTGCTGTTCCTACATGCTTGTGTGACATGTGTGATTTGTGCTCCCTCTCATCTGACAATGCCTGATTGCCCACATAGGGGATTTGGATCCATGAGTTACCTTTGTGTGGCACTGTATGCACATCTGTGTAATTGGTATTCAGGCCTCCTCATGTGTTGTGTGGTTGCCCCGGGACACTGGCACCCCCCTCACCTGTTGTGTTTGATGTGCAGTGTGGGTCTGCCTGTTTGTGTTTGTGCATCTGCACCACTGCATTGGCATATCTTAGGTGTGCCATTGGCTGTATGTTGTTTGGTGGGTTTCCCCTGCTGTCCCTGGGACTCCTAGGTCATCGGTCAGCACAATGATCATGGTTTGTGTGTCCCATTGCTGCCATGGTATGGTATCTGTTCACCTCACATCTACAGTCTCCACAGGGTATCTGCATTTGTGTGCCCATTGGTGCAAATATGTGGGTCTGCATTCTGATGGTCACTTCTGTCATTGTGTCATTGATGAATGTTGACACTGTCAGCCCCCATGGGTGTTGTTTGTCTGCACATGGCCAAAGGTATGTCTTATTTGCACTGCAGTATTTGCCTCCCCAATCTATGTTGCAATGGGACACATGCACTACTTTGCCACTGATGTGTTTTATGTTCTGTGACCAGGAATCATCCATGCAGTTTGGCAGTTGCAGCTTTTTCTTTGTCAACACTTGCATTTTGGTCACAGTGATGATGGGGGTTTGGACCCCATTGCCACAATGTTCAAAATGTGCTTCAGCTATGGACCCCACACTTACCTTTTGGTCACTGTGATGATGGGGGTTTGGACCCCATTGCCACAATGTTCAAAATGTGCTTCAGCTATGGACCCCACACTTACCTTTTGGTCACTGTGATGATGGGGGTTTGGACCCCATTGCCACAATGTTCAAAATGTGCTTCAGCTATGGACCCCACACTTACATTTTGGTCACTGTGATGATGGGGGTTTGGACCCCATTGCCACAATGTTCAAAATGTGCTTCAGCTATGGACCCCACACTTACATTTTGGTCACTGTGATGATGGGGGTTTGGACCCCATTGCCACAATGTTCAAAATGTGCTTCAGCTATGGACCCCACACTTACCTTTTGGTCACTGTGATGATGGGGGTTTGGACCCCATTGCCACAATGTTCAAAATGTGCTTCAGCTATGGACCCCACACTTACATTTTGGTCACTGTGAGGATGGGGTTTTGGACCCCATTGCCACAATGGTCATGGCCTGCTTGCATTGTGGGGGCCACACACATATATGTGTGGCACATGTGATAGGGGGTCACATTGTATGTTCAAAGTCATGTTCAGTGTTGTAGGCATTTGACACAGTCTACACACGCTTGTCATGGTGTTGGGGGATGTCTTTTTCTTGCATTCCCTAGGTTGTGGTGTGCTGGTTGTGTCATGCATTGTCCATCCTATGAGTGGGGGTGGTGTTGGTGGTAGGCATCCAGCCCCCATGGGTAGAGGTGGTAGTAGTGACAGGCATCCAGCCCCCTGGGTAAGGGTGGTAGTTGTGGTAGGCATCCAGCCCCCTGGCTAAGGGGGTAGTAGTGGTAGGCATCTGGCACCCCCATGGCTAAGGGTGGTAGTAGTGGTAGGCATCCAGCCCCCTGGCTAAGGGTGGTAGTAGTGGTAGGCATCTGGCACCCCCATGGCTAAGGGTGGTAGTAGTGGTAGGCATCCAGCCCCCTGGCTAAGGGTGGTAGTTGTGGTAGGCATCCAGCCCCCTGGGTAAGGGTGGTCGTTGTGGTAGGCATCCAGCCTCACAGGCTAAGGGTGGTAGTAGTGGTAGGCATCCAGCCCCCTGGCTAAGGGTGGTAGTAGTGGTAGGCATCCAGCCCCCTGGCTAAGGGTGGTAGTAGTGGTGGGCATCTGGCACCCCCCTGGCTAAGGGTGGTAGTAGTGGTAGGCATCCAGGCCCCCTGGCTAAGGGTGGTAGTAGTGGTAGGCATCCAGCCCCCCCTGGGTAAAGGTGGTAGTAGTGGTGGGCATCTGGCACCCCCATGGCTAAGGGTGGTAGTAGTGGTAGGCATCCAGCCCCCCCTGGGTATGGGTGGTAGTAGTGGTAGGCATCTGGCACCCCCATGGCTAAGGGTGGTAGTAGTGGTAGGCATCCAGCCCCCTGGCTAAGGGTGGTAGTAGTGGTAGGCATCCAGCCCCCCTGGGTAAAGGTGGTAGTAGTGGTGGGCATCTGGCACCCCCATGGCTAAGGGTGGTAATAGTGGTAGGCATCCAGCCCCCCTGGGTAAGGGTGGTAGTAGTGGTAGGCATCTGGCACCCCCATGGCTAAGGGTGGTAGTAGTGGTAGGCATCCAGCCCCCTGGCTAAGGGTGGTAGTAGTGGTAGGCATCTGGCACCCCCATGGCTAAGGGTGGTAGTAGTGGTAGGCATCCAGCCCCCTGGCTAAGGGTGGTAGTAGTGGTAGGCATCTGGCACCCCCATGGCTAAGGGTGGTAGTAGTGGTAGGCATCCAGCCCCCTGGCTAAGGGTGGTAGTAGTGGTAGGCATCCAGCCCCCTGGGTAAGGGTGGTAGTTGTGGTAGGCATCCAGCCCCACAGGCTAAGGGTGGTAGTAGTGGTGGGCATCTGGCACCCCCATGGCTAAGGGTGGTAGTAGTGGTAGGCATCCAGCCCCCCTGGGTAAGGGTGGTAGTTGTGGTAGGCATCCAGCCCCCTGGCTAAGGGTGGTAGTAGTGGTGGGCATCTGGCACCCCCTGGCTAAGGGTGGTAGTAGTGGTAGGCATCCAGCCCCCTGGCTAAGGGTGGTAGTAGTGGTAGGCATCCAGCCCCCTGGCTAAGGGTGGTAGTAGTGGTGGGCATCTGGCACCCCCTGGCTAAGGGTGGTAGTGGTGGTGGGCAGGTGGCACCCCCTGGGTAAGGGTGGTAGTAGTGGTAGGCATCTGGCACCCCCATGGCTAAGGGTGGTAGTAGTGGTAGGCATCCAGCCCCACAGGCTAAGGGTGGTAGTAGTGGTAGGCATCCAGCCCCCCTGGGTAAGGGTGGTAGTAGTGGTGGGCATCTGGCACCCCCTGGCTAAGGGTGGTAGTAGTGGTAGGCATCCAGCCCCCCTGGGTAGGGGTGGTAGTGGTGGTGCGCATCCAGGCCCCTGTGTGCATATGTGGCATTGGTGATGGGCATCCCGCCCCTATGGTGCTGCTGTTGCTGGTGTAAGTAAATTCTGCATCCCTCTGTGTGTGTGTGATGTGTCGTGTACGTGTTGTATGTTTTTGTGGTTGGTGTCTGACTTACCTTCTGCGCCGTACGCATCCGTGCCTGTTCCGGTAGTAAATGTAGAATATTGGTAGGATCGGAACGAAGGGATTCATGGTTGGTTCGTCTCGTTCGTCTTTCTCGTTGCTTCGCGTCGTCCTCGTCGCTGGCGTGTTCGCCTCGTAGCCGTGGATCGTGTTGTGGCGCGAATCGGAGCTTATGTGCGCCTCTCCCGGAAGCTTTGACGTGCCGGACGTAGCGACGGGTTCGGCGCGTACGGAAAGCGCATCGTACTTGTCCAGCCGGACGGGCCTGCATTTTCCCTTCCGTGCGACTCGATTCGGCGTTTCCGGATTCGCCTCGGTCGGAGAACAGGACCTGGATTGGGTGAGTACGACTCGGCCGGATTCTATGCTGTAGTGCGCATCGTACTTACTCGTTCGGAATGATGTACGGATCGGTCGGGAAACAGGCATTCGCATGGCTTTTTTCCCGACCGAATGGTATTGGGTGCGCCTCCGACCGAGATCGGAATCGGCCCCTTTGTATGGCCCACAGAGCAATGCATAAAAGGTTCCCAAACTGATTCATAGTCTACTCACTCCCTACAACCGTACTAGAACGCTGCGTTCTAACAACCAGCAACTGTTTGTAGTCCCTAGGATCATGAGGATAAGGGGCGGAGGATGGTCTTTTGCTTTACTGGTACCCAAGCTCTGGAATACTCTCCCACAGAGCCTAAGGCAAGCCAAATTGAAACCAATATTCAAGAAACTGCTAAAAACAACTCTTTCTAGCTGCGATCAACTCTGAAACTGTACTTAGTTGTCATAGCACTGGGAGCCCTCCTGGGTAGCCATGCGCTCTAGAAATCCCCCATGAATAGAATAGAATAGGATGAGGTCACTACAGAATTGAACAGACTGGAAAGTAGTGGTATGATTGAACAAGTTGAATCCTCAGATTGGGTTGCACCCCTGGTTGTGGCTAGGAAATCGAATAGCTATATCAGACTATGAGTCAACCTCAGAGAGCTCAATAAGAACCTATTTGTTGATCATTTTCCCTTGTCGCATATACATGAATTATTATCATTAATCAGGAACATGAGCTGGTTTTCGACAATCGATTTAACGTCGGCCTACAACCAGGTGTCCTTACACACTGATAGCAAACACCTGACAGCTTTTATAACGCGATAGGATGTTACTAGTTTAGAAGAGTTCCTTTCGGATTAGCTTTGGCTACTGCCATGTTTCAACGTGTAATGTACAAACTGTTGCGTAATGTGGCTAACGTAACCTTCTTCTAGGACGATAATTTAATCATGGGGACAAACAAAAAAGAAGAATGTGATAAGCCATTAAGGGTGGTACTGAGTGTTCTGGAAGACCATGGGCTGACAGCGGAAGCTACCAAATGTAAAATATGGAAAAGTAAGGTCACATATCTGGGTCACAAAAACAGTTTTGATGGCATTGCGCCTAAGGAGGATCTGGGTTTAGCTATTTAAAAAAGCCCCACCACCCAGTAACAGAGAAGTGCAAGTTTTTGTGGGACTAGCAGAGTTCTACTCTAAATTTGTGCAAAATTTCTCAAGCAAAATGTATCTAATTAGACAATTGTTGAAGAACAGAACTCCTTTTGTTTGGTCGTCAGATTGCCAAACAGAGTTTGACGGCATGAAAAAGAATATTAGCATAGCACCATTCCTCTGTGGTCATGATCCCAAATGTGAGGAGAATATCATAACTACTGATGCCAGTGGGAATTATGGCATTCGTATCTAGAGCATTAACAACCATGGAAGGAAAATACTCCGCTATAGAGAGAGAGACTGGAGTGTGTTTGGGGACTCCAATATTTGCTGCAATTTGTTTGGGGATCTAAGGTAGTCCTTTGCCCTGATCATAAACCTTAATGCAAGGTACTTACCACCTAGCGGCTTATCAGTGCTTTACCAAGGATTGCGAAGTTATCTATGCACCTATTAGATTACTGGTATGAAATACAATATATACCATGGGGGTGTAATAAGATTGATGATTGTCTGAGTAGACTTCCGTTACCAATTGTGCGTGAGCCTCCTGATGAATGGAATGATATTCTGGTGTCGGCATTAGGGACAAAGGTTCTAGCCGGAGTGAATACTGAAACATGGATAGATGAGACTAAATCTGAAGTTACTTTGACCAAAATTATGGATATGGTAAGGGAGAATGGCCTGAGAAAAGAATACTAGCTGACAATTTAGCCGTGCATTGGAAAGTCAGGAATTAAATCTCCATTGAAATTGATTTAGTGTTCAGGAGTGGATGTTTGGTGCCACCAAATTCTTTACATCAGAGGATTGTTGCTTGGTGTCATGAGGGCCACCTAGGTATAGTTAAAACTAAAAGTAGAGTGAAACGCTCATTCTGGTGGGCGGGGATTGACAGAGCAATGGAAAAAGTTGTGAGAGAAGGCTCAAGGTGTATCAACTCAGATAAAACTTAAGTGGCAGTAAACCCTCCTTTACATCCCATCGAACCCCTGAGACACCATGAGAAAAGATAGGAATTTATATTTTTGGACCAGTACAGAAAACGGATGGAAGGACAAAATATGCCATGTTGTGGTTGATCAATTCTCCGAATGGCTGCAGTTAAAGATGGGAGATGTGCAGATACCAAAGTGATAATAGAATTTTTAAATTAAGTTTTTTGCAGGAAAGGGTTACCCAAAACTGCTATCAGTGACAATGGTTGTCAATTTGTGTCAGATAGGTTCAAGGAATTTATAAAGAATTTAGGTATTACACACAAAACCACATCCATATATCATCCCGAGGGGAATGGTTGTGTAGAACGCTTCAATTGCATAATCAAAGGGATCATTGAACTGTCCCATAGTAACATCATTAATTGGGAGAAAGAAATTAAGGATACAGTATGGGCATATAGGATCACAGAATGTAGCTCCTCTGGGCATGTACCCTTCCATCTCATGAGGGGAAGAGATCCGCGGTCTAAGACAACTTTGGATGGTTACGTAAAATGACGTAAACAACAGTGCCAGTGGAATGGTAAGGAAAAAGTTAAATGAGGGGGAGGCAGTGTACAAATCCAGTTATGACAAAACACATGGGACTAAAAGATATGAGCTCTGTGTGGGTGCTTTGGTGAGAGTAAAAAAGGAAGGTTCATAAGGAAAGGAGAAAGCAAATTTACTGAGCCTTTGCAAGTAAAGACGATTTTGTGCAATGCTGCCTTACTAAGTGATGGTAAAGTTTGGCATGCCAGTAGAATGGCTTTATGCAAAGGGAAGGTCAACAGTATGACTGCGTACAAGAGTACTCCTATTGACAAAAAGTATGATTGGTTAAATATGGATGTGGTGAGTGAAAGAAGGCGAATGGATAATGAGAATGTCATAATGAGCAGTCTAATATTTCACAGGAGAATGTTACTAAGAGGTGAGTCTCACCAGATGCACCAAATGCCAGTACTAAAATTGTTCCACCTCGAATTGCTCCATCTCGAGTCATCAAAATGGACTCCAACAAAGAGCTTTTCGCTTGGTCAGGGAGGAGAATTGTTACACCTTCCTACTTCCATGATTTTGTGAAATAGATTTTGTTCTGGCACAAGGTAGTCGTTACTAATATATTATCCTTAACTATCATTTTTTTGGGTGTGTGTTTTCATGTATAGTCTATTTCCTGCTATTATTAGGTGAAGGACCTTTTTACATTTGATAAAATGTGACAACCCATTAAAATTGAGCTATAGAATGTTGAGGGGCGTGTATTAGGGCCAGCGGAGGACCCTGCTAAGGCACTGACAGGTGTAGGCATTCCACAAGCCAGTATCCAGCCAATACCAGTGCATACATATAACAAATCACAAAACACGTATATATATTTAATCACAAAAAGATATGAGATATAAGAATAAAAACACCACATCAGACAATTCAAAACAGAGAAGTATTGGTATCCATCATGAAAAATGAAAGGCTTTGGTTTTAGAAACTTTGTTTTTGTGATTTGGGATCTTTTACTATGCAGGTCTTGGATACCTTTGGGTTTCACTAAGTGTTGTTTCTATTTTTCTTTTTTCCTCTCTCTCTCTTTTCATTTTTCATGATGGATGTGTGGCCTGT
Organism: Calotriton arnoldi; assembly: GCA_963921515.1. NCBI lineage: Eukaryota > Metazoa > Chordata > Amphibia > Caudata > Salamandridae > Calotriton > Calotriton arnoldi. The sequence goes on along the minus strand of CAWUFW010003744.1, from coordinate 1,271,409 downwards.
TAAATTGGTTAAAATGTGTTATAGGTATTTGATTTAATGTTGTGTTTCGAATAACCCTGGGCGGAGTTCGCGGAGTTCGCGGAGTTGCGCTATGCGAAACTCCGCGAAGTGGAAAAAAACGTTGCCGCGCTACGCGGAGCTCCGCAAGCGGCGGAGTGCGATAGAAAAATGCCGTTCACAGTGATTTTCAGTGCCGGATGCTTGTCCGCACTCTGCAATCATCGCGAACGGCACCATGCACAGCGCAAGCTGGCGCTGCTTTCCTTTCTGCCGCTCGAGTAGATTTTTACTCGAGCGGCAGCTTTCTCAACGCAAACGGGCAGTTTCTCAACGCGAGCGGTCGCGAGCATACGCGACCACTCCCAATGAGAAACCTGACCCCCCGCGTTGAGAAATCTCGCCGGGAGGTTTATTTTCCACGCTCGTGCTCGCCAACTTGATGTTGACAATCGCGAACTAGGAAAAATCTCGCCAGGAGGTGGATTTTCCTCGCTCGCGCTCGCAAACTTGACGTTGACGAACGCGAGCGAGGAAAAAAACTCTGCTACGCGGGGCAGAGTTTTTCGGATCTCCGCGAGCTCCGCGTAACGCGGAGTTCCGAAAACTCCGCAAACTCCGCAAGCGGAGCGGAGTTCACCGCCCAAGCTTAGTTCCGAAGCCAACACTTCTCTGTTTTAGATTTTCTGATGAAAGCAGATGGTCTTTTAAAAATATTGTATTTGCTATTTATTTGGCAAACAAATGGCTATGGCCTTAACAGTTTGGTATTATGTTACGATAAACAGCATTCTAAAGACTAAATTTAATGGGGTTTTTTTTGTTGCTTGTGTCTCATGTCTTTTTGTGATTAAGTATATATAAGTGTTTTGTGATTTGTTATATGTATGTTTTTTATGGTTGCAGGCCTGATGAAGCCTTTGTAAGGTGAAACGCATTGGCTGCGCTGTTTGAAAACCATGATAGAGAAAATACTAGACCAACAACAAAGATCTATGTTATATTTAATGCTGATTGTTAATGCATATAAATACATTTGTTGCCTCTCTCATTTGTAAAAAAAAACATGTTTGATATATAGTCAATGAGCAGCTGGGCATTTGATGTGGGCAAGGGGGACTTGTTGATACAGTGATTACTTCAGGTGGTGCGGCATTGGGTTTCCTGGCTGCTGTTTGTTTGTTCAATACCAGTGCACACCTAGATATAGAGCAAGGAGGATCCCACAGGACAAAAGATGGATGAATAATAAATGTAAGTAGCAGAGAGCAGTGGTGAACACTCCAGACTTCAGTATAGGTGCGTACTGGCAAGGCCCTCCCTGCAATGGCACTCTTGGGTCGACTACCCTCTCTAGTTCTCGGAAGAGAGAGGACGAGGGCAAGAATCAAAAGTGTAACAAGGAGGGGAGGAAGTAGTGGTGAGTGGGTCTCACTGGTAGGTAGGAAGGGAAATTTAAGAAATTGGGTTATTATTCGAGAGGGGTAGGTACCCACCTCAAGTAATAATCACAATACTTGTCAGGGAGATCCCTTAAAGTCACTAAATTAACATGAGCTCAACCCCCTGGTAAATATGGCACAAAGCTGACAGGCTTAACTTAAAGGCAATATGTAAAGTAGTATCTGAAAGAGACACGTTAGTGACAGATTCCTTACCTTAGAATATCCCCAGGCGTCAGGCTGGATCCGGAAAGTTTTTTGCGTAGCAGTACCCTTGCGCGTCGGTAGGCGGCGTCGTGCGGCTCCGCGTCCGTCGTCGGCGTTGTGATCGCCGGGATGACGTCGCGGGCAGTACTTAGGCGCCACCCCTGCGCGCTGACGTCAGTTCTTCTTTTTCCGCGCCAGCAAGCGCAGATCCGGGAAGAGCAGTGCCCTGGTCATTTTTTGACCATACTTTTTGGTGAATTTTTTCACTGTTTTTTCATCTCTCAAGGTGTCGTAGGGATGCCCGGTTTCAAACGTTGCGGCGCCTGTGCGCGGATGATGTCCATCACCGACCCGCATTGGGAGTGTCTCTTCTGCCTCGGCCGAGGCCACGACACGGAGTCTTGTCCCGAATGCCAGGCCCTTAACCCGAAAGCTTTGCGAGAGCGGTCTCGAAAGCTCCTGGAGGCCCGGCATTCGGCTCCGCGGAAGCCCCGGTCGCGTGAGAGGTCCAGGGGTCGATCGCGGAGTCCACACCGGTCGTCGGCGTCGAAGTCTTCTTCGTCCGGTAAGTCGAAACACAAAAAGTCCAAAAGCATCATCGCTCTAGGACTTCGCCTCGCCGGTCTCGCGACTCGGCTGAGGCCCCTCCCGGCACCGTCCCCGCGGCCCCGGACATCCTGTGGAGTCGCCCCCGCCATACCCGCCCTTCCCGGGTTCGGGGCGGATCCGGCCAAAGTGCAGGAATTCCTGTCGGCCATGGCCCGCCTCTTCGGGCCTTCAGGCCCCTCCGGTGCGCCTTCGGGCCCCGCGGGCCTGATGGGGTTGCTCCGGCGTCGCCGGCGGCTCCCGGCCCCGGCGTCGCCCGTGCCTCCAGCCTCGATCCCGGCTCCGGCTTCGGCCCCGGCCTCGATCCCGGCTCCACAACCCCCATCGACGCCGGTCGACCTAACGACACCTCCGCCGGCGCCGATGTCTCCGGTGCCGTTCTCGACGCCGCCCTGGGCTCCGGGCGGCGTCGTCCCCAGTTCCTTCCGGCTCCGGACATGGCTCCGGACCGGCGTCGCTCGACGCCGGCTCCGGCGCCAATGGGACCTTGGGTCCCAACTGTCCCCTCCTCCTCCTTATTTTGAACCAGAGGAGGACCAGTTGGACTGGGAGGGGTCTGATGACCCTCTGACACGAAACTGTCAGTACGATGAGGACTGGACAGAGAGTCTAGGGAGGCCAGTGGTCTGGATACTTCCCTGACATTGGCATGCTGTCTCCTCCCGTGGCTACGGAGGAGGGAGCCAATTTTGGTACGGTGTTGCGTAGGGCGGCTGGGGCCTTACGTCTCCAACTCCCTACTTTGACGGTCAAGCCTAACATCTTGACAGAGGTGCTTCAGCCGGCAGCCTCCTCTGCGGAGACTGTGCTGCCGTTTAACAACGCCCTCACTGACGTTCTTTTGGGCGCCTGGTCCAAGCCCAACACAGGGGCTCCTGTGGATCGGAACGTTCACGACGCCATCGCCCAGCTCCGGGCGACCCCTGTTTCTCTCTGTCCACCCCACTCCTGAGAGCTTGGTTGTCCAAGCCTCTGCTTCCCAAACCGCCTTCCCTACCGCTCCTCCGGATAGGGAATCCAAACGCCTGGATCAGTTTGGGAAGAAGGGTTTTCTTCCTCCAGTGCTGGCTTGCGGTCCGTTAACACCGCTTGTCTTTTGGGCCGATATACCCACTCCCTGTGGGATTCGGTGGCGGATGTTTTGCCCCAGTGTCCTGAGGAGGTCCAGACACTGCTTTCCCGCGCCATTGCGGAAGGAAGGGATGCGGCTAAATACACAATACGTTGTGGCCTTGACACCGCCGACTCGCTGGGCAGGTCTATTGCAACGACGGTGGCGCTCAGACGCCACGCCTGGCTGAGAACCACTGGTTTTTCAGGGGATGTCCAGAATACTCTCATGGACATGCCCTTTGATGGAGTCGGTCTTTTTGGGTCCAAAGCAGACCATGCGTTGGAGCGCTTTAAGGACTCACGGGCTACTGCCAAGTCCCTGGGCCTTTCTGCTACACGCCCTCCGCTGACTTCTGCTTTTCGCCCCTATCGTGGCCACGGTAGGGCGCCCCTTCACGTCAGCAGCCCAGCCACCGGCCCGCGCAGCAGGCGACTCGCGTGGCCAGGGACGTGGATTCCGCCGTGGCGGATCGGGCAACCAGCGTGCGGGTCAGGCCACCACCTCCAACCCGTCCGCGGCCTCCAAGCCCTCCTAGTCCCTCCTTTCAGGTGCACAGCACGCCAGTAGAGGGCAGGGTCCGCCATCACCTTCCCCACTGGCGTACCATCACCTCGGACAGGTGGGTCTTGGACATTGTCCGAAGGGGCTACTCCCTCCCTTCGAGACCACCCCCAGCCATGCCACCTCAATTCCACCGCATGTCAGGGGATCACTTGGTGCTTCTACAGAAGGAAGTCGCGGCCCTCTTGACCAAGAGGGCCATCGAGCGTGTTCCGACCCCAGAAGTAGGGCGTGGTTGCTACTCCCACTACTTTCTGGTGCCCAAAAAGGACAAGGAGGACATGCGTCCTATCTTGGACCTCCGGAACGTCAATCGCTTCCTCCGGAAGGAGAAGTTCAAGATGCTCACCCTAGCTCAGGTCTTGACTGCCCTCGACCCTGGAGACTGGTTGGTAGCGTTGGACTTGCAGGACGCATATTTCCACATCCCCGTCCTGCCGGCCCACCGGCGTTACCTTCGGTTCACGGTAGGCCCCGAGCATTTTCAGTTCACCGTGCTCCCCTTTGGCCTTACCAGTGCCCCTCGGGTGTTCACGAAAGTGATGGCAGTGGTCGCAGCTCATCTGCGCCGGGCAGGGGTTTCAGTCTTCCCTACCTCGACGACTGGCTGCTGAAGGCGGGCTCGTCCCAGGCAGTCGTCTCCCACCTCCAGACTACGGCCGAACTCCTGCACTCGCTGGGGTTCTCCATCAATGTGCCGAAGTCGCATCTGATTCCTTCTCCACAGCTCCTTTTCATCGGAGCGGTTCTGGACACGACGCAGTTTCGGGCCTATCCTCCCGAACGGCGAGTCCGGGATATTCAGGCTATGATTCCGATCTTTCAGCCTTTATCCTGGGTTTCGGTACGGATGACCCTGAGGCTGCTGGGCCTCATGGCCTCCTGCATCCTGCTGGTCAATCATGCCAGATGGCATATGCGGGCTCTGCAGTGGGACCTGAAGTTCCAGTGGGCGCAGCACCAGGGCAACCTGTCCGATCACGTCCAGATCTCGGAGGGGACTGCAAGACAGTTGCAGTGGTGGCTCTCGAACCGGCAATGGGTCATGGGCAGATCCCTCTCCCTTCCCCAGCCAGAGCACACAGTTGTGACGGACGCGTCCCTTCTGGGATGGGGCGGTCACATGGGAGAGGCGGAGATCAGAGGCCTCTGGTCTCCGGCGGAGTCCCGGCTCCATATCAACCTTCTGGAGCTCCGGGCGATCCGACTTGCACTCAAGGCATTCCTTCCCTCTGTCAAAGGGAAGGTAGTGCAGGTGTTCACAGACAACACCACCGCCATGTGGTACTGCAACAAACAGGGCGGGGTGGGGTCTTGGACCCTTTGTCAGGAGGCTCTGCGCCTCTGGACATGGCTGGAACATCAGGGCATGTTCCTGATGGTTCAACACCTGGCAGGTTCCCTGAACGCCAGGGCGGACGAACTCAGCCGCAGGTGCATGATGGATCACGAATGGCGTCTTCACTCGGAAGTGGCGCAAGGACTCTTTCTACAATGGGGAGAGCCTTGGTTAGATCTATTCGCCACCGAAGAGAACGCGCAATGTCATCAGTTCTGCGCGTTGGAATTTCCAAGGCGGCACTCGCTCGGAGACGCTTTTCGTCACGAGTGGAGTTGCGGTCTGTTGTACGCCTTTCCGCCTATACCACTTCTACCCAGAGTGTTGAAGAAGATTCGGCACGACCGGGCCCAAGTCATTCTTGTGGCTCCGGACTGGGCTCGAAGAGTTTGGTATCCCGAGCTACTCAATATGAGCGTAGATCCCCCGATCCGTCTGCCTCTTCGGGAGGATCTTCGGTCGCAGCAGCAGGGGACGGTCCTCCACCCGAACCTGTCCAGTCTACACCTGCTTGCGTGGAGATTGAGCGGCGGCAGTTGATTCCTTTCGACTTGCCTCCCGAAGTTTGTGATGTGATTCTGGCAGCCAGGCGTCCCTCCACTAAGGTGGTATACGCCTGCAGGTGGAACAAATTTGTGGCATGGTGCACAGCAAAAGCTGTGAATCCCTCTCTGCCCCTCTTTCTGAGGTCCTTCTGTTCCTTCTTTCTCTGGCCCAACAGGGTTCTGCCCTGGGTACCATCAAGGGTTATCTTTGTGCTATCTCGGCCTTCCTCAGGCTTCCTGATCAGCCCTCCCTTTTCAAGTCCCCTGTTGTTAACAGGTTCTTAAAAAGCATTACTCACCTCTTCCCTCCTGTTCCGTTTGTGATGCCTCAGTGGGACTTGAACTTGGTTCTTACCTTTTTGAGCCTCTACATAACTGTCCTCTTCGTCTTCTTACTTTGAAGACAGCCTTTCTGGTTGCCATCACCTCCGCTCGGCGGGTGAGTGAGCTCCAGGCTCTATCTTGCAAACCTCCCTTTCTGTCTGTTCATCCGGACAAGGTTGTTCTTCGGACGCGCCCGTCCTTCTTGCCAAAGGTGGTTACTGCTTTCCATATTGGGCAGACCATCACTTTGCCCACCTTCTTTCCGCCTCCGCGTCCTTCCAGAGAGGAAGAGAGGCTCCACCGTCTGGACCCAAAACGTGCGCTCTCCTTCTATATTGACCGCACAAAACACTTCCCGGGTGGATGACCAGCTCTTTGTTGGCTACGTGGGGGCCAAAAAGGTCGGGCGGTGCACAAGAGAACCATCTCCCGCTGGGTTACCTTGTGCATCAAGACCTGCTATTCTTTGGCTAAAAAGGAGCCTCCTGTTGGGCTGCGGGCCCATTCCACCAGGGCAACGGCTGCTACCACGGCTTTGGGCCGCGGTGTTCCGCTGCCGGTTATTTGTCAGGCAGCTACGTGGGCCTCGCTGCACACGTTTACAAAGCATTACTGCCTTGACAGTCAGGTCCGGAGGGACGGCTTCTTTGGCCGTTCTGTCCTCCAGGACTTCCTTGTCTGATCTTTGTTCGCAGACCCACCACCGGGGTTGGTATTGCTGGGGTATCTATTCTAAGGTAAGGAATCTGTCACTAACGTGTCTCTTTCAGATGCACAAGTTACTAACTTGTGTAACGATATATCTGTAAGAGACAGTAGTTAGTGACAGATTCCTACCGCCACCCATCCTCCCCGTTCTGCGAACTGATTTCTAGGGTTAAGGACATCCCTTTCAGGGCCCTAGTATTTTTCAGACACCTATGTCAGCTTCTTGCATGGCTCTGCGTTCCTGGCGCGGAAAGTCGTGTACAGAACTGACGTCAGCGCGCAGGGGCAGCGCCTAAGTACTGCCCGCGACGTCATCCCGGCGATCACGACGCCGGCGACGGACGCGGAGCCGCACGGCGCCGCCTACCGACGCGCAAGGGTACTGCTACGCAAAAACTTTCCGGATCCAGCCTGACGCCTGGGGATATTCTAAGGTAAGGAATCTGTCACTAACTACTGTCTCTTACAGATATATCGTTACACAAGTTAGTAACTTGTGCATTAAAACAATAATAAAGTTGAAATGCAAAACAATAAAAATCCCAAAAGGAATTAAAAAAACAGAGTAAGATGTTATAAACAACATAACACCAAAATGAAAACAATCCAATAAGGGGAACTGGAGATATGAATTTTCTAACGTTTTAAGTATAAATAGTGTGAAGAAGCACAGAGTGCAATGATAGTCGATGGTCACAGTAGAACAGGACATAGGCACAATATGACACTAACTGTGATGAAACGTGGGTCCAGGAGTGTTCTGATGTGGGTACTTGGAGAGGCTACATTTAAGCCTGAAGAGAGCTAGTGGGAGGGAATGATCCCTGGGGATGCCTTAACCAGTGCAGTAAATGGTTCCCGGGGCTAACCCTACCCACCTTGGGCATTTTTAAGATGACTAAAGACTCTTGGCACACTAAACATGGGTTCTGAGGGTGGCAGTGTGCGTGGAGAGGGTACTATGGTAATCCTAGTGTCCTCCCACATATAACACCAAAAAGACAGTTTGATACAGTCCCTGTACCCACAACAACCTCAGAAACAGAAATGTAGTAGAATACAACGAAGTTGTCAGCAACCAGACAAGAGATATACAAGGATTTTTGGTATCCTGCCTTAGCCCTTTGAATTGCACCCTGAATGTTATATGTAAACCCAGCATACCTATTAAACTGGCTGTGACACTGTAATGTCAAAAAGAGGCCCACTGAATGGAGCATGATTGACGGGGAGGGCAAATTTAAAAACAATAAGGTGAAGGATGAAATGCTTGCTCAGGGCCGCATCCCAATCCATTGTTTTTCGCCCACCATGCCACCTCAATTTGGACCCAGCCTTATGCAAATCAGTCTTGACCCTGCTCCTCATGGGAACAGTCCAGCCTGAACAGCCAGGCCAGGCCAGGCCATGTTGTTCCTGCAAACTAGGACTGGTTCCCATTGGAGCAGGGTCAAGACTGATTTGCATATAGCTGGGTCCAAACTGAAGTGGCATGGTGAGCAAAAGAACGATGGGTTGGAGTGCTAACCTGAGCTATTGCCAGTGGTTATATATTTTTTTTTTGATAATCAAATTTATTGATATGTGTTGGAACCGGGGTTACCGAGTCCGACACGGTAGCATGGCGTGAAGCGGGAAAGGCACGCGAAGGCAATGTGTAAGGCAGTTGTGCAGCACACTCTCACTTTGACTCACAAATGCGAACGCAATAACATGACACCACACCAGGCTTTTGTATTTAAAATCAAGATCTTTTATAAATAAATTAAGTTGGCATCAGATAAGGCAGGTTAATTCAGATCTACATTCAAATTCATTATATTACTCAACTGGTGCACATTTTAAATAAAGCTGCATAGCTCATCAACATTGTAGGCCACTAAGAGGCCGCAGGAATTATCTCCTACACGTAGCACTTAATAATGATCTCAAGGTACGTTAATAAAACATAGGCCTAAACATACAGTTCACTTTAGCATATTCAATTATTTAAAAGAAGGCTTTTCACGTTACATTTAAATAGGCCTGCATTAAACTAGGCGCACCCACATTCAGTACAGTGGGCGTCGCAACTCCAGTACACCTGTAACATAAAATACTTCAACTCTTGGCGGTGTACACTTCAGCTCAACTCCATTAAACACTTTCCCCTTGTGGTAAAGACTTAACAGTTAAAACCATGGCCTAGGCAGTAATTATAATAGGCATCAGCATAAATTATTAAATACTGTGGGCATCATCATTACCTGAATGAACTATGTGGGGAATCCCTCAACATGTCCTGTATTCTGGGGCTTCTAGGTCCCTCAGGGGTTAACTCCGGCCAGGCCCACTCCTCTCTGGGGCCTCGCCTCGTAGGACTAAATTCGTAAGGGTTAATAGTGGCCCCCGGCCCCCAGTGGCGGCTTATGGGCCCTAGGGGCCTCCAGGGCTCACCTGCGGTGTGGTCGTTGGTCGCGCTTCAGGGCGACTGGCGATCTTCCGGGCCAGCCCGTGTTCTGTCGGGCGGGGCCCGGTCGGGGGTGCCTCGGCCTTCTGGCCGGTGTTGCGGGTCGTTGCGGGGGCCGGTATTGCCTTCCTCCGGCCCCCGGGATCAGGGAGTAACTATGCGGCACGTTGTGGGGCCGGGATCACCCTCCTCCGGCCCCGGGATCAGGGTAAGTGCAGGTGGGGGCTCAGGGTTGCTGGGGAAGGGAGCGGGAGCCGGCAGTCCTCTCCGGCCGGCTCCCCGTCTCCCTCTGCACTGCCGGGGCTCTTCCCGGGCTTCCTTCGGCGCTGGGGCGTGACTGGGGGCTGGCGCCCAATCGGTGCGCGGCCTTCCTGGGTCACGCCCGGCGACCCCTGGTTGCTCGGCAACGGCGTCTGCGGGGCCTGGAGGCCTCGCTGCTGATCGCGTCGGCGATTTCTTGGGCCGCGACGGCGGCGGTGGTAATTCTTTGGCCGCGGCGGGTGCAATTCTTGGGCCGCTTCGGCGGCGGCGGCGATTCTTCGGCCGCTTCGGCGGCGGGGGCAATTCTTGGGCCGCGACGGCGGCGGCGATGATTCTTTGGCCGCGACGGCGGCGGAGACGATTCTTCGGCCGCGACGGCAGCAGGGGCAATTCTTTGGCCGCGGCGGAGACGATTCTTCGGCCGCGACGGCGGCGGGGGCAATTCTTTGGCCGCGGCGATGATTCTTTGGCCGCGACGGCGGCGATGAGGGCCCAGGGCCCAGTCTCTGGAGGCTTCGGTGAGGGCGCGGACGGCGCTCCTCACCTCACACACCTGAGGGGCTTCCTTTACCTCAGCGCTTCCCCCGATGAGGGCGCGACGGCGCACCTCACCACACGGTGCCTCTTCTCAGGCGGCGGCGGCGGCGGCGGCCGCGGCGGTGATCTCCTTCATAAGGTCAGTGACCTGAGGGGCAACAGAAAGCAGGGTGCACCAGCAGCCTGTGGGCAGGGCTGACTGGCAAAGTACTTGGGGGCAGCCCAGCAACAGGCAAAAGTGAATAGGGGTGAAGGTTTAGCGCTTCAGGGTACGGCGCTTTACCTGGTGATCCCCAGTTGGGCAGTTCTAGGCTTTAGGCCTTGCTGGACGGTCAGGCCTCCTCAAGTTAAGGGTCTTGCGACTGCTTCAGCTTGGTTGCTTCTTAGGCGCTTCTAGTTGTAAGTTTCTTGTCAGAAGTTCCTTGTTATAGGTTCCTTGTCAAAGTTTCCTGTCAGAAGTTTCTTCTTATGAGGGGGGATGAGTTGGTGGTCTGGGAGTGCTTGGTGTTCCTCCCCGCACGCTGAAGGTGGTTCCCTGGGTCCCCTCACACTGGGCAAGGTCAGTGGGTGGTGGGCGTTCCTCAGCTATCTTACTACAGCAGGGCCTCAGCCCTGTCAGCAGCAGTAGTGTAGGTCTCCCCCTAGGCCCTAAAGCCTATACTCCGGCGGAGGTTCTCCCAGGTTCAGTGGTGCCTCATCAACTGACTAGAAAGTTTTCCCTCCAAGCCTTTTATACTCCTAGGTCAGGTGACTCTCCCAAAGGCGGCAAAACATAACTCCTCCCACAGCCCGGAAGGTTCTGGAACCTTCTACATGCCTGGCTATGTGGCCCAGAGGCGGGGATGGAATGGATACTGTATCCCTACACCCCAGCCTGACCCTGGCTACTAGTGTGTATGCGTGTCAGGCCCCTCTGCAGTAGCAGGGGCCTGTGGCAGCCATCTTGAGTGAGAGAGAGCACCTGCACCTCAGCACTGGCTAGCAGTGGCAAGGTGCCCAGAGACCTAGGTCCAGTAAAAATATGGTGGCAAAAAGGAGGCGAAAAAGGAAAAAAAATAGGGAAAGACCACCCTAGGGCTGACAGGTCAAACAATATGTAGAAGAAACCACACAATTACATTGACAGCAAAATCGAGCACATTACCTCGATGATCATTAACACTAGGGTGATGACATAGACCTGTTCATCAGGCTCTAGAATAGGTTCTAGTGCAAGTTTAACATAGTATTTAGGAACACATACACCAATCAAGACAATAGATTGAACCATTTACCCCAGATCTTTTCGAACAGTTCAGGGCAGCCCCGGGCCTCAAAGAGGGGTTCTTCTTGGGTCCCGCACCAGTCCACCCCCCGTCGCCACTTCCGTACAGTAGAGGGCTTGACCTGAGACCAGACTGCCGCAATATCTTGTTTCGCCACCGCCACTGCAGTCCCAAGAAAATGTTTATCGGCCCGAGAACCATCCAGGCCATCAAACACTCCTAAAAGCAGACGTAGAAGGTCGTGAGGGACCACCCACCCCAAGGTCTGTGTAAGCTCTAGTTCCACACCCGCCCAGAATGTTGCAATGGCGGGGCACTGCCAGACCATATGGTAAAAGTCGGCTGGGGCGTGGTCGCACGTGCGCAAGATGGGAATGGGCCGCAGTCGAGCTCTATATAAACGCACAGGAGTTAGATATGCCATATGTAAATAGTAGAGTTGGATTAGGCGCAGTTTGGAGGAGGTCGTCAAGGTCTTGGGAGCCATAAGAGCGTCCCTCCAGTCTGCATCTTCCAAAGGGCCCAGCCAACCCTCCCAGCGGGCGCGCAATGATTCTAGGGTCGCGGGGCCATTGTTCACAAGGGAGCGGTAGATCCGTGACACCCCTCCCCTACCTAGGTTCCCCATCATAACTTGGGCCTCGAGGGGACTGAATTCGGGGAGGGAGGTGGGTGACGTAATGTGCGCATTGAGGGCGTGGCGAAGCTGCAGGTATTTGTAAAACTGGGAGGCGTGGAGGGAATAGCGCTGCTGCAAATCTGCGAAGGCCCTAATATGGTCCCCAACCCAGCCGTCCTCGAGAAGCGAGATCCCAATGCGGTCCCATTGACGAAAGTCCCGGAGAGTTGAAGTCTCACGCAGCCAGGCACCATGCCACAGGGGTGTGTGTTGGGTAAGCTTCCCATCCCATTTCGTATGGCGCAGGGCAGTGCGCCTGCCCTAGTGATAGGGGGAAGGACTTGTGGTATGGGGGCCCCGTACAAGTAGGCTTGGAGCTGCGGAAAATCCATAGACCGGAGCTCAACCTGGTACGCCGGGTCGGACCAGCCGCCGGCGAACCAGTCATGAACAACAATAAGTCTTGTGGCCAAATAATAAAGGTGAAGATTGGTCACACCCATGCCACCATCGTAAGGAGGTATCCGACAGTGAGCCAGGGCCATACGCGGCCTCCCGCCTCTCCACAAAAACCAGGTGAGCAGACCATCAATCTCGAGAAACTAGCTCCCCGGGAGATGAAAGGTTATGTTTTGAAGAATATACAGGAAGCGGGGGAGAACTATCATTTTAAAGAGCGCACTTCTGCCAAGGGGATTGAGAGGGCGGGACTGCCAGCGCTTGAGATCTGCCTTGGCCTTGGTAACCCAGGGTGTAAGGTTGAGGGCCCGCCAGTGGTTAGATTTATTGCAAGCAACCTCCCATCACATTTTGTGTGTTTAATGACTGGGAGGGGGGGGGTCAAAATAAGGGCCCTGCCCAAGTGTCAGCTAACATAAAATGCACTCCAAGTGTCATTTGCAGCACCCCAGCAGACCTCTTAAACAATATGTGACATTCAAGAAAGACGTGACACTTCAATGTCAAAAAGAATCCTCACAAACCCCCTTGCATATTCTGTCAGGTTCAGATGGGTCATCTCTTCCCATTCAGGTCAGTCAATTGTTTGCTCCCAAGAGCAAGTTCACAACTCATTCACACCAATGTAAATGATAGTTACTAGCTGATCGAAGTCAGAGGGCAAAATGCAGATTTAGCTTCCAGGGATTTCAAGCCCGGAAAATGTAACTTTCTAGAAGTTACTTTTCCATAAAACTGAGAATCAATCCGTCTTCACCACTGAATTGGATTTTTAATAACTGTTAAAAATAGTTGTTAATTATTTTTCTAGCTAGTCCCATTCCTGAGATACAGTATTAGCATTTAGTATTGCATCTCAGCGTTTCCCTATGGAATAGTCAAACCTATAATGACATGCTTAAGAATAAACTTTTACTTATCCAGCTTTTAAATACCATGCACCCTGCCTTCGGGGCAACAAGGCATACTTAGTAGTCACATGTAAATTTTTAAAAGGAAGGTTTATGCCTGTCAAAGGGGTTATTTTGACCGGTTGAATTTGCAGTTATTTTTTTTTAATTCTTTTTATTAGTAGCAAGCAAATCAGGATCAATGTATAGACATTATTTCAGAAACATCGATAAAATAAACTGTTACCCTGCCAAGGGGCCCCTTGGTACAATTCTCATAACACAGAGCGGCATCTTGGAGGCATCTTACAGGAGCTGATCTCCCAATTTAAACCCAGCCCTCATTTCAGGTGCAACATTTCAGAGCCACTTCTGTACTACCCCAGGGGTAATCCATCCGTAATTGCTATCCTCCCGTCACATTACTACTTTTTATTGTACTTATTTTTTTTAAACAAACAGAACATTTAAACTTATTGTTGCTATTGACAGCATCTGGCGGGATAGGCATCCACCCACACATTATGCTTATGTGTCTATGTTTGATGTTCAAGAGAGGTTTTCACTTGGTGCAGCGTCCCTCACCTCTTGTCCCTGTCCCCAACTGGGGTGCGTCTGGGTGGGGAGAGAGTGATGTGAAGGGTATATAGGTGGATGGTGGACTAGTAATGGAGGCATAGCTCATCCACAAGGTCTACGAGGCATTAGAATGTGAGCCAGCCAGTCGTCGACACATGAGTGCATGTTGTGGGCCCGGGGATACTTCCTCAATGAGGGGGAACCTGGTGTTGTAGTCATTCTGTAACTATGGGGGAGGGGGGAGCCTGCCAGGGAGCTAAGCTGTGTGGGTGTCCTGGGCTCGTCCCTAGGCAATCAGAGCTACTCCCTCCAGGGTGATCCGTTCCCTGAGTGCTATCCAACATAATGCCCCAGGTCTCTAGATCCCGATCCGCGTTCTCATCCGTGGGGACCCCGCGTAGCCGGCGCTCTTCCGCTACCCCCCATTCGCAGAAGTCCGACCTCCATTTCTCCGGGAAGGGGGGGGGGGTGGGAGCGGCTGACTTCCAGTGGATAGCTATGCGGCGTTTCGCCAATATCAGCCAGAGCAAAGTAAATTTATGTTGCATGCGGGTTGTGGCCCTGGGGATTGGCAGCACCCCCAGCAGACAGGGTTTCACTGAGGACTCAATTGGGAGCTTTGTTGCCCTCTGCAGAGTGTCCAGCACTGTGCTCCAGTAGGAGCAGATCATGGGACAATCCCAGGTCATATGAGCGAAATGGGCAGGGGTGGCGCCACATCTCAGGCACTTAGGTGAGTGCGATGGGTCAAACTTAGACAATCGCAGGGGAGTCAGGTAGGTGCGGTGGAGGTAGTTGAACTGTGTGAGCTTGAATAGGGCATTGCTCGAGACGTCTTGTACCTGCGCGAATGCGCGTTTCCATTCCTCCTCCGTTAATGGCACAGGTAGGTCTTCCTCCCACCTGTTCCGAGTCTCAGTTAGGTCCATTCTACGGTCTGTTTTAAGGGCCTTGTATAGCCGGGATATTGATCCTCGAAAGGAACCTGGGTCTAGGATTGTGCACAGCGTGCTCGATTCGCCTGGCTCGTTCGGAAATGTGGTCCAGATTTCACGGAACGTGCAAGTTATCTTCGGAATTTGCAGTTATAACCTACACAGCTAGGCTACTGGTGACAGGCCTGCAGTCATGTTTACCTTGTCACTGAAGTGGATGGAACAATAGGTACTGCAATCCACTTGTGGCATTTAACTTACAGGCCCTGGGTACACCTTGGTACCATTTACATGGGACTTACAGGTAAGCTAAATATACCAAAAATAGTGTATAACAATTTTATCATGTTGAAAGGAGAAGCACAAGCACTTTACCACTGGTTAGCAGGGATAAGGTGCACTGAGTTCTATAGCCAGCAAAAATAGGGTCCAGCAAAAAAGACAATAAAGCATAAACAGGAGGAGTATGAAGGGGTACTGTAAAAGGAAGCATCAAGTCTAAGGAGATGTGCAAGGCATGGGAGGAGACCCGCAATGAGTCATTCAACCAATTAGGTAAGGTATATTTGCATGAGTGAATGGGTAAGCAATGATCAGCATGAATCCAGTGAACAGGCTTGCTCATTTCAAGCCGTCGTCTGTGATTAAGTGGTGATCGTGACTTGTCCTGAACGTTGTGTAGTTTCTCCACAATTTTATTTAGGTTGTCCCTGTCCAAGTGTCTGTGTTGTCCTTCCCCGAGTATAGTGATCCATGCCGAAGAGATAGGTGTTTAGTGTGAAATGGGAGTTGGAAATCCAAATCCTTACTAGCAGCACTTGGAGGTGTCGTTTCTATATTAGATTCCAGAAAGTTCTATAGTTCTCCAAGTTTTCCGGTTCTTAGAACATGGTGATGCTTTGTGACGTCATAATCGTAATGGCAGGTTCAAGCAAACCATATTTAACATTCTGTTTCTGTAGATGGGGTCAGAGTGCTAGGAAGCACACTGCTTCATGTTGGTCTCATTGGAGAAATCTGCTGGCATGTTTGAGTGTCCCTCAATTGGAATGGTCCTGTAGGTGTTTCGCATTCCTGAGTATAAGTCGCATATGCTGGTGTTGAAGAAGGCAATCCATGACTGGATGCGAGTTCCTGCCTGGAGATTTGCACTGGGAGTGGATCCAAAGTGCTCTCTGGAACATCAGAGGTTTGGGGAATGTGACATTGAGGAGCTGTGGCAGGAGGGAGGTGAGTCTTTTTCAACACCTGTGGAGGAGAGGTCATCCCGGTGTAATCAGGACCCGTGCTCTCACAGGGACCTGCAAGGCAGAGGGGAGCACTCACCACAAGTGCCTGCTGGTAGTGTGAGGCTGACGGAAAGTCCTGAGGGGAGTCGGAGAACTCCAAAGTTCAGGCTTCTACTTTGGCTCCACAGTGACTCATAGGCCGTGGTCACATGATCTGCAGTGATAGCAGTAATCCAAGACAAATCACCACTTGACTGTATCAGCAGGGATGCGCTTCAGCCTGACAGCACCTCTAGTTCACTGACACTGGTCTCTATTGCCACATAACATGCTGGTCTAGCCCCAAAATGGCTCGTTCAGCGAACACACTCTGATGGCAGCTATTTTGCTTGAGGCCAAGCTCTGCCTTAGCTCGCTTTTTGAGATCAGCTTCAGCATTCTAGTACAAGGCAAAAACGTCAGAAAGCAAAGATTGCGTGGATAGCGTTTTGCCGTCCAAGAGGCAAAATAATGGAGCAAGTATGGTAAGTAAACAGCACCACATAACATAATAACTGTTGCTGGGTATTCCTCGCCCACATATATAATCAAGGAAGAGGCAGTGGTATAAATATATATTCTTTATTTTCAAGCTTTGACCATACAGAAAACAGGTCCATCTGGCTCCACTGCTACAACCACTCTCCTGGAATGTTCACAGTGAATACCTACTAGGCTCCACATTTCACAAGAATACAAACCACAACACATCCCCCTGAACAATAAAAGAACAAGAAAGAAAAACTACTAGCCAATACAATTCTCACAACACACCATCCCCCTCTAAACAACATGTGCCTAACTATAACATAAAACAATGCAAAAGGAGAGGAGGGAAAAATGATAATATCTCCATTATCCTATGACATAATCCTTTAACCATCCAGGTAATTCTCTTTTCATTGTCTCTCTGTTCGAACACTGTTCCTGTGCTCCTCCTTTGGGGCCTTCATCAACATTGCTAGTGCACTCTTCATCTGCATTGCTAGGGCACTCCTCCAAGCCCACGCCAGCAGTTTCATCCTGTGGTAATGTTGATTGTTCACCCGCCAACTCAACCATATCTTCTAGCCAAAGAGAATCCATAATTCCACTCGCCACTATACCATCACAATCCATCTGCTGATTATTTGAACATAATCCACACGCTTTAAATTCCACACTTTATCACTCTTTAGCTTAACAGCCTTCCTCAAAGTTTCGACCACTTGTTCCGCTGCAACAAAAATTACTTTCACCCATAGGTACCTTAACTGGTTTCTTATTCCGCAACCAATCTTCAACATTTATGTGAACCAGTTTGACCTTATGGGCAACATCATAGTACTCTTTACTCTGGATATGTGTCTCCTCCAACCTCTTTTTTACCAGTTCTGGTGACCATCGCTCAACCGCACTATTGCACATTCATACCGGCGCAAACTTATATCTAGGGTTCCTACCTCTCATCATTACAAATAGGGACATACCATTAGAATTATTCTTAGTTCCCATATAAGCCCACACAGCCTTCCGTACAGCAATCTTCCAATCACACCTCTTCCCAACTGCACTCTGAATAATTCCCTTGATAATATAGTTACACCTTTCCACAGTGCCATTGCCACTGGGATTATAAAGAGATGTGGTCTTATGCTTTCCACCTACCCTCTCAAAATACGTTTTTGCTGCATTGGAAACAAACTGCACCCCATTATCGCTCAAAAGCATATCAGGGATCCCTTCAGACCAAAAGGTCTTATCCAAAGACTCTAACACTGTGGCCGTATCTGCTATCTTCATTATGTCCACCACAGCCCACTTGAAGAAGAGATCCATCAGTACAATCACGTACTCCTGTAACTCCCCGACAGGACCCAACTAATTCACCGCTACACATTCCCAAAGCTGTTTAGGAATAAAACTCTCGGTCATGGGTGGTCTCAAAGTACTCAAAGTTTTGTCAGATGAGGAACAAATTCCACATTTCCTAATAAACTTTTCCACTGCTTTGTATACTCCCAGCCACCAAAACAAATCCTTGACAACTGATTTGGTCCTCACTATACCAAAATGACCCTCATGACAAAGATCCAAAATCGTGTCTGGAGGAATAATCTTACATCCTCTAAAGACAAACTCCCTGTTCACAGACAACTCTTACTTAATCTCCCAAAAAGGTCTACACTCCTCAGTTAAATGTTCCTTTTAGAGCCAACCATCTGACATATATTTCAAAATCATTAGCAAAATTTTATTTTTCTTCTGTTTTCCCTTCCAATACTCATTTTTGATAGCCGGTGACACTGAATCATGTACTAAAGCAATTTTAAAATCATTCCAAGGGGCATCCTTGCACTCCTCTAAAGGACACGGCATTCTGGACACACATTCTGCCACTAGATTGTCCTTTCCCGGAACATACACAATGTGGTAAATGTAATCCTTCATCTTCATTGACAACCTCTCAAACCTGGCAGATGCTGTAATGCTCCCCTCCGTAGTCAGTAACTTAACTAAGGGCTTGTGGTCGCACCGAATGGTAATCGGTCTACCCCACACAAAAGCACGAAAATGTTCTAGTGCCAATGTACATGCTAGTGCCTCCTTCTCTATTATGGGATATCTCTCTTCAGCTGGAGACAAGGATCTGGATGCAAATAGAATAATACTTTTATTTCCTTCAGCATCATTCTGCACTAGCACTGCCTCTAGGCCTTTATTACTTTCATCTGTTGTTAAATAACACTCCAATTTTGAGTCAAAACTACTTAAGGTAGGCACTTTTGCTAGATCACCCTTAATTTTACAGAATTCTTCTTCACACTGTGGGTCCCACAAAAATTTCACATGTTTCTTAAGCAACTGTCTAATGTTGTACACCTTTTTGGCAAAACTGGGAATACATTTTGCACAATACTCGGCCATCCCTAGAAATGACCTTACCTCATCCTTGTTTGTAGGTGCAGGAGCCCCAGTGATAACATTTATCAATGAAGGTTTTAGGTTTTACCCCCCCCCCTTCTCCAATCACATGCCCAAAATGAGTCACACTCCTCTCCGCAAACTTGAACTTACTCAGCTCCACTGTCAAACTTTTGCTTTCCAGTGTACCCAACACCTTCTGCAATCTCTCATTGTGCCTTGCTCTATCCTCCCCAAAGACTAAAATATCGTCCTGGAAGAACATCACCCCACTCTCTTTTCCAAACAAATTGCGCATCAGACATTGGAAAACGGCTGCCGCCAATGTCAGACCAAACGTCATTCATTTAAATGGAAAACACCCAAAGGGAGTGATAAATGCTGTGAGCTTCCTGGACATTGGCATGAGTGAGACCTGATGATACACGCTGGAAAGGTCAATTGTCAAAAACCATATAGCCCCCTTCAAACATGACACCATATCTGTGATTTTAGGTAGGAAAATAAGATCGATGAGAATGTTATTGTTCAAGTGTCGCAAATCCACACAGAGACAAATCTTGCCATTGCTACGGTGAGCTACCACCGCTGGAGAAATCCAGCCCAAACACTCTATTGGTTCGATAATATCCATTTCCACCAATTTGTCCAACTCCTTCGAGACCTCCTCCCGTACTATCATTGGCACCATCCTTAGCCTGTGAACTTCCGCAGTGGCGTCACTCTTAAATACAGTATCTGAAAGAGACACGTTAGTGATAGATTCCTTACCTTAGAATATCCCCAGGCGTCAGGCTGGATCCGGAAAGTTTTGCGTAGCAGTACCCTTGCGCGTCGGTAGGCGGCGTCGTGCGGCTCCGCGTCCGTCGTCGGCGTCGTGATCGCCGGGATGACGTCGCGGGCAGTACTTAGACGCCGCCCCTGCGCGCTGACGTCAGTTCTTCTTTTTCCGCGCCAGCAAGCGCAGATCCGGGAAGAGCAGTGCCCTGGTCAATTTTTGACCATACTTTTTGGTGATTTTTTCACTGTTTTTTTTTTTTTTTTTTTTTCCATCTTTAAGGTGTCGTAGGGATGCCCGGCTTCAAGCGATGCGGCGCCTGTGCGCGGATGATGTCCGTCACCGACCCGCATTGGGAGTGTCTCTTCTGCCTCGGCCGAGGCCACGACACCGAGTCTTGTCCCGAATGCCAGGCCCTCAACCCGAAAGCTTTGCGAAAGCGGTCTCGAAAGCTCCTCGAGGCCCGGCATTCGGCTCCACGGAGGCCCGGTCGCGTGAGAGGTCCAGGGGTCGCTCGCGGAGTGCACACCGGTCGTCGGCGTCGAAGTCTTCTTCGTCCGGTAGAGTCTAAGCACAAGAAGTCCAGAAGCATCGTCGCTCTCGGACTTCGCCTCGCCCGATCTCGCGACTCGGCTGAGGCCCCTCCCGGCACCGTCCCCGCGGCCCCGGACTTGCCTGTGGAGTCGCCCCCGTCATACCCGCCCTTCCCGGGTTCGGGGGCGGATCCGGCCAAGGTACAGGAGTTCCTGTCGGCCATGGCCCGCCTCTTCGGGCCTTCAGGCCCCTCCGGTGCGCCTTCGGGCCCGCGGGTCCTGATGGGGTTGCTCCGGCGTCGCCGGCGGCTCCGGCCCCGGCGTCGCCCGGGACTCCAGCCTCGATCCCGGCTCCGGCTTCGGCCCCGGCCTCGATCCCGGCTCCACAACCCCCATCGGCGCCGGTCGACCTCACGACACCTCCACCGGCGCCGATGTCTCCGGTGCCGTTCTCGGCGCCGCCCTGGGCTCCGGGCGGCGTCGTCCCCAGTTCCTTCCGGCTCCGGACATGGACCCGGAGCGACGTCGCTCGGCGCCGGCTCCGGCGCCGATGGGCCCTTGGGTCCCAAATGTCCCTCCTCCTCCTTATTTTGAACCAGAGGAGGACCAGGAGGACTGGGAGGGGTCTGATGACCCTCTGACTCGCAACTGTCAGTATGATGAGGACTGGACAGAGAGTCTAGGGGAGGCCAGTGGTCTGGATACTTCTCCTGACACTGGCATGCTGTCTCCTCCCGTGGCTACGGAGGAGGGGCCAATTTTGGTGCGGTGTTGCGTAGGGCTGCTGGGGCCTTCGTCTCCAGCTCCCTACTTTGACGGTCCAAGCCTAACATCTTGACAGAGGTGCTTCAGCCGGCAGCCTCCTCTGCGGAGACTGTGCTGCCGTTTAACGACGCCCTCACAGACGTTCTTTTGGGCGCCTGGTCCAAGCCCAACACAGGGGCTCCTGTGGATCGGAACGTGTCACGACGCCATCGCCCCGCTCCGGGCGACCCCCTGTTTCTTTCTGTCCACCCCACTCCTGAGAGCTTGGTTGTCCAAGCCTCCGCTTCCCAAACCGCCTTCCCTACCGCTCCTCCGGATAGGGAATCCAAACGCCTGGATCAGTTTGGGAAGAAAGGTTTTCTTCCTCCAGTGCTGGCTTGCGGTCCGTTAACACCGCTTGTCTTTTGGGCCGCTATACCCACTCTCTGTGGGATTCGGTGGCGGATGTTTTGCCCCAGTGCCCTGAGGAGGTCCAGGCACTGCTTTCCCGCGCCATTGCGGAAGGAAGGGATGCGGCCAAATACACTATCCGTTGTGGCCTTGACACCGCCGACTCGCTGGGCAGGTCGATTGCAACGACGGTGGCGCTCGGCCGCCACGCCTGGCTGAGAACCACTGGTTTTTCAGGGGATGTCCAGAATACTCTCATGGACATGCCCTTTGATGGAGTCGGTCTTTTTGGGTCCAAAGCAGACCATGCGTTGGAGCGCTTTAAGGACTCACGGGCTACTGCCAAGTCCCTGGGCCTTTCTGCTACACGCCCTCCGCTGCCTTCTGCTTTTCGCCCCTATCGTGGCCACGGTAGGGCGCCCCTTCACGTCAGCAGCCCAGCCACCGGCCCGCGCAGCAGGCGTCTTCGCGTGGCCGAGGACGTGGATTCCGCCGTGGCGGATCGGGCAACCAGCGTGCGGGTCAGGCCACCACCTCCAACCCGTCCGCGGCCTCCAAGCCCTCCTAGTCCCTCCTTTCAGGTGCACGGCACGCCAGTAGAGGGCAGGGTCCGCCATCACCTTCCCCACTGGCGCACCATCACCTCGGACAGGTGGGTCTTGGACATTGTCCGAAGGGGCTACTCCCTCCCCTTCGAGACCACCCCCCAGCCATGCCACCTCAACTCCACCGCATGTCAGGGGATCACTTGGTGCTTCTACAGAAGGAAGTCACGGCCCTCTTGACCAAGAGGGCCATCGAGCATGTTCCGACCCCAGAAGTAGGGCGTGGTTGCTACTCCCACTACTTTCTGGTGCCCAAAAGGACAAGGAGGACATGCGTCCTATCTTGGACCTCCGGAACGTCAATCGCTTCCTCCGGAAGGAGAAGTTCAAGATGCTCACCCTAGCTCAGGTCTTGACTGCCCTCGACCCTGGAGACTGGTTGGTAGCGTTGGACTTGCAGGACGCATATTTCCACATCCCCGTCCTGCCGGCCCACCGGCGTTACCTTCGGTTCACGGTAGGCCACGAGCATTTTCAGTTCACCGTGCTCCCCTTTGGCCTTACAAGTGCCCCTCGGGTGTTCACGAAAGTGATGGCGGTGGTCGCGGCTCATCTGCGCCGGGCAGGGGTTTCAGTCTTCCCCTACCTCGACGACTGGCTGCTGAAGGCGGGCTCGTCCCAGGCAGTCGTCTCCCACCTCCAGACTACGGCCGAACTCCTGCACTCGCTGGGGTTCTCCATCAATGTGCCGAAGTCGCATCTGATTCCTTCTCCACAGCTCCTTTTCATCGGAGCAGTTCTGGACACGACGCAGTTTCGGGCCTATCCTCCCGAACGGCGAGTCCGGGATATTCAGGCTATGATTCCGATCTTTCGGCCTTTATCCTGGGTTTCGGTAAGGATGACCCTGAGGCTGCTGGGCCTCATGGCCTCCTGCATCCTGCTGGTCAATCATGCCAGATGGCGTATGCGGGCTCTGCAGTGGGACCTGAAGTTCCAGTGGGCGCAGCACCAGGGCAACCTGTCCGATCACGTCCAGATCTCGGAGGGGACTGCAAAACAGTTGCAGTGGTGGCTCTCGAACCGGCAATGGGTCATGGGCAGATCCCTCTCCCTTCCCCAGCCAGAGCATACAGTTGTGACGGACGCGTCCCTTCTGGGATGGGGCGGTCACTTGGGAGAAGGCGGAGATCAGAGGCCTCTGGTCTCCGGCGGAGTCCCGGCTCCATATCAACCTTCTGGAGCTCCGGGCGATCCGGCTTGCACTCAAGGCATTCCTTCCCTCTGTCAAAGGGAAGGTAGTGCAGGTGTTCACAGACAACACCACCGCCATGTGGTACTGCAACAAACAGGGCGGGGTGGGGTCTTGGACCCTTTGTCAGGAGGCTCTGCGCCTCTGGACATGGCTGGAACATCAGGGCATGTTCCTGATGGTTCAACACCTGGCAGGTTCTCTGAACGCCAGGGCGGACGAACTCAGCCGCAGGTGCATGATGGATCACGAATGGCGTCTTCACTCGGAAGTGGCGCAAGGACTCTTTCTACAGTGGGGAGAGCCTTGGTTAGATCTATTCGCCACCGAAGAGAACGCGCAATGTCATCAGTTCTGCGCGTTGGAATTTCCAAGGCGGCACTCGCTCGGCGGCGCTTTTCGTCGCGAGTGGAGTTGCGGTCTGTTGTACGCCTTTCCGCCTATACCACTTCTACCCAGAGTGTTGAAGAAGATTCGGCACGACCGGGCCCACGTCATTCTTGTGGCTCCGGACTGGGCTCGAAGAGTTTGGTATCCCGAGCTACTCAATATGAGCATAGATCCCCCGATCCGTCTGCCTCTTCGGGAGGATCTTCTGTCGCAGCAGCAGGGGACGGTCCTCCACCCGAACCTGTCCAGTCTACACCTGCTTGCGTGGAGATTGAGCGGCGGCAGTTGATTCCTTTCGACTTGCCTCCCGAAGTTTGTGATGTGATTCTGGCAGCCAGGCGTCCCTCCACTAAGGTGGTATACGCCTGCAGGTGGAACAAATTTGTGGCATGGTGCACAGCAAAGGCTGTGGATCCCCTTTCTGCCCCTCTTTCTGAGGTCCTTCTGTTCCTTCTCTCTCTGGCCCAACAGGGTTCTGCCCTGGGTACCATCAAGGGTTATCTTTGTGCTATCTCGGCCTTCCTCAGGCTCCCTGATCAGCCCTCCCTTTTCAAGTCCCCTGTTGTTAACAGGTTCTTAAAAGGCATTACTCACCTCTTCCCTCCTGTTCCGTTTGTAATGCCTCAGTGGGACTTGAACTTGGTTCTTACCTTTTTAATGTGCGCTCCCTTTGAGCCTCTGCATAACTGTCCTCTTCGTCTTCTGACTCTAAAGGCAGCCTTTCTGGTGGCCATCACCTCCGCTCGGCGGGTGAGTGAGCTCCAGGCTCTTTCTTGCAAACCTCCCTTTCTGTCTGTTCATCCAGACAAGGTTGTTCTTCGGACGCGTCCGTCCTTCTTGCCAAAGGTGGTTACTGCTTTCCACATTGGGCAGACCATCACTTTGCCCACCTTCTTTCCGCCTCCGCATCCTTCCAGAGAGGAAGAGAGGCTCCACCGTCTGGACCCAAAACGTGCGCTCTCCTTCTATATCGACCGCACAAAACACTTCCGGGTGGATGACCAGCTCTTTGTTGGCTACGTGGGCGCCAAAAAGGTCGGGCGGTGCACAAGAGGACCATCTCCCGCTGGGTTACCTTGTGCATCAAGACCTGCTATTCTTTGGCTAAGAAGGAGCCTCCTGTTGGGCTGCGTGCCCATTCCACCAGGGCAACGGCTGCTACCACGGCCTTGGGCCGCGGTGTTCCGCTGCCGGTTATCTGTCAGGCAGCTACGTGGGCCTCGCTGCACACGTTTACTAAGCATTACTGCCTTGACAGTCAGGTCCGGAGGGACGGCTTCTTTGGCCGTTCTGTCCTCCAGGACTTCCTTGTCTGATCTTTGTTCGCAGACCCACCACCGGGGTTGGTATTGCTGGGGTATCTATTCTAAGGTAAGGAATCTATCACTAACGTGTCTCTTTCAGATGCACAAGTTACTAACTTGTGTAACGATATATCTGTAAGAGACAGTAGTTAGTGATAGATTCCTACCGCCCACCCATCCTCCCGTTCTGCGAACTGATTTCTAGGGTTAAGGACATCCCTTTCAGGGCCCTAGTATTTTTCAGACACCTGTGTCAGCTTCTTGCATGGCTCTGCGTTCCTGGCGCGGAAAGTCGTGGTACAGAACTGACGTCAGCGCGCAGGGGCGGCGTCTAAGTACTGCCCGCGACGTCATCCCGGCGATCACGACGCCGACGACGGACGCTGGAGCCGCACGGCGCCCGCCTACCGACGCGCAAGGAGTACTGCTACGCAAAACTTTCCGGATCAGCCTGACGCCTGGGGATATTCTAAGGTAAGGAATCTATCACTAACTACTGTCTCTTACAGATATATCGTTACACAAGTTAGTAACTTGTTCATTGTGCTCAAAACCTACCAACAACCCCAACTGATTGGTAAACACTTTAGGAAATCTCTTTGCCATGTCATTTCCAACAGAGCTCCCATCATCCACCACCAACACTTTCTCCGCACTATTGGGGTCTAGAACAATGTGCAGGTTACCTTGATCCTGCCATCCCAGGACTGATGGTCCTCTCTTTGCCACGTATAGCTTACCCCTCGAATGTCTACCCTTAAAGGAAAAGGATAACCACCTGAAACCCAGCACTTCAATTCTTTTGGCAGTATAGCTCTCTGGACTAATATCAGATGGTGATAGATGCGTGCCAATTTTCTCTATAAATATGTTTCTCCATACATCCTCGTTGACGATTGTGAAGGGTGAACCTGAGTCTGCATATATTCTGATGAAGACACCTCCTATATACATATTGCACTCAGGTTTTCCTTTGGTACTACTCTCATCAATGTTCAGGACAAACTTCTCTTGTAAATTCATAACATTGTCCAACGTAGGAGACTCCTCGTCCCCCTCACTCTCACATGAGCTTTTCCCTTCTTAAATGCATTTCACACTGTTCTTTTTTTTCTTGCATACCTTTATATAATGGCCAATGGTGCCACAACTGATGCATTTCTGCTTAAGTGCAGGACATGTTCTGCTATATGCAAGGTGTTCCTTGCTGCCACAACGATAACACCTCCTGTCATTACCCCCATGTTTTTCCTTGGAACTACTTTTTTTCTCATTCTACCCCTTATGAGACGTTACTTTACAAATACAGTGCAGATCCTTATCAGATTGTTTTAACTCTGTGGCACATCTCCCTGAAATGTCAGGTTTGCGCACTATAGTCAGCACCTCCTCCACTGGGGAATCTTCATTAACCCATAGGCGTTCTTGGATGGCTGGGTTATTGGCATGCATAACAAACTGATCTCTTATTACGTTGTCATAGATAACTTCAAATTTATAGTAAATAGCTAGTGTCTTACGTTCTGCCACGTAGTCATCAGCTGAGTCGCTTTATTCTGCTTGTGTTGGAAAAATGTAAATCTTGTTATGCCTATGCATACTTTGGTGCAAAATATTTATCTAAATCCTGCGACGCAGCTGTAAATACGTTAGCATCCCCACTAACTGTTGCCTTTTTTTTCCAACCCCACAGGACCCAAGGAATGCAAGAGCATTCTTTTCTTCTGTGCAGCTGACATTTTCTTTGAGTCATCAACTGCAGCAATATAAATCTCAAATACTCCTTCCATTCTAGCCAATTCATGGAAAGCTCTGTCCCTGAAAACCAAAACGCATGTGGGGGACTGATTGAAAAGTTTTGCTTCACCATGTTACAGCTGGCAAAGAAGAACTGAACACAATAACAAAATCAAGTCTGTTCTGCACACTTCCAAGGGGGAGTACCACAGTTGAGCTTCAATTTATATGCAATAAGAAATCATGCGTACCGCACTCTCCTGCTTCCTGTATGATATTTTTGTCCCATCAAAGCGCACACTTTCTTGTACCTCCTCAGTGTTCACAACACTCCACTGTGCACAGCGTTGCAGGATCACAAATCGACACAATTTATTTCCTGACCCCAAGTATTCACAATAAACACTGTGCGCAGGACTTGGGGCAATCAGCTGTGTGCAGGACACGGACTCGGGCGATATCTCTGCTGTATAAAAACAATAAAATGGCCTCCCAGGGTCCGGCAGCACGAGCTGACGCGCAATGCTGGTGTTATGCGCAGCGCGTCCCCTCATGAAGTGCCGAGCCCTGAGTGCAATTCAGCAAGCGCGTACTGATGATGGCGCCCGCACCAGAATGCTGATTCCTCACGCACACAGAGGCCCAGAATGTCGGCACCCGCTTCCTGCTGCCTGACGACACCTCCAACGATGCACCAACGAAGATTCCAACCAGGATCCAAGGTTTGAATGATGGGCTGCTGCTGTTACCATAGGCAATGCCTATAAAAAAACAAGCATTGGCATAGCCAATAGGTCTCGCTTTTGGGACCTTATAAGTATTTAGTTATGCAGCCCTACCAGCTCTGCTTATAAATAACCAGCAAAGGGATGAGGCAAAGTAAGGGAAGGTGTTGTACTAGAATCCTTTCCTGCGCTGTTGAATGTTTTTAGTCCTGACTAATCTGGTCAAAAACACTGCACACAGGCTCTTGGTGCCACAACCACAGGACCTAAACCTTAGCAGGTTAAGGAGCATGTTTTTTAAAAATAGTTTTGAAGAAGTGCCATATTAGTCTCATAACAAACAATCTTGCACATTTAGCTCCTGGGCTAAGTTTTGGAGGACATACACACTCGTGTATTATTCAATCTTTGAGTCAGCTGGCTGCTAAAAGAAGTGTATTCTCCTTGTGTAGACTGCACAGCTACATAGGTATGTAAACGTGGTGCTTAAGGGGGTCACTTGTTAGCCAGGATTACATGTACCACTGTTTTCACTATTTGCCACCATGCACAGAATTGTACTGCAGCACATCATAATGTATCCCTGCTGCCCATTATGGTATAGACGTGCGCTAATTCACCAGTGATTGCCAACAATGCAAGCATGATAATGCAACCACGATATGCACATACTTATGAATCATGCTGCAAGGTAAGATCACCGATGATGTTTTTTTTTTTTTTTTTAGACCCCATCTGTTGTATTGTATGGGAGTCATTTTAAGATGCATTTCCCAGTAGAACCGAAACATTTCCCTTCATAAACACATTGAGACTAGTATTACTACAAGCCACGTGTTACAGAACTCACAATACCAATGAGACAGCAGAATAGACAAGGGTGCCCAATACAAGTTCAGGGGGCAGCTCTATGCTACATTTTTGGACCTAAATAATGACTTTGTAAACAAGTCACATCTAGTGTCGTGGTATGTACAATGCCTCCGATGATTTGAGCTTTAGACACTAATGAAGTAGCTAGTAGGGCTGGATTGCATGGAATAGATCACACTAGAGCTCTGCTGAGAGTCGTGCTCAAAGCCAGTGAAGAGACACAGACCACACAAGAGCTCTGCTGATGCCGTGCTCAAAGCCAGTGAAGAGACACAGACCACCCAAGAGCTCTGCTGACGCCGTGCTCAAAGCCAGTGCAGTGCTTCAGGTCACACACGCACTCAAAGTCAGTGAAGTGGCACAGATCACACTAGAGCTCTGCTGACGCCGTGCTCAAAGCCAGTGCAGTGCTTCAGGTCACACACGCACTCAAAGTCAGTGAA
Source organism: Calotriton arnoldi (assembly GCA_963921515.1). Taxonomy (NCBI): domain Eukaryota; kingdom Metazoa; phylum Chordata; class Amphibia; order Caudata; family Salamandridae; genus Calotriton; species Calotriton arnoldi. The sequence goes on along the minus strand of CAWUFW010003744.1, from coordinate 1,242,665 downwards.
GTGGCACAGATCACACTAGAGCTCTGCTGACGCCGTGCTCAAAGCCAGTGCAGTGCTTCAGGTCACACACGCACTCAAAGTCAGTGAAGTGGCACAGATCACACTAGAGCTCTGCTGACGCCGTGCTCAAAGCCAGTGCAGTGCTTCAGGTCACACACGCACTCAAAGTCAGTGAAGTGGCACAGATCACACTAGAGGTCTGCTGATGCCGTGCTCAAAGCCAGTGCAGTGCCACAGATGACAGAAGAGCTCGGCTGACGGAGTGCTCACCTTCCGAGCAGCGGCAGACTGGGCTCTTACCATGTTGTTCTCCTCGCCTTCATTGATGATCGATCGGCTGCGCCTCCTTCCTATTAGAGTTCAGGGAGCCACTCGGGTGAGCAGGTGGCCGCACACAGACTTCTGCAGACACACAGCCTCACACACAGGCAGACGCCCTCAGGCACAGACACGTGCGGAGGATGGAGCCTGCATCCACCAGATCTTTGCCCCCTCTTTAAAGCCCAGGGGCAGCCCTTTAGATAATATAACCCTATTGGAGGCTTTCATATACGCAGATAACCAACTCCCCGAAGCCATGGCAGCTCAATCAACGAACTGGCTCCTACCTACCCTGCATACGGCCAAACACCTCAAAGTCTGCTGAGGCGATTTTGCGCGCTGTGCTGCTGGTGACGGGATCAGTAATTGAACCTACTTCCCCCAAACAGTGGCGAGCTGGCCGCCAATACCTCATTCCCCATTACACCATATCATAGCAAAATAAAATACGCTTATATGAAAAGGGAAGTAGAGATGGAGTAGCGACGAGCAGGGGCACGTAAGAAGACACGACGAGGAATGCAGCCTGGATGCCGTAAGAGTGAGGTGGGGCGTGGAAAAAAAAAAGCACGGTCCGCGCTGTGTTTAACGAAGCGGCCGCAGTAACCTGATCCCAAGTGGGGGAGGTGTGCTGGAACTCAAAACGAGAGGAGCGGGGGCGAGCGCGGCAGCGTGCTGAGCTGACCACACGCTCGTGCACCATGGCCTTTTGCTCGCGCGTAACCGCCCGAAAAAGGCCACGACGCACGAGCGTGTGGTCAGCTTCTGAAACCCCCTTACATAAAGTCTCGCCAGAGCAGCGCTTGCGCGCTACTCGAGGCTCGACCTAACAATGATGTCATCAAACCAATCCTCTGTGCCCGCAGCCGATGAAAGTAGTACTTGTAGTGTAAACGATATACTCGCCGGCACACACTGATTTCCGTTTGCCTCACTGTTCCATAAATAGTACTACCAGGAAAGTTCAAGTGCCATAAAAAGGTTCAAAACCAGCTCGGCGCCAAATTGTTGTGGGGTGTTCCTCGCCCACATATATAATGAAGGAAGCGACAGTGGTATAAATAGATCTTTATTTCCAGCCTCTGACCATACAGGAAACAGGTCCGTCTGGCACCACTGCTGCAGCCACTCTTTTGGAATGTTCACAGTGGAACCAGACTATGCAATACCTACCAGGCGCTACATTCCACAATAATACAAACCACAACAATAATGAATTGTATTCTGAGGAGCCTACACAGTATGAAGGTAGTGAACAGGTGGGCAAAATTGACTTAACTCCAAAAAATCAGAACAATATGTGGGGAAATCACAATATGAAAAAAGAATATTGAACAATATGGAATATGAAACATCAAAAGAACAGCTACGGCTCGACTTACAAGGCAGGTTCAGAAGGTACTACAGCAGCCACCAATGAAGGTCGGCACAGTGTAATCATGTACAGTTTGGACACTTGGGGATGAGGGACTTAGGTAGTGATCTGAAGAATCCACATGATCCTCCCTTAGGACTCTCCCACAGATGTTAGCCCCCACTCAAAGGCTTTTACGACTCTGGACTTAGATAATATAACATAAACCAAAGAACAAGTAAGTAAAATAAGTTCATAATGACAGAGGTACAAAGGGCAGTGGTCCAAATGAAGTTCAGAAGGTTTTTATTGTTATGTGGTATCTGTATGGCTTCAGGTCCGTGGTGCTGTTACTATAGCCGCAGCACCCACTTCTGAAGTTTTCTCGAACTATTTTGAAACGTGAACACATTCTCCTCTGAATCGCACACCCTCCCGAGCAATGCAAAAACAGCTCACAGCTGTCTAGTGCTGTGCGCACGCTCCGCTGTTCACAGCACTATTCTGCCAACGTTTTGTCACTGGGAGATGTGAAAATGCGCCTTGTGTTCCTATCGCTTGACTTCCACATTCTGCTGGGACCTGGCAAGACTGCTCGCAATCACAACCCAGCTACAACAAACACTCATTTTCTCTTCGGATGCGTTTCAAAACATCGTAAAACCCCTCTTCTGAAAGCTGTTAAATGCGAAGATATTCTTCCGCAGCCACAAACAGCGGGGCCCTAGGGAGGGGGCGCGGGGGACTGGGGGAGGGGGAGGTGGTTTCAGGCAGCGTGGTCGGAGGGGACTTTGGAGGAGGGGTGCCCTTGGGTCTGATCCTGCTTTCAGATTAAAATTGATAGATGAGGAACTTGTGAGCTCATCAGGTAAAAATCAATACTGCGTCGGGTATAAATGATCATAACAGAAATCGGGTTTTATGGGAAAGGTCAAAATCTTAATTTAGCACGCCTTTGAAATTCTTCCCACGGGCCCTAGCAGCGTCGTGGGATGGCGGGCGTAAGCGTGCACTTCATGGACGCTCCACGTGATGAATGCTCTCGCCGGGCAGGCAGTGTGAGATATTGTGCTCTTTCTGAGGTAGGAGGCACTGACTTGAACAACGACATTAAACCCCTCTGTCGAAGCACAAGGTCAGAGTGAAAAAGTACACTTGGGCTGTCTTACGCGAAATTGCCTCTGTTACAACTGAAGTCAAAGGGAGAAACACCTCCCCATTATTTTTTAGGTCTCGGCTAGACAGCGCTCTCTTCGAGACATTCTGTATCTACTTTGTGGGCTACAGCTTGCCTTAAGGCTTCCCATTTGCTGGCTCCATTGTCACTCTCCTATTCTTTCTCCTCATTTGTCCATGGCATGCATTTGTCAGGCCTCTTGCTATGTTTACCACTCCCCAACAGCAGGGACTAAGTACTAAATAAATACACTGGTATCCATTTTAACATCTGTTCAGGAACTCCTTTTGTCTTTAATCTGGAACACTTGAGAGAGTGCTCGTGGTTTACTGCTGTAAACAGGGCTATAAATCTAGTTTCTTATCGCACATTTGCTGTGCATTCAATGACTTAGGTCTGTTTTTTAGGTCGAGCCTCGAGTAGCGCGCAAGCGCTGCTTAGAGGCGAAGACTTTTAGTAAGTGAGTTTTGAAAGCAGTCCCAAAAACGCTCGTGCGTCGTGGCTGGCCTTTTTGAGATGGGTACGCGCGGCAAACATGTGTTTCCAATTATCGTGCCCAGACGCGGGCGCGATAATTGTAAACACATGCCGGCAAAGGCCATGACGCACGGCGTCTGGTCAGCTGAGCAGGCTGCCGCGCTCGCCCCTGCTCTCTCCATTGTTGTCCTTGGCATCGCCTTCACGCGCACCGCTTCGGGCTCCCTCGTTGGCGGCGATAAATGCCGCTTCGCTCATAGCTCCGAACCAGCACGCACCCTGCAGTTCCCCGGGGCACAAGCAGGCATCCACTTCTGTCTTTTTGCTGACCTACAGTTCCCCCGGGGCACAAGCAGGCATCCACTTCTGTCTTTTGCTGCGATCAGCTTGTTAAAACGTGCTTCCTGGCAGAATTTCCTTTTGGGACAGAGCTTCTCTGGCAGTAATGGCCGGCTACTGTTTCCTTCCCAGAGCCTGAAAATTCATGGGTCAGGCTCCAAGCTAAATGTTTATTTCTCTAACTGTTTTATAGTAGAGTTTGGTTTAAAGACTTGGCACGGGGTACTTCTATTTAATTTGAAGGCTGACAGCCGAGCTGGCCTCGGAGTGCGCGAGTGTAATTTAGTTGCTGTGCGACTGGAAGTCTATGGAAGATTAATGAATGGAAAGGCTCTGTGGCAGTTGTGAGGAGAAGGGAGATAAAGCAAACCAGCGACCATCTGTTCGCAATGTCTTTGCAGCTCTTTTAAGGAAACAGTTAGCAGCAGGAGATAAAGGCATGTGGAGGTTTTAAATATTAATACCCTTTGTAGTCAAACAGTATGGAAGCAAATATATTTTATTTATAAAACATGTATTAGCCAAATATAGACTAGAAAGGCGGCTTTCTGCCAAAAACTATAGTCCTGCGGGTAGGAACAGGATAGGTAGGGGGTCTTGATGGGCACACTTTTCAAAGCTGCCATCACTTTCCCCTGGTGGTCACTGGGACACTCTGCAGGCCCATTTGATATCGCTTTTTGATAGTGTTTACCCAGATCAGGTTTTTTGTTGTTGTTTTTTGTTTAACCAGTTGTAACATTAGGTCACAAACTGTATTTCGTGCTCAGTTTTGATGTCGATATTAAGACACCAGGAAACTCGACAAAATAACTATCAAATGTAGATTCTCACAATCTATAAAAATATTGTTTTCTGTGCATGCTGTGTGCTGACGACATGACATATTTCCTCCATATTTAGTAAATAATAAACATACAATCCAGAAGCTCTATTATTGGACGTGGCTGTAGAACAACTATAAAGAAACTATCCATTGGTGTTTTCTCACTGTTTCCCACAAAAAGCTAGCCTGCGATGAAGACGCCAAATCCTAAATCACAGAAGCCTTAAATGAGATATGAAGAAGGGACAGCTCTCTAAAACAACTTCGCCCAGCTTTTCCAAGATCAAGGTGGCAGTAGGAAATATACTGGATACAATTTAGTGCACATCTCTGGATTATTTTCCCACAGTTTGTTCTGGAATAGTATCACAAGAACAGTGCAAATCGGGGAACGATGTTATCACCGTTGTTCATTTAGCAGCATCGTGGCGTGACAGGAAAACAAGATTAGTGCAGATACAAGAGTGTATGTCCTATTTGAGTGAGGCAGTGGTCAAATTTAAATGATACTAATTAAATTCTTGAAATTTCCGAATTTTTGTGTTACCAAAAGATTGGCAACATTTCTCAAAATCATTCAATTTCATCTAATTTTCACCCAAGGCAGACTCGTTCATGTAGAGTACTTCTTGCCGACAGACTTTTTTCTGCTCTAATAAGCCTTCTGCCAGTATCTAAATTGGCTTTTTAGCACAAGATTTTAATTTGCTCAAAAAAAGTCACATGAGATGCAAAGCAAATCACTTTATACACTAAACGTGTATGTTCCCTAACTTTGTGAGATTTCTATAACATTTCTGCAAATTTCAGGAAAAAATGATACAAGTTTGCACATTTCTAGTCCCATTACTGGCAATGCTGATATGTACAGGTAAATATGAACAATGGGTAATTATAATGGAATCTTGTTAGATAGAATGAAACTATTCATGCAGGTTGACATGCAGACTGATGACAGATAGAACCAATATTTGTTAAAGATAATGACCAGCATATTATGCAGATCAGACAATCCAAATATGTTTGGACACAAGAGCTTAACATTAATTTCTTTTTCGCACGTTTGAAGAAAGAACAAGGAAAGAATATTATCATCAGGCAAAGATACTTTTTGAAGCCAAAAGAAGTAACATTTAGGGCCACATGTATCAACATTAGAAATAGCGATTACCTTATTGTGATTTTCTAAGAATCGCAATTAGGTAATCACTATTCCTAATGTATGAAGCACCAAGAGTTTCGTTTAGCGATTCATGGGGTTCACAAATCGACCTCACACATGAATATTAATGAGGTAGATCGCTATTTGCGACCCATAAGGAATCGCAAAAATCACAGGGATGGTGGCCTGCTGGGGTCAGCAGACCACCATGTCCGTAATTGCTTTTAAATAAAGCAATCATTTTATTTTTTAAATGCAGCACCTTTTCCATAAAGGAAAAGCGGGTTGCGTTTAAAAAGAAAAATGAAAAGTTTTGCTTTTCATTTTTAAGAGCAGACAGTGGTCCGTGGGACCACTGCCTACTCTTAAACAAGCATTGGCATAGGCAATAGGTCTCGCCTTTGGGAACTTATAAGTATTTAGTTATGCAGCACAATATCCTTGGTGCAACAACATCAACTGTTGCATGGCTAAACACTTAAAAGGTCCCAAAGGCGAGACTATGGCTATGCCAATGCTTGTTTGTTCATGCTCTGTGTCTCTACTTGCGTGTCTTTTTAAAAGTCTGCAGTTTTCACTTTGCGGAAAGTTGCCACTCCTCACATGACACAGTATTGATGATTTCAGTACAGAAAAGCACATCATGGCGCCTCCGTATTCAACCCGAAACAGGGAGCCGGGAGACCAACGCTGTGCACACAGTGACAAAGGGATTCACCGGAACAAGCAGCGAGGTCCGGGGCTCCAGCTGTGGTCTGGGCAAGAGACCCCACCGTCCCCGCGCCCCCACGGAGCACGCTTAAAAGAACTGTATGCAAGCTGTAGCCCAGAGTGTTTCCAGTAAACACAGACACATACAGACAAGTGAGCAGCAGCATTGGTTGGGAGGTGTGCTTCACGCCGAAAGTTGCAGATGCAGAGCATTTGGCACTGTTAAATAAGCCTCATAAAAACCATTTAGCTGAAGCTGTCCAGGCATCGTTGTATGTGGTGTAAATGCAAATTGTTCTACTTTACACTTTTAGAAACGAAGATGTCTTGAGGTAGATAGGCGTGCACGAGGGCTGCATGCACTCCACGCACAGGGTTGGGGGCGGGGGCCGACTTAAACATTTTGACGTGTACCTCTGAACTCTGGCGCAAGTCCACCAGAGTGAGGGGTATTTTTACTTCTTGTAGCGTGAGGCACCTGCATTACTTTTTGCTACTTGTTTTCTTTGAAAACCCATTTGAATCATGCTGTGGCCAAACAGAGATGCGGCGACATTTGGTTTTGTTTCGGGACAGCTCAGTGAGTGAGTGGTGCGCCCACGGGCCCTGCAGTCGAAGGGTGTCACCTTCAGTAGCTCCACGCTCTGTCGAGCCCCCAGCAGGCCTTAGACTAGGAAGGACATCTGGCAGATTAGCCTATAAATCACGATCCGATCTCTCGAGGAACCTTCAGGTCGTTATTATGTTTATACGCTGTCTAGTCTAGTGCTCTTACTTGTGCATCGGAGGCGCTCATAGCCGTGTCTACAATCAAACTCACTCAATGATGCAAACAAGACCCCTGAAAAACACCAAGGTGTTAAAGGGCACTTAGCATGTATATATTTAGCAACATGCTGGTTTTAAAAGTGGTTATTTTTTTTCTGAAACGTGAGTTCAATTTAGAGAGTTATTGAATTCTATATTTAATACCAGTAGCGGCCCATGGAGGGAGTTCCGTGAGGCGGGACGGGGGAGGGGCAGGGTGGGGGGTAGTAAACACCGGAATATGGATGAACGGAGGTAAGTAAACAATTAAATAAAACGAATTTCGTTGCGCGCGCAACGAAATTCGTTTTATTTATTTAATTGTTTACTTACACTCTGTTCATCCATATTCCGGTGTTTACTACCCCCCACCCTGCCCCTCCCCCGCCCCGCCTCACCGCCCCACGGAACTCCCTCCACGGGCCGCTACTGTTTAATACACCCCACGACATACCCTCCTTGGGGCTACTCATTCAAAACATGCACGGTTTTAGGCCGAAGTGCATATTTTGGTGCTCCCCACCGGCTGTCAATCTAGGATTCCCAGATGCCTGCAACAGGTGCACTGACTTCATGAATAAGGGTATTCCTATAATTGTGTTTTTTTACAGTGTTTAATAATTCAACAGTTAATGCTGTAAATGGTGCATCTGAAAGAGACACGTTAGTGATAGATTCCTTACCTTAGAATATCCCCCAGGCGTCAGGCTGGATCCGGAAAGTTTTGCGTAGCAGTACCCTTGCGCGTCGGTAGGCGGCGTCGTGCGGCTCCGCGTCCGTCGTCGGCGTCGTGATCGCCGGGATGACGTCGCGGGCAGTACTTAGACGCCGCCCCTGCGCGCTGACGTCAGTTCTTCTTTTCCGCGCCAGCAACGCAGATCCGGGAAGAGCAGTGCCCTGGTCAATTTTTGACCATACTTTTTGGTGATTTTTTCACAGTTTTTTCCATCTTTAAGGTGTCGTAGGGATGCCCGGCTTCAAGCGATGCGGCGCCTGTGCGCGGATGATGTCCGTCACCGACCCGCATTGGGAGTGTCTCTTCTGCCTCGGCCGAGGCCACGACACCGAGTCTTGTCCCGAATGCCAGGCCCTCAACCCGAAAGCTTTGCGAGAGCGGTCTCGAAAGCTCCTCGAGGCCCGGCATTCGGCTCCACGGAGGCCCGGTCGCGTGAGAGGTCCAGGGGTCGCTCGCGGAGTGCACACCGGTCGTCGGCGTCGAAGTCTTCTTCGTCCGGTAAGTCTAAGCACAAGAAGTCCAAGAAGCATCGTCGCTCTCGGACTTCGCCTCGCCGATCTCGCGACTCGGCTGAGGCCCCTCCCGGCACCGTCCCCGCCCCGCGGCCCCGGACTTGCCTGTGGAGTCGCCCCGTCATACCCGCCCTTCCCGGGTTCGGGGGCGGATCCGGCCAAGGCTACAGGAGTTCCTGTCGGCCATGGCCCGCCTCTTCGGGCCTTCAGGCCCCTCCGGTGCGCCTTCGGGCCCCGCGGGCCCTGATGGGGTTGCTCCGGCGTCGCCGGCGGCTCCGGCCCCGGCGTCGCCCGGGACTCCAGCCTCGATCCCGGCTCCGGCTTCGGCCCCGGCCTCGATCCCGGCTCCACAACCCCCATCGACGCCGGTCGACCTCACCGACACCTCCGCCGGCGCCGATGTCTCCGGTGCCGTTCTCGACGCCGCCCTGGGCTCCGGGCGGCGTCGTCCCCAGTTCCTTCCGGCTCCGGACATGGACCCGGAGCGGCGTCGCCGGCGCCGGCTCCGGCGCCGATGGGCCCTTGGGTCCCAAATGTCCCTCCTCCTCCTTATTTTGAACCAGAGGAGGACCAGGAGGACTGGGAGGGTCTGATGACCCTCTGACTCGCCACTGTCAGTATGATGAGGACTGGACAGAGAGTCTAGGGGAGGCCAGTGGTCTGGATACTTCTCCTGACACTGGCATGCTGTCTCCTCCCGTGGCAACGGAGGAGGGGGCCAATTTTGGTGCGGTGTTGCGTAGGGCTGCTGGGGCCTTACGTCTCCAGCTCCCTACTTTGACGGTCAAGCCTAACATCTTGACAGAGGTGCTTCAGCCGGCAGCCTCCTCTGCGGAGACTGTGCTGCCGTTTAACGACGCCCTCACAGACGTTCTTTTGGGCGCCTGGTCCAAGCCCAACACAGGGGCTCCTGTGGATCGGAACGTGTCACGACGCCATCGCCCCGCTCGGGCGACCCCCTGTTTCTTTCTGTCCACCCCACTCCTGAGAGCTTGGTTGTCCAAGCCTCCGCTTCCCAAACCGCCTTCCCTACCGCTCCTCCGGATAGGGAATCCAAACGCCTGGATCAGTTTGGGAAGAAAGGTTTTTCTTCCTCCAGTGCTGGCTTGCGGTCCGTTAACACCGCTTGTCTTTTGGGCCGCTATACCCACTCTCTGTGGGATTCGGTGGCGGATGTTTTGCCCCAGTGCCCTGAGGAGGTCCAGGCACTGCTTTCCCGCGCCATTGCGGAAGGAAGGGATGCGGCCAAGTACACTATCCGTTGTGGCCTTGACACCGCCGACTCGCTGGGCAGGTCGATTGCAACGACGGTGGCGCTCCGCCGCCACGCCTGGCTGAGAACCACTGGTTTTCAGGGGATGTCCAGAATACTCTCATGGACATGCCCTTTGATGGAGTCGGTCTTTTTGGGTCCAAAGCAGACCATGCGTTGGAGCGCTTTAAGGACTCACGGGCTACTGCCAAGTCCCTGGGCCTTTCTGCTACACGCCCTCCGCTGCCTTCTGCTTTTCGCCCCTATCGTGGCCACGGTAGGGCGCCCTTCACGTCAGCAGCCCAGCCACCGGCCCGCGCAGCAGGCGTCTTCGCGTGGCCGAGGACGTGGATTCCGCCGTGGCGGATCGGGCAACCAGCGTGCGGGTCAGGCCACCACCTCCAGCCCGTCCGCGGCCTCCAAGCCCTCCTAGTCCCTCCTTTCAGGTGCACGGCACGCCAGTAGGGGCAGGGTCCGCCATCACCTTCCCCACTGGCGCACCATCACCTCGGACAGGTGGGTCTTGGACATTGTCCGAAGGGGCTACTCCCTCCCCTTCGAGACCACCCCCCAGCCATGCCACCTCAACTCCACCGCATGTCAGGGGATCACTTGGTGCTTCTACAGAAGGAAGTCACGGCCCTCTTGACCAAGAGGGCCATCGAGCATGTTCCGACCCCAGAAGTAGGGCGTGGTTGCTACTCCCACTACTTTCTGGTGCCCAAAAGGACAAGGAGGACATGCGTCCTATCTTGGACCTCCGGAACGTCAATCGCTTCCTCCGGAAGGAGAAGTTCAAGATGCTCACCCTAGCTCAGGTCTTGACTGCCCTCGACCCTGGAGACTGGTTGGTAGCGTTGGACTTGCAGGACGCATATTTCCACATCCCCGTCCTGCCGGCCCACCGGCGTTACCTTCGGTTCACGGTAGGCCACGAGCATTTTCAGTTCACCGTGCTCCCCTTTGGCCTTACAAGTGCCCCTCGGGTGTTCACGAAAGTGATGGCGGTGGTCGCGGCTCATCTGCGCCGGGCAGGGGTTTCAGTCTTCCCTACCTCGGCGACTGGCTGCTGAAGGCGGGCTCGTCCCAGGCAGTCGTCTCCACCTCCAGACTACGGCCGAACTCCTGCACTCGCTGGGGTTCTCCATCAATGTGCCGAAGTCACATCTGATTCCTTCTCCACAGCTCCTTTTCATCGGAGCAGTTCTGGACACGACGCAGTTTCGGGCCTATCCTCCCGAACGGCGAGTCCGGGATATTCAGGCTATGATTCCGATCTTTCGGCCTTTATCCTGGGTTTCGGTAAGGATGACCCTGAGGCTGCTGGGCCTCATGGCCTCCTGCATCCTGCTGGTCAATCATGCCAGATGGCATATGCGGGCTCTGCAGTGGGACCTGAAGTTCCAGTGGGCGCAGCACCAGGGCAACCTGTCCGATCACGTCCAGATCTCGGAGGGGACTGCAAAACAGTTGCAGTGGTGGCTCTCGAACCGGCAATGGGTCATGGGCAGATCCCTCTCCCTTCCCCAGCCAGAGCATACAGTTGTGACGGACGCGTCCCTTCTGGGATGGGGCGGTCACTTGGGAGAGGCGGAGATCAGAGGCCTCTGGTCTCCGGCGGAGTCCCGGCTCCATATCAACCTTCTGGAGCTCCGGGCGATCCGGCTTGCACTCAAGGCATTCCTCCCCTCTGTCAAAGGGAAGGTAGTGCAGGTGTTCACAGACAACACCACCGCCATGTGGTACTGCAACAAACAGGGCGGGGTGGGGTCTTGGACCCTTTGTCAGGAGGCTCTGCGCCTCTGGACATGGCTGGAACATCAGGGCATGTTCCTGATGGTTCAACACCTGGCAGGTTCTCTGAACGCCAGGGCGGACGAACTCAGCCGCAGGTGCATGATGGATCACGAATGGCGTCTTCACTCGGAAGTGGCGCAGGGACTCTTTCTACAGTGGGGAGAGCCTTGGTTAGATCTGTTCGCCACCGAAGAGAACGCGCAATGTCATCAGTTCTGCGCGTTGGAATTTCCAAGGCGGCACTCGCTCGGCGACGCTTTTCGTCGCGAGTGGAGTTGCGGTCTGTTGTACGCCTTTCCGCCTATACCACTTCTACCCAGAGTGTTGAAGAAGATTCGGCACGACCGGGCCCAAGTCATTCTTGTGGCTCCGGACTGGGCTCGAAGAGTTTGGTATCCCGAGCTACTCAATATGAGCATAGATCCCCCGATCCGTCTGCCTCTTCGGGAGGATCTTCTGTCGCAGCAGCAGGGGACGGTCCTCCACCCGAACCTGTCCAGTCTACACCTGCTTGCGTGGAGATTGAGCGGCGGCAGTTGATTCCTTTCGACTTGCCTCCCGACGTTTGTGATGTGATTCTGGCAGCCATGCGTCCCTCCACTAAGGTGGTATACGCCTGCAGGTGGAACAAATTTGTGGCATGGTGCACAGCAAAGGCTGTGGATCCCCTTTCTGCCCCTCTTTCTGAGGTCCTTCTGTTCCTTCTCTCTCTGGCCCAACAGGGTTCTGCCCTGGGTACCATCAAGGGTTATCTTTGTGCTATCTCGGCCTTCCTCAGGCTCCCTGATCAGCCCTCCTTTTCAAGTCCCCTGTTGTTAACAGGTTCTTAAAAGGCATTACTCACCTCTTCCCTCCTGTTCCGTTTGTAATGCCTCAGTGGGACTTGAACTTGGTTCTTACCTTTTAATGTGCGCTCCCTTTGAGCCTCTGCATAACTGTCCTCTTCGTCTTCTGACTCTAAAGGCAGCCTTTCTGGTGGCCATCACCTCCGCTCGGCGGGTGAGTGAGCTCCAGGCTCTTTCTTGCAAACCTCCCTTTCTGTCTGTTCATCCAGACAAGGTTGTTCTTCGGACGCGTCCGTCCTTCTTGCCAAAGGTGGTTACTGCTTTCCACATTGGGCAGACCATCACTTTGCCCACCTTCTTTCCGCCTCCGCATCCTTCCAGAGAGGAAGAGAGGCTCCACCGTCTGGACCCAAAACGTGCGCTCTCCTTCTATATCGACCGCACAAAACACTTCCGGGTGGATGACCAGCTCTTTGTTGGCTACGTGGGCGCCAAAAAGGTCGGGCGGTGCACAAGAGGACCATCTCCCGCTGGGTTACCTTGTGCATCAAGACCTGCTATTCTTTGGCTAAGAAGGAGCCTCCTGTTGGGCTGCGTGCCCATTCCACCAGGGCAACGGCTGCTACCACGGCCTTGGGCCGCGGTGTTCCGCTGCCGGTTATCTGTCAGGCAGCTACGTGGGCCTCGCTGCACACGTTTACTAAGCATTACTGCCTTGACAGTCAGGTCCGGAGGGACGGCTTCTTTGGCCGTTCTGTCCTCCAGGACTTCCTTGTCTGATCTTTGTTCGCAGACCCACCACCGGGGTTGGTATTGCTGGGGTATCTATTCTAAGGTAAGGAATCTATCACTAACGTGTCTCTTTCAGATGCACAAGTTACTAACTTGTGTAACGATATATCTGTAAGAGACAGTAGTTAGTGATAGATTCCTCACCGCCCACCCATCCTCCCCGTTCTGCGAACTGATTTCTAGGGTTAAGGACATCCCTTTCAGGGCCCTAGTATTTTTCAGACACCTGTGTCAGCTTCTTGCATGGCTCTGCATTCCTGGCGCGGAAAGTCGTGTACAGAACTGACGTCAGCGCGCAGGGGCGGCGTCTAAGTACTGCCCGCGACGTCATCCCGGCGATCACGACGCCGACGACGGACGCGGAGCCGCACGACGCCGCCTACCGACGCGCAAGGGTACTGCTACGCAAAACTTTCCGGATCCAGCCTGACGCCTGGGGGATATTCTAAGGTAAGGAATCTATCACTAACTACTGTCTCTTACAGATATATCGTTACACAAGTTAGTAACTTGTGCATTACTGATGCAAAAAAATGTCATAGTTCCAATCTCTGAACTTTAGAACGTCCAGGGATATCGACTATAGATGTTCAACTCATTGTGTCATTTTCTTACATCAGATAATAATAATATTAATTGCTATTTTTAAAGCGTGAGCATATCACCCTCTTAGGGGTTTCAAAGCGCTGGGGGCCATCAGGGAGATAAGAGAGCTATTGCCCAGGGTCAGATGATGCTGAGCTGAGCTGCCTGCCGGCACCAGAGATCAAACCGTGAGCCCCGTGCTCCAGAGTCAGCCGCTCTGGCAGCTGCGCCACACCTCTCCCAAGGTACATTTGTTCCCGAAATGGTCTTGTGTGGTGCGTCTACACAGAATTTTATGCCAATCTGTGCAAAATCACACTGGACAAGAACACCAAAAATAGAGCCCCGCCAAAAATCCAAGGTCTGCTTCTTGAATCAGACCCCATGCAGAGATGCGGACACCTTCACAGTGTAGGTGAACAGAGGTGCTGCCCCTTGAAGAGAGGTATTGGCATTGCAGTTGTGCAAGAAATGCCACATGGTCTGGACGATGGAAGCAGGCATGAGCAGTGGAGATGTGTGCACACCTGAAGCAGGATTGGAAAGTGGAGAGGGGAACCATTACAATCTGTGGATGACCATGATGGTCCTTTTAGCCTATAGCGAAACTGCAATGTCCAGTACCATTAAAAACGCAATGTTTTGCAGCGTTTTCTTGTTTGGACTAACACAGCAAAGCATTTTCAATGGGGCTCTATGTTACTTCATTTAATGAAGCCACTTACAAATTTCCATGAAACAATGGTAGCACCAAGGAGAAACAGTCACAACATAAATATCTCCTTGAATGTATGCATAACCATTTGCAACATAACACAGGCTAATAAGAGCAGGCAGTCTTGAATAAACAGCTATAGTCCCCACCAGCTACAGATCCCCACCCACATTTAACCCACCCAAACAGCCAGCACTTTGGTTGGCATTTAACCCTGCTTGGTAATTTAATGCCATGATCAAACCGTTCTGAAATAAGAAAAGTGAAAACATTATAATTTCTTGCTGCTTTATTGCAGTCTTTTTCGTAACAAAAATATATTTGAAAGATAATCTCTCTAAACCCATTCACCAACATGACAGAACCTAGAATACCAATATGAAATAGAGAGTTCAACATAACTAATTAAAAGTCGTAAGCACAACAATTGAGATTTGAAACAGTCATCAAATTAAGTCTTAGCGAAAGAGAAACCGGTATGTGTTGGACTAACGTATATTATGTTGTCAACATAAGCTGGAAAAAAGGGATTTTCCTGTTGAAATCACATTTGTAAAGTCATAATTTGGGGGCAGAAAACTGAACAAGTGTGAGTTAACATGCCATTAGTCATTCGAGAGTGAAAGAAAGTGCTAAGGTCTCTGCTAGATTAATCCACCTCCTCAATAGTAGGGCGAGGCTTGGCAGCACCCCGTGAAGCCTGATCACCAAAGTCGGCACCGGGCATTCCCTCGGGCATCCCGCACTGGTAGAGTTTCAAGATTATGGGGTTACATACCTTCTCCAGCTCTTTCTGCTGGTGCTCGTACTCCTTCTCTGCCAGCTGATTGCTCTCCAGCCAGGAGATGGTCTGGTTACATTTGTCCAAGATCTTCTACTTCGCTGATCTTGTCTTTAGGTTTGTCGTCCTCCACAGTGCTTTTCATGTTGAAGGTGTAGGATTCAGATGAGTTCTTGGCAGCAGCCTTCTCTCTCTAGGCTTGATTATCTGCTTTGTATCTCTCTGCCTCCTGCACCATCCTCTCGATCTCCTCTTTGCTCAGCCGGCCCTTGTCTTTGGTGATGGTGATCTTGTTCCATTTGCCTGAACTCTTGTTGACAGCAGAGACATTCATAGTGGTATTCCGCCACTCACCTACATCACATCCATGAGCTAATCATCCCTCTGAGTGACATCTGACTTGTATGCAGAGAATCTATTTTTTAGCTCAAGAGAAGCACGTTCCTATTATTGATTTGGTGCTTCTTGCCACAGTTCGTCAATGGGAAGTTGTTCTAAATTTCAGTTCAGTCGAAGACCTACTGCTCTCCATCTTGGAAAGTGTAGATGAATGAAGATGGCTGGTGAGAAAAGGGTGCATCTGCTACTGAGGAGCAGTGGAGGTTTAAAGAATGTGACAAAATAAATGCAAAGAAAGAGTGGTTTGACACAAAGAAAGCTCCAAAAACAACCAGAGTAAGCTTGGTGAGGTGGAGGGCACATCCCCTCTCTGCACCTATTAACAGATTGAGATAATATGCAATTAGAATGGAGTTTTTGGAGAATGACTTGATTCTTTCACATTGTCGGTACTACATGTGGGATGGAGGTGACAAGAGGGTAAGGGGATAACGGGTTGCCTAGCCTCTTTTTTTGTTTTTGTTTTTGATTTATAGTCTCCTGAACTTACTTTAATGGACTTTGGATGTAACTTACCAAGCCATTGGCTTCTTTAGCTCTGTAACATTCAGCCATTGGCATTAGACATTTTCAGGCACATCATTGATCATCTAACCATTTTTCTCTTGTCTGTTTCACTGTGTCCTCCAATGGAATGCAAGGGAGACTGTTTTTGGGTCAAACCTACCAGACAGCCCTGCTGTCTGGTTTGCTAACAACATCTTGGGGACATTTGGAAAGGTTCCCTGGGAATGCATTCCGCCCATTGCTTACCATTGGCTTTGTGGTTTGTAACTCACAATTGCATGGTTTCTGTTTGCTGGCTTTATTTGTTTTAGGCTGTCCAGCTTGAGTTCGTCCCTTTCCTTGCCCAAACCCTTTTTAGTGTATTCTTCCACCATTACACAATTTCTGTAAACAGGCCTTTAAATCTTGTTCTTATCTTGTCACATTTGCTGTGCATTCAAAAACAGAGGTCAAAGGTCTGTCTTCCAGGGATTTTGGCGTTTACTTTTCTTTCTCTGACTTCAAAGTGATAGGATTTATGTGACAATCATGCTGGCTACTCCTGGTATGCTGTACCATGTTAATGATGTTTTCTAGCACAAAACAAAATTTAAATGTCTGTAAATGAACTGTACAGATATTTCAGAATATGGAAAGCACGGGGGCGTGGCTAGCAGCCGAGAAGAATGGCGGCTTACTAGCGAGGCTCCTCAGCCCTCGCCAACTATCCTGTAATGATCCGGTGCATTGCGGAGTGAATGCTGCACAGGGAGATGGACTACTGACCCATGAAACTATCGGCGCTGTGAGCGAAAGCAAAGAGCCCCGCGAAACGGAGGGAACCGGCGGGACCGGGCTGCCGCGGCTGTGGTGACGCAAGGTATGGCGGCAATTGAGTGAGCGGCGGAGGAGCGTCTCCGACCCCCGCGGCGGCATCGGGACTCCCTGGACCTCCTTTGAAGTGGCGGCAGGTGCGGCGGGACGGAGAGAGACCTGAGAGCAGGCCCCCGGGCTCTCCGGCTCAGCGGTAGCAGCTGGAAGAAGTGAGGGAGAGCGGGGAGCCGCGGAGGGCCGAAATCGAGGCCCCGGCGTCGGAGGCCTGTAGGGCCTACCGGAGCAGCGTGCTGCCTGAGGACCCTGCCATGGGCAGCCCCTGCCTACCCTGCCATATCCTTTGTTAGCCTGTCTGGCTCCAAGCACTGGCAGCAACACCCCTGAGCGCCTGAGGGGAGGCGAAGGGACAGAGGCCTACAGCGGTGTAATTCAGATCGGACACCCCCTCTCGGGCCCTACAGCAGCTTATTGAGCGCGTGTGCCAGAGCGCTCCATCAACCCCAACGAGACCGGCAACCCGCAATAAGAGGCCGGGCGGAGCCAGAGAGGTGGTCCGGGGCTCAAGAGAAAGTGCCCGGCAGGCAGCCCACACCTTGGAGCGTAGTTTATCACACGAGGTGAGAGGGGAAATCGCCTCGCGGTCCCGATTCGCCCCAGAAGATACCGTGGCTCCATCGTCTCTGTCTGTGCCCTGCCAGCCGCAAGACCGGGAGGCGACGACCCAGGCAAACGTGGGAGAACACACCTTGCTTTCTGAGCCCAACGTGAGGACGTCTAGCGAGAGGTTGGAGGTGGACGGGACGCCGTGGATCAGGCTCTGGGAAACCCGACAGGCCGCGTGTGGGACTGATACTTCCCCTGGGCAGGAGGCGGAGATTACCGGAGCTGGCCTCGGTGAGCCTACGTGTGCCGCCAATCCAGAACTTGACGATGGCGAGCGGTAAGGGGCCTAAAGCGTCGACCCAGAATAAACTGGCCAAATTCGCCTGGAACAAAACAGGGGAGGGACAGGACACCGCGCGATTGGACGCCCCAGACAACCAAAGCAGTTCCCCACCTCAGCGAGACCTCACGCTTCAAGACATAATGGAAGCCATCACGGGGGTACGTACCTCATTGGAAGCTCGCATTGACTCGGTGAATGTAGAAGTGTCCCTTCTCCGAGCAGATTTTCGCAAAATGGACGCCAAAGTCAAAGATCTCGGGGACGCTACAGCTGAATTGTAGAGAGATACCACCCAGCTCCAACAGCAAGTATGTAAACTTCAAGACCAACATACCGCGATGGAAAAACAACTGGACGAATATGAAGGTAGAGCACGCAGGAACAACATACGCATCCTAGGCGTGCCGGAACGAGCGGAGGGACCGGGGGCGGACCTTTGCGTAGAGGACTTGATCCTGAAGCACCTACAACCTAAAAGACTCTCGAGCTACTTCTCCATTGAGAGGGCCCACCGTGTGCCGGGGGACACCCAAGGCCGGGGGCACCCCACGACCACTAATTGCCCGAGTCTTCAACTACAGGGACCAAGATGTGATACTTCAAACAGCGCGGGCCAGTCCTCCGCTTAAACTAGACAATAGTATGGTCACATTCTTTCCTGATTTCACTGCCAAGGTCCAGGCCCAGCGTCGCAGCTTTCTAGAGGTGAAGAAGGAGCTTCGGGACAGAGAAGTGAAATATGCCATGCTCTTCCCAGCGAAGCTCCGTGTAGAATCGGAGGGTAAGACTTGGTTCTTCTCCTCACCAGAAGACGTCTGGGACTGGTTGGAGGGCTGGCGTAGAGTGGAAAAACCACGCAGAGTCACACATGGAACGGAGCCGGATGACGATCCTGCCCAAGCGTGGACAGGAGAGACGACGCGCAGCTGAGGAAAAGATCCTTTGGAACTGGGACAGAGACTCACTGGTCGCAGATAAGTGGTCTGCGGATGATGGGGAGGGCAGGAGGGACTACTAGACAGTACACTCATAACTGGGGGTTTGGGCGGGCCGGGTTGAGTACTTAGAGCCATCTGCCGGAAAATAGTAACTGACCGCAAAGCTGTGCTCTGATATGAGAGGGGTCAGTGGCCAGTCCACTAATATATTGACATAAGATGTAATGTTCACGTAGGGCGAGGGGGGGAGGGCTGCCTGCCAGCACCTTAGAAGTATTCAGGGGGGGGAAATAGGCACTCTGCCTGGTTGGGGTGTGGGTAGTTCAGAATCCACTGGCAGGGGGGCAGGGAGGGGGGTGGCGAGGGAGTTGTGGGGGGGGGTTTTGGGTTACAGATTTATTTGAATTTACAAGTCACAGAGGTTCTTGAGTCGTATCTGAGTTCGGACATTGATGCCTACCTTAACGGGAACACAGTCATGGACCTTGCTGTTGGCCATGCGCAGAACTGTTTGAACCGGGGTAGTCATGGGAGCCCAAGACCGCAGGATGCAAGAGGTATGCCCGGGGGAGATGACAAATGTTCCTGTCCTTTTGCCCATTGCGCCCATGGCTGAGGCTACGATAGAAACGGCACTCTCCGTGCTCACTTGGAATGTGAATGGGATGGGGGACAAAATTAAGCGGGGTATAGTGCAGCAATATCTTAAAAGACGGGCCTCTGGTGTGGTAATGCTACAGGAGACACACCTGGTGGGTAACAAATGTAAAGCCCTCTCACAGTGGGGATATAAGTTACTGGTACACGCTGAATACACGTCTGGATCCCGTGGGACAGGTATCCTGGTCAAGAAAAATCTGCCACTCACACCGACACGCACCTGGGCGGATCCGAGGGGTAGGTTTGCAGTCTTAGAGGCGCAGTAGGAGGGTAGGTCACTCAATGTAATCTCGGTGTACCTCCCACCGGCACTTGGTAAGGAAGCATTGATAGACCTGGGGAAGATACTTACGGACCTCCCCATGGGCACTCTGATCTTGGGGGGTGACTTTAACATGACAATGGATGACCATAGGGACAGACTCCCACAACGACCACTGACACAACCTCATACACGATTGGCGGAGTTCACCACGGCTATGGGGCTAACTGATATATGGTGCTCGCTGCAGCCGGACGGGATCCAGCCCACCTACTATTCAAATGCACACAAGAGTTCATCCCGTATTGACTACTTTTTCACATATTCGGCAACACTCGGCCACTTTCAGAATCCCCATGCTCTACCGAGGGGGATATCGGAGCACTCCCCAGTGAGGGTCGAATTTACATATTTTAATCGCCAACCGCGACCTACCATAGTTCTCAGCCCTTGGTTGCTAAAAATCCCTGATATCAAGGAAGAGCTACTCACACAGATGGCTAATTACTTCAAAGAAAACGTGGGGTCGGTGGACTCAGCGCAGACAGTTTGGGAAAAGCGGTACGGAAGGGGCAGGCCCTAGCACTAAAAGTGGGATACATAAAACAAAGACGGCAACAGATCACACAACTAGAAAGTGAACTCCAACTGTTGGAGGAAGATAGTGTCAAAACTCCCTCAGAGGCAGCTACGTATCGTTTGATGCTCAAACAGGCGAAATATCAGATCCTGGTAAGGGACCATATGAAAACCAAACTTCTTCACATCCACCACAAGCTCTATGAATTAGGAGATAGAGCAGGGAAACTATTGGCATGGCTGGAAAAGGGGGAACAAGGCGACAGATGGGTGGCCAAACTGACTCTCAAAGATGGGACGGTGGGCTCCAACCCGAAAGCTATAGCTGATGCATTTGCTGATCACCTAAAGCACATCTACACCCCCTCCACCACATACACGGCGGAAGACTCCCGCCAGCTTTTATAAGACAGTAACCTGCCTACACTCTCCGACACAGATAGAGACGCTCTAGACGAAGTACTCACAGATGATGAAATCCAAAAGGCCATAAACAATATCCAGTCAGGAAAAGCGATGGGGCCCAATGGCATACCCATAGAATTCTTGAAAACGGTTGCCTCTCAGGCTGCACCTCACTTGCGGGCTATGTTTGATGAAAGCTATGAGAAGGGGATTCTGCCGGAGGACCAGCGGCTAGCGTCGATAGTTGTTATCCGTAAGCCGGGGAAACCTGCCGTCGACTGCGGCTCCTTCCGGCCAATTTCTTTAATAAATTCTGGCTAAATTGCTCGCACTACGCTTGGTCTTGGTCATTTGGTCACTGGTCCATCCAGACCAATCCGGCTTCATGCCAGGGAGGAATACGGCGCTAAATATCCGGCGTCTTCACGACGTGCTCGCACGTCGGGAGTTTATAGAGGAAGACGCAGTGATACTCTCCCTCGACGCCTCAATGGCGTTCGATTCCATCGAATGGCCGTATCTATTTGAGGTTCTGAAACGCCTGGGCTTCGGCCCGAAATTCCTAGGATGGGTGCGGTTGCTGTATACGGGCCTGCGGGGCCAAGTGCGAGTAAACAATCACACGTCTCAAATCTTTTCACTGAAACGGGGCACGCGGCAAGGTTGTCCCCTGTCCCCCCTAATTTTCTCACTGATGTTGGAACCACTTGCTTCGTGGGTGAGACGGGATGTTATGCTAAGGGGGCTGAAATGGGCGGAAGGACATGATGACCGTATATCACTGTATGCGGACGATATTCTGCTGTACCTTGCCTCCCCATACAAGTCTCTACATTGTGTCTTAAACATATTCACCAACTTTGGGAAATACTCAGGTTATGCGATTAACTGGAGTAAGTCGGTGCTATTTGTCCTCCGAGGCCCGGTTCCCCGGCTCCCCACTGGCTGCAAGGTGGAGGTGGCCCTTGACGGCTTTCGGTACCTGGGAGTCTTAATAACTCCGGACCCAAACCTCTTCTATGAACGTAACCTTGCCGCTCCCCTAGATAGGCTGCGCAAAGATGTGAAACACTGGCGGTCCCTTCCCTTGTCACTGGTGGGCCAAGCGGCTCTATTTAAAATGTTGGCCCTCCCCCGTATCCTTTATATCTTGCAGAACTGTCCCAATAGGGTCCCAGATACCTACTTTGCGGGAGTGTAGAGTGAGGACAGAACGTTACTATGGGACGGTGGATCCCCGCGTATAGCAATGAGCAAGCTAACCAAGGGGTGGTATGACGGGGGTATAGCCCTCCCTGACATTAGACTCTACTATTGGGCATCACAGTTAATGGTGATAAACCACTGGTTATATCGCTCCCCTACGGACCCGGCCTACCTGCTGGACAGATATCAGATGGGGAGAGAGGGGTATTTGGGGCGCTGTATTCGAAGGCCCGGAAAGGAAAGTACTTCGGCCCTACAGCACACACGGTTGCAATCTGGCACCAGGCGAACTCCCGTCTGGGTTGGTCGAATGTATTGACCAAAGCCACACCACTGTGGTCTACCCAGCGACTTGGGTTTGATAAGTGGGACACTATCGGAATCTCCGCCATCAGAGACTTGGTGAGAAAGGGCACAATCCTTAAATTTGAGGACTTACGTAAGCAATACGAAATGGCCCCGGGGGAGGTAATTAGGTACCTACAGATTCGTCATGCCCTTACCACAGCTCTTCCTGACCTGAGCGACATACCAGAGTCGTCCCCCTTGGAGGATCGGCTGCTAGATGGGCCCTTGCTCAATAAGGCCATGTCACTCACTTATAAAAAAACTGTGTAACAACTTACCAGACATGTTTCATAAACTGCGTGGGAAATGGCAGGTAGATCTCGGGCTCATTGACGATGAGGACTGGCAGGCGGCACTGATGTCCCCAAGGGAGGCAGCCATCACACTCCGTTTCCGATTAATCCAACTTAAGATCCTACACAGATCATATCTCACCGGGGTGACATTGGCAAAGATAGGCTCGAGACCTGATGCGCTCTGCCTGCGTGGTTGCCGTCAAGTCGCAACATTTTACCACACAATTTGGGACTGCCCAGAGGTACAACCCATATGGGAGGGGGCAACGAGACATATCCAAGATGCACTGGGGAAGGGACTCACCCTCACACCACGAGTGGGCCCTCTCAATATATGGAAACAGACTGACCTCACAGGAGAAGTGTGGCTCAATGGTTAGAGCGGCAGACCCTGATGCAGAGATCTGGCCCGGGACCAGGGTTCAATTCCCGCCTCGGTGGGTCTTGGGCTCAATTTCCTCGGACCTGATAATTCTCGCCTCGGTGCCTAATCTAATCATGGGTCCCCCTCTGCAACTCTGGGCAATAGCTTGCTTAATCTCCACAACAGCCCCACCAGCGCTGGGATGCCTGGCTTCACCTTGGGGGTGCCCAGGAGTGGACATTTCACAGGGAAAAGACAGGAAGGGTTCCACAGCGGTATGCGTACAGCGCCAGGACACCCTAGGGTAACAGTGCGCTTTACAAGTACAAATTTCATTTCATTTCATTTCATTCACAGAGGTGGAACAGCAATTGACCACCCTGGGCTACACCTTAGTTAAACAAGAGATTGTGAAAAAATGGGGAGTGGCGGATAAGCCTTCCCATCGAGTGTGGGTAAAAGAGGTCGACAAATGTACGATAGCTGAGAAGGAGGTGTTCAAATCGAGAGGCTGTCCAAAGAAGTGGGACAGAAAATGGGGCAAATGGAATGTATATAGAGGCGATATATGTGTTCCCCCATCAGTGGAAATGGAACTGCAGCGCACTGAGGGGCGACCTTTGGGGATACCGTGACTGCACCTGATTCATCCTTTTTATGGTTCAATGTACTGTATTACCTGCCGAAATACTGCTCGGGTACTGTATGTGACTTTTATATTGTGAAACTAATAAAAATATGTTTAAAAATAAAAAATAAAGAATATGGAAAGCACGAAAGAAGCATATTTTTTGATAATTCAGAATGTGGTGGAAACAAATATTTTAATGCGATCAAAACAAATCATTACATTAGGTGATGACATTTTCACACATTATCATTTGTGTGCTGTATACTTTTATCAGTAAAACTGTATGTCAGCGCAGATGCAACTGTCATTCCAATTGAAGATGTGTTGTCTGTAATGGCAGTGCACTACCACACTATGCATACTCCACCTTACCCAACTCCACTCTACTCTGCACCTCTCTACAACTCTGCACTCTACTCTGCACCACTCCATACTATGCCACTCCAAACGGTGTCACTGCAATATACTCTGTACCACTCCACAATATGCCATTCCACTCCACACTGAGTCTCTGCACTACCCCACTCTGTTCCACTTTACTCAACGCCTCTCTACTTTACACCACTGTACTCTATACCAGTGCACTCTACTCCACACTACTCTACTATGCACCACTGCACTCTGTGCCACTTCACTCCAACTCAAAACAATCTACTCTACGTCACTCTATTCCACTCTGCACCGCTGCGATCTACGCCACTGCACTCTGCATCACTGCACTGCACGCCAATGTACTGTGCACCACTGCACCCCACTATACGCTACTCTGCAACACTGGACTCTACTGCACTCTATGCCCCTCTCATTTACACCATTGCACTGTATGCCACTCTACTTTACACCATTGCATTCTATGTCACTTTTTTCTGCTCCACTATACACCACTGCACTCTGCTACAATGCACTCTACGTAACTCGGCACCACTCTTCTCTGCGCCACTTTGCTCTGCGCCACTCTTCTCTGTGCCACTCTTCTCTGCACCACTGCACTCTACTCTGGACCACTCCATGCCACTGCACTCTATGCCAGTGAACTCTATGCCAATGCACTCTGCGCAACTGCACTCTGCGCAACTGCACTTTGCGCCACTGCACTCTCCACCACTATACTCTGCACACCACTATACTCTGCGCACCACTCTACTGTATGCCACTCTAATCTACTGTGCACCACTCTACTCTGCCAGTACACTCTACTATGAACTCTGTGCCACTGCACCACTGCACTCTCGCCACTGCACTCAACTCTACGCCACTCTACTGCACTCTAGGCCACTCTACTCTGCATCACTCCACTCTACGCCACTCTAATTTATTCTGCATCACTGCACACCACCCCACTGCACTCTACACCTCTGCACTCTACCCTGCATCACTCCCCTCTACCCTGCACCTCTCCTCTCTACCCCGCACCACTCCACAATGCACAATACCATTCCACATAATGAAGTTCAACACACACAATCTCACTCTACATATTTCCATGACAGTTAATATCATTTAATTACTATCCAAATAATTCCACAGCACACCATGCCACATATTTCTACTACACAACTTCACACCACACCACACAATTCCACAACACAATATTCCACAACAAACATTTCAAAAACAACCCATCTCTACCTCGCACTTCAACCAACCCTGTCATCTCTCTCCTACACATCCACTGCCCCCCTCCTCTCTACCTCACACTACCACTACTCCCTCATCTCACAATTCCACTGCGACCCTCTCATCCCTCACTCACACTATACCAACAACAGATACTCCACTACCATATACTCACCTGGGCCCATAAACACACAATTGAGTAAACCGCTGGAGTGACAAAGTTTTTATTTATATAGTTCATAATATTCAGGATTAGTTATTTAATATTCCTAACTAACCCTTCACAGATCAAAAGTTCTTTCCTCTGGTCGATGGACCATTAGTTGAACTAGTTGATGGTGATAATTAACATAACTCTTAACTATTCTTTTATTTGAAGTAAATGATCACAGACTCAGGAAGGTTTAAAATCTTTATCTAAATTAAATGCATGTGAACCATTTCAAAATACAGTGCAGTCACCATCATTCATAGGAGAAAAAATGTAATTCATTAAATTCAAAGAAAACTTTTACCTCGGACACATACAATAATCAATGCTCAGAATGGGAGAGGATAGAGAGAAAAGAACATTCACAAATAACGAGAAATTATATTTACCAAGAATGGTGTGAAAGACCAACCCCCTGGCCAAAGGGCTGGTAAAGGTCCCCGGGGAAAGGTCAGGAGACAAAGACTTCAGAACAGGATTCAGGACAGGATAATTGACCTCTCTAGAATACCGACGATTGCGCCGCACCCCTCTCTGACACTCTCTTCCTCCTCTAGATTCTTCTGCGACCTTCTGATCTAACCCAATTAAGTTAGGATAGAAATTTCTGCTTCAAATTCTGCATTCGGCTCTTCATCAGCATCTCACAGCATCTCCCCCAGCACAGCAATTCTGCAGCAATTCAGCCCATCAGCATCTCAGCAAAATCTTCTCCAAGTCTCTCCTTCTAACTAACTAAAGCTATCTTAATTATACCTTCGTTTTCTTCATGTTCCACCCACTAAAGTTTCAATATCATAAAAATACGAAAATATGATTGGTCAGGCAAGGGGGAAGCTCCATCACACCATGCTTACATGTCATTAAAATCAGTTCAACTATTGTTCGCAAACCCATCCCCTTAATTTTTTATTCATACATTTTAGTTCTCATACGCATTCACATTTCACTTTGAAACATTATTATAATATTCGGAATAAGAGTCCTCATCGTTGAACTCTTCACCATCCGTTCTCAGGGTGTATCACTTGTGTTCTTGGCTCCTGTTCAATATCTAAGTCATCATTCTGGGTTAACTTTCAGTGGACATGCGCAGTCTTCACATTGCTCAGCTTAATTCAGTTATGCATGAGAGGCCCAAATGCGCACTAATAATAAAGTCAAAAAGACAAATATTAATTTCACAAATAAAATGGATGCACTGTATACCTCCCACCTCTACTCTGTCCCAGTTCATTTATTAATATCTTTTCCCCGCATTAGCATTAGTAAAATGACTCAATTCAGTTCAATAAGCAGATGCCATGCACGCGAGTCTTCAAGACTCCATTTTAGTGTCTTTTGCTCATGCGTCAGAATTTCCCTCCAAGCGTTACCTCGTCATACTACGTAGATGCAGTTGACGCATGCGCACAACAGTTTCCCCGTTTAAAGCGGTATTAGTCCGTCTTCATTGTTATCCGCGTTAGTATACACATAGGCAAGCTTCACTAACCCGCGTGTTCATGTGGTGCGTATTAGATATTCACAAAACATGATTAATAACTTGTTAATGAGTTAAACGAGTGGATCGCCTCCGAGCAAGTCTCTTTCTTACGAGACCATGCTCCATCACCCTGTCTCCTCTCTATACTGCCCGCTCACACATACTACATTCCTATACCTCCTCATGCTGTGCACTTTTCCACAGGGGTGACCAGCACGGCTTGCGGGAGGGGGGATAGCTGCGGGGGGCAGGGAGGGGACGCGGCTGATTTTTTTAAAAAAACTTACCTTGCCGCCGCCGGGTCCCGCGTCTTCTTTCCGACTCCAGGTCGGAACAGGAAGCAGACAGCCAGGCTCCCACCCCTAAGCCAATCACAATGCTCCAATGGAGCGTTGTGATTGGTCTGAGCGCAATGACACGGCGCTCAGCCCGGGGCTAGAGGTGTGGGCATGTTCTTCATGCAGGCTGTAGTGCAGCCCTTATGGAGAACAGGGGAGTGTGCATGACTTCTTTTGGGCGGCCCGAGAGGGCCGACCAAACAGTCATTGCACACAGCCACAGGTGTGTTCTACCACTCCTCCCCTGCAGCTCTGCCCTGCCCCCTCACGCACTGCCGCAGCAGGAGGAAAAAATAAAATGATAATGACATTTGTTATTATCATTTTATTTTTTCCTTTGTTTGCTGCTCCTGGCAGTGAGGCCACGCTCCTCTGCCTTAGCGGAGGAACCGCTGCTGCTTTTCTACCTCCCCAGGTTCCCCTCCCACTCATCCCTCTCTCTCTCTCTCGTACTGTCTCTCACACCGCTCTCTAACTCTCTCATGCACTTTAACTGCCTCTCTCACGTGGTTCACTTCAGGTCTTCGATCACAGTTTCTTTCCTGTGCCTTTTCAAGATTTCCATCTCGCAAACCCAGCGCTCATTCTCTTCTGAGGGTGTCTTCTATTTACACAGAAGCTTGCTCTTTATGCATATGTGGCCTACCATCCCCTTCTTTCTCTCTTTCTCACATACTCTTTCTGCTCCTCTGTCTGGAGTTCTTTGACCGATTTGTGCACAAATTACCTATCCCTCACTATCTTGGTTTCTAGCTATTCTGTGCAGCTCTTATCCCGATCTATTCACCATGCCACATAATTCCACTACACACCACACAATTCCACAACTAACAGTTCCAATTCAACCCACATAATTCCACTCCACACCGCATACATCCACTCCACTCCAAACAAAAACACATAAATAAAAGACCTTGTCATTTACAACGCCAATAGCTCTAACTCTGGCAAATGCGAGACCTATTGCATTGCAAATGCTTGTTTATATTCTCCCACTTCCCTATTAAAATGTTGGCATGTATGCGGCAGGGACTTCAGGTAGGCCCTATATAGCAAAAGGTTAGAATCCCTGCAGGTTCACTCCGCTTTTCTTCCTTCCAAAGTTGATAAAATGAGTACCATTGAGTTGCGTAATAGTAAATAGCAGGAACTGAATTCTTGAAGGGCGGGCAGGCTGTGCGCCTGTTTTGTGTTTTTTGCGTGCGAGGTGTTTAAAGTTCAAACATATAACTCGGAATTTCTCAGAGTTGATGTATGAAGGCAATTCCCACTGACTGTTTCTGACTTTTCCCATGAACATCAGGGAAATAGAAACTAAGTCCATCCAATCATATCACATGCTGGTGAGTAGTCGCGCTTAACAAATACTTATTGATTGATTGGTTTGCAAAATAGTCTTGTCACTCCCCTTTTTCTTGGATGCTCTGCAGCCTGCCAGTTAAGTCCTCCCGGGTCTCCCTGTTGGGGCTGGGATTAGTTGATTATGAAGATACTGTTGATTATGAAGATACTGGGTTTTGTTTGATTACGAAGAGACTGTTTTTAGGCAGCGAATCTGGTTTTTCGTGATTTCCTGCACGCCTGATGTGTGATGCCCCCCCTAAGGGGGGTGGGGAGTGGGGGAGGGGTGTGTGTGTGTGTGTGTGTGTGTGTGTGTGTGTGCGTGCGTGCATGTGTATATATATATATATAGATAGAGCTTGGCAACATTTTCAGCACTGTGCTAGCAGCAGCATATCTAGGTGCAAGGGACACTGACCGAGGCGAGATATACCCACATAGATCCCAAGGATCTGACTGTGTCCCAGGGCTGTAGCCCCATCTGGGCCCCTATATTATATTGGCTACCCAGTGCTATACTTACTACCGCAATGCAGACCTGGAATTCTTCCTTCCCCGGAGAGGAAGAGGCGTAATATTTCCCTTTTGATGATGAGTTTTGTGAGGTCGTTGATGTATCCATCCACAGAGCATTCTCAACACCCTGCCACCCTACAAGAATACCCTGTAACAGCTAGTACAAAGCTGTCATGTACCCCCCTTTTTGAGGGAAGACACTGTTGGACCCTTGGTCCCACAAAATCGAGGGCAGCTGGTAGCAACACCTATGAAGGTGACAACTAGACGCAAACATGAACAAGGAGTAGATATCAATGCTTTCGATAGACTTAAGAGGGCGATCCTATTCCACAGCATAACCATCCCCCTTGCCAAACTCTTGGGGCCCCCTCTCCTAATCATGGTGATGCGGACAATTCGTAAGGGGACTTGGACGGGGAGTTGGGACACTCCAGACCCTGACACCCATCCCCAGGTGACTCCACGCTGGCCCCTTCCAATCCCTGCACAGCCACCAGCCTGACGAGTGACATGCTGGACCATGATGACCTATTACACCCTCGCTCCTCCGAATGGGCCCCGGCGGAGAAGGTGGCAGCGCATGTTGTGGGCTGTTTGAGGACGCCGTTTGTTAAAGAGGTACGCAACTGTCTTTGAGCGGTGTCCACTTGCGTCACTGGAGGAAAAGGTAGTGTTGACACCGAAATTGACACTAAATGGACACCATCCTGGCCAATTATATATGCAACCCTAAAAAGGGTATTGACAGATCCTAGCGCTCCTGTCAGGACAAACTCTTTGACATTACAGGGTCATTAACAAAGATTTCCACTTTATGGTGGAAGAAGCCAAAGAGTCCAGTACCCTGGTGCACCCAGAAATCCTCTCGGGTGGGCTCAACGTGCCTTCATTCTGTTAGGGAATGCTAATTGCGCAATGTCCACTGAGCACCCAAGTTCCCTCTTTAACAAAGTAGAAACCAAACTGGGGAACCTCGCCACCTCGGAGGCAGGAGCAGTAGAACAGAGCGGTCTGTTTGGTGACCCGTTCATGAAAGAACTCGGGAATTTTGTGGCTACTTTCTCCTCTTTAGGTAAAGTGCAGGAGTCCGTGATAAAAATATTTGCCCCAAAGGTTTTCACCAGGCCCGTTCATGGCAGAGGGTGCTCGGCCGGGAGGTTTGCCTCCCAGGCCCCCCTCCAGAGGTCAGGGCTTTAAGCGGGGCCTATGGCATGACTCCACTAAATTCAGGTCCTTCTTACCCCCCAGAGGATGGCCTTATCAATGCAGCACCAGAGGCAACTTTAGAAGGAGCAACACTTAAGGACTCTCCAGCGGGAAGAGTAACCCCTTCTTCCCAGTTAAAGGTACTAGGGCAGACTGGCACTCTTCCTGCACAAATGGCGCGTGCTCACAAACAATATGTGGGTGTTGCAAACAGTGCAGGGATTCCACAAAGAATTCTATGACTCTCCTCGTCAGGTGTCCTCCCCCTATCAGGTTTTCAGCACACAATGCTGCTCTCGTAAACCAGGAAGTTATGACGCTGCTGGAAAAAGGAACTATAGGCACTATCTCCCCATGGCGTTTCATCCGGGTGGGGGGGTTCTCAGAAACCTGTTTCTGGTCGAGAAAAGAGATGGGGGTCAAAGCCCTGTCATCAATCTGAAGGCCTTCAACAAGTGGCTATTATTCCGCCACTTCAAGATGGGGAATATCCTCCTCCTCAGGGACCTGCTACGTTCCCAAGATTGGCTGGTCAGTTTTGACCTCCAAGATGTGTATCTTGCCATCCCAATATACCATCTGCATCGCAGATTCTTTCAATTCAGGTGGAGAAATCAAATTTTCGAATTCACGTCCATGCCGTTTGGCCTATCTTTGGCACCTTGGTGTTTCACCAAGGTGCTCAAATGGGCGATAGAGTACCTGAGAGCCAGAGGCATCCACCTCATTGTGTACTTCAACGGCATCCTTCTGATGGATCAGTGCCCAAGGAAACTCACGGAACACCTCCAGACAATGGTCTCTATTTGAATCTCTAGGGTTCGTAATCAATGAAGACAAATCTTCGTTGC
This sequence comes from Calotriton arnoldi, assembly GCA_963921515.1. Taxonomy (NCBI): domain Eukaryota; kingdom Metazoa; phylum Chordata; class Amphibia; order Caudata; family Salamandridae; genus Calotriton; species Calotriton arnoldi. Next base: position 1,211,613 of record CAWUFW010003744.1, on the reverse strand, counting down.
CTCTCAGAAGTTGGCATTTTCAGGATTAGTCAGATTTCATGGAAGCCTCCTTGAGTCTTCTCTCAAGGAAGGGCGAGAAGATCAAACAAGCATTGTGCAAAGTCCTCACGAAAGAGAGGACATCCCTTCAGCAGATTGTGAGGATAGAGGGCATACTCTCCTCCTCCATACAGGCCATATTCTCAGGCCTGCTACACTACTGAGAATTACAACAGCTGAAAGCTTTCCATCTGAGGAAGGGTCTCACCTATTCAGAGTTTGCACCTCTCTTGGTGGAGGCCAAGGAGATGGGATGGTGACTGGCTCACATGGAGCCCTAGAATGGGAGAGCCTTGTTCGGATCTAATCTGAATCTAGTGATCGAGTCCAATGCCAGCAGAACAGGCTGGAGCTCCCGCTGTGGAGAGTTATCAACAGGAGGCATTTGGTCATGTCAAGAACAGAGACCTCACATAAACTGCCTCGAACTGTTAGCGGGGTCTTTCGCCATTCGTTGTTGGATCAAGGATAAGGTTCAATGCTGCATGCTCTTGAAGATGGACAACATCTCAGCGGTACATTACATCATTCACCTTGGTGGGCCTGGCTAGGGATCTCTGAGAGTTTTGCCTGAGCAACAAGATTTCGTTAACGGCGGAGTACCTTCTCGGATCACAAAATAAGGTGGCGCACCGGCATTCCAAGCACCTACAGGATATGAGCAGGTGGAGGCTGAACCCTCAGCTGTTCCAGGCACTGTCTTGCAAATGGGGTCACTTCACGGTGGACCTCTTTGCCTCCAGGCTGGACTTCCAGATGAGCAGGTTCTTCAGCTGGAGACCGGACCCTCTGGCAGCGGCGACGGATGCTTTCCTTCAGCAATGGAACATAGAGAGGGGATGCGCTTTTCCCCCATTTTCGAGGATATCTTGCAGAGGTGATGCGAGGTCCTGGTGGGGAGATCCGTCGTGCAGCAGTGTTTCCGGAGTGCTGAGATGCAAGGTCCTGCTTTGTCGTCGAGGATGCCGTCGGCAAGGGGCTTGTAATGCAAAGCCCTGTATTAAAGATGTGTCGCACCAACTGGTTCAGAAGAAGTTGCTGGGCTTACGATGAGGAGTCCTGCATCGTAGTCGAGAGTGCAGTTGATGAGGGGCTTGAGATGTGAAGGCCTGCGTCAAGGATGCTTCGCGTAGCGGCATTTCCGACGGGCTGGGGTGTGACGTTCTGCATCAGATATATGTAGCGCAGCAGTTCTGATGCAGAGTTTTGTGAGGTGATACGTCGTGCTGCATCGGTTCTGCTGGGACCACAGCTGGCCTGGCAGAGCACCTTCAGGCCCATTTTCAAGGGTTCAGGGCTGGGGAGGGACCACTTGGGAGGGGAGGACTCACGGCAGACAGAGTCCAGGTTCTGGGTTAAAGGCGGTTAGAGCCGTCTGTCCCTGAAGCTCTGTTCAGGAGGCAAGCCAACCAGCCCTTGGAGTCACTCTGGTGGTCCTGGGTTCAAGATGCAGGTCTGGTCCTTTCACTCAGGCAGCAGGGCAGCAGGGAGCCGGGCAACAGAGTAGCAGTTCTTCTTGCAGAGCAGTACTGCAGTCCTTCTGAGTCTTCCACAGGTCCAAAGGTGTACTGTATAGTTGGGCCTGAGGGTCCAATATTTACCTGGTTCCCACTTTGACATAGGAGAAGTTTCTGGAGGGTTCCACACCCAGAGGTGCTTGGAATTTCCTGACTCCCTGCCATGGACCCAGATTGTCTGGGGTCACAATAGACTAGTGTATAACCCTTTGTGAGTGTGCTCAGGCAGAGCCTTTTTGAAGTACAAGTGTGGTAGGTGATAGCTCCCACTCCTCATCAAGTCAGAGATGGCCCATCCTGTCAACATCTATAGCCCTTTGTTTCACTGTTTGGAAGCAATACACAAAGACCAACTGTCAGCTACACCTAGTCATGTGACCCAGGACACAGACAGCAGACACTAATTGGTTAGGACAAGAAAATGCCTACTTTCTAAAAGTGGCATTTTCAGAATTGTGACTTAAAATCCAACTTTAACTTTACCATTACAGCAGGATTTAAATTACAATTCTTTAGACACCAATCTTGACCATCCTACCTGCTCCCAATTGAAAGTTATCACTTATTAAATGTAATACGTTAACCCAATATTATCCTATGGGATAGGTAGGACTTGCAGTAGTGAAAAACAAATGTAAGAGTTTTTCACTACCAGGATATGTAAACGCTAAAAGTACATGTTCAACTTTTTAAATACACTGTGCCCTGCCCTCTGGGCTATTTAGGGCCTACCCTGGGGGTGATTTACATGTATTAAAAAGGAAGGTTTAGGCCTGGCAAAAAGTTCATTTTGCTAGGTCAAATTGGCAGTTTAAACTGCAGACACAGGCTGCAATGACAGGCCTGAGACGTGTTTAAAAGGCTACTTAGTGGGTGGCACAATCAGTGCTGCAGGCCCACTAGTAGCATTTAATTTATACACCCTAGGTACATGTAGTACCACTTTACCATGGACTTACAAGTAAATTAAATGTGCCAATTGGGTATAAGCCAATTTTACCATGTTTAAAGGAGAGAGCACCCACACTTTAGCACTGTATAATAGTGGTACAGTGCACAGAGTTCTAAGGCTGACAGGTTTAACATTGGGACGTAGAAATGTTTTCGCTAAAAATTGCTTTGAGAACCGAGAGAAGTCCGGAACTTAACCTGCTTGTCGCTCCACCCAAAGTGCATCAACAGTCGGCCTGACTTCGCGGCAGCTCCTGCTACGTTCTTCTCCGCAGCAGCAAATCCTGTTGAGCAGTCCCTCACAGAAGGGGTACCCAGCCTCATGGAGCCCTCATCAGCTACAGCCTCCAGCCTCATCCCGCTGGAGATTTTCGACTTCCGAAAAAGAGACTAAGTCTGAACGTGGAAATCTTCACAGCAACTTCATCCAGTGGCTCCCTGATGACGGCGCCTTCTCCTTGGACACTGCCTGCAGCCTTGCCCCGCTGAACTGTACTTTCTCAGACATTTTCCCACCAAATTTCTTCGAAGTCCGGAGGTACCCGCAGACCGGGCCCAATTCATTTTTTGTATACGACTGCGCTCCATAGCAGTCAGCCATATTTTTTTAACTTTGACCCGTTTTCATGTGACTAGATGTCCGCGGTTGGCGCTTTGATCTTTTAGGCGCTAGTTTTTACCTTAAACTTTAAAAATTCATACTTCTGGTTCTACTGATTGAATTTTTGTTATTTTGGTGTCAAATAGTTTATTAATGGGTGTTGGATTTTTCTTGTGTTATGTTTTCACTTTATTACTGTTTGTGTGCTGCATAAATACTTTACACTATGCCTCTAAGTTAAGCCTGACAGCTTTTGCAAAGCTACCAGCTGGTTAAGCACAGGTTAATTTGTGACTTTTGTGGTTTACCCTGACAGGGATTGTGGCTGTTGCTTGAGCAGGGTTAACACCCCAATCAACCAACAAACCAACTTCTCACAGATGAACTTTATTTGTTTCTATTTCCTCGATGTTCACAGGAAAGATATTTTTTGTGACGCCATATTGTTGTTAAGGTTGTGGCTGCTACTCAAATAAAGTGGAGGAAGACAGTCTAATCCTTGCCTCTGTGTCCTTAATAAAATTGAAGTTTTTATGATATCTAGGACATTTTTCATTCCAAACAACAACCTTAGGCTCAAGCAATAAAGGCCAACCTTTCACACAGGCCCTCTCTACTATACGAGATTGCATGTGTTCAAAATGTTCTCTGCCCCAAACTTCAAATGGACCTGGTGTTACACTTGGTAAAACTGCTGACGGAAAAAATGGTTACTGGACAGAATCTCTGCACATAAATCTCCTATTATGAGTTAAACCCCATGGAATGAGAATAACAAACCCGGAATTACCAGGCATAATTCCACTGTAGCCCAATTCTATGGACTTTTAAGCACACATTTACCACCTGCTTGTGAGGAGGTGTACTTACCAGAAGGAGGGAGTTCATGATGTTGGTGGAAAATCTGCTTAACAAAAACCAAGACACAATTGGCATAGTAATATAGGTTTAATCAAAATCAGCTGGGGAGATCAGTCGCCTCCGTGGAAGCTGAAACCTGATGTTCGAAGTACAGCACACAGGCAGTACTATTTGTGCGCCGTAACCACAAACTGACAGATTTAAAAGTGCAATAAGTTTTGAAACTAAGATAAGCGGAAATCCCCCATGTGGGTTTCTGTTCTCAGGATTCAGAGGAAGCAAAAATATGTTTACCTGACTGCACAGCGCATGGTTATATCTTGCTAACTGCTAATTGGACCAAGCTATCTGATCTTTACCTGTGGTTTCTTTTGCCAAGCTATCTGACCTTTAGGTGTGGATGTGTAGTTTCTGCAGAAGCGTGCACATGTGCGAAAGTATGTTCTAAGGCAGGATGAGACACCGGGTATCATATCCTGTGTATGTGTCCGTTCCCCTAGCAGATGAAGATTGTGGTGACCTCTTTTGTGCATATTTGTTACGATGGCTCTGTAATGTTCTGTCAAGTTTCATGAAACTTAAGGGCAATGTGACCTGTTTTCTTGCAACCGCTCAACTGAACTTAACCACAAGATGTTCTGTCGATTTTCCTTGAACTAAAGTGTGATGTGACCTATCTATTTCTGCTAAACCTACTGCTTTTCACCACATATTTGTTTCCATGTACAGGCCTGTCACTGATTACATACGTTTAAAACTATCTATAACCTGAAAGGTTCCCATGGCTGTCTGGGGTCTTAGATCTGTGTGGGTCTTTATGTGATGCATCCCATTCTTCCCTCTAACATTCCCCCCTCTAGTTGATTCTTCAACTACCTCTCCTAACCTCCCATTTCCTAGGGGGATTACCTTATGCTCACTACCCTGTCCCTTCACCACCTCAGTGAGTTTTCTAACCACAAACACTCCTCCCACGTTAGCATTCCTCCTCTTGCAGCACACTATTACCATCAGAAAAATAAGGCACATCAAGAGCAACATAACCACCAGAGGCAACATGGCCTTCAACAACCCGACATCCAGGATGGCACCCACTTGAATCAACCCTCGAACCACCCGTCAGGGACACCTCCCTCGCTGACCATTTTCTTTTGTAGGCCATGCATTGTTTGAATGGCCTCAGTCAATGTCCCATTGTCTACATCGTTGGCCGGCATATATGTGCAGCCGGCCGACCCAATCCTTTTGCATTCACCCCCCTCTAAGGCTGTCATTAAGTCCAGCACATATCTGTGCTGCATTACCATCAGTCTAATGGCCCGTATTTCTTCTTTAACAGTGTTGAATCCATCATCTGTTGCATTGATCGTGTTCATCAATTCCCACCTAGTTATGTGTGGTGATGCAACAAGGTCGTTGGTTGGCTCATGAAATGGTCATGTATTGTCAAAATGTCCACTTCTGGTATCACCAGGGAGGGGATGTGTAGAGTCACAAGGAAGCAGAGGCCATTCCAGTTTGGGGGTATTTGCATGAGGAGCCAGGCCTGCATGGCCAATAGTAGTCCATCAGGCTGGAGGTGCCCCACGGCATTCAGCATTGTATATGGTGGTGTTGCACTTAAGGTTCCTGCCAACCTTCACTGTTCCATGTCCTCTGAAACAAAGAGAAAATTGAATTCATTTCATTGCGGTTCTAAGGTGTGTGGTAGTTCCTGTCCATTTATACCTCTGTATGTTTTCATCCCATAATGGTTGACATTGTCTTATTAGTGTGTGAAATCTTAGAGGACGGTCTGACTCGATACCATTCCATAATGATATTGCTCTACATGTGAACTTGGCTCCAGGATGCCCCTTGTTGTGGACAAATACTGATACCATAACGCTGAGACCTGGTCTGCCCGCACAATCAGGAGATAGGGGCATAGCCTTTTAGTTACTACATTCAGACGGCGGGTGAGTAATCCCTAAGATGGCCTGGTCTAATATCCATTTTTCCCATTTTGAGCAATCTCTCTTATAACCTGCTTTCTTCATTCTTGATATCTGATCTCTTATCTCTCAGGATCTGTAGTACTTCAGGGGTGGTATCAAATCTAGTTGTGTTACCTCGTGCAGTAACGGGGCTAACGTGTGTTGATTGCAGCGGGGCTTTTATTCTACATAAAAAGAAATGCAAGAAACAGTGTGTTTGGGGATACCTCTTAGGGTAATGCAGTTTGTCTACTGTGGAGGCATGGAGGATAAGGGAGCATACGTAACAGCGGTATTTGGATGTGGATGTGCCTATACTGTGTATGTACTGGTACCACATATTCTCAAGTAAAGCAGTGTGGAGAGGGTGATGGTCAGTATCATTATCAGCGGTTCTGCGCATGTGTATAATAGTTGATGTAGGATAAAAGAAATAGAAATACACAAGGACTAAAAGCATCAGTATTAGTACACAGAGGAGGAAAAACAAAAATGAAATATAAAACTTGAAATACGTATTGTTTCTAGTTAGAGGTGTAGAGGGAGGCTTTACTCCGGTTGCTTCTCCTGTTCGCCGCCCTCTTTTTCCTGCTCTGTGTCCGCAGGGATGGATGTCAAAGCTGGGGCCAGGCAGATGTCCGTTAAGTGGTTTGAGGCCTTGGACTTTCACTGCTGTAGCTGTGCTGTCCGTCACAGGAAAAGGTCCGTTGTACTTGCTGTATTTCCACTTGCGGACAAGGTTCCTTATGTACACTGAAGTTCCCAATGGTATGGGCGTCTATTGGTCATCCGTGGAGGCGCTTTGGTGCGCATGATGGCTGCACGTGCGACCTGTTTAGAGAAGAACTTTGCCGCTTTCGTTAGTTTAGACATGTAGACAGTCATTTCAGTTTGTAGAACTTCAGGTGCACTCTCAGTCTGCAACTTATATCTAGTTAGTTTCACACATGTGTTAATTATTCTCCCTGTGACCATCTGATGCGGGGTCAAATGGAAATCTGATCCTGGGTTGTTTCTGAAGGTGAACAGTGCTAGTGGGAGACAGTACAACCTTCTTTAGGAGGCCATTGAGGGGCTCCACAATGCCGTTGCTTTGGGGATGATAAACTGATGAAAGTTTGTTCATTATTCTTAACAGGGTGGTGAGGTGAGAGATCCCCTCTGCAATGCCCCACCAGGTTATCACCTCACGGATCAGAAAATTAGCTGCAGACTTGGCATCACAGTGGACGCAAGCTTCGATCCATCATGAGAATGGACAGACTACAACTATGAGGTAGTGATAATGATTGCATCTGTCAATCAGATCAATGTAATCGAATGCAGTTCCTTAAAGAGTACTTGTGGTTGAGGGGTTGTGGAAGCTATTACCTTGAGGGTGGGGTTTGGTGAATACTGCTGGCATACTGTGCACATGTGTATCTAGATTGTGATCATCTCATGTAAGTTGGGAACAAACCAATCCTGGTGTATTTGGAGGGACATGTCTCTAGCGGTGTGTGAAGGAAGATGTAGTTGGTTTAAGGCTACCAGTAGTAATGCTTGGGGCATGACAGGTTTCCATGTGGATATCTGTCTGTATATTAAATCTGTTGCTGTCTGTGTGCATACTCTGGCTTCCCACAACTGTTTCTCATGCTCTGGGGCACTTTCTTGTTTCTCTCTCAGGTGCAAGTGAGCTGTCTCTGTAATGTCTAGAAGCATCCAAGGGATCTAAAGGTACCAATGTTTCACTAGTTGATGTTTTACTAGCTAACAAAAGTGTGGTGTGTGTGTTGTTAAGGGGGAGTCTTGCAGCATCCTTGGCTCCCCAATCAGCCAAGGTGTTTCAGTGGGATACAAAGTCCTGGGCATTAGTATGAGCTGTGCACTTCATCACTGCGACTGTGTGTGGCAGTGTCAAGGCTTGTATTATGTCCTCTAAGAGGGGGCGGTGCATGACAGGGCTTCCATCAGATTTAAGGAACCCACGTCTGCTCCACTGCATGATGCTGGAGTGCACTGTCGTAGTGACACAGGCTGAAACAGAGTATACTGTTATCTTTTCTCCTTCCCCCTGTTTGGGGCTGCCACTGATGCTACTAGCTCGGCAGCCTGGGCTGAGTAATAAGGTGGCAAAGTTATCTGTTCTGTTATCTGTAGTGTGTCTGAAGAGTCAGGCCGCATGGCTCTGACCACTGCTGCAACTGTGTGTCTTACTCCCGTATCCTGATCTATTGTGGAAGACCCGTTCACAAAATATGCAACACTACCTGGAATGGGGTCTTCTGTTGCTTGGCTGCACTTGTCTGGAGTATATGTGGTGCAGCCATGGGCATCATCATCTGTATCTGAAATGGGGTGTGCAAAGAAGTTGGCAGGGTTCACTGTATGGCACTGAACTACCTTGAGAGATGGCAATGATAATATTATTTCGTAGCCTTAGACTCTCTGTGTTATTAGTGTTGTTTTAGCTTTCTGAATAATTACACATACTGCATGTTCAGCATACAGTGTCAGAGGTGCACTGATAACAATGGGGGCACTTTTCTTTACTGCAAAGGCTGTTGTGGCTAGTGCTTGTTCATGGGGGGGTAATGGCCTTTCATGACAGAATCAAGTAGGCCAGTAAAGTAAGCAATCGGTTTGTGGCCTAGAGGATATTTTTGAGTGAGGACGGCCGTCATCACATGGCCATTGCAATAGCAAAAAATAAAAAACTCTTTATTGTAGTCTGGTGTTCCCAACACTGGTGCATTTTTTCTCTCTCTCTTTAATTTGCAAAAGGTTTGCTTCATCTCAGCAGTCCATTTTATCCTGTCCTTCTGTGTTTTAGCCTGTTTGATAGACACGAGCAGTGGGGCTAATAATGTACTGTAGTCAAAAACCCATTGTCTGGCTTAATTTCATAAGCCCAGGAAGTTCTGCATTCCTTTCACAGTCTCGGGCTTTGTCATCTGTCTGGTGGATGCTGCTCTTTCTGGCATAACTCAGTGGCCTGAGGCCCACAGCAGTTGTCCCAAGTATTGGACTTGTTCCTAACAATACTATAATTTGTCTCTGTCCACTTTGTAGCCTCGCTGAGCAAGGGTACACAACAAAGACACAGTGTCCTTTCTGCACTGCTCCTCTGTAGCACTGCAGATCAGCAAGTCATCGACATACTGCAAAACTGTACTAATACATTGAAAATTGGCGAGGTCATTCTTGACCATCCTGTTGAAGACGCTAGGGGACTTGCAGTACCCTTGAGGTCACCGAGAATGGAGATACTGAGAACTGTGGTACGAAAAATGCGGTCAACTAGTGGCTGTCTGGCTGCAGGGGAATGCTGAAAAATGCATTCTTTAAGTCTATGACTGAAAAGTATTTGGCATCTTGAGGTATGTTAGTGAGGAGGATGGAAGGGTCGGGCACTGCAGGGAATTCTGGTACCACTATATCATTAAGGGGGCGCAGGTCTTCAATCTTACACCGCAAATTGCCAGTGGCCTTCTTCATGGGGTAAATCGGGGTTTTTGAAGGGGGATACACCTGGGTATATGACTCCCTGCTCTACCAATGCCCATATTATGGGTGCAATGTCCTCCTCTGCTTCTTCAGAGAGAGGGTATTGTCTCACTCTTGGTAGTATTGCCCTTACCTTCAGAGTTATTCTGAAGGGTACTGCCATGCGGACAAGGCCTACATCATGGGGGCCCTTTGTCCACAAGCTGGGGGCATCTGTGCAAGGTCATCATCCTTGATAGGGCCAGAGGCAGTTCTTGGCTCTGCAGACCTTGTCTCTAGTGTGGTGCGTAGGGGTATATTGTCTTGGTAAACAGTCACTGTCCTTTTGGGGTCATAAGCAAACAACTGGTCATCTGATATGTCTCTCATTTGCATGTTGGGATCATGAAAGATGACACATGCTCACATAGGGGAGAGATATCTCCAGAGCCTCTACTTCCAGGATGAGGTCTTTGCCTGGCAACTCAGAATAGGGACTCTGGCCCCGGAAGAGAAAAGTCTTTAGTAATTCGACTAGTTTCCCTGTCAATTCTGGTGTTTCTGCTATGATGGAATACACTGCTCTAATGAAGGCTAAAATGTCTGTGGGTCTAGCCGTACCACGGTCACCGCCTGGGGAGTTTGTGAACATTGTCATGATGCATACACAAGACACTCTTTGTGTTGAACATATCATCGTTCCATCCTCATCAAAGTGGATGGACATGTTTCATTTTGCTATAAGATCGCATCCCAACAGGTTGGCAGGGGTGGCCTGGGATAATAAGAGACTACTGTCAACATACCTCCCCCCTATTTCCATCTCCACAGGTTTAGTGAATGGAACCCTCATCACAGCCCCGGAGAACCCGTGCATGTCCATTCATGAATCTGACAGTGGAAGTCCTTTCTCATGGATACAGGACCTGGTGGCCTCAGTGTCGATGAGAAAGCTGTACTCCTTGTCATTTATGGCTACCGTCACAGTGGGTTCCTTGTCTGGCCTTTGTGTTACCGATAAGACTGGACACATGAGACTACTCCATGGACATCTTCATTGGGCATATCCTCCCATGTAATTTTGCTGGAAGGGGTTCCCTCCCCTGATAGTTACCCCTCCTTGTGTGTTCTGCTGTTGTAAGGCAGGCTGCATTGTCGGTTGTGGCCAGTTCTGTATTTGGGGCATGGGTTGCCGCAGTTGCTGGGGCTGCAACTGCAGTTGATGTTGCATTTGCAATTGGGGCTGAGGGAGATATATCACTTGGGGACTCATGGCGGGTCATGCCACGATGCCATCAGGTGGTGCCAGTTGTTGGCCATATGTTGCCCATGCCTGTTTGTTATGTTCATCGCTCTTTTCGGACATACAGTCCCTAATGAAGTATCTTGGCCTCCTTCAATAGTGGCATGTCTGTCCACTTTGGAGTGTGTTTGATCTATTTCCCCCAAAACGTCCTCGCACTTCTCTTCCATTAATGTTATTTTTTCCCTGGACATATGCTTGGGGTTGCATTTGGATGCCTGCAGGAGGTACACCCAGGGATACTGCGGCTAACTGAGTAGTGGCAGTGGCAATCCCTCCATCCGTTTTCTTGGCCAACTTCTGCTGGACTAATTTGGCTGCTGCTTTTTCTATTTTGTCTTTCTTGCTCTTTCTGTGCCATAAGAGACCCAATGTCTGGCCTGTCTGGATACATTTTTCTCAGTTGTTTCCAAACAATTCCTCTGCAGTTATTGAAGGACGATCTGTCACATCTAGGGTCAAGTCAGTGTCACATCCTGCACTCCTGCCTTCTTGAATAGTGGGTCTGTCTCATCTCCTGTGAGGGAACTTAAGAGACTCTTGAAATCACCTATAGCAAGAGTACTCCCTGCAGTGTGTTTTTCAAGAGCAGCTATCCACTTCCCAGCCCCTCGATGAGAGGTGGTAATTGTTTTTAAGGTTCTATTTGTCCATTTGGGGCCCTGGTACATAAAGTCGTACTCCCCGCCCTTTATATACTAGGGGCATTTGAGACAGCGGTGTGTTAACTAAGCCTTCAGGATGCAGTGAATCATATTTTCTGGTGTACTTTTGCCACACGTGCAGACTCTTCTGCATATAGGGGTGATCCCAATCTGGATTCCCCTATGCCTTGAAAAATGCACATCTCCGCATTTGTCATGTCTCGGGAATCATCTGCCCTTTCTGCGACCTGAAGGCTGACAAGATAAGTGAAACCTGGTTGTCTCTGTCCCTTAATTTCTTATTACGGTCATTGTCGTTATTTTTTTTAGTCCTCATTTATCAACTTATGCTGCGATGTCAGAAATATCTAGCAGACTGTGGCAAGGAGTACCCGGTCTCTCCACAGGGGAGGGATGTAAAAACATCCCGGGCTTAAAGAAGCCTCCTGCCCAGTCAAACGAGCTGACTGCTCTGTACAGGTGCTATAGAGGACCACGAAAATAATGGATGGGAGCAGAAATCCCCCATCCATGCAACCTGTATAGCATACCACTAATCATTGGACAATTAATTTTTACACAAAAAACTAGAAAGGAAAAGAGGAGGCGGAGAGGCAAAAAAGAGGGAGAGTTAAGAAAATTCAGGAGATTAAGTCAATAGCATGTGACTTAAACCAGTCATCCAAGAGTTCCCAGAACTTTGTTCTCTTAACTTGATAAGTGGCCCGGTCAAAAATCGATATTTTTTTGTACTGATCGTATCCATTATACCTCTATAGGGGGACAGGGGAGGGTCCACTAAATACACAGCTCTCTACGTGCAAGAAGAGTAAAAACAAAGATAAGGGCTTTATGAGTCTTAAGAAGACACCTATTACCCTCCCCTCCCGGAACCACCCCAAAGATTACCAAAGCCAGGCTCACCTTGATCTCTTGACCCAGGATTCCCAAAATGGTCTTACCCATTTTATGCCAAAAGATCTGGATTGATGGGCACTGCCAGAACATGTGGACATCACTCGCGTTGTCTTCTCCACACTTGGGACACTTCTTCACCTCCTGACTTCCTAGCTTCGAGAGTTTCCGTGGTATCCAATAGGCCTTATGTACAGTAAAGAGACGGTTCTTCCTAAGTGGTGCAGACTTCACATATGACCACATGTGAGACATAGATACTTGCCATAGTAGTTAGAGGTCTTGGTCTGGCAGTTCCCTCCTCCAGATCTCCGTCAGCAAAATTTGCACTTCTTCCACAGCCTGGATTAGCATCCAGCAAAATTTGCACTTCTTCCACAGCCTGGATTAGCATCCAGTACCATTCTGCAACTTCTTTCCGCAAAAGCGGCCGTGAGCGTATCTTGGCCTCCAATTGCCGGTTCCCTTTACAGTCCTTTCCCAAGGTGTTTGCCCAGCTTGCCAGTTGGTAATATTTAAATTTGCAAACCGAGCCCTCAGAAATCTCCAGCAGACTCTGCCATGAGATGAGTTGGGTATCCTCTATGAGTTGTCCCCAGCTATGAATACCACACTCCCGCAGAGGATTTGCAAGTGAATCAAGAAGGCATGCTGGAGTGCCAGGAGAGTCCCAGTATGGAGCTGAGTCGCTATGATAAGGTATTTGTAGGGAAAGTCTTACTTGGTACCAGATCTTACATGCACCCACTAGAATCTTTAGCCTGACTTTTTTAAAGAATTCGGGATGGCCGAATTTGGGGAGGAAAAAATCTGCTTGATCTGGAGAGCCTGCAGTGAGAGCCCTAAAGAGCGGGGACAAACAAGAACTACCCATCAAAAGCTGTCGGAAATTCTTCAGATGAAAAGCAAGGTAATATTGGTAAAGATCTGGGCTGGCGATACCACCGTGTTCTTTCTTTCTACAAATCTTCTTCCAGGAAATTCTAGGCCTTTGGTTTCCCCAAATAAAACTAGTAAACTCCCCTTGCACTTTCTTAAACCACTCCTTCTTAAATTCTAAAGGAATAGTGTTAAACAAAACAGTAAATTTGGGGAGGATAGACATTTTCAGAATATTGGATCTACCTAAGAAGGACAATGGGAGGGCTCCCCAGGCCTGTAGTTGTTTTCTGACACCGGTGGCTAAATTTTCAAAATTTACTTGAGCTAATTTCTCCAGATTGTGCACTACTTGGACTCCCAAATATCTTATTTCTTGTCTTGTTAAAATACTCGTGTAGTGGGTGTTCCACTGCATTAACTCCGTTTTTTGCTGGTTAATGGAGTATCCTGATACCCTTCCAAAATCTCCCAAATTGCAGGGAGAGACTTAGGCATATCTCCTGTAAAGATCATCAGATCATCTGCATACAACCCATTTTTTTTCTTCCAACCATTACAGACAAAGGGGAAGATGTTCCGGCATGCCCTTAATTTACACGCCTGTGACTCAATGTGAAGGTTAAAAAGAAGAGGGGAAAGGGGACATCCCTGTCCAGTCCCCCTACCGATATTTATTAATTTAGTAAGGTTCCCGTTAACCAGGACCCTGGCCAAGGGGTTTTTATATAGGGCCCTAACTGCTGCTAAGAAGACCTCTCCTAAGTTGAAACGTTATATCATCTTATACAGAAAGGGCCAACTGACCATGTCGAAGGCCTTTGCAGCATCAAAGGTCAATACTGTTAGAGGGCTCCCAAATTTCCTAGCCAGGTCGATTATACCTATTAACTCGTGGGTTAGCTCATAAAGCTGTCTTTCTTTCATGAAACCTTTCTGATCGGTATGGATCAAAGTTCCCACCACCTTATCCAGTCGTTTTGTTAAAATCTGGGTGCATATTTTATAATCGCTGTTAAGAAGAGAGATGGGTCTATAAGACTCACAGGCCCTCGGGTTCTTATTGTGTTTAAGGAGTATGGTTATAGTGGCGACATCCCAAGAGGACGGAAGATCCTGACTATATGTGAAAGCAGAGTTAAAAAACTGTTACAGAATGGGGGCAAGCTCGTCCTTTAATATCATATAGATCTCATTGGGAAGGGAGTCAGGCCCTGCAGCTTTCCCTTTTTTTAAGCTACTAATAATTTGGAGAGTTTCCTCAAGACAAATGGGGCTATTCAGGTCGTCTCTCGTGGTCCCCTGTAGAGATGGAAGTTCTACGTCTTGAAGAAAATTCTCAGTTTGATCTCCACCTACAATCAGGTCTTCTGTGTAGAGATCTTGAAAAAACTGTGCAAAAGCATTCTCAATCTCAACGTCGTCGGAGATTATATTGCCTGAGTTTTGACATCGAAGGTCTTTAATCAAATTCCTTGTCTGGTTAGCTTTAGTCTTCCAGGCAAGCAGTTTGCCGCAACCCTCCCCGTATTCATGGTGAGACAACCTGACTGGCTTCCCATTTCCTCCTAACTATTGCCTCAAGATAGTCGGCAAGCTCAGACCTTGATAGTTGCAACTTTTGCTCAGTTTGTAATGCAGTTGGACCATTAGGAGCTTGTTCCAGGGCTAGCTGGAGGGTGTATACTGAGGCTTCAAGTTTATTAATGTCTTCCCTAACCTTCCTATTTTGCACAACAGTTAGACTGGTTAGAATACCTCTTAGGAAAGCCTTATAGGTGTCCCATACAATATGCAAGGGAGCTGAATCTATGTGAAAAAGGAAAAAATCATTAGTCGCGGCTTTCAATTTCTCCACTACCTGTGACTCTAGAAGTAGAGAACGATTTAGAGTCCATCTCCAAGAGAGGGGCCTGTTCCTAAGAATGATCTCTAAAATAACTGCAGAGTGGTCAGATAGGTGTTCCGGGACGTGGGTGACTCTGATGGTATTCTTGCTAGTAACTGAGTCTCCAAGAAAAAGTCTATCCAAGATCGATGGCCGTATTTTTTGTTGTGGAAAGTAAACTTTCCCCCTGCCGTCCCTTCCCTACCTCCCATAAGTCTCCAAATATCCATGAGACCAATGTCCACCATCAACTTTTTCAGGGCAATTCTCATATTGAGTGTTGCAGCGACTGCCCTCCTGGATGTTGTATCTTGGGCTGGATCTATGACTACATTGAAGTCCCCTCCCAGTATGATAGAATCATTGATATCGACCAGTTGAAGGAGTAAGGCATGAAGAGGCGCAGGGTCATCTAAGTTAGGGCCATAATACCCCACAAAAGGCAGCCAGGAGCCATAAACTTTGGCTCCTGGCTGCCTGGCTCCCCTAATGTGGCTTGAATTGATTTTTTTAAAAGAAGCGCAACCCCCTTCACTGAACACGACTGAGTGGTACACACACAATGGTCAATCCAATTCTACCCTTTGAGTATCTCAGCCCATTCCTCTTTAAGCAAATGGGACTCCTGTATAAAAAAAAACTCACTATCTGAGAGTCTCAGGTACTCCAAGATTTTCTTTCTTCTGGGAACAACTCTAAGGCTGTTGATGTTCCAGGATAAAATTTTCAAGTGTCTAGATCTATCTGAACTTATCATAAACAGATTAGACAGGTACGCAGTAGCCTGAATTTTCTGAACATGCCTGGGAGCCTAAAACGTCTAATTGATCCACTTCAGCCATATTAACTAATGAGGAAATTTTTTAAATTTTTACCCACATGCTCCCCCACCCAGTGAAAAAAAGATTGTGCTTATTTTTAGTATTTTCTTTTTGCAAGTGACCCACTCATCCCACCCCGGGGAACCCTCCCAAATAACTAGAGGTATTATGGTGGCTACCTCAATTGAACTCTCTTGCTACATCACGGCAATGGCAGTAAAATTATTTTTGATGTGCTTTAATCTGTTCAATCTAAGTACTAACTTCATTGGGGTCTCTAATATTTAGCATTTTGTTGTTCCACATCACACTTAGGGAGGCAGGGAACCGGAGGTTGGCAGTAGCACCCAGCCCCCTCTGCTCTTGAATAAACTTCCCTAGCTTCCACTGTCTGTCTTGAGTGGTGCGTGAAATGTCCGAACTGATATGCAAAGACCGATCTCCTTTCTTGTATGTTCCTGCCCCAACAAGAATTTTCTCCTTAAGAGAGTATGACTTGAAATTCACCAAGATCCTTCCCAGGTTTTTTTTCCCTGGTCTTCTTAAGAACGGTTCACGGTGAACTCTTTGAATGCCGTCTTCTAAGCTGCGTTCTTCCATGTCTATATTAAATTCTTTTAGGAGGCTGATCGTAAAACCCCTAATGTTCTCTCCCTCAAGACCTTCCGGGACATTCAGAATCCTAATGTTGTTTCTCCTTACACTGTTTTCAAGAGCTTCTAATTTATCCCGTAGCTCTTTATCACCGTTCTTCAGAATCTCATCTTTATTGGTATCGACCTTTTTGGAGAGATCCTCCAGAGAGACCTCCATTACCCCAACTCTTTCCATCAAGTTGTTAATCTTATCTTTCAATGCCTTGCATGCTCCCTGGATCTTTTGTTGATTTAATTCGGAGACTGCAAACTTTTCCTTAACCTCCGTTAACAGGGTAGATACAAGCCTCTCCGTGCAGGTTTGTTCGGCCTGACTGTCCATTGCGGTAGGTAATTCTCTTTGATCATGGGTTTGATTTGAGGTGGTCATAGGCCTGGGGATTCTCTGATCCGACGTCACATTGTCTTCTGCTTCTAGGGAGCTAAACCTATTTTCTAAACACAATATATCTTTCCCACCTTTAATGGTGGCAGTAGCCTCCAAAGCTTCAGAAAACCCACTAGTTTCGGAAACATGCACAAAGACAGGGCACATACCTGAAGAGGGAGGGACAGCCTGGGCACCTTGAGATTGAACCTTAAAATAAGAACGGAGTGAAGGCGTCATTTTCACACAATCCATTTTTTTGGAGTGCCTACTTCCTACGCTTAATAAAGGTTTGTCCGTAAAGGATCTTTTAACCGCTGAAGGTGGGGAGCGTGTAGGAGGGCGAGAGAAGCTCTGTTGTTTAGATTCTTCTGTGGGGCCAGTGGGGGGTTCTTTTTTATAGGGGGGGGCCCTAAAGAGTTTTCCCCTTTCCCCAAATGTCCCTGCTTCTCAAAGTATACCTGAAGAGATACTTCAGAGGGCTTGGGGGCCCCGCCTACTCCAGCATGGTCCCGATCCCCATTTCCTTACCAGGGTCATCTGGGGGCTCTGAACGACATCCGCCACCTCCACCTCGCTGCTTTCTCTGCTGCCTTGAGAAGATGTGCACTCTCCGGGGAGGCAAACACGGCCCCGGGCGCAGGCTGCCGATCCGCTGCTCCCGCTAACCCAGAAGCCGATCCTGGTGGTAGCGCGCCGGCCCCTACTGAGCCGCGCTGCCACCTCCGCCCACCGCTGTCACAAGGCGAGGCGATCCACGGCCCCAGGAAACCTTCACGGGAGCTGCGCAAACCCCGTCAGCTTCACCAGACCGCAGCACCCCACTGCTGATCCCAAACAATGAAAGCACAAGTAAGTGTTGCACCGATTTGCCGAATGAGCGAGAGAGCTCACGATCATACTACCTGTCGGCCGCCATGTTCCCCCATCCATAATTTCTTATTACTGTCATTGTCGTTATTGTCTTTCTCCTTCTGTTCAGGGGATTTATTGTCCATGAGTAAGGTGAATCGTGCGTTCACCTGTCCCACATATTTAGTTCCAACATCGTCCTGTAGGTTTCTATGGGTACCAGTGTTCCTAGTTTGGGGGGTCATTCCGATTGAGTGTAAAGACTCAGCCGTGAGGCCAAAGGGTGTGGTGATTACCGGGTTGTGGACACCTACTGTGGGTATGTGTTCTTCATCCGAGTATACCTTATACATCCCTTGTATTTTAAGGGCCTGTAGTTCTCTCCCTAGTGTCCAGAATAGTGGTGGGGTTGCTGTGGGAGTAAGTTACATAGTCACCATCAATCTGCTCATCGCTCATCGTTCTTTTCACAGAAGACCCACCATAGGGCTAAGGTGGTCTTCCTTTTTTCCAATTTAGATCCTGTGTACTTGCTTTGCAAGAAAGTAGCTGTGTGGTCTAATGTGTGTCATCAAATGTGCCACCTTGGGGCCAGGCATGTTTTAATGTTGCCTTATGCCATTGTTTACAGTATTTTTCTATCCTAGCCTTATGGCTGGGCAACATCTTCACCATGTGTTTTAAAGGGGATGCCACGTCTCTTTAGTGGACCTGGTCATCTATTTAATCTGATATTTAGTCCTAACTTTGTTTTTAATGTAAATACTCAATCTCCCTATTTTTATTGTTTATATAATACTTTGTTGCACTTTCTGTTGTATCCTTTACACTGTAAGTGGACCCTAATTTACTTCACGGGGTATTTCCGGACTTCACATAAATTGTTGTTAGGCCGTGAAAGTGAACATCAGACATATTTATCCCTAATCTCTGCAGAACTTCATCCATACATATGTCTTGAGCGGATACATATATGGGTGACATAAGTGGATTGGTTGCCTGATGCAATGGACACTATAACGTTATCATGAATGTATACAAATATTTGTGGTGTTTGTGGGTTACTCAATCCCTAAAATCCCACAATTTTGAACATTCGTGAAAAGTGCGTCAACTAGAATGTCTAATATTATGGGCGAGTCAGTTATTATTTTGGGGATTGAACAATGCAACGGTTGTCCGTGGGCCCACTGAAATGTTAATATGGCTTCACTATCAACTGTTACTGGCCACAAAGTGGCATCCGTGTCACACATGAAGAGTTAAAAATAATTATTTACGTAAAAGAAGGTTCACTTTGTACTTGTCCTGCCCTGTTTATCAGGCAGGACATTTCTTCACTGCCAAGATGTTTTAGTGCTTACTTCATATATACCAAAAACTTTATTAATGTCTTTTTGTGCCTCTTCTCTATCTATATTGGTTAGTATGGAGGTCCCTGGGGGATTTGGCCAATGTTTTACTATCTGTCCTTGATGATTATGATAGATTATGCTTAGGCCACTTCCCTCAATACTCGTAGAAGGGGATAAGTCAATTCTTTTGAGGGCCTCTTGGAGGGTACCTCACCATCGGTTGGACAACCGTGACAGGTTTTGTAGACTTTGCAATGAACTCTTTTATTCTAACTGTACAAAAGTCCCACTAAAAATCACATTTAAGATAGTTCTCTATATCCCTGTCTATACTGTTTAATAATTCTTTCTCTGTCTGTGCACCCTTAAGATAGCTATCTATATCCCTGTCTATACTGTTTGATAATTCTTCTAGTCCCTAATCTCAAGGGGGTGCAGTTATAGTTCCATCATGGGGATAATAGTTGGTATTGTCACTATTTGTTATGGTGTTCATGAGGCCACCTCACTACTATAGCCCTCTGATAGCAATGACAATGTCCTTATAGGATGTTATAGTGGGTATGTGGACAAAATATCAAAAACACAAATATCGTGGGACAGAATATCGTGTCAAAATATCGAGGACAAGAATATCGTGAAGGTCATTTCTTATGGGTAAGTAAAGTTTTACTATATATAACTCCACATATATGTACTTTGACGATATATATATCTTCAAGGTACGTAGATCTGGAGTTAAGAATAGTAAATTTATACCTATCTATTTGCACTTACCTACTCGATATTCTTGTCCTCGATATTTTTGACACAATATTCTGTCCACACGATATTTGTGTGTTCGATATTCTGTCAGTGATCCGTTATAGTGGTGCCAACACTCAGTTTTAGACATGTTTCTAATCAGTTCTTTGGAGGGCTCATCTAATTGTCTGAAAGAACTACTTCTGTCACATCAATGTATGTTGTCCAGAGACCTAAAGGTGATGTGCAATTACTTAAACTTTCTTTTCTAACATTATACACTATCCCTCACAAGATAGGAAATCTGTTAACTTGTATCTGAGTTATACACAACATAACATAAAATTACACACTGACATTCCTCTGTGGCCACATTTCTATGTACATGTACATATACATAGTCAGCAATTCTAAAGTACATACTAAGGCAATAATCATTGGTCACTTCCCTCCAGATTCAATGAGGGTAGATCTCTTCTGCGCTCTGCGTTTGCCGAAAGGCGGCTTCCAGACTTATGGTCTAGGTAGTATGCTGACTCGAGTGTTCTGCTCTTACTCAGGGTGAAGTCTACTGACACCGGTTTTGCAACCGTCCCTTTGCCACATTATCAGAACATACACTGGTTGCCCAGCCTTGAATCACCTACTCTATTTTGACCACTTTAGACTTTCTAGGCGAGTTCCCTGTATCTTCCGGACTTACCACTGGGATCCTAAATATTGTGTCATGCAATTCATACACAATCTTGCATGCAAATGCCTAAATAATCCATATTACAATGCTAAATGTTGACTCTTCAAATTAAAAGGAATGGAGTCCGCACTGTCCTCACCTTAATGATGCCAAACTCCAAGTCCTACCCACCCCTGGGAATGAGCAGAACTTTAATGAAATCGGTGTCTTCTTACCATCTTTCAAGATGCGCAATTCATTCTTCGGGGGTTGTCCAGGTGGTGGCAATCAGTGAGGACAAGTGGAACTCCTGGGTACTGAACTCGCCAATATGTTGGACAGAAATCTGCTACACAAAAACCTAGATGCAATTGGCAAACTAATATAGGTTTAATCAAAATCAGCTTGGGAGATCAGTCGCCTCCATGGCGGCTGAAACCTGATGTACTATTTATGTGCTGTAACCACAAACTGACAGGTTCAAAATTTCATGTGGATTTCTGTTCTTGGAATTCAAGCGAAGCAAAAATATGTGTTACTGACCGCACATCGCATGGTTATATCTTGCTAAATGCTAATTGGGCCAAGCTATCTGATCTTTACGTGTGGTTTCATTTGCCAAACTATCTGACCTTTAGGTGTGGACATGTGGTTTCTGCAGAAGCATGCACATGTGCGTCAGTATGTTCTAAGGCAAGATGAGACACTTATCCTGTGTACGTGTTCATGCAGTGGTGGGAAAAAAAACCATAGTGCTTAGAGGACAAGTGACCTCTTACGTGATTGGTGTATCTCAGCTCGTTCCCCTAGCAGATGAAGATCGTGGTGACCGATTTTGTAACCTATTTATTAAGATGGCTTATCTGCACTAACCACCAAATGTTCTGTCAAGTTTCCTGAAACTAAAGGTTTTAGAAATGGGGGTCTCTAGTTGGCAATGGTTTGCACCTTTGTCCAAGTAGGGACTCTTCTTCCTAGTCAGGGTAAGGGGGATACACTTCTAAAATAACCCCTGCTCATCCTCTTGGTAGCTTGGCACGAGCAGACAGGCTTATCTCAGAGGCAGTGTATAAAGCATTTGTGCACACGTACAGTATACAGTGAAAAAATGGACACCACACCAGTTTAGAAAAATAAGTAATCTTTATCTAAACCAAACAAGACCAAAATGACAAAAATCCGCAATGCAGTAATCAAAATATGACTTTTAAACAGCCGCGGTCCGTGCAGGTAACAGCGGTGGGGCCAGGTAAAGGGGGATTTCGAGGGACGATGCCGAGGGAAAATTAAATAAATAATTAAATTTTCCCTTGGAATCGTCCCTCGAAAAAAAACCTTACGCGGCCCCCACCGCTGTTAACTGCACGGACCGCGGCTGCTTTCAAAAGGTAGAAACAGTTCTGTCCATAGCAAACTATGGATGCAACACTTTCAACACAAAGTACCTTGGATGCATCACTGTCACAAACAAAAACAGACATAGGGAAGGTGATGCGTCGGTTCCTTACTCCAGGGGAGGTGATGCGCCGGTTCCTTACTACAACGCAGGGGAGGTGACGCATCGGTTTCTTACTGAAGGGGAGGTGATGTGTTGGTTTCTTGCTGTGCAGGGAGGTGATGCGTTGGTTTCTTACTGTGGCTCCGGTGTTCTTGTAGACTTGGCGCCCAAGTACGATGTGTTGCGCACCGGAGGTGAGGCGTCGCTTTGTGAGGCTTCGCGTCATCCGGCGTCTGTGCTGGGAGCTGCACGGCGAGGCTTTGCGTCGCCCTGCGGGACTCGGCACGGCTTCGCGTCGCTCGGCGTCGATTTCGAGAGGCTTTGCACGGTTTTGCGATGCATTGTGCCAGTTCTTGCAGAGATCAGCTGCAAAACCCGCTTCTGAGGCCTTTTGACTGCAGGAGGCACCAAAGGCAAGGGTAGGACTCACAGATGGCAAAGTCCAGCAGCACCAGTAGAGTTGCGGGAAGTCTTTTGTGTCCCCGAGACTTCTTAACAGGAGGCAATCTCTATTTCAAGCCCTTGGAGATCTTCATCAAGCAGGGGACACAGCACACAGCAAAGTCATTGTCCTTTCCTTGGCAAAACAGCCACTGCAGGCCAACCCTAGACAGCAAACAGTAAAGGGGCAGTACTCCTCCTCAGTTTCTCCAGCTCTTCTCCTTGGCAAAGGTTTCTCTTGATTCCCAGAAGTGATCTTTGAAGTCTTTTCTATCCCTGAGACTTGCAATAGGAGGCAAGCTCTACTTCAAGCCCTTGGAGAAAACTCTAACAGCAGGATGATGAAAGCACAGTCCAGTCCTTTCCCTGCTCAAGACAGAAGCAACCACTTCAGGCCAACCCCAACAGCACAGGGGCAGTACTCCTCCTCCAGCTTTCCCGGTTCTTCTTCCTGGCAGGTTCCCTCGTTCAGCAGTAATCTAAAGTTCAGGGGTCTGGGCCCCACTTTTTTATAGCACAAATTCCTTTATTCTCTGGTGGCAGAGAAGCTCTTTGCCCAGCCAAAACCAGTTCAGTCCTTTTCGGTGCAGCTGCCCCGGCAGGAGGTGGAGACAGCATTGTCCCAGGCAGACCCGGCCCATTCAGGTGTGAAAGAAATCTCCTCCCCCTACTCTAAATGCAGCCCAGGACTATTCAGCCCAGCCCTGACTCATCCAGGAAAGGCAGGACACACATCAACCCCCCCTTGTGGCCATCTGAAAGAATGCACATCCCCAGCCCCTGTCATTCAAAAGCCAGATGGTCAATCCACAAACCAGCAGAGGCACACAGGATGGCTAAGCAAGAAAATACCCACTTTCTAAAAGTGGTATTTTCAAACACACAATATAAAAATCATCTTTACTAAAAGATGCATTTTTATACTCTGAGTTCAGGCATACTAAACTCCAACTTTCTATCGGGAAGTTATATTTATACGGTGTTATAAATAAACTCCCATTCTATCCTATGGGACAGATAGCCTTTCAATAGTGAAAAATGAAATTGGCAGTATTTCACTATCAGGACATGCCACACACATCAGGGCATGTCCTACCTTTCACATACACTGCACCCTGCCCACAGGGGTACCTTGGGCCTACCTTAGAGGTGACTCACATGTAAGAAAAGGGAAGGTTAGGGCCTGGCAAGTAGGTGCACTTGCCAGGTCAACATGGCAGTACCAAACTGCGCAAAGACACTGCAGTGGCAGGTCTGAGTTATATTTACAGGCTGTTCATGTGGGTGGCACAATCGGTGCTGCAGGCCCACTAGTAGCATTTGATTTACAGGCCCTGGGCACACACAGTTCACTGTACTAGGGACTTAGTAGTAAATCAAATAACCAATCATGGAAACACCAATCCATCATAACAATGTACAGGGAGAGCATATGCACTTTAGCACTGATCAGCAGTGGTAAAGTGCCCAGAGTCATAAAACCAACAAAAACAGGGTCCAAAACAGGAGGCCAAAAAGCATAAAGTCTGGGGATAAACCCGCTGGACAAGCCAGGTCTAACAAAAGGTAAATGTGACCTTTTTTTGTGCACCCACTTAGCTGAACTTAACCACAAGATGTTCTGTCGAGTTTTCGGAAACTAAAGTGTGATGTGACCGGTCTATTTCTGCTAAACCCACTGCTTTTCACCACTTATTTGTTTCCATGTACCGGCCGGTCACTGACTACATAGGTTTAAAACTATCTCTAACCTGAAAGGCCCGCATGGGGGCCTGGGGTCTTGGATCTGTGTGGGTCTCTATGCGATGAATCCCCTTCTTCCCGCTATCAGCAACAGTAGGAACAGGGCCCGGGTTTTAGGGAAAATCTAGAAAGGGAGGAAAGACAATAGTGTCATAAGCACATAGAAAGAGAAGATAAATTATGAAAAATGAGTAAGGAAGAAAAGACGGACAGAGAGGAAGGACTACAGCAAGTCTTGTACCATGGCTGACACTGTGGCACTTGTCCAATGTGTGCCTATGCAGACTATGCTGCTAGACGTGAAGCTGCTGCCCTGAGTGCTAGGAGTGGAGCAGCCGCTTGATGAACCTGTAGCCGGCACGTCTCCCCTCCCCCCTCCCCTCCACAGCACCACCAGGACTAAAGATTTTGAGGCCAGGAGGAGGCCTATCGGAGACTGGAACTGTAGGTGATGCATACATTGTAAGACCGTGTGCCTGCTAGTGCCTACCAGATAAAAGGTAGGGCGCAGTGAACCTGTGCAGGACACTAGATGAAAGGAGGTAGAAGGGGGCAGAAGGGCATTCTTGCCTGGAGGCTGAAGTCCTACACAAAAGACTCTGAGTAGTGTGTAGTATTGAGTTTTACTGTATATTAAAGTATTTATCTTTTACAAAGATGTTACATTGTTGAGTGTCTGTTGAGTGCTGAGTCTATTGTATCCTCATGCTAACCTTCCTGAGAAGAGTGTAACTGTTTACCATTGCTACCACTGAGAGTCAAGTGTTGCAGGGGTTGCACTTGGCCCAGTTTTCTGAGCTATAGTAGGATGGACCCTGGTAAATCAGAGACCAACGGCCCCAGACCTCACTAGCCCCTGCCCACTAGCCCCTGCTTGCCCCTTGGCTCCCTGAACAGGGTCTTAAAGACCCTACTCCCAAGAGTTTGACTATTAGCCTCCAAAAATGGTACTTTCCTCCCACCCTCACGTCACCATGACACCTTACCTGATGTCCTTTTTGTGTTTTTCGGGCTGGCTGTGCTTGCAGTTCGTTGTCGGAGGGTTCACCATTCAAGGTGTTGTGTGCTATGCAAGTCCTACATAGCATGACTTGCCTGCTCCTCTTCCTAACTGCAGCCAGTGCTGGTTGTGGTCCATGATAGTATCCTCAGCATAACCTCTGTCAGGGGAGCATAGGCAGCACCAGTACCAGCAGTGGAGACACTATGGATCTTCAGGAAGGCCCTGAGTTCTTAGTTACTTCCACAAGACATCACTTGCTACAATGACACTCAGTCACCAGGACCTCTCCATCACCATGAGTGGTGTGGGTCACAGCAGCCATAATAGCTCATCACCTCCTCAGCTCCTTTTCTGTCCTCTGCTAAATAGCATCTTCCTCGTGCAAAGGCACCTCAAATGCCCCTCCACAGCAGTTGGTAAGCTTATTCCTTCAAGGCAGGTTCAAATGCAGCTTCTCCTGGTTCTTTGTCAAAATTCACCAGGTTTTGGTTCCAAAGCTGGCAATGAAAGTTGTTGGTGGATTCCCAAACCCTGATGTATAAAAGGGTTTCTCAGTTACCACTGCTGTGGAATCCTGGAGGCTAGTAGAAAAATCTTGGAATAATGTCTGAACGTTCCTGCCCCATTTTGATATAATGTTGCAGACGGGGGTTATGTATTACAACAGTCGGCTCTGAGGCTACCAAAGTCTTTGTCACAATGTATGAGCAGAATGGTAGGGCTATGCTAAGACTTTCCCGTCAGGAGAAATGGTACAAAGGCAAGGGAGGAAGCCCCATTTAACTATCTGTTAACCATTATGAGGTAGCCCTTCCAGTGAATAATGGGCCACGAAAGGGTAGGGGGAAACTTCCTTAGCTGCGAAGGGCACTCTGGCTCCTTTCCTTAACACTCCTCTGTTTGACCCATTACAAAGAATCCCTGGAATGTTCTGGGTGAGAACCCTGCAATTCACATCTGCTGTGTAGGCTCTTTCCTCAACCCTCCATCCTAGGTACCAGTATAATGTTGCAAATACAAAATTAATCCCACTGCTACTATGGCCATCTGTGGAATACTCACTCCATACACATATTCTGTAAACTCACAAAACAGTACACACTTGTGACAATCATGTCCCCACATGTTCAAAGGACCTGCTTTTATGGCACTGGCAGACCAATTTAAAAACATGGGAGAGGCTGGCATGCCACTTTGCCTCACAGGCAACAGGAAAAAAGGCCTGTCGTGCAACTGGAATCATAGAGCTGCCACCACTGACAGACCTCTACAGCCTGGTGAGCTCACAGTATTCACACTCATTCAAAGTAGAGTGCATGTGCCTCTGTGACCACACAGCCCTGTTCTGGGTCTCAGTCCCTATCACAAAACCGACATGGATGTCAGCATTGTGCTGAGGCAGGGGTCAAAAAGCTAAAGCCTGCTATGGTGAATACAAGGCAGGGGTACATGCTCTACAGAGCGATGCAGGGTACCTTTCTCCATTCGTCACAACTGACTGAGTGCACTTTGTGTGCCAGGCATTATAACCCTTTGGTCACCATTGAATCTTCACGTTGTTGATATGGTTTAACTGTCTAATATAAACAAAAGTGTACATTTGGCACAGTGCTGCTTCTCCATGAAAGAAATGTGTATGTTCTAAGTTGTGATAGACTTTATTGAACTAACAAAAAGGCACAAATACTGTGTAATATTGTAGCTTTCAAGAACGCCTTTTCTCCAACATCTCATCTGACAAAGGAACCTGTGCAATATTGACAACCAGCCTTTATACTCTGGGGCATAAGCCAGGCCCCTTCAACCTCTGCAGGGCACCCACAGAGCCTCAGCAACCTTCACCTCAGCAGTTCCTCTCCAGGCTACCAGACATTGACAACAGGTTGCATCATCACTGTCACTAAAACACGGTTTTTTGAAGGGGTGATCACGACATGCTTATGGTTCTGCAGTTACTCAATGTGTGGTGGAAATCAGTAGGGCCCCCTCTTCATATTTTGCAAAGAGTGCTGATATTTTCCATTATACCACTGCTCATATTTGTTTTTTCAGGATCCTTAAAAAGTATCATGACCACAGATATGCATAATTACACCATATAATTAAAACTTGTATAATTATTCTCATGTATGACCCAAGTTTTAAGTGAAGTTTATGAACTATGAAACATGAAAGAAAGGAATTAAAAACTTGATGGAAGAAGAGGTTTACATAATGCGAATAATGGGTTTGTGGGTATGCCCTCGGACTGTCCTCAACAAGCGACAGACCCAATAAAGGTTTATGGAGGTAAGGTTTATGGAACATTTTTACTGCTGTATTTACATATTTATACTATGCCTATGGTCAGAGAGCAGCATGATGATGGAGCAACAAATGTAACAATAACTTGCTTACATATAGGATTAATTCCTCTTTTGTTCTGTTTAGAAGTACTATAAATAACTTGTTATTATCATGTAACCTAGTTGCACAGGAAGTGACATCACTTGATTTCCCATCATCCAGCTGCACAGGAAGTGACATCACTGATTTCCCTCCAAAACTGTGTACACTAAGTGGCGGACGGAGTGGGTGCACCAAAGGCATGCCAAAATCAAACCTGTTTGCGCTTGCCCCTGCCCCTCCCACACCCAGCACTAGAAACCCCTTGTCTTACTCCCACTTTCCTTCGTTGCTACTCCACGGCGACCCTCCACGACCTGAGCCCCGGTCGCATCTCCCAGCGCTGCTGCAATGCCTCGCCGCCCATCACTGAAAGTGCATGCTCCTGTGCCACCTGCCATTACCCTTGCACCATTTGCACCTACCTCGCTGCCTGTTGCACCTCACACACCCAACACACTCGACCACACACTCCTGACCCCCTGACTACACCGTACTCCTGAATACACCGCATCCCTCTCACGCATTCATTAACACTCTCTCCGTCACTAGACACGCCACCAAAATTTGGGATCGCCTACACAACCGCTCACCTTTTCTGCTCTTCCTGACCAAAACCTGGCTGACTACCTCGTCAGTTCACATCATTGCGACACATACAAGACCCCAAGACAGGACAGGAAAAACAGACCTGGAGACAAAATTCTATCATTCTTAAAGAATCCATCCAATGCTCCACCATCTTTTGAAAGCACCGCCAGCAACATGGAACACTTTACTTTCAAACCCCTCATCACTGTCAATAACTCTCTGGGCTGCACCATTGTCTATCCCCCCACCACCCCGGACCACCCACCAACTTCAGCAGCACCATCGTGGACTTTGTCGCTCCACTGATCCTTGACTGCAGCACCTTCCCTCCTCGGTGACCTCAACTACCAGAGTCACCCAGCAAGTGGAAGGCCCCAAAAAAAGTGCCAGACCCTTACTGGACCCAATCTTCACCAGCCTAAGCAACATCACAGTAGACAAACCCACACCGATCACCTGGTCCGACCATGCCCTCATTAACTTCAGCACACTCATACCACACCACCAAAGAAACGCACCACAAGATCTTCACGATAGGACTGGAACAAGATCTCAGAAGCATTCTAGTCATCCATCATTCTACACAACTGGCCTTGACACAACAACCTACTCAAACCATTCTACAACTTCAGCGCCTGAATCATTGCCTGCACAGACACCCTGGCTCTTTTCAAAGCCAACAAAGCTGCGAGAACCAAACTGCAAGCAAGCTTGTACATGGAAGAGCTCAGCATCATCAAACACCAGTGGAAGCAACTTCAACGCAGATAGAGACAAGGTCAGGATGACACTGATAAGAGCACCTACAAATATGCCCTCAGACGCTACAATCAGCAAATCAAAGGCATCAAATGTTCCAAGCTCACTGACCACATTGAAATCAGCACCAACTGTGCCAAGAGAAGCTTCATTATAGAGAAAGACTTCACCTCTCCGGTAGCAAGCAACACCAGCACCCGCCTCTCAGGACCTCGACACCCAGTTGTCCCTATTCTTCAGCAACAAGATGTCCAGCATCTATGACAACTTTGAGCCCCAACCAGACCCTTCCACCCTCACAGCACTCCTGTTCATCTGAACCAACATCCAGAGGACCACCCTGACAACCAGGCCCACAAGCACCACTCAAGAAACTGCAATGACCAAGCTGTCCATACACTCCTGAGCACCTTAAGACACCTGCCCTCACCATGCCTTCACCAAAGGACTGTACCCCATCAGTTTCACCTTCTCCCCGATCCTGAATGACTCAGTCATCACAGCCACCTACCCAGAATCCTAGAATCATGCCACAGTATTCCCCCTCCTCAACAAAACCTTAACAGACATGAAGATGTTTACCAACTACTTGCCTATCTGTTTGCTGGATTTGTGCCTACCCGACAGGCCGTACCTAGGCAGTCAGCCTGGCCCCCTTCACCTCAGACACCATCAACCTCATCTGCGGGGTTCCACAAGGATTCTCACTCAGCCCCACCCTGTTCAATGCCTGCATGACTCCACTTGCCAGCCTCCTCCTCGCCCACGGACTCAACATCATATCCTATGCTGAGGACACCTAGCTCATACTCTCTTTTTCTGATAAGACTCCAAACACCCGGATCAGTTTCTCCACCTGCATGACCAAAGTCGCCCGATTGATGAAAGTCAACTGCCTCAAATTCAAAACAGGCAGGACAGAAGTAGTAATCTTCGGCAAAGACACCTCGCTCTGGGACTCAACCTAGTGGTCTGCCAAATTCATATCCACTCCCCTCCTGCCAACTCCCGCTAAGAACTTCAGAATAGTAATCGACAACCAACTGGCCAAGTCTCCATCTCCTGCTTTTATATACTCAAGATGCTCAAGAAGATCTTCAAATGGCTCCCAAGCGACACACAGAACCATAATCCAAGCCTTCATCACCAGCAAGCTGGAATACAGCAACACATTCTATGTCGGAACCAACACTCAGCTGACCAGAAGACTCCAGACCATACAAAACTTAGCAGCGAGGCACACCCTTAACCTCCCATCGCACACTCATGATCCCTGCATCTTAAAGAGCTCCACTAGACCCCAATCCACAAACAAGCACTCTTCAAACTCCTCACACAGAAACTTCCACAAACCTACCAGAACCTCCACTCAGTCGGACTCCTACTTGCACCCCCTCCCCTGCATACGCAAACACAGATCCAACCGTTGTGCATTCTCCTTCCTCGCTCCTAAAGCCTGGAACAACTTGCCCTGCACATCAGCGCAAGGATACTCTCCTAAGTGAGTTGTGCGCTATGCAAATAAACATAACATAATATGTAACAAACATTGGTAATTTTGACTTTGTTTTGAATAGTGCTATTGTAAGCTTGCTTGATATTGATGCACTTTGTGTTTATTCCGGGGCAGCTTGTTTATTGAAGGAGGTGCAGGGAGTACACAGTGGGTGTAAGAAGCGCTGTCATTGCTCTCCACTAAACTATTGGTTAAGTGCCATTTCTGAGTTAGCAATCTCATTTTTAGATGAATCAGAGACTGAGGGACCACATAAGATCGCGGACCACCTGCCGAAGGCAAGCTCGTCAGTACCCGTCTGTGCCTGACCAGGGCCAGTCAATGGGCAGGACTAATTATTTTACGTACAGCAACTTAAGGATTTTCACCAAGTAAGTCTTCAGATTATAAACCAAATAAGATTTGTTATACAAAACTATGGAATAGTTACTAGCAAGAAGGTTGTATTTGGCCCCTGCCTTACTTCGAGACTCTGTTTACAAAGCTACTAAAACTCATTCATCAGCGCCTCAGAAAACCTTAATATATAACACTTTAAAAAACTCCCTTCGCTGTGTTTATCTAGATATTGGGGGGCAAATTTATCATAGTGTTGCATCGCCCTTGCGCCACGCAAAAGGGGGGGCAAGTGCGGCGCAACAATAAAGTCAGATGTATCAAGTCAAGTAAGCCTAACTGTGCACGTTATAGGCCTCATTTTCTTTTGCATACGTTACTATATAAACATGTTTGCTTTGTGCCACATTGTACATTCAGACGGAACCTGCATATGTTTTTGCGTTCTGTTCTTTTCCCGGGATTTAGTCTGAACACCACAGACAAGACCAACCAACAATGTCTCTTGTTATTCTTTCTGGGCAGTCACTAGCAACTAGACATAACACAAAAATGCAGCTGTTGTTTATGTGCACACATGTCTTGTCATATAGATGAGCACAGGAGCAAAAAAACACACACATGGAACGAGAGTTCTGAGACAAGACCACTGCGTCTGCTGAGATGTAAAACGTCCATCTGTGTGTGCTAAGGTACAGGGTCCGCCACTAATCCCAGAGATCTTTGATATATAATCATTTAGCTTCAGTAGAAGGGCAGGGGGTTTTAGGCTACCCTGTCTTATAACATGACAGGGCTTTTCATTGTTTTCGTTTTTTTAACCATGCTAACAGTATATTTAGTATGCCTTTGTTTTCTAATTGTGGCAAGAACACTGCATTTCAGAGCATGATAGTTTAAATAAATATTCTAAACTTCCTTCGTGTCTCCTTGTTATCTTATGGTGGACAAGTACGAGTGAGAGAGTGAAAGGGTGTGTCCTGTTACCGTGATCCCTGCGAGGGTCGAGTGTTGTGTTCTGGGGTACCAATTCACTTGTTTCTCTGGTAAGGTTAGGAGGTTAAGTGACGCACGATAGCTAGTCGGACTCGAGCTCATAGATACTGAGGTGGTATGGTGACTCAGTCCCTACATACTGATGTTCTATGGTTCCAAGCACAGTTCTGTTCCTCAGCAGAATCCCTACAACTGTGCTATTCAGTATATAAATAAATAGTGACTGTGGAGGATGCACTGTTGTTTGATCTGAACTCTAACATAGAGTTGCAGGCTCCTGGTTTACATAGAAAGTAACGGACACTATTGCTGTGTCAACGTTTCGGCCCCATGAGGTTATTTGTACACGGTCATCATCAGGACGAGTCATGGGAAACACCCATTAGCTAGTACTCATGCAACAAATGGCAAGCAGTACATTCAGAAATGCATCCACAAATCAAAGGTTTTGAAATTTAGAGGAATTAACAAAAGCCTCTTTTTTTTTTTTTAGTCCTCATCGCGCAATACTTGAGTAGAGTATATTTGACAAGATTTACCACATTAGGGGAGCCCTTTCTTCCACACTATTTCTTCTGCGGCCCTTCCCCGGCACACTAGAGTTATCTCCATTTCTCGTGTGGGGGTATCCCATTGGCCATCAGGCATCCTCTACGCATCTTGTCCACTCCTTTTTGTAGGGAGTCGAAACCTGTACCAACATCTCCCATTTCTTTATTGCTGCTGCGCTTAATCATTGGACTTCGTCGGGTCTTAACACACAGGATTTATAGCACATTGCCCGTCCAATACTGTTCCCAATTGTTCCAAAATTCTAATCTTTTACTAGGTGCACCAGCTCTATCCAGAAGATTTATTCTAAGCACTGAATTCACCCATTCTTCCTGTGAGGGCGACTTTGGGTTAACCCACTTGACACATATCTCACGCCTAGCGACTAATATCAGAAAGAAGAGCAGGTTTCTTTGCTTTTTACTCAGACTAGGTCTTCCACTGTCGCCTGTATCTCCCTCCACCCCAAACATAACTAATTGGATGCTTACCTGTATTTCTTGGCGGAATACATCTGAGAGGATCTTACCCACTGTTTCCCAAAAGCTCTGTAGTCGGGGGCGCTGCCAGAACATATGAATGTCGTCGGCTCGTTCTTCGTCACATTTAGGGCACCGCTTCACCCCTCCTCTTCTCAATTTAGACATCTTCTTAGGTGTCCAATATGCTCAATGCAAAGTGAATAGATAGTTCTTTTTGAGAGGTGCAGATTTAATGACATCCCCACATGTAGCCGCAGATACTTGCCATAATAAAGATACATCCATCGACGGCAGCGCTTTCCCCCAGATCTCGGTGGGTAGGGTGAATTCCTCTCGTCTTTCAGAGATAAGCGCCCAATACCAGAATGCTACCTCTTTCTTCCAGGTTTCCCCCTGGAATTTCGACTCCAGCTCCAAATTTCCTGCCCCGTCTTTTCCCAGGGATTTAGCCCAACTTGTGAGTTGGTAGAATTTAAACTTAGACAAAGCCCCGTTGGTCAATACTGTCAAGTGGCCCCAATCAACAATTGTGGACCCCGACAATATCTGTCCCCATTCCACTACTCCGCCCTCTCTTAGCAGCACTGATAACGCATCCTTCAAGCATTCCGGCGTTCCAGGCGAATCCCAAATTGGGGCATGTTGACAATAATAGGGGATCTTCCACAGACGCCTTAGCTGAACCCACAATCTGATAGCCGATCCCAGAACTTTTAATTTAATTTTCTTGAAAAATTTTGTGTGGCCAAATTTATATAAAAAATGACTTCCTTTTGGACCTATCATTGCTTGCATGTAACGTGGATAAGAGCAGTAGTCCTTGAATAATACTCTAAAGTTTTTTAAATGAAAAGCCCTATAATATTGGAACAGATCCGGACTGGCTATGCCTCCATGCTCCTTTTATCTCCTTAGCTTCTTCCACGAGATTCTAACCCCGCTCGAAGCCCAAATAAAGCTGCTAATATCTCCCTGCGTTCTGCTGACCCATTCTTTTTTGAATTCGAGTGGTATTGAGTTAAAGATATACGTGAATAAAGGTAAAATCATCATCTTTACCAGATTAGAACGACCCAAGAATGACAACGGGAGACTCTTCCAAGCATTGAGAAGTTTTTGGGACTCTGTTTGAATTTTATTGAAATTGATTTGAGCAATCTTCTTGACCTCTCCCACAATCAGAATCCCCAGATATCTTATTTGATGTTTTACCAGGGGGTCGTTACACTGACTATTCCAGCACATAATCTCGGTCTTTTGTTGGTTTATCTGGTAACCTGATAAGTTACCAAACTGCTCCAGTGTTTCTATTGTTCTGGGAAGAGAACCATTCAGATCATCTGTGAATATCATTAGATCATCCGCATAAAGTGCGACCTTCTTCACCCAGTTCCCATAACTGAAGGGGGATATGTGGAGGTTTGACCTCAAAGCACTAGCTAAGGGCTCTATGTATAAGTTAAACAACAGGGGAGAGAGAGGGCACCCTTGTCTAGTTCCTCTTTAGATACATATCTTCTCTGTAAGCAACCCATTGACTAGTACACATGAGGATGGAGATCTATATAGAGATCTTACTGCTCTTACAAAATTGCTTCCCAGCTTAAATGCATCCAGAGTTTTATGTAGAAAACCCCAGCTAACCCTATCGAATGCCTTGGTGGCGTCTAAAGTGATTATCGAAAGGGGAAGCTTCTCCTGGCCGCCAAGTCTATTGCCCCTATTAATTCGTGTGTGAGTTCATGGATCTGCCTTCCTCTTATAAATCCTTTCTGGTCCTCATGAATTAGGCTCCCTGCCCACTTCCCCAATCTTATTGCTAGTAATTGAGTAAAGATCTTATAATCACTGTTTAACATCGAAATGGGTCTATAAGATTCACATAGCTTAGGGTCCTTCCCAGGCTTTAGTATAATGCAAATAGTTGCTTCGTCCCAGGATTTTGGAGGTTCCTGTCCCCTTACGAATATGTCATTAAATAGGCTAGTGAGTTCAGGCACGAGTTCCCCGTTCAAGGCCTTATATATCTCATTAGGCAAGGCATCAGGACCAGCCGCCTTTGCTTTTTTCAAACCTTTAACCACCTCACTTACTTCTGATTCAGTTATCTCCGCATTTAGTTCTTCCCCTATGCTCTTCTGGCAAAGTCTGCTTTATCCAGGAATTAAGGTAGTCCTTAATGTGGTCTTCGCTAACTCGCGTTTCCTCTTTATATATTTCTCTAAAAAAAACATAAAAGGCTTTCCTAATTTCTGACTCTTCTATAGTAGGGTGAACTTTATCCTCCTCCTGGATACTTAAGATCTTATTGCGGTTTAGATCAGTCTTAGCTTTCCAAGCTAAAAGCTTGCCACACCCCTCACCATATTGATAGTGAGCAAGCTTACTTGCCTCCCATTTTCTTTTAACACGAGCATCTAAGATATTAACGAGCTCCCTTTTCTTGTTATTTAATTCCCCTGCAAATGCTTCCACTTTATCAGCTACGTTTTCCTCCTTAATACTCTTCTCTAGCCTCTGTATTTCTTCCTCTAAACTCCCTATTTCCTTTTTAAATAACTTATTTCGATAGGCAGCTAAACTAATCAGCTTCCCCCTAAGTACCGCCTTGTATGCATCCCACCTGACCTGGCAAGAGGTCTCCTCAGAGTTTAACTGGAAAAAAGATTTGGTTTCCTCTTTCAGGTCCTCTATTATCTTAGCGTCTAAAAGCAAGGTCTTATCTAGTGTCCACCTTGACTGAGACTGCCGCCTCTGAAATTCAAACTCCAGCAATACTGCCGAGTGATCCGATAGATGATCTGGAAGATGTTCTACCTTTTTTACTTCACCCCCTAGTGATTTATCAATTAAAAAATAATCAATTCTAGAAGAGTGACCCAGTTTTTTATTCTTGAAGGTGAACATTTGAGATTTTTGACCTTTTCTCTTCATATGTCAACTAGACCTAAATCATCCTGGTATATCTTCAGCCAGCTCCTCATTTTAGGTAAAGTAGGGACTTTTTGGAGGGCTCCTATCTTTTTTGGGGTCAATTAGTATGTTAAAGTCACCCCCAAGATGATTCGACCAGGAACGTCCAAAAGATATGAATAGAGGGCCTGTAGAGCCGAGGGGTCGTCTACGTTGGGTCCATAGTACCCTGCTATAGCCAACGATCTCTCGTTCATACGTATGTTCGCTACTGCCCATCTCCCCTTTATATCGGTCTTGGATGACTCAATGATGGCTTTTGCTGTCCTTTTAAAAATAATAATTACCCCCTTGACGCAACATGCCTGATCAGTGCAGATATAAGAGTCCACCCATCGCTGGCTTTTCAAGATGTCCCCCCACTCTGCTTTTAAAAGATGAGTCTCTTGAAGAATTAATATGTCGCACTTTATGCATCTGAGATCCTCTAAGATCCTTTGCCTTCTAGCTATAACACGCAAACCATTCACATTCCAAGTGAGAATGTTAACTCCCATTTTTTATGATGTAGCTTTCCCTTATACGCATGTCTTCCGCGAATCGGACCAGATTTTTTTTTTTTTTCCCCTAATGCTCCCACACCCTTAGTGCTCCATATTTTACATGATCCGTACCCATCCCCTCCACCCACCCCTGCCTACCCAAGGAGAACCTCCCTTTATCCATTGGCAGGTCAATCCTGCCGCTTTGAGACCCCTACTCTATATTTATTTTATACTTTTTGTGCCTTAATCTTACTTATCAAAGATTCTACCTCTTTGGCCTCCCTCAAATTGAGCATCTGATTGTTCCACATAATCCTCAGCGATGCCGGGAATTTCATCTGTACTGTGGCTCCCAGGGATTTCAGCTCCTGCATGTATTGGCCAAGCTCCCATTGTCGGTCCTGTGTCGCCTTTGATATATCTGATCTTATTCGAAAGGACCAGTCGTTCTTTTTATAGGATCCTGCTCTTATCGCCTCTCCCAAAATTCTCTCCTTAAGTGTGTAGGTTCTGAAGTTGACTAGAATCTTCCTAGGGTTCTTCCTGTTTTTACCTTTCCCGAACGGATCTCTATGTGCCCTTTGTATGTCCTCATAGAGAACCTTAGTTTCAATCCAAGGGAAGAATTCTTTCAGTAGGTTTACCACAAAGTTTTTTATATCTTCTCCTTCCTGCCCCTCCGGAACACTTAGGAGTCCAGATTGTTACGTCTGGACTGATTTTCCAGAGACTCAATCTTTCCTCTTAACTCTTTCTCACTTGTCTGCAGGACCCTCATCTCTTCTTCGTTGGCCATGACCCTCTTCCCCATCTCTTCCACGGAGGCCTCCACTGTACTGATCCTTTCCATGATTGAATTAACCTTGGTTTCTAATGCCTCACAGACCCCCTGGATTCTAAGCTGGTTTCTCTCAGATGTAGCGAAGTTTGATCTCATCTCTGAGATCAATATCTCCATTAAGTTGTCCGCAGATTTAGCTCCCTCTGTCGATTTAGAACCTGTTACCGATGGCCCTTCGCCCCCTCTACTCTCGACCGAGTTCCCAGGGCCTCTTACAGACATTGGAGGACTGTATAGAAGAGGGGGTCCAAATAAGGTTCATGGACTGCAACGCGATTACGGGACGCCTTTTGACATTTCCTGAGGGTACGCACAAAAACACAACCTCCCAGGGTTTGTCTGGTGATTTCCAACTATATTCTCCAGGAGTAATAGCCCCAATTTAGGCAAAAGTCACAGTTTGTTAATCAATATCGACCCAAGACAAAGGACCCGGACTACGTAAATGCTCCCGTTTGGGAATCGGTGCGTTGCTCAGGCCACAAGACCCCCGGAAAGTGATGTGGTCACAATGTCAGCCCAAAGTCAATTTGGATCGCCGCATCAATCTAAGTGCAATGCCTTCCTTGTCAATTAGAACTATGCAATCATTAATTGTGGCTGAGATGGCACAAGCTTCCGATCTGCTTTGATACTGGTATGCTAGCTATCATTAAGGAAGGGTAGTATATGATTAATAGCAACAGAGTTTCCTCTAAAAAGGTGGTGGTGTGGCAGCAATCATAAGCAAAAAACTCAAATCTTCTGTGCTCGATTTGGAACCTATTAAAAATATAGATATGTTACTTTTTAGACTCAAGTTAAATAAAAAGTCTAGAAACTTTTTTTTTTACATACCATCCACTCAATTATATGGTCGATTTCCCCAAGACTTTTTTCAAATTAGCGTGCTCTTTCCTGACCAGCCATTTCCAATTGTTTTAAGTGGGGATTTTAATTACTGGACTGAAGATACTCAAGCTGGAATTATAGATTTAGATTTTTTGGAAATACTATCATTCCTCAAGTTCTCACACTTAATCCTCACTCCCACACATATTGGTGGGCTTATTGTAGACCTATAATACTGGAGTGATAGTGCTTTCTATCTCACCTTGTATTTGGTCTGATCACTCATTGATTTGCTTCTCTCTAGTAATTAAGGAAGTACTGATCCCCACCATTTCTCAATTTAGAGCCAAATTTGATTCAGTAGTAGTGACAAAAATACTTTCTGAGCCACCCTTTGAAACTGCACACCTAGTTAAAGATATGGACTCAGCTTTTTTTCTGATTGGTTTAAAGGTTGACATTTGAAATAGATGGCTTGTCTCAGTCGCAACTGATTAAAAAAGACTCCAACCTGCTCTTTGGTTCACAAATGATCTAACTTTGGCCAAAACTAATCTATGCCGTCTAGAAAGAATTTGGTGCAGAAGTCATTCGGAAAAGCCAGGATAAGATATAAAAAAGGAATGCATGATTAAAAATTAACTATCCTTAACACTAAAATAACTTTTTATACTAAAAAGATTTTGTCCCCAGTGCACAGTAGAGGTTTTCAATACTATTAACGAGCTTTCTTTTATTGAAAGTATTTTTCTAGGAAGATCTGTGTAACCAGTTGAATTTCTTTTTCTTAGATAAATTAAGGATGTAAGCGATTACATTATTCGGGAGGGCTATCACTGTGTAGCCAGTAAGGTGCCCCCTAATGATGCTACAGTTGCTGTATTTCCTCCAACAGACCTAGATACTGTCCTGAAAATTACTACTAAAATCAAATCAGATTGTCAGTCATGTGTTTGCAAT
Source organism: Calotriton arnoldi (assembly GCA_963921515.1). Classification (NCBI taxonomy): domain Eukaryota; kingdom Metazoa; phylum Chordata; class Amphibia; order Caudata; family Salamandridae; genus Calotriton; species Calotriton arnoldi. The sequence continues at coordinate 1,172,711 of CAWUFW010003744.1, read as the reverse complement.
TAGTCCTATCCGTGGCGTTAACCCCAGTGGATCATAACATCCTCCTCAGCTGTGTTGAGGCCCGGGATTCAGAGGACATGCTTTGTCTTGGTTGAACTTGTTTCTTTTCAACCGTACACAGGCAATCCAATTGTCACCTTCAATAGCGTAAAGATACCAAGTTCACTATGAAGTACCTCAGGGCTACTCTTTATCACCACACTTACTTAACATCTATTTGCACGTACTGACAAAGAATCTGGCTGAGAGGGGCTACAAGTTGTACACTTGACGGTTCCCAAATCCTACTACGCCTGGAGGATTAACGTTCAACTCAACTCGCGTTCCAAGGGTTGATGCATTTCACCTGACATTAGACGGGGAACAACATCTTAAAACTGCATGCAGAAAAAAACTGAGGTGGTAATTTTTAACAACAAACAGGACTTCTGATGTGATCTACATTGGCCCTATGAGATGTGATCATTACCAACGCCATCAGATTCAGCTGAAAGTCTGGGCACGGTCATAGATTCCAAGTATTCTTGAAACCACATATCTCCTCTAGCATCAAGATGTATTTTTTCTGTTGAGACAAATCAGAAAGTTGGTTCTCTTCTTAACACCCAATGCCCTTAAAACGGTGATCGTAGCCTCAATAAGCTCAAGACTGGCCAATGCCAGTTCGGTACACCTGGACTTAACACCTACATTGGTACATAAATTACAAGTTGTAAAGAATACAGCAATGCATTTACTTTTCAACTCACCTAAAAGAGCGCACGCAACTCCCTTGTTAAAAAAGCTTCATTGGTTGCTTGTGAAATACAGTGTGCAAATTAAACCACTATGAATGGACTTTAGGGCCCTGCAGGGCTTTGCCCCTACATTTATTTCTAAACGTATCATCAGATACATGCCATTGCGTACTGTGCAATCTTCTGCTGCTCATCTCCTCTTAGTTCCAAGAACGACCAAAGCCAAGATGGGAGGCCGTTCATTTTTGGTCTGTGCTCCTATCCCAAGGACTTCCGTACAGCTGGCAATTAGGTTTAATTCGGAATTATGCCTCATTAGGAAAGCCTTGAAGACTTAGGGGCATATTTACAATAAAATGACACAGCGCTGTGCTGCAAGCCATTTTGCTGCGCCTAGATGCGTTGTTAGGAAAGTGCAGGGATGCGTGGTATTTACAGCAATGCGTCGCATCTCTGTGCGTTCCTCGGCACTGGCGCACAATTGGCTGCCTAGCGCCAATGCAGGCACCCTTGCACCATGGTGCAACGGTGCCTGCATTGTAGGGATGATTGTTTTTGTGCAGAAAGGCACACCTTCCTGCACAAAAACAATCATTGATGTCGTTTTCCTGCTTCTGTGTGCTGCATTCTGCAGCACACATAGAAAGAGCAAAAAACAAATAAAGGTATTTCTCCTCGTTGTGCCACTTTAACGCCTCCCTTGGGGAGGCATTAGAATCTGACGCATTACCAGGTTTACGAAACCTTGTAAAATGGTTTAAAAAGGAGAACATTATTGGAATGTATCTGTTTGTGAACAGACTTCATTGCTCTGCACTCTGGGTTGTGATCTGGCGAGGTTCCAGTATATTTTCAATTTCAAATCTGGAAATGCGTCAGATTCCATGGATGTTGCGTGGGAACACCCACAGCAACACCCATCGAATGCCCCTTTCGCGCAGAGTAATGCATGAAAGGGGCCCATATTTACAAGGCCATGAAAAGCCACGAAGGGTGGCTTTGCATGGCCCTGTTAATATGGGCCGGCACACTGCGCTTACGGAACGTCACAAAAGTGATGCTCTGGCATCGTAAAAGTGCCGCAGGCGCATTGTAAATATGCCCCTTGGTTTTTTTAGGTCTCGCTTGAGCCAGCGCGCATGCGCTGCTCTGCGAGGCATTTAGTAAGGGCTTTTAAACTCCAAACACACGCTCGTGCGCTTTTTTTTAAATCACTTGCTATTGGGCTTTGCATGTGTCTTTCTAAGAAAGACAGCACGCAATTGGCCCAAGGCGGGTGCATGTCCCGCCTTCTCTGTCCTCTGGCCTAGGGTGCTCGGGAGCGAGCAGCAGCGCGGCCCTGTGCCATCTGTTTTTAATTATCTTTGTTATCTTTGTCGGCGTGCAGTTTGCCAGATGGAGGGCAGGCTGCATTCCAGTCTCAGGTTACCATATGGAGCAATCGTCCTTGTAAGACTGACTTCTTTACTTTACACCTCTGACGCGCCCTTGCACCCCCCTCTCTATGTCGCTTTCCTTGTCTGTTTGTCTCACACTTCACCGTCTCTCTCTCTTTCTTCCCTTCTTCCTCCACGGGGGTCATTGTTTATTCTCCAGTTTACCTTGCGGTGTTGCACGGAGGCAGTGTGCTCCCCGGACTTCAGTAAAGGCTCTCACCTCTTGGTGAGCCGGAGACGCTCTGTACTCCCTCTTGTAACCGTGTGATCTTGGTGTGCTAGAGTCTCTGTGCTCCCAGAGTGCTGCTCGCTGCTTCTGTGACCCTTGGTGCGCTGGGCAGAGACCCAGTGCTTCCTGTGGCACTGCTCGGTGACACCGTGCGCCAGAGTGTGCTGCGTAGAGGATGCGTGCTCTTCAGTGCGCTACCTGGAGGTTATGTGCTCCCCTGCGCGCTGCGCCGGGTATCCGTGCTTCTCAGTGAGCTATGGACAGTTTAAGTGTTTCCTGGTGCACTGCCTTCGATTCTTGGCGTTCTGGGGAAATGTTCTTTTTGCTCCAAAGTTCACTTCTCTCCTGTGTGCTGCTCAGAGTCTCTACACCCCGCAGTGCGCGGCTCTAAGGCTGCTTGACCCTTGCGCGCTCTTTAAGGTGACTATGCTCCGGGGATGCTGTCCCAGCGCTCCGGTGACTTGCACCAAGGCTGTGCGTTGACTTAGGCGCGGGGCGTGGCTTAAAAACGCGTAAACTGAAAATCTGTGCTTAGCATAGTGTGCCGCCTGATTGGTACTTTGCTGCTTCTGTCACTGCTTCCAGATATATTATACAAGTAACATTACACCTACAACAAGCCAGGACTATTGGCTTTGTCAATGGTTGTTAGGTGCATAAGATAAATAAGCAACAACTATGGGTTCCTTGTATAGCATATTGAAAATACCGGCACCGACAGGACCCGGCCCACTTAAAGCCCTGTGTATGCCGTCATAGGCTCTGTGCTCTCAGCTACGCTGCGCGGAGCTCTCTGTTCGTCTAAGGCTCGCCCTCTGAAGCGTGCGCTTTTCTAAGGTTCCGTGCTCCCTTCTGCGCTGCAGCCAGGCTCTCTGCTCGCCTCGGTCTCATACCGAGGCTGAATGCTGCCAGATCTCTGCACTCTGTATATGGGTATATGTAGAGATTTTACTCCCCTGTGTGTGTAACACAAATGCCCCGATCCCCACCGCGGTGCCCTGCAAAGAGGTTCTATGCTCCCTGGTGTATTGCACAGATGCCAGGAGCTCGGTGGTGCACAGTGAGAGGTCTCAGTGTGTTCCCGGTGTTGCCCAAATGCCCTGATCTCACTTGTGCGCTGCAAGGGTGCTCTGTCTTCCAGGTGTGGTGCACAAATGACCTGATCTCACTGGTGCGCTGCGAGAAGGTTCGGCGTGTCCCTGGTGTGTTTGCACAGATGCCGTGATTTCACGAGTGTGCAGCGAGGGCGCCATTTGTGTTACTGGTTTGTTGCACAAATGCCCTGATCGCCCCCCCAGCTCCCGAGCCCCGATCTCACTGGTGCGCTGCGAGTGTGCTTTGTCTTCCAGGTGTGGTGCACAAATGACCTGATCTCACTGGTGCGCTGCGAGAAGGTTCGGCGTGTCCCTGGTGTTTGCACAGATGCTGTGATTTCACTAGTGTGCTGCGAGGGTGTCGTTTGTGTTACTGGTTTGTTGCACAAATGCCCTGATCGCCCCTCGCCCCTCCCCCCAAGCTCCTGAGCCCCGATCTCACTGGTGCGCTGCGAGGGTGCTCTGTCTTCCAGGTGTGTTGCACAAATACCCTGATCTCACTGGTGCGCTGCGAGGCGAGGAGTCTCTGGGCTTCATGTGTGTTGCACGAATAGCCTGATGTCACTTGTGCGCTGCGAGAGGGCCCTGTGTGTTCCTGGTGTGTGGCACAAATGCCCAGAGTCCCCCAGTGCGCTGCCAGGAGGCGCTGTGCTTCCTAGGGCGTTGCGCGGATGCCTGCACTGATCTCACTAGTGCGCTGCGAAGAGACTCTGTGCCTCCTGGTGTGTTGCGCGGATGCCTGCCCTGATCTCACTCGTGCGCTGTGAGAGGGCCCAGTGTGTTCCTGGTGTGTTGCACAAATGCCCAAATTCCCCCAGTGCGCTGCCAGGAGGCGCTGTGCTTCCTAGGGCGTTGCACGGATGCCTGCACTGATCTCACTAGTGCGCTGCAAAGAGACTCTGTGCCTCCTGGTGTGTTGCGCGGATGCCTGCCCTGATCTCACTCGTGCGCTGCGAGAGGGCCCAGTGTGTTCCTGGTGTGTTGCAGTGCGCTGCGAGGAGGCTCTGTGCTTCCTATGGCGTTGCGCAGATGCCCGCCCTGATCTCAGCAGTGCGCTGCGAGGAGGCGCTGTGCCTCCTGGTGTGTTGCGGATGCCTGCACTGATCTCACTAGTGCGCTGCGAGGAGGCGCTGTGCCTCCTGGTGTGTTGCGCGGATGCCCGCCCTGACCTCAGCAGTGCGCTGCGCGGAGGCTCTGTGCCTCCTGGTGTGTTGTGCGGATGCCTGCACTGATCTCACCAGTGCGCTGCTATGAGGCTCTGTGCTTCGTGCGCTCTGCTCCCCGTGGCATGTTGAAGCGGCTCTGTGCTGCCTGAAACATCGAGCAGGCCTAGGTCGCCCCCAGCATATGAAGACGAAGGCCTCTGTGCCCTGGTCACGATGGTGGCAGCAAACACTGAGATATAATATTCAAAGCGCTGGGACCTCGTGGGCTGAGGTAGGGATTACCTGCCGGCTGCACGACAGGCCAGCATCATATTACATGGGCTGTTTACTAATGATTCGGGAGACAGATCCGTGATCTGGCGATCACTCTTCAGAAGTGCCATAAGTGACGGAATTGACAGCAGGTTTGCGATACCTTCCTTGCAGACTTGTACAGATACGAGAGTGATAGTGAGGTGGGGCCAAATTGCACATATCCTGTCTCCTGGGAGCTGAATCCACGTTAATCTCTGGCTTGTTTACTTTGCTTCACAAGTCATATGCCTGCAATTTGGCAAATACTTACTATTTTATGTACAGTTTTTTTTTTAAAATAAGTTGATACAATTTGGGCTTGATATAGCCTAACAGATAATCAGGAATTAAGCTATAATTGAACTACCCAGGATAATGTTCTGCATGGCTAAACACTTATAAGGTCACAAAGGCGAGACCTATTGGCTATGCCAATGTTTGTTTATCAAGTCTTTATGTGGTGACTAGTACAATTTCCATTGTTAGTCTGTGGCTGTTTTATGTTGGTTTTTACCTTCTCCTCCAGCACCATCTAGTTAACCAACTTCTAATGTTAACTGATGTTTTGTGGAAGCTGTTAGAATGGGCACACATCCACGGACTTGTCCGGCTCCCAAGGGCCCCACCGATATGATGCCACCACCCTCCACGCTCTCAACACCGGAAGACACCCGGACTGCCAGTGCTCCTCACCGAACACCACCCATGGGCCTTTTTCCTGCAGACTCTGCCATCGCTCCTTCACCATCTACAGCGCCCCCACGTCCACCGCAGGGACATGGGACGCCCGGAATACCGAAGGCCTGACGTGCATCCTCCTCAACGTTCGCTCCCTCCACAGACACGCCGTAGAGATCTGGGACCTGACCGACACCCTCGCGCCCGACGCCGCCTTGTTCACGGAAACCTGGACCAACGCCTCCTCCGGCCCGACATCGCCACCGCCATCCCCGACGGCTACAAGATCCAGAGAAAGGACCGCCCACACCGCCCAGGAGGAGGACTCGCCATCGCACACAAGACCTCCCTCCGACTCTCCACCTCCAGCACGAGTGACCCTCACTCCAACACAGAACACCTCCACTTCCAGATCCAGACCTCCCCCAGGACCATGCTCCGCGGCACCCTCGCCTACAGACCCCCGGGACCCCGCTCCCTGGCCACAACAGCAATCACCGACCTCGTCGAACCCCATGCCATCACCTCCACGGACTACATCCTACTCGGAGACCTGAATTTCCACCTCGACAAGCGCAGCGACCCCGACTCCACCGCCCTCCTCGACAACCTATCCAACCTTGGACTGAAGCAGCTCGTCAACACCTCCACGCACAGAGCAGGACACACCCTCGACCCCATCTGCGCAGAAGGGTCAAACGTCCACTTCAGCCACACCACACAGCCCCCCTGGACCGACCACCACTGCGTACATTTCACCTTCAACACCACCACCGCACCCAAACCGGCCCCACCCCCGCCACGAAGAAACTGGAGCAAAATCACAGAGGAGCACCTCAACTCCACCCTCCTCCTAGACCCCCCCACCACTACCGACACCAACTCCGCAGCCAAAGAACACCATCGATGGATCTCCAGATGCGCTGACAAGATCGCCCCCCTCCGCAACCCTGCCAAACAATGCCCCCTGAGGGCCGCCTGGTTCACCACCGAACTCCAAGTCGCCAGGCGCACCCACCAATGCCTCGAGAAAATATGGCGAAGCCAAAAAACCACGGAAGACCTAAACAACCATAGGAGCGCCCTGAAGGACTACCACCAGCTCATAAGGGACACCAAACGGACCTTCACCTAGAACAAACTCGACACCAACGCAACGAACGCCAGAGAACTCTTCAATGTCATTCAGCAATTCACCAAACCCCCCAGAGAGGCCACGGACGTCACACCATCCCAGGAACTCTGCAACAAGCTCAGCACCTACTTCCATCAGAAGATCAAGACCCTCTACGACCACTTCAGCAACCAGACGCCGTTCATCACCCCTTCCCCCGCCGCTGACCTCCAGTCGACCATCACCACCTGGACCCCCGCCACAGTGGAACTCATCACCACGACCATGATGAAAACCCGGTCTGGAGCCCCCACGGACCCCTGCCCACCTCACATCTACCAGAAGGCCGCCACCGCCATTGCCCCCAAACTAGGACGGACCATCAACGCCTCCCTCCAATCCGGCACCTTCCCTGACGACTGGAAGCAGGCAGAAGTCAAGCCCCTCCTCAAGAAGCCCACGGCCGACCCTACGGACCTGAAGAGCTACCGGCCCATCTCTCTGCTCCCGTTCGCCGCCAAAATCGGCGAAAGAGTCGTAAACGCTCAACTGACCGCGTTTATCGAAGAGCACTCCATCCTAGACGCCTCCCAGTCCGGATTCCGCAGCAACCACAGCACAGAGACCGCCCTCCTCGCCGCCACGGATGACATCCGCATGCTACTCGACCAGGGACACACCGCAGCCCTCATCCTACTAGACCTCTCTGCGGCCTTTGACACCGTCTCACACCATACCCTCGCAGCCAGACTGCACGACGCCGGGATACAAGGAACCGCCCTCAACTGGATCCGATCCTTTCTCTCCGGCAGAACCCAGAGGATCAGACTCCCCCCTTTCATCTCCGAACCCACAGAGATCAACTGCGGAGTACCACAGGGATCATCGCTCAGCCCCACGCTCTTTAACATCTACATGGCCCCCCTCGCCGCCATCGTCAGACAGCATGGGCTCAACATAGTTTCCTACGCCGATGACACCCAACTCATCCTCTCCCTCACGAAGGATCCCGAGGACACCAGGCTCAGCTTCCAGGAAGGAATGAGGGACGTCGCGGCCTGGATGATGGACAGCTGCCTGAAGCTCAACACTGAGAAAACTGAGGTCCTCATCCTGGGACCCGCGACCTCCGCCTGGGACGACACATGGTGGCCCTCCGCCCTCGGAAGTCCTCCCACCCCAACAGACCACGCTCGGAACCTCGGCATCATCCTTGACTCCTCTCTCACCATGACTCATAGATCAACGCCGTCGCCTCCACCAGCTTCAACTGCCTCTGCATCCTCCGAAAGACCTTCAAATGGATCCCCCCGAACACAGAAAAACTCACTCATAACCAGCAGACTGGACTACGGAAACGCCCTCTACGCCGGCATCAACAGGACCCTTCTACACAAGCTCCAAACCATCCAGAATGCCGCGGCCAGACTCGTCCTCGGGACCCCACGGCACAAACGCATGACGCAACACCTTCGAGACCTACACTGGCTCCCGGTCGAGAAGAGAATAACCTACAAGCTTCTCACCCACACCTACAAATCCCTCCACAACATAGGACCCAAATACCTCAACGATAGAGTCTGTTTCCACGCACTCAAAAGAACTCTCCGATCCGCCGACCTCGCCCTAGCGGAGATTCCCCGCATCCGCAGAAGCAGAGCAGGAGGAAGGGCCTTCTCCTACATCGCAGCCAAAACATGGAACGAACTCCCGGTCAGCATCAGACGCTCCCTAACCTGCACATCTTCAGGAAGGACCTCAAGACCTTGCTCTTCGACTGAGCCGGAGCTGCCTATCACCCCCCCCCCCAGCGCCTTGAGACCCTCACGGGTGAGTAGCGCGCTTTATAAACCCCCTGATTGATTGATATTTTGAAAATATTTCGGCTAAACATAAAGGTTTTATGGGCAATGCTATAATGAGCAAAACAATAAAATAGATATTCAATGTATATATAAGTGCATCTAAATTTAGGAGCAGGGTCAAACTCAGCACAAGCTATCACTGACTTAAAAATTATTTATGCTTTGGAAAGAAAAACTACTAACAAACAAGTTCAAAAGCCTCAAGCTTCTCAGAACAAGTGTCTGATAACGCCTTTTGTTGAGATCCCATACCTCCATACCTTATTGAGGCCTGAAAATGCAAGAATAAGATTGAATATACTCCATCGAGTGTCACCAGCATCTCTTAAAAACAAGATGAACATATGTAATACTCTTTACACTTAACATGCCAGTAATGAAATTAAATAAAAACAGATTTTTAAAGCGCTTCTAATACCCGAAGGTGTATGGGCGCTAGCCAAAGGATAGAACAAACACTCGTGAAAGATTTAAATATGACCAGGAGATTTTACTGGTTAAGAGCCAGACTTCGGTGCCCTTCTAAGGATAAAACAACATCGAAATAATTGAAGATTGCAGAGGGAATCTACTGATTAAAAAGCCAAGTTGTTAATGCCTTTCTAAAGGCCAATAGGTCAGCACTTCTCTTAAGGTTGAGGGGCAGAGAATTGCATAATCTGGCAGTGCATACTACAAAGCTTCTGCCTGCCCACAATGATTTTTTAAACCTAGGGATCACTAAATTGTGAGAGGAAGCGGATCACAAGAACCTAGCTAGGATGTAACGAAGAAATGTTTGTCCAAGATATTTAGGTCCTATGTCATGCAGAGACAAAGACTTTAAGGCCTGAACTCCAGAAAGCCCATATAAGAGAAAGTCCTCTGCTCTTCCTTGTGCCACAATGTGGAACGCATGGCCTGAGTATCTAAGGAAACACCAAAAGATTCTCCCTTTCTGGTGCTTTTTCTGTATTTATCTACAGTTCTTAGTGATCATCCACAGTCTTTTCCCCCACAAGGCTGGTGAACAACAACACCAGGGGCCGACCAACAATCACCCACGAATTCTACCTCCCTCAGTGAATTCTCCGAATTCACCCAAGAGGATGTTAGAACCGCCCTCCGCAAGGTTAAATCCGGCTCCCCTGCTGATCCAGTCTCCCCTCATATTCTGTCTAAAATAGGGCCTGCCCTCCTTCCAGGCCTCACCAAGCTCCTCAACCTATCCTTACTACACTCAACTGTTCCAACAAGGTGGAAAGCGGCCATGGTCAAACCCATATTGAAGAAGCCCCCCTTGGACCCCAAGCAGCCCAACAACTATCGGCCCATCTCCCTCCTCCCTTTCTTTGGGAAGGTTCTAGAGTCACTAGTCAATAAACAACTTACCACCTACCTGGAGTGTAACAATCTACTGGACCCCACTCAATCCGGTTTCCGGGCCTCGCATAGCACCGAAACCGCTTTTCTGGAAATAGTAGACAACATAAGACTCTCCCTTGACGCCAGACAATCAGCCATCCTGGTCCTTCTTGACCTGTCGGCTGCCTTCGACACCATCTCCCACAGCACTCTTGTGAATCGTCTGCGTGCGGGAGATGGGTGTCGGGGGCACCGCATTGAACTGGCTTAGGAGCGACTTGACAGATCGAACTTCGAAAGTTCGCATGGGCACTTTCGTCTCCAGCAGCCAACCTATAGACAAGGGTGTCCCCCAGGGCTCTATTTTGAGCCCCACACTCTTCAACCTGTACGTGGCTCCCCTATCCAGCTTGATTAAATCTCATGGCTTTGACACAGTATCGTACGCCGACGATACTCAGCTACTAATCACGCTAGGACCAGACCCGACCGACACCAAACTTCGATTCAGGCAGTGCATGTCCGATATACACATCTGGATGCAAAATAATCATCTGCAACTGAACACCAGCAAAACCGAAATCATCCTCTTCGGCAAAGCACAAACCCTATGGTCAAGTGATTGGTCGCCCACCAATCTCGGCACATGTCCTTCACCTAAGTCGGCAGTTCGCAACCTAGGAGTGCTGATTGACAATCATCTTTCTATGTCTGATCATGTCAATCACGTGGCCAGCATCTGTTATAGACTAATGCGCAGCCTCCGTAAGATCTTTAAATGGGTTCCACTGTCATCCCGAATGCCGCTGGTGCAAGGATTAATTATCAGCCGGCTAGATTACGGCAATGGCCTTATGGTCTCCATCAACGAAGAGCATCTAACAAAACTCCAGGTCCTCCAAAACACAGCGGCCAGACTGGTATTAAATTTACCTTCCCGATCCCCCTCGACACCAAGTCTGAGAGCTCTCCACTGGCTCCCTATCAGGAAACGCATCACATTCAAGATCAACTGTCTGGTCCACAAAACCCTCTGCGGACTTGGCCCTCACTATTTTGCAAATAAACTGATCAGGTATAACCCCTCCAGAACCCTCTGATCCGCTAATAAACATCTTCTCATCCCATTCAAGATCCGCACCGCCAAGAATGGCGGAAGATCCTTTTCATATCTTGCCCCCACTCTATGGAACTCACTCCGTTTACATCTATGCATGGAGACCGACCACAGAAAGTTCCGTAAGGCTCTCAAAACCTGGCTGTTCTGAGTTTTCTTTTTCCTTTTTCCTTTCTTTCAGTCCGCTCTTCTCTCCCCCTACATCACCGTTTTCCCGCGACAGGCTAGCGTGTTGAGACCTTCGGGTGAAATGTGCGCTCAACAAAATAACATAACATAACATATCAGTGATTGGATTTTCCACCAGGTTTTTAGCACTGAACACTGGAAAATGATGCTGAAAGCTGCACACAAACACACTAAATCAATCGAATCAAAATTAAAATGAATGTGGGCTTGAAACAAGCTGAAATGTTTCTCTTGGAGACTGTTCAAATACCAGGCTCTTTTGCCCTGTCTATTTCGCCTACATTTTACTCCCCTGTGTCTAGGACCTATAGCAAACGGTGAATGCAGCCAAGCAACAAGGAGACTGAAAATGTATGACTACCCTTTTATTTATTCAACAACGCCCCCACATAGCCATTGAATTTATTTTTAAATATACTTTTATTCATTCCATTCTCACTGAGGAACAGAGTTTAAGATTAAGTCTTTTCAACACTTAGAAAGCTTAAAGGCTTATGTGAGCAGTTAATTGCAAGAAAGGATAAAAAAGCAAGGAATTAAAGGCTGGCACAATCGTATGAAATATCCACATACCCATTGCCTGCTATAATGTACTTGGAGGGGGGGGGTCACTGTTACTCCCACAGGATACTAAGTGGATTGACTCATAAAAATGTATTTGTACATAGGCGACCAAGAGACTGATGTTAAAGGCAAGATAGAGCAAACTGCATGGGTAAAATTATACTTTTCACTCTAAACTGCTGTTCACGAAGCCAGAAAGCTAATATCTAATGAAATCAAGCTATACAAGCCTGCCATGCATGGTATCTGTCACGCCATATTTCTTAGCCACAAGAATGTATTTCAGGACCATAAAAGCTTTATTTGGAAAATTTTAAGTGTACATTTTATTAGCTTAAAGGCATGCTAGCATTTTTCTATAGTATTTGACAGCATAAACATGTGTATTTGTACAAATTGATAGCAAGGGTTCTGATTTCAAGAAGAGCAATAATGGAGGTATTGCCAAAAACATGGGAGTTTTTGTCTGTGCATTTTCTGGCTGGTGAGCACATTGCCATGTGTGGAATTGCTTCCATGTTGGATGTTGAGTCAACAGAAACACCTATAGCTCCACCATCGCGTCCACCGGGGTACGGTCCTAAATCCACTAAAGATGATGGCAGCAGCCAAGGTTCAGACCCAGAACCGTGGGGCGCCCGATGACACGACACGTGAATGGGAAATTCGGACGCGCATTAGTGACATATGGAACAGACTGGACAAATACACACTCACTCAGTATCGACAGCGCCTACACAGGGAGGGAGACAAGTCAGGACGCTTGCTGGCTTGGATCCTCCGTAGAGAACACACCCCGGCCCCAATGGCGGCGCTGCGGGTTCCCAGTGGCGCAATGGTACACTCCAGAGCTGCTATCCTGCAGGAATTGCAGCGCCATCTGCAGATAGTGTACTCCGCGGATCCAACTATTCAAGCTGACTCCTGTGCCTTATACTTACAAAACACGCACCTAACGCAGCTCCCCGCACAGGCCAAGGAAGAACTTGAGGCTCCCCTTGCAGTGGAGGAGGTGCAGACCGCCTTGCAGATGCTCCCGGCCTCTAAGACGCCGGGGGGCGATGACTTCCCCTCTGAGTTCTATAGGGCCTACGCTAGCACGCTGACTCAGCCACTCTTAGAAGTATACCGGGAGGCCTTTGATAAGGGGGCCCTCCCTCCTACCATGAGGCAGGGTGAAATAGCCATGATTCTGAAACCGGGTGGGGATAACTCCGAACCCTCTTCCTATCGCCCTATCACCATGCTTAACACTGACGCGAAAATACTAAGTAAGCTCCTTGCTTCCCGTCTGGGCCCCCAGATGCCACACCTCGTCCACGAGGATCAATGCGGCTTCATTCCGGGCCGTAACACTGCAATGAATCTGCGCCGGTTAGCGCATGTCATGCAGGAAGTAAAGCATCGGGAGGAGGAGATGGTGCTTTTATCGATAGACCTAGCTAAGGCGTTCGATACCGTCGACTGGGGGTATCTTTTTCAGGTTTTCCAGGCGGCAGGGTTTGGGCTCCGGTTTTGCCGCTGGGTCAAGATACTGTATACGGAGCCCGGGGTGCAGGTTAGATTTGGAGGGGCACGTTCTGAGGAATGGACACTGGGACGGGGAACCCGTCAGGGGTGCCCGCTCTCGCCCCTCCTCTTCGCCTTGGCTATTGAGCCTCTGGCGGTCCGGGTCAGAGATGAGATGGGACAGTGGGGTATCCGAGTGGGGAACACGACTCTCGTCGTCTCCCTGTATGCGGATGACGCTCTTTTTTATCTGACACACCCCTGTGTGGCTGTCCCCGAACTTCTTCGTCGTCTCGAGCGTTTTGGGGAGGTGTCCGGACTCCGCCTCAACAGAAATAAATCCCTGATCTTCCCCCTAGCGGCGATGGCCGCGGAACCACTTGAAGCCCTTCCAGACTTGGAACTGAGATGGGAGCGAGCTCACTTTCTGTACTTAGGGGTCCAGATTGCTCTAGAGCAGAGTTCTTCAATCTGTGGGGCGTGCCCCCATGGGGGGGCGCAACACCATCTCAGGGGGGGCGCGCACTCCACTCTATTCTTACCTTTGTTCCTCTTCACTGTCCTGCGTCGCAAGTCTTCTGGGGATTTGTTTTATTGGAGAACTCCGGTATGGTTGGAGGGGGGAGGGAGGGGAAATCGATGGGGCACGACGTGCCCATGCTTTTTGTCATTATCATGTTAACTGTCCCAGGAGGGGGTTAATTGATAGAGCTGAAATGCTTCAGCTGCAGTGAGAGGCAGGAAGTCTCCGCTGCTAAAACTGAAAGCAAACGAACAGACAGTCCTGTTCCTTCGCGTTCGATTTCATAGCAGAGGAGACTCCTTGCCTCCCACTGCAGCTGAAATGACTGTCTGTTTATTGCTTTCAGTTTTAACAGAGGAGACTCCCTGCCTCCCACTGCAGCTGAAGCATTTCAGCTATACGAATTTAACCCCGTCCTGGGAGGGTTAGCTCTTCCCAGAAAGGAGACAAAGTTTCTTTTAAAATGACACAGACAGGTGCGCAAAATGCCAGCCAGCCATGTGTTGTTTAAACAGCCTGCAAATTGCTTGTCTTGACACTAAATATTGTTATAAATAAGTAAGTATGTATTCATTTGTAATGTGACTTTTCTGTCTTTGTTCCCTTGTATTATCAGTCATGGATCATTCAGGCAGCCCAAGAACACAATTAAAAGTTCTTTCTATTTATATTTGCTGTTCAAAAGTATGCACAGACAAGTGCTGACAATACAGCTTTGGGTGACTGCTTATTTTTGTACCACTTGGGCCATCCAAATAATGAGCTGGCAACCCTAATCATAAAACTCGAAGTTTGTTGCAAGATCAGCACATTTATTTCCTCCACCCTGATCCCTGGTTAATGCCATAATAGCAATAGTTTAGCATATCTGAAACCCTACGCCGTCGTCAATAACAAGCCGAGTTACTTCTGGTGTCTGGGAATGCACCCTGCATTCAGACAACTCGCTCCTCATTCTCGCCCTTCACTTTCACGCTCACCCTGCACCCACAGCGATCACAATGCCCTCACACTGATCTCAATGCACTCACACCATTTACCCGCTTACCATGCACTCACAGTGATCACTCTGCACTCACAATGCACTTGCGCTGTTCACCCTGTACCTCACCCTGCAGTCACACAAGCACACTACTCAACCTGCACTGTGACACTTCACTCACCTGTCCCCCTCACTGCTCAATCTGCAATCTCACTCAAATAAGCCCATCACTAACCATACATTCATTCGTCCCAATCTGCACTTACATCCGCACCCAAATTCATATGGTCACCTCACTCACCCTGCAGTCACTCCTCTTACCCTACTCTCACACTGTTGCATGGCTCACCGTGCACTCACATGGGCACTTCCTGCCACCCACACAGTGCAGAGGTTTAATGTGCCTACTACAAAGAACATGTAAAAAGCAGATCACTGAACTGAGTGGGAGTAAACAATGAGTAGTGCTATAAAAAATGAAATGTTTGCCAGAAAGGTGCTATAGAGAGATGAGGTGCATCGTTGGTGAGTGGTAGTGAGGAAATTCATGGAGATGGAGGAAATGGGGGAGGGGCGCCAAAAAGACTGTTTCACTGGGTGCGACCAGTGCTAGGGCCAGCCCTGGCTGGGAGTGTTAGCCCCCACCCGAGTTCGGGTCTAGTTGCGCCCTGTACACAAGTATGGGCATGTTGTGCCCCATCAAGGTTTTCATCCTAAATTACAAAAGGACACATTTACATGCACTGCAATCCAGCGTTTCAGGGGCCCCTTGATAGAGACAGCTCTGTTTTTGCCCCGATGGCCTGGAATAATTCCTAAACAGATTCTTGTAAATACCGTTTTGTTTAATTTCTTTTAATGTGATTGATGTGAGGGAGTCTATTACTATTTGCAGAGAAATATGTTTGTTTCATGCAACAACCATAAAAAGTTTATTTTAGATCCAAGCGGGTCCTCACATATGAGAAATTGGAGGATATCACAGATATTATTCGCTGTAAAATTAGTCGGGCTGCTGCTTTGTTACAACAGTGAAAACACATCACTGTCTCTGAATATTAGATGTAAACGCTTTTAGAATTTCGACCATAGTGCCTGTGCACCGCTAGTAGCCTGGCTAAAGAGGGTATGGCAGAGCTGAAAGTAAATCAGTTAAACTCAAAGCTGTACTGAACAGGGGCCCCCAAAATAGTTTTGGCCCAGGGCACCCAAAATCCTTAACATGTCCCTGCCACCACAAAATCTGTCAGACAACATTGCTCTGAAGTAAAATAGACAACATCATTAATTTATTATTAGTTCTATTTTTTTAGCCATAAGCCCGACGTGTCCTAAACCCCCACTGCTTCAGGCAAGCAACTTATTGTACCACTAAGGAATTCTCAATTAGGTGTTCGCTCAGCGCCCTCTCTGTGGACTTTCAACTTTGTCTTCGGATCCATAACTGGTTGGTGGGCAATTATCCCATTATAATGCTGCCTAAAACGTTTGTTAAAGATTTCTAGAGAAGATTTGTTTCTCGTGTACCAGCTCTGAGCTAGGGAGTGCTCGAAAAATCTGACAACACTGTCTCCCTTACAGTCCCCGTTTTGGCTGAAAATGTCTGCAGAATATTCAGCTTTGAGAGAAACTGCTATCAAAACTCTCTTGCCTTTCAGCTCGTCCTATTTATGTGAGATTGGGTTCTCAGCACTTGCGGTATTAAAGACTAAGTACCGTTCAAGACTGGATGTGGAGCACAACCTGAGGATGGCAGTAGCAAAAATCCATCCACAGTTTGACCGTCTCTGTGGCGAAAAACAGGCACACCCGTCACATATATGTTGGTGGTGTTATTATCAATCTATGTCATGTGTAAAACAAAGCATCCTAGTAAAAACAATTTGCGCATATTTTATCTTGGAAAATGGTGTTTGGAGCAGATTAATAAGCCTCTGTCATTTCACCACACCCACTCACAAACCTGCAGTTTACTAAACACTCTTATTGTGTTGAACATTATTTGCTGGATATGGCCCGGAATATGCGCGTGGCGGTCGATTATGTAGTGTACCAGATTCCAGAAATTTCTGTCAGGTGGTGGGGGGCCCAACATCTAAAAAAATTCAGCTGGGGGGGCTCAACCTACAAAAGTTTGAAGACCTCTGCTCTAGAGGATGCCCAATTGATAGCTTTAAACCTTGACAAGGTCCTGAAGGCCCTTAGACACTCAGTGGCATTCTGGAACACCTTACCATTGTCCCTGATGGGTAGACTCGCAGTGTCAAAAATGGTGATGTTACCCAGGTGCCTATACGCACTACAAAATATACCATGCCCGGTTCCGGCACGGATTTTTAAGCAACTGAACACAATTCTTATTTCACTTATGTGGGCTGGACGACGTAGCAGAGTAGCTCTCACTACACTGACATGCAGGTACGAGGAGGGCAGACTAGAGGCTCCCCGCTTTGACTTATACTACTTCGCGGCCCAGCTCCAACACACGGCCCGCTGGATGGGAGAAGGGGACAACTGGGAAAAGCGGCTACTGGCTGGCCGCGTGGACCCGGAAGACCTGCCGGTGGCATTGATGAAGGGAAGGGCAGCCGATAGGGTTTTACCGCACCTGGTACGTCACACTGCGGCTATTTGGCAGCAATTTATGGAATGAGAACTGAGACATGCGCCTTTCCATAGAGAACTACCCATCTGGATATTGGCCCCGCTTAGGGACATTAGTACTCATATGTCTTTTCAGGCCTGGAGGGAGGGCGGGTGTGAGGTCCTCGCGGATCTATATCCCAATGAGACGTTCTTAACCTTTGAGCAAGCGTGTAAGAGTTTTACACTTGGGCAGGGTCACTTCCTTCAATACAGAGGGATCCAGGAAGTAGTAAGAATTACCTGGCCCCAATACCCAGATATCCCCCAGCCGACAAGCACCCTGGATCTGCTCCTTACCTGTGGCTCTGGGCGCAGACTGATATCGCTTTTGTATAAGGCTATGAGACGAGACTCTGTCACTCGGTCCCCCTTGTCACGGGCAGCTTGGGAGAGGGACCTTAATATTGAAATAGAGGATGGTACTTGGTCGTCTATTTGTGAACTCACACATACAGTATCCTTTGGCCCAGGTTTAAATTGATCCACTATAATTTCTTACACCGCACTTATCTCACCCCGGTGAAGCTGCGACGTATCTCGCGCACTAATGACGGCAAGTGCCCTAGTTACAGGGTAGACGACGCAGACTTTCTGCACTTTGCGTGGGCGTGCCCTGAGAGGCGACAGTTCTGGGCGCAAGTCGTGGAGAGGGTGCGAACGAGCACGGGTCTACCCATTCGAGAAGAACCAATCCAATGTTTGTTGGCCCATGTACGCAAACCTAAAAAACGAAAAATAGCGTATAAATTGATGCAGCTCATGCTGGTTCTGGCCAGACGCAGAATAGTGATAAATTGGATGGGACACAGACGCCTGGATATCTCCACATGGTTACGGGATGTTAGGGAATGGGCCCTAGCCGAAGAAACACACATGCAGTTAACCCACAAAGATGATAACTTACAGGCAGACCTCATGGAGTGGCGCCAGTTGTGTGGTGCGGCCCTCAACCCGGAAGGGGAGGATGGTATTCAGAGTGATTCAACATCTAGTGGGACCGCCTCAGAAGGGGGGGAAAACCGGGATGGGGCGGACTCGGGGGATTGAGGGTAATGAATGCCCCCTGGTAATTACAGCGCACTATCCTGATGTCCATAATGTGATCTCATTGTTGATTATAATGTAGCTCAATCTGCACCGTTGCCCTGTTTGCCTTTGGGGTCATGCGCAAGATGCCAATGTACTATTGTATGCTGTAATGTTGATTGTTTGAATAAGCGAAAAACTAAAAATAAAGTTAAAAAAATATATATATAAAAAGATGATGGCAGCACCAGCTCCCCTACCACAGTATCATGTCTGCAGTAGTTTTAGGAATTGTTTGTCCTATTAATGGCTGGTAGCAAAGTGTGGCAGACTTTTAAAAAAGTGGATATTGTGCCCTGTAAAATTAAGGAAACACCACCAAGCACAGTAGGGAGGCATGATTGTGGGCACTGAAAATATACTGCCTCATTGGCAGTGGAAATGGCACATCCAACACAAATATCCACAATAGGTCTCCTCTCCTCCCCCCATTTCTAAATCAGCCACTTTGAGAGAGGAGCATCTGCCATCAAGGGAGAGTAATGAAAATGCCGCAGAATTTCCATCACCATAGTGGTGGAGGACGTACATTAGCCACAGGGGCAGACAGATTTCCGGCAGGCAAAACACTAAATCAGCCTACTAATCTTTTGTTATAACCAATTAAATTTATTTTTCATGTGAGTTACAATCAACAAAACAAACACAAGACCGCGATCCATCAAGCAGTACATCAGCAGAGCAACACATATAACAATCAATCAATTCCCACATCTAGTCCATGGTAAACCCACCACTTGCCCCATACTTTCTCATGTTTACGAGGGCACCCCAAGCTTCATATATGGGTCGCTCCAGATGGACACACCAGTCTATCCCCCTACTCTCTCTGCCACAAGGGGGGGCTTTGGGGACCTTCACTTACGAGCAATTTATTGCTTAGCCATCAGCGTTGTCACCCCCACACAAGTGAGCTCCACTCTCTGCCCCCCCACCATATCCCCGACAGTGCGGACAAGCTGACGGCCCAACACATCAGAAAGTTCCCTCCCGATTTCCTCCCAGACGGGCACCAATTCCGGACTGGACCAAACAAAGTGATAGAAATCCGCTACAGGCAACAAACCTCTAGGACAATGTGCTTGGGTCAATCTGCCAGCCTGGTGAAACTGCTGGGGTTCAAATGCACAATATGCAGATAGTTAAGCTGAACCAGTCTGAGGCGTGTGGAAATTGCCAGTTCCCTTGGGGCCAATCTAGCCTTTTGCCAGTCCGTGTCATTGAGTTCCCCCACCCAGGTCTCCCATTTCTGTCTCAGTCAAAGGAAACGGTCTGAGCCATTAATGATGAGGGAATGGTAAATCAGAGAGGTAGCCCTTTTCTGTATCTTCCCCATCATCAGGTTTGCCTCCAGGGGGCTAAATTCCAGTATCGGCATGCCGTCAGGGATGTCGGCAGTCAGGGCATGACGCAGCTGCAAATAATTGTGAAACTGTGTTTGGGATAGTTGATACTGCTCCCACAACGCCTGAAATGAGTTCACTTGGGTGCCGACCCAGTCGGCCCCCAGGTAGGTAATGGCGATCCTATCTCATCGCACAAACCCTTCTAGACCCGCCGTACGATGCAGCCATGTCCCCTACCAAAGGGAGGTCAGCTCAGTAAGGCGAAGGTTATCAAAGCCTAGTAAGACCAGCTCTGCCCCATAGGTCGGGTCATCCCAGCCCCCAGTGAACCAGTCATTACTTACAACCAGTTATAGGTAGCCAGTACAGGAATTGGGGCAGAATCATCATCTTAAAAAGCACCAACCTCCCAAGAATCAATCAATCAATCACAGAATTTGTAAAGCGTGCTACTTACCCGCGAGGGTCTCAAGGCGCTGGGGAGAAAAAAGGGGGGGGGTGCTGCTACTGGTCGAACAACCAGGTCTTGAGTAGCCTCCTGAAGGTCAGCAGGTCTTGAGTCTGTCGTAGGCTTAGTGGAAGGGTGTTCCAGGTCTTGGCGGCGAGGTGGGAGAAGGATCTGCCGCCGGTGGTAGTTCTTCGAATGCGAGGGACGGTGGCGAGGGAGAGGTCGGCGTAGCGGAGTTGGCGGTTGGGGACGTAGAAGAGGAGTCGTCTGTTGAGGTAGGCTGGGCCAGTCTTGTGGAGTGCCTTGTGTGCGTGGATGAGGCGTTTGAAGGAGATTCTCCTGTCGACGGGGAGCCAGTGCAGGTTCCTCAGGTGGGGGTGATGTGGCTGTGGCGTGGTACATCGAGGATCAGGCGTGCGGAGGCGTTTTGTATGCGTTGCAGTCGCTTGATGAGCTTGGCCGGGGCTCCTGCGTAGAGGGCGTTCCCATAGTCAAGTCTGCTACTGACGAGGGCCTGGGTGACTGTTCTTCTTGTGTCTGTCGGGATCCACCTGTAGATCTTGCGAAGCATGCGGAGGGTGTTGAAGCAGGAGGATGAGACTGCGTTGACTTGCCTGGCCATGGAGAGCGTTGAGTCAAGGATGACTCCCAGGTTGCGTGCGTGGTCGGTGGGTGTCGGGGCTGCTCCCAGCGTCGTTGGCCACCAGGAGTCGTCCCAGGCTGAGGGGTTGGAGCCGAGGATGAGGACCTCTGTCTTCTCCGTGTTCAGTTTTAGTCGGCTGATCTTCATCCAATCGGCGACGGCCTTCATTCCTTCATGGAGGTTGGATTTGGCGGCGAGGGGTCCTTGGTGAGGGAGAGGATCAGTTGAGTGTCGTCGGCGTAGGAGATTATGTTGAGGTCGTGCTGTCTGGCGATGCGTGCGAGCGGGGCCATGTAGATGTTGAACAGTGTTGGGCTGAGGGACGATCCCTGGGGCACGCCGCAGATGATCTCGGAGGCTTCGGATCGGAATGGTGGGAGGCGGACTCTCTGGGTTCTGCCAGTGAGGAAGGAGGTGGCCCATTCCAGGGCCTTGTCTCGGATCCCTGCGTCGTGGAGGCGTGCGCGTAGAGTGCAGTGGCAGACAGTGTCGAAGGCGGCGGACAGGTCCAGCAGGATGAGGGCTGCGGTCTCACCGTTGTCCAGCAGGATCCTGATGTCGTCGGTGGCGGCGATGAGGGCAGTCTCAGTGCTGTGGTTGCTGCGGAACCCCGATTGGGATGGGTCCAGGATGCGGTTTTCTTCGAGGTATTGGGTTAGCTGTTTGTTGACGATCTTCTCGATGACCTTGGCTGGGAACGGAAGCAGGGAGATGGGCCGGAAGTTCTTGAGGTCTCTCGGGTCCGCCTTGGGTTTTTTGAGTAGGGCGTTGATCTCTGCGTGTTTCCAGCTCTCTGGGAAGGTCGCGGTCTCGAAGGAGAGATTGATGATGTTGCACAGGTGGGGTGCGATGGAGCTGCTGGCTTTGTTGAAGATGTGGTGCGGGAAAGGGTCTGACGGGGAGCCGGAGTGTATTGTGCTCATGGTCTTGATGGTGTCCTCAATGTTCACGCTGGCCCAGGCTGGCAGGGGGTCGTGGTCGATGGTGTGCGGCGGGTCTGGTGCATCGATCTTAGTTGGGTCTGTTTGGGTGTTGAAGCTGTCGTGGATGTCGGCGATCTTGCGGTGGAAGAAGGTGGCGAGGGAATCGCACAGGGGTTGCGACGGCGGGATGTCGTTGGTGTTGGAGCTGGGGTTGAAGAGTTCCTTCACGATGTTGAAAAGCTCCTTGCTGTTGTGTGCGTTGTTGTCGAGGCGGTCTTTGAAGGAGATTCTCTTGGCGGACTTGATGAGGTGGTGGTGGTTACGGATGGCGTTCTTTGTGGGCTGCGTGGCTGTCCGGTGTCTTATCACTGTGCCATTTCTTCTCTAGTTTCCGGCAGGTGCGCTTGGAGGCTAGGAGTTCCGAGGTGAACCAGCTGGCTCTTTTGGTGGTGTCACTGTAGGTGAGTTTTTTCAGCGGGGCGAGGGTGTTGGCACAGTCGTCCATCCATCGTCTGAGGTTGCAGGCGGCGTCGTCGGTGTTGGATGGGTCGGAGGGAGGGCTGAGAGCGAGGGTTGCCCGTAGTTGGTCTTCGGTGACTTTGCTCCAGCAGCGGCGTGGGATCTGTTGGGTGCGGTGGTGTGTGGTGGGTTTCTGGAAGGTGAAATGGATGCAGTGGTGGTCAGTCCAGGGGAGTTCCGTGGTGTGGCTGAAGGAGACGTGGGAGCTTGAGGAGAAGATGGGGTCAAGCGTGTGGCCGGCGGAATGGGTCGGTGTTGTGACGAGCTGGCTCAGACCGAGGTTGGCGAGGTTGTCGATCAGGGTGGTGGAGTTGCTGTCGTTGTTGTTCTCCAGGTGAAAGTTCAGGTCTCCGAGGAGGATGTAGTCGGTAGAGGTCAGGGCGTGCGTGCTGATGAAGTCGCTGAACTGGGGTCGGGGCCCAGGGGTCTGTAGACAAGGGTGCCTCTAAGGGTGGTGTTGGGGTCCGTGTGGATCTGGAAGTGCATGTGTTCGGCGGTGCTGAGAGTGTCGTCGGTGCTGGTCGAGACCCTGATGGTGTTCTTGTGGACGATGGCAATTCCTCCTCCTACTGCGTTGACGCGGTCTCTGCGGGTGATCTTATAGCCGTCTGGGATGGCTATGGCGATGTCGGGGACGGAGGAGTCGTTCATCCAGGTCTCTGTCAGGAAGGCGACGTCTGGTGATGATGTGTCGAGCAGGTCCCAGAGCTCGACGGCGTGTTTGCGTGCGGAGCGGGTGTTCAGTAGGATGCATCGGAGGTGGTTGAGGTCCTTCTTGGCGGGCGTTTCGGTGGCTCTGAGGCTGGTGTAGCTGCAGTTCCGGCAGGTGAAGGGACCATGGGTGCGTTTCGGGGCGGCCTTGAAGCAGTTGTGCGTCCGTCCAGGGTTGAGAGCGTGGAGTGTGGTGGCATCGTAGCGGCGTCGGTCCTCGAGGCTGGTGCGGGGGGTGCACGGCCCAGGGGTTCTGGCGCTGGGCGCGGTCCAGGCGCGGACGGGCGCAGACGGGCTTGCCTTAGGCGCGCCTTTGGTGCGCCCGCCATATATGGGGAGGTGGGAGGGAGGAGCAGCTGGGAGGCGGGAGGCAGGGGCAGCGAATGGGCAGTCAGGGGGGCGGGGCCGCAGGGGACGCAGCGGCGGGAGTGGAGAGAGGCAGCGAGGGGTACAGAAGGGAAATGGACACAATTCAGTGGGGGCAGCGAGGGGTACAGAAGGAAAAAAGGACACAATTCAGTGGGGGCAGCGAGGGGTACAGAAGGAAAAGGACACAATTCAATGGGGGCAGCGAGGGGTACAGAAGGAAAGTGGGCGCAGTAAAAATGGGGGCAGCGAGGGTACAGAAGGAAAAAGGACACAATTTAGTGGGGGCAGCGAGGGGTACAGAAGGAAAAAGGACACAATTCAGTGGGGGCAGCGAGGGGTACAGAAGGAAAAAAGGACACAATTCAGTGGGGGCAGCGAGGGGTACAGAAGGAAAAAAGGACACAATTCAGTGGGGGCAGCGAGGGGTACAGAAGGAAAAAAGGACACAATTCAATGGGGGCAGCGAGGGGTACAGAAGGAAAAAGGACACAGTGAAAATGGGGGCAGCGAGGGGAAACAGAAGGAAAAAGGACACAGTTCAGTGGGGGCAGCGAGGGGTACAGAAGTGAAAAGGACACAGTGAAAATGGGGGCAGCGAGGGGAAACAGAAGGAAAAAGGACACAGTTCAGTGGGGGCAGCGAGGGGTACAGAAGGAAAAAAGGACACAATTCAGTGGGGGCAGCGAGGGGTACAGAAGTAAAAAGGACACAGTGAAAATGTGGGCAGCGAGGGGAAACAGAAGGAAACCGGGCACCGAGGCCACAGGCAGAGGGGCGAGCTTACCAGCAGCAGCAGCGGGCAGGACACCACAGGCGGAGCTGTGTGGCGGGGGAGCGACCTACCTGGCAAGAACATGCAGCGGCAGGCGACTCCACCTCTGAAGGTCTCGTTTCATCCCATCGACCAGCAGGGTCAGAACGAGACTCCAAGCCAGGTCTGGAAGACGTGAAATCTAGTTGCCCAGGTTAATGAAGGACAACTGGCGCAGAGGGACAGCAGATCTCCAAGAGCAAGCACTCCCATCACCTGCAATGGGGGCCTAGTGGGATTTCGATTTATTTACCTGCAAGCTGGAGGCCTCTCCAAATATCCAATAGATCTCCAAACAGCGTGGGCCAGAAGCCTGGGGGTTTGCCAGGAATACCAAGATCTCATCTCGTAGAGTGCGATATGCTCTTCTGGGCCGCTGCCCCAAGATCACCCCTGAATATGGGCATCTTAGCGACCAAGGTGGGCCAGAGGCTCAATCGCTTGAGCAAACAGGAGGAGGGAAAGAGGACAAACCTGACAGGTGCCACTTTGGATAGGGAAGGTAGGGGACAGAATGCCATTGACTCGAACCCGAGCTGTAGGTCAGACATAGAGAAGACCCACAAGAGTTCAAAAACGAGGCCCAAAACAATGGCGGCTCCCTGGCGCGGATCGGAGTGAGGGGTGGCCCCGAGGCGTGACGGGGATTGGACCCTGTGGGCTCCGGAACCATCTGCACGGTGTCCCCTGCACGGACGGTGGATGTGGGGAACCTGAGGCGGCGACGAAGTAGAGACCTGCCGGGTATTGAGGACGGAGGTGAAGAACCCCGGTGATCGCCGAAATAAATAGAGGCCCCAGCTTCACGGCCTATACAGCGAGACGTGCTGTCATCGACTCGGCGGCTGGGTGGTACACAGATGCGGAGTCCCAACGAAGATCTGCCGGGTTGGAGTCGGAGTGTGGGAAGACCCGACTAGGCGGCCTGGGTGATTGTGGCTGCCGCGGACGGCTTTGAAGGCCCACAGGAAGGGTGGCCTACGGGGGCCCAGCAGACGCGACCCGGCCGCGACGGGATGAATTGAGGTCCCGGATGCGGCCTGTATGCGGGAGTGACGTGCGGCGGGAGCTGGAGTGGGGCGCTACTGGCGGATACCTCTGACCTCGGATCGGCGAGAGGTGCTAGGAGGTGCCTACAGATTGCTGGTGACAGAGGGGGAAGCATCGGCCGACGCCCCCCCTTCTTTGGAGAGTGCCGTTCGGCAGCCCTGCTGCAACTGAGACCTTGTGTGCCAGGAGGTATGAGGAGTGAATGAATGTGGCTGACCCCTGGGTACAGATGTAAAGCTGAGGCCAGGACTGGATGGACCTCTGAATGACGGACTGACATGGCATAGGCCCTGTAGAAGAGACCTGATGGGTTGATATTACTCAGAGTGAGAGACACTGGAGCACACTCGGAGAGCAGATACCGTGTCCTCTGCGGCCTTTGGTTATGAGGGGCGCTCTGGATTGAGGGTGATTGGCGCGGAAGGTTCCCTGTACGCTGACTGGAGGAGTGCAGTGGAGGCAGGCGCTTTCTATGAGATCACAGGAGTGGCTAAGAGGGCACTGTAGGACTGATCTTGAGGTGCGGTGCCTAGACTTGTGAGCCTCCCACACTACTTGCGGATAGACTGCTCTTCTGGGAGCTGGGGTGGGAACCAAAAGAGCGTTCAGTTCCTGAAGTCTATTGTTGGGGAGAGGTGTTGGAAGCTTTAGCCCCTCCACGAGAAACTTTGCACTCGAGTGGCACGGATAGAAAAGGAGACGCCACACGCAGGAAGGGGTGCAGTTGAATCCGCCATATTGACGACCATTGCTATGAGTGGAGAGGTCCAATCTGGGCAACTGACGCTTGGGGGCAGAGATAACGGGGCGGTGGCCCCAGGAGTAATACGCACGAACTTGGTCACGCCCGTCAACAAATTGAGACTGTCCTTACGGGGTGCCTTGTGCCCTCACCCAGTGGATTACCCGGTGGTACGCAGCCATGGCGACGGGAGGGAAAGGTCCAAGGGCCAACGCCCAAAAGCAGCTAGCAAAATTTGCATGGCCCAAAACAGGAGCAAGTGGTGAATCGCCGCAATCGGAGAAGGAAGATGGGGCAGCTGCCTCTAAACAAGGCCCAGAGCCAACTCTTCATGATGTCATGGCGGCTATTAACGGGGTGCGTGCTTCAGTGGACTCGGTCACTGTGGAGGTCTCTCTGATCAGAGCTGACTTCCGGAAGATGGATGAGAAGGTCAAAGAACTCAAGATAGTTACTAGCGCCCTGCAGACGGATACATCGGAACTTCAAACGCAAATGCTCGAAATGCAGAAGAAGCAGGAGAGGATGTCGCAACAGCTCGATGATTACGAAGGCCGGGCCCGCCGCAATAACATTCGTATTTTAGGGGTTCCGGAGAGAACGGAGGGGCCGGCAGACGACCTGTATGTGGAAGATCTCATTACAAAGCACCTGCAGCCCAAGACTTTGTCCAGCTACTTTTCTATTGAAAGAGCCCATAGGGTGCCAGGAGGTAGACCAAAACCATGAGCACCCCCGAGGCCCCTTATTGCTCGGGTGTTTAATTACCGGGATAGGGACATCATCCTCCAGACTGCACGCTCCAATCCCCCCCTGAAGGTAGATAACTATGAGGTGGCTTTCTTCCCTGATTTCACGGCCAAGGTTCAAGCTCAGCGCCGCAGTTTCCAGGCGGTGAAGAGGGAACTGCGAGAACGGGAGGTGAAATACGCGATGCTCTTTCCTGCGCGGCTGAGAGTGGAGTCTGATGGCAAGTCGTGGTTTTTTGACTCACCAGAGGCTGTCTGGGACTGGATGGACGGCTGGAGCACGGTGGGAAGTCAAAGAAGAGATCGACCTGGGAGACCTGGCCAGCACAGAGGTACCCGTATGGAGGTGGCGAACAATGGCTCAGCAGAAGGAGACAGTCAGCTGAAGGAGCAGGACTGATCGCCCTGGGCTACGAGGACGGAGAGCCCACGCTTCCCTGAAAGCGCAAGTCGGGGGAAGGGGGGAGGTGCGAGAATACCCACCATAGCGAGACTTTTTAATAATGGGACCTACTGCAATGGTACAGACTGATGGGTTTCATTGCTATGATCTGAAAGGGACTAGACACTATTAAGTGTGGATGGCTAAATTGCAAGTTAATTGCGATGTGTGTATGCGGGAAGGGGGCCAGAATACCCCGTGCATTTTCAGCATTTCAGGGGGGAGAGAAGCACTCTGCCATGTTTGGGGGTGGGTAGTTTTAAATCCACGGGCAGGGGGGCAGGGAGGGAGGTGGGAGTTGAGGGGGGAGAGGGGGGTGTTTGAAGGTTAATTGTTTTATGGGTGTGCTGGACGGGTCAAAGATCTTCGCGAGTGAAGTGATTGCGAAGCAGCTGGGACGATCAATAATGGACAGGATGTTATATAAGTTTTCTTCGACCGCACTGATCCGTTTAAGTGTTGATCATTTTGTGACTTGGGATGGGGGGGGATAGAGATAGGATACTTTCTGTACTGACTTGGAATGTTAACGGGATGGGGGACAAGATCAAGAGAGGAATAGTGCAACAGTATTTGAAGCGACATTCTCCTGATGTGGTTTTGCTGCAAGAGACGCATCTGGTGGGGCAGAAGACTAAGGCCCTTACTAGATGGGGGTAAAAACTACTGGTCCATGCAGATTACACCTCGGGGTCCAGGGGGATGGCGATTCTGGTAAAGAAGTCCTTACCTCTCATAGTTCGTACGGTGTGGGCGGACCCGGCGGGGAGATTCGCAGGAGTGGAGGCCCAATGGGATGGTAGGGTTCTTAATATAATTTCAGTTTATTTACCGCCCGCTCTGGGTAAAGTAGCTTTGGAAGACCTTGGAGGGAGATTGACGGGACTCCAGGAAGGCACATTGATCATGGGAGGAGACTATAACATGACGCTAGATGACACAATCGATCGCCATCCACCGAGGTCACAAGCGAAATCCAATGTATTAATGGCTGACTTTGCGACGGCACTGGGATTGGTGGATGTAGGTCGGGCGCTGCAGCCCACGGACAAGCTATTCACCTTTTTCTCAGGCATGCACCACAGCTTATCGCGTATTGATTACTTCCACACGCATCTGTCATCCGTGGGCAATTTTGTCAAGTCCCGAGTTCTGCCGAGGGGCATATCTGACCACTCCCCGGTCTGGGTGGAGTATACACACTGGGAAAGGCAGGCACGCACCACTATCATTATCAATCCATGGCTTTTACACATACCAGACATTAGAGAGGAACTTCGCACACAAACGGAGAACTACTTCGCTGAAAATGTAGGTTCAGTCACATCCGCTCAGACAATATGGGAGGCATATAAGGTAGTTCTGAAGGGGCAGGCTTTATCTTTGAAGATGGGATACATCGCTAAGAAGCGCGAGCTCTTGGTACAGGCGGAACATGACCTTCTTGACTTAGAGCGGGAGCATGCACAGAATCCTTCGACTGACACGGCGCACATGCTTCTACTGAAGCAGGATGAGTATCGGATCAAAACCAGGGAACACATGATGGCCAAGTATCGCCACACCCAGCATAGAATATATGAAATGGGGGATAGGGCGGGCAGGACACTGGCTTGGTTAGAGAGGCGAGAACAGGGATCGAGATGGGTACATAAGTTGACAACATCAGGGGGTGACACTGTGTCACATCCGCGGGAAATTGCAGAGGAATTCGCAGCTCACCTAGAAAAGGTATATTCCCCCTCTACTCACTACACGGCTGAGGAATCGCGCCAGCTCCTCCAGGATAGTGACGTACCAGCCCTCTCAGAGGCGGATAAGGAGACATTGGATGAGGCTCTCTCAGCTGAAGAGATTGGCAAAGCTATAGGACAGATTAAATCGGGGAAGGCGATGGGGCCCAACGGCATTCCGGTTGAATTTTTAAAAGCCACTGCCTCTCGCACGATCTCGCATTTAAAGGCCATGTATGAGGAGAGTCTGGAGGTGGGCCGGCTGCCAGTAGATCAGAGATTGGCTACTATTGTAGTAATTCACAAGACGGGCAAACCGGCGGACGCATGTGGCTCCTATAGGCCGATTTTGCTGATTAATGTGGAGGCAAAGGTACTAGCGAAAGTTCTGGCCAACAGGCTGGTGTCGGTTATCACAACATTAGTCCACCCGGATCAGTCTGGGTTTATGCCTGGAAGGAATACGGCCCTCAATCTAAGGCGCCTACATAACGTGATGGCCCGTAGGAAATACATTGAGGAGGACGCCGCGGTGCTGTCTCTCGATGCCTCAATGGCCTTTGATTCCATAGAATGGCCATACATGTTTGAAGTTTTGAAAAGGGTGGGTCTGGGTCCCAAGTTTATAGCCTGGGTTCGACTGCTATACACAGATGTTTTGGGACAAGTGAGGGTAAGCGGTCATACGTCCCGGATATTTAGGCTCCAAAGAGGTACTAGACAGGGGTGCCCTATGTCCCTGTTGATATTTTCTCTTTTACTGGAGCCCCTTGCGGCATGGATACGCAGAGATGTTAGGGTCCGAGGGATGAGGTGGGCGAACGAAGTGGAAGATCGAATATCCCTATATGCGGATGATATACTGCTGTACCTGGCTTCCCCATATAGATCTATATCGGTGGTGCTTGACATCTTTACAAATTTTGGTAAATACTCCGGGTATGCGATCAATTGGCATAAGTCTGTATTGTTTATGTTGCGGGGCCAGGTTCCCAGGCTTCCGGCAGGCTGCGCTATAGTGGTGGCGGAGGATGGGTTTCGATACTTGGGAGTTTTTATCACGTCCGACCCGAACCTCTTTTACAGCTCTAACTTGGCCCCCCGCTGGTCAAATTGCGAGCGGATGTGAAACATTGGAGATCCCTTCCACTTTCGTTGCTGGGACGAGCGGCACTCTTTAAGATGCTGGCCCTCCCTCGCTTCTTGTATATTCTTCATAACTGCCCATATAGAGTTCCAGACTCGTATTTCAAGGCAGTGGAGGAAGAGGTCCGTACGTTGTTGTGGGATGGGAAGGCCCCAAGGGTGGCACTGAAGAAGCTGACTAAAAGCTGGTATGATGGAGGCATTGCGCTTCCCGACCTGCAACTCTATTATTGGGCAGCACAATTAGTAACTGTTAATCATTGGATATACCGTCCTCCGGATGACCCTGCATATGCTCTTGACCGATACCAAACTAATCGATCTGGCTACTTGGGGGCCCTGTACACAAGTGATAAGAAAAATAAGGGGCGATTATTCGGGCCCACCCTACACACGTTAGAGATCTGGCGAACAGTGCTGTCTCGCCTTGGCTGGGCTGGCATCCTCACAAGGGCAACGCCACTTTGGTATACACAGAAATTGGGCATGCTGTGTTACCCGCCCGGGTTTGATAAGTGGGACCTTATAGGCATCTCGGCAGTAAAAGATCTAGTCAGGAAGGGAGCTATACTTACATTTGAGGACCTCCAGAAACAGTATCACCTGGCTCGGGGAGAAACGTATCGATACCTGCAAATTTGGCATGCTCTTACGGCGGCCTTTTCGTCCTTTGCTGACATACCAGAATCTTCACCACTTGAGGATAGGCTGATAGATGGGCCCTTAAATTCGAAAGCAATATCTCTCACATATAAGAAATTATGTAATAATCTCCCGGATACCTTTCCGAGACTCAGGGAGCGGTGGCAGGGTGATTTGGGATTGATTAGTGACGAGGATTGGCAAGAGGCCCTTATGTCCCCTCGGGAGGCGGCCATTACACTTAAGTTTAGGTTGATCCAAATGAGGATACTACACCGCTCATACATGACAGGGCAGACACTAGCAAAAATAGGTTCCAGAGCTAACGACCTATGCCTGCGGGGCTGTGGCCAGCAGGCCACATTTTACCACACTCTCTGGAGCTGCCCAAAAATGTGTATCTTATGGGAAGAGGCCTCGGAACGCATGCAGACGGCCTTACATAAGGAGATTGTATTAACACCACAACTGGGATTGTTGAATATCTGGGAGGCGACCGACCTCACGGAAGTGGAAAAGCAATTCACGACGCTAGGATACACATTAGTTAAACGGGAGATAGCGAAAGGATGGGGGGGAGTACTCATACCACGAGTCCACACATGGGAGAAAGAGCTTGATAGATGCATGTTGGCGGAAACGGAAGTCTTCGTTGCAAGGGGGTGCCCAAAAAAGTGGGATCGGAAATGGTCGCTCTGGAATAAATATCGAGGAGATCCTGTGGTGTCCCCAATGGTGGAATTGGAAATGCATAGACGTACAGAAAGTGCAGATGTTATGTAATGTATATTTTTGTCTACTGGTTGTCCATATACTATATTTGCTTAAGTCGAACATGTCGTCCTTTTCTGTATACATGACTGTGATGTTCACCAATAAACACATTTAAATTAAAAAAAAAAACGAGAAAAAAAAACGAGGCCCAAACCCAGCCCTTACCAGCACAGTACTTAGGAAGGACCAATCGACCATATCAAAGGCCTTCTCGAAATCCAATAGAAAGAACGCTGAGGGGTAATGGAGATGATGGGCCTGCGAGAGTGCTACGTGTACCCTTCGGATACAGTGCCGCATACCACGGGCTGGCATGAAGCCACATTGGTCCTGGTGGATAAAATGTCGCAGCACAATGCAGTCACATGGCTAGAGTCTTGGCAAACAGCTTCATGTCTGAGTTAATAAGGGAGATAGAGCAGTAAGACCACCAACTATCCAGTGGCTGGCCCAGTTTTGGAATAACCACAATGGTGGCCTCATCCAACCCCCGGGGAAACATCCCACGTTTGGCCGTCTCGTTGTACATCGCTAACAGGTGTGGGAGCAGAAGAGTGCAGAATTTCCAACAGTACTCAATCGTAAATCCATCTGGGCCGGAAGTCTTCCCTGGCGATAATTCCGACAGCGCCTCTTCAATCTTCTCTAATGTAAGCAGGAGATCGAGGTCATCGGCTAGTGACAATGGGATCGAGCGAGAAATTAGGTGTTCTAGTTCACGCATGGGCTGCAGCCTATCTGCGTATAAGGAACTATAGTAATCTACCAAGGCCTGTGCAACATCAAGGACCTGTTCCTGTAAATGCCTGCCTGCGTCTCTAACCGATAGCACCACCCTGGAAACCACCTCCCTGGTGGCCAACAAATAGAGACAGCCTACTAATCTAATATCAGATCCAAGTATTGTTCCTACTACCTGGTTGTCTTCTATTCTGAACTTGTGGATGCCCTACCACCTCATTGCAGGGCAGAAAACTGCTCATTACAATACTGTTCTACCAAAGCAGTATGCTATTAGTACTGTATTTTTCTCCGCTAAGAGATTGTGGCCTGAGAACTGCTGTATGATTTCATTTTTTAATAATAAGTATGTGTTCAATACTAATTTTCTACTTTCTCTTCTTTCTTTCCTCCTCCATGGGACAGACAGTCTGTGCTACAGCTACATCTAAACGGTTGTGATTTTATTTGTATACAGATAACACCTAGTTGATACGTGGACTGTACTGCCATTCCAAGCATAGGCACAGTCTTCCTCCTCACTATCTGATCACTTCTCACTTACACAATGATAGCTGTCTACCAACTCAATGAAGCTCAATGGAGCAAAAACAGAGGTTCTTCATGTAGGAAAATGTCTCTCTTTGACATGGTCACCCCCACTTTTTGCTCGCTGGTACTGATGTTGATTGGTTGTGCACTGTGACCCTGCTAATCAGTCCCCAGTGCCTTTCCCTAAAAACAAGGTCAATGTCTAATTGTAACCCATTTGGCTAGGACTTTAGCAACCCTGTACGTCCCTATTAAGTGGTACCCTTTGTACCTAGGGCATGGGTACTAAAGAGGGTCCCTATGGGTTACAGCATGTATTATGTCAACCAAAGGGAACCACACAAAAACTACACACAAACTGCTATTGCAGGCTGACTAAAATGGTGCAAGCCATTTTCGAAAACACAACATGGCACACTCCCTGTGTGCCATACCCACAGACACTGCCTGTACTATATGTAAGTCACCCCTACAGCAGGCCTTAGAGCCCTAAGGCAGGGTGCATTATTTTACACGTGAGAACATATCTGCATGAGCAGATATGCTCCTGTGATGTCTAGTTCGATTACTAGATATTACAAGTGATCAGGGAAGCCATCTTAAAAGCATATACTGGGCACTGGTCATTACGAGTTACCTAGCTACATGATGTCTTCACTGAAACCTATGGTGTTTGGTATCAAACACCTTGTCTCGATTTATTTATTTGAAAGGTTTTATATAGCGCTGGCTTGACCCGTAGGTATCAGAGCGCTTTACATGAGCATTTATCGTTACAGTAAAAACAGTTGTTCAATAGGATAAAGACATGTACAGGCAAGATAAAAAACATTATTAAATTGACACTTAGGCGAAAAGCTATTTACCTGAGGAGAGGTTCTCAAGACAGACTATTATACATAAAAACAATATTAAATTATCAAAAGGGCATGATATGGCGGCACTCTGGTCCCAGGCCAAGCCACCAACTATGCGGAAATGGAGACGGGGAGTGGATTGGTGTGGAACTCAGGAGGAGGCCCTCTTTGAGGCCCGGGGTTGCCCCAAGCTTTTTGGCAGGATATGGGGCAAGTGGTTCAACCTACGGCCCTAGGGGGCGCATGTGCTTCTTGTACAAGAATGATCATTGGCAAGTGTTTTTATTCATTCTAAAAGTGCCTTACAAGTCTCTGTCGTCTCTATTTCAAATGTGTCTATCCAACCAATGTGCTTGATTTTACTGCCAATGTATTTTGTGATTTGTTCTTTAAAAGCCAATAAACTTGATTATCAAAAAAAATTATCAAAAGGGCAAAAAGGTATTTACATAAGAAGAGGCTATCTGATAAATCCATACTGATGCCAGTATCAGATTTATAAAGACATTCACCCAGAGGGCACATTAGAGGTGCCCCCTGAAAACCTATTAGTCCTCTGGTGTGCTCGTGGACTGGTCTTGTCCAGCCTGCCACCACAGACACGTTTCTGACCCCCTGGAGGTGAGATCCCACGCTCTCAGAGGTCAGAAACAATACCTGCTCCCGAGGAAGGTGTTCACATCTCCTCCAGCAAGATAGCTAGTGATTTAGCAGAGCAGGGTCAGACGCTTCAAAGCCACTGCTGCCTTTGATATGTGACCCTGACCCCCCCTCCCCTCTTGAGGTACGCCACCCCCTGCCCTGAGGCCCATTTGGCACTAGAGCATGTGGGAAAATTAGCTGGTCATAAGGCGTGTCACACTTATAGGCTGGGCACAACCCTAAGGTGAGCCACCTGAAGTGGATAGTCGAAGAAGGATTTCACCATCTTGTTTCTGGTGAAACTAGGAACTCTGTGTCAGGATTATGCCAACTCTCCACAGGAAGTGGTCATATAGGGGTTGTCGTCACCCAGGGTAAGTAGCCCATTGGCTACTACCCTACACTCCCCTAAACACCCCAAAATTCAGTTTTTAGGGGTCCCCCTGACACCAGGAACTTGTAGTCATCTACCTGGGAAGAGAAGAAGGACAGAAGAGAGACATCACTGTGAGAACTGAGGACTTACCCTGAACTTAGCGCCAAACCCTGCCTTGCTGGTACCTCGACAATTGCCCCGACCAAGCTCGTCCAAGAGCTGTGCATCCTCCATAGCCTGTGGAGGACTGTCCAGCACTTTGACAACCAAGCAGCATCTCCCTTGGGGTGAAGGGGCCATCCCACTGCAGCTGCAGGCACCGATCGAACTTGCCCTGTACCTCGACTTGCCGACCATCGGGTCCACCAAGGAAGCATCTCACCAGGAAGAAGTCTATGCTGCTCCATGTCAGAGCTGTCTCCCCACCGAGTCTGAAGACGTCTGGCTCTCCAGGAGTCACCCAGTACCAAAACCCTGGGTACTGGAGCATTTGCCGCAACCAAGGCTTGTTGTGTGTCCAGTCCGGGCACCAAGCACATGCTCATCTAAATGTGCTGGTGTTCAATTTTTTCCATATTTGGATAGCTGGCTTATTGTTGTTCCTTATTTTTCCAAGGTGGAGGAACATGCAAAGCTGGTTTGTGTAACACAGGAGTATCTAGGAATTGTCATCTACAAGAAGTCCCAACTGATTCCAACAACTCAGAAGACCTTCATTGGGGCTCTCTGCGACACAAGAACGGAACAAGAGAGAGCATATCTTCCAGAACCAAGGAGACTGATCCTTCATTCCCAGATACAGCAACTACTCCAGTTCAAGTCAGCTTCAGCCCACCAGTAGTTAAGAATCCAACATCTCTTGGCCTCTTGTACTGCAGTGGATTTGTGAACTCGACACCAGCTGAAGCTTCTGGTCTACATGTACTTTTCCACTGGTCTCCGGCTTCCAAGAACTACCATTCTCAGATACCAGTGACTCAGCCCATTGTTCAACCACCCCAATGGTGGTTACTTCCCGAAAATCTGTATAAGGGTATTTCTATGATAGAATCTCTTTCCCAGGTCATTACAACAAATGTGAGTCAGTGGGGTTGGGGAGCAACATTGGGAGCTCTAGAGATCCAGGTCAGTTGATGCCACGTAGAGAGTCAAAACTCCTCAAACTGGTGGGAGTTAGCAGCAATCAGCAGATCTCTTTGAGGGTTCAACAATGCCGTCATAGAAAAACCGGTCATTGTCAGGGCGGACAAGCAAGTGGCAAAGTCCTATTTGAGCAGGCGGGGGGGGGGGTGGAGGAGGGAGTCTCTGTCCTTAGCTTTTCTAGCCAGCATGATTTTTCTATGGGCAGAGGAAAATTGTATTTCCCTAAAGCTATGTATATTCCTGGTAAGGACAACGTCCGAGCAGACAAACTCAGTTGGAACCTTCCTTCCTCAATCCGCTTCCACCTGAGTCAGGAAGCATTCCTATTTGTGACAAAATTGTGGGATCAGCCAACACTGGACCTGTTTGCGTCATCCAGAAATGCTCTCCTCCCTTGTTTTTGTACGAAGACTTCCTGCAGGGAAGCCTGGGGGAATAGATGCCCTCTCAGTCCCATGGGCTCAGGAGCTATTGTATGCCTTCTCTCCGATTCCTCTCCTCCCGAAGGTGCTTCAGAGGATTTGGAGGAAGAAAGCAATAGTAATCCTAACTGCACCATTCTGGCTGAGGAGACCTTGGTTTCCTTTCCTTTCACAGACGTCAATGGAACCCTATTGCGTGCTTCCTTTTGTCCCAATCTCCTTCGATTTCCAGTGTTATCCTACATCCAGTTGTATCAGTTATGGCTGGCAGCCTGAAAATTGAAAGGGTTAGATTACAAAAATTAGGATGTTCCAATGGGCTGCCCGTGACATCCAATCTACTAAAAAATCAGAGCCGACTCTTAAGTCCTATGGTAAACATTTGGCAGATTTTTTTTTAATGGTGTACTAAGTCAGGATATGATCCTGTTTTCGGACTTCTCTTTAAGATTTTTGATTTTTTTTACAGTATGGATTCTCCAAAGGTCTGCCTCCTTCTACTTTGACTGTTCAATGGGCTGCAATTAATTCCTGTAGTAGCATCTCTGGGGATCTATCTAACATTGTCCCTTTTGTGAAAAAACTCCTAAAATCTTTTAAGTCAAAAAGGCTGAGAGTATCAAATCCAATCCCTTCATGGGATCTTTCGCTAGTTTTGACAGGCCTACAAAAACCACCCTTTGTACCATTAGATCTGACTTACATTTCATGAGTTTCTGCAAAAACTACCTTCTTGGTAGCAATGGTAATTGGGGGGATGTAGGAAATTTGGTTACTGGCTGAGAGGGGTGTAACCCTTCTCAAGCAGCAACAATTCTTGTCCAGGTGAAGTCACAAGTAAACCCTAAATTAACCTGTGTTTAACTGAGAGGATTTGGGTGTATTACATGATATGGCTGTGTTGTCCTATGTGTAATACCCTCGCAAAAACTGTCTTGGGTCCAGTCAGGCTCGTTTGAAAACCTTAAACTCAATCATGGGTAGCTGTTGCTCTGAGCAGCAAGGCTTACCAAAGGAGAAATGTGTGAAGCATTTAACAGCACCAAACAACGTAATAAGAAAGTCGCAAAACAAGAAAGGGACATGACAACAATTTAGAAAAATATAGCATATTTTTATGACTTTTTAGAGACCTGGTTGAGCAAAATCCACTAGACGGTTCCAGAGATACAGATGTTAGATTAATTGTAACCGCAAACAAACATTGGTCAACAAAAAGTTTATTCGACTTCTACGGCCCGGGTTGGGCGACCAATTCCGACAGGACAGAGGTCTAGGGGAGCAGAGAGGATACTTTGGACAGTTACCTGGCCACCATAGCATTTTTTTTGTGTTGTATTTTTTTATTGCGTATTCAAACAATTTAAACAGTTTGACATAGATATAAAATAGGAGTGAACATACATCGTTCCAGGGTATATATACTTAATCATTACAAACAGGTGATGTGTCTCCAATAAGTCTTGGCACATTGATCCTACGCATAACAGTCCTCCACTGTAATCTATAAATGGGGTAATAACAGAGATAGGGGAGGATATGGGGGGGAAGCCCATAAACAAACAAACAAAAAAAAACATAAGAA
Source organism: Calotriton arnoldi (assembly GCA_963921515.1). Classification (NCBI taxonomy): domain Eukaryota; kingdom Metazoa; phylum Chordata; class Amphibia; order Caudata; family Salamandridae; genus Calotriton; species Calotriton arnoldi. The sequence continues at coordinate 1,134,793 of CAWUFW010003744.1, read as the reverse complement.
AGGGGAGGGGTATGTGTATGTGCATACCCGCATAGGCCCGTTTGTTTGCCTCCTCCCCTACCGGGTTGGATAGGAAATGGTGTCTTCTCCAGGTTCGCGTCCTACCTCCCTTCACCTCCCAGGTTGTTTATAGAACAATGTGTCTTGCTTTGTTGGCGCCTTGTTTCTTCTAGAGGGACGACTCCAAAGACCTGTACAGGGATGATGTGTGGGGGGGAGGGAGGGTCGCTGATAGGTCCCGCTGTAATGACTCTGACATAATATGGGTCTGTTGATGGTGGTGTGACCGTACAACAATTAAGCCCTGTGGATCTTGATGGCACAGCGATAGCTGTGCAGGCATTAGCATACATGTGAGTGTGGGCGTGCCAGAGGGGGGAAAGGTATGGGAGAGGTGGAGGGGGAGGGGAGAGAGGGAACTAGAGAAAAAAGGGGACATCCCCCTGTGAGGGTATTAGTAATAGTGATGGCGAATATGACAATAGTGACAATGAGGATATTAATAGTAGTAATAGCAATAATCTGGGCGATACGAACTATAACGTTGCTGAGTAGCTGGCAAAGGGAGCCGATAGTACTGAGGGGAAAGGAACACTGAGAGGAGTTAATGTATCAAATAGTGAGAATAGAAAGGGAAAAAGAAAAGGAAAAAGAGAAGGAGCGGGAAGAGTGTGCTGAGGAGGGGAAATGAGGGTTGGGGGGGATATGACGGTCTGTAGGGCGGCTGCAATGCGCTATTCATTTAATCACCAGGGTCCGCTGCCGACCCGTCTCCGTCCACGCCCGGTACCTCTACGCGCAGAAAGGGTGTCCATGTCTCCAGAAAAATCTCCGACTGATCTTGTAGGTTATATATGATCCTCTCATGGGAAGCCACCTGGATCATCGAAAAATGTCTCCAAAAATAGATCCACTCCTTCTGCCCCCTGGTTCTCGGAGGCACTCCGGCTTGAAAAACAACGTTGCAGGAACCTCGAGAGACATTGGCGCAGAGACTACAACGTCACCGACAAACTTCGTTATAAGAAAGCAATCTCCAAATATAAACACCTTATTATACTGGAGAAAAGCAAATACTATCTCAATCAGATAGAGTCGGCCCAAAATTCCACCAAGCAGCTTTTTCTAGTAGTCTCTAAATTGTCAGGCTCGGCAATAAATCTTCCAATAGCCCCCACCCAAGACCTTTGCAATGCCCTGGCAAACTCCTTCCTAGAGAAAGTTGGTAACATATATGTCAACTTCGCGGCCCAACCTAAACCCGACCATTCAACGGCTATTCCTGATAACGAGGAAAACACCCCCTCTTTCTCCACTTTCACTCAAGTCTCACCAATTCAGGTCAAAGACCTCATTCTAACCATCAAGTCAGGTTCCCCTACTGACCCTTGCCCTCCTGCCATTTTAAAACAGATTCCTGACACATTAGCCCCAAACCTAACAGACATTTGTAATGCCATGTTTAACACAGGTATATACCCCGCGGCATGGAAAAGAGCTATCATCAAGCCGCTACTGAAGAAGCAGCACCTAGATCCTTCAGAAACAAAAAATTACAGACCTATTGCAAACCTCCCTTTCCCAGCCAAAATATTTGAGAAATTAATGAATTCACAATTGACCCACTACATCGAAAACAATAACCTCCTAGACGAAACGCAATTCGGCTTCAGGAAGTGTCACGGCACAGAAACTGCCCTCATTAAAGCAGTAGATGAAATTAGAACAATCTTAGACCAAGGTGGTACGGCTGTGCTTGTGCTGCTAGACCTGTCAGCAGCCTTTGACACGGTCGATCACGCCACCCTGATAGGTCGTGTCTCAAACATTGGCATCAAACTTAAAGCCAAACATCTTCTAGCCTCCTTTCTTTCAAATCGCACACAACTAGTGAGTCTCGGCGACTATAAGTCCTCTCCTTTTACCCTCCCATGTGGTGTGCCACAGGGTTCATCCTTGAGTCCGACACTCTTTAACATCTACGTGTCGGACCTGGCCAGGGTTATCAAAACCCATGGGATGGGTCTTACTTCATACGCCGACGACACACAATTGGTGCTAGCAATCCACAATGATGGAGGAGCGGTGGCGGCTAGATTCCAAAGTGGAATGCTTGCCATCAGTACCTGGATGGCCAACAACTGCCTAAAGTTGAACTCCGACAAAACGGAGGTCTTAATTTTTGGCAAACTCTATCCGGTTTGGTCTTCCATTTGGTGGCCCACCAAGTTGGGTCTACCACCTCCGCCGGTTTCGGAAGTTAGAAATCTAGGTATCATGTTTGACGACAAACTAACTTTCACATCTCATGCCAATACAATCGTCTCGTCATCCTTTTACACACTAAGGATGATAAAAAAACTCTTACCCTTTCTTCCACCCAACGCTGGAAGAACCCTTATCAGTACTCTAGTAATGTCCAAAATCGACTACTGTAATGGCCTTTTTCTTAACTTAACGCCCGAAAAAGACCACCAACCGACTGCAGATGGTACAAAACTCGGCTGCTAGAATCATAACAAGCATCCCCAAATACCGACCAATTGCATCAACAATTCGAAAACTGCATTGGCTCCCAATAACAAGCCGAATCAAATTTAAAGCTCTTTGCATTGCCTTCAAGGCCATCCATAAAACTGGACCAGACTTCCTGAAGAAGGCCTTGTGTGGGTATATTCCCAATAGAACCTTGCGCTCATCAACGGCCAACTTACTCACGATTCCTCGAACGAAAAGAGTCTCTTGGGGTGATAGAAGATTCACTGTCGCCACCGCCAAACTATGGAACACCCTTCCTCTGCATATCAAATCCTGCCCAACTTTATTTGCCTTTAGGAAGCTCATAAAGACGTGGCTTTTCAATCACTAGGCACCCCACCTTTGGACCCATCCTTTACACAGTCCGCAGCGCCGAGACACCCAAGGGTATTTGTGCGCTCTACAAATTGCTTAAATAAATACATAAATAAATAAATAGCTGGGGGGCGTGGCTTGCCTGGCTCGAAGATGGCCGCAGCTTAAGTGAGCTCCGGCAGACGCCCATACTATCCTTCCACAATCAGCGCCTAGGCGGCACCGTGGAGAGACAAACTGAAGCGAGAGACTCCAGTAACCCTTAACGACCGGGGCAGCTGCGGAAGTCCGATCGGAAGCGCTGCGGATGCGACATCAGCCAAGCGGCGAGTTGTTGCTGAGGACGGCCCGCCCGCCATCTTGAGTGTGCAGAGGCGAGGGAGGTTGCGACCGGAGACCTAGCAATGGCGGTGAGGGATTGTGGACCCTCCTAGATGATGCACAGAGCAGCGAGCGGAGCCGATTGAAGGTACCGGTGGGGGCCGAGAAGATTGAGCAACGGCAGTGGGAAACGCCGTGCTACCCTTTGCGCAGAGGAACCCCAGCTAGCCTTCCCCTGATGCCCCCGCTTTGCCAGAGACCTGCCGACTGCTGCAGTACAGGGGACGTACGGGCCCTGAATAAGCGGAGCACACAGCGCTGCGTGGCCGAGCTCGGGGTGGCTTCTGCGCTCCGGGGCTACCTGGGGGGCCTGCGCTGCCCCCGATAGAGTGCAACGTGCAAGGAAGTAGACCCAGCAAGGACAGAGCGGTGATGTGAGGGAAATACCGGGCCCCTGGCGGAGGACGATACACTGGGTACTTACATAAATATTGCGCTTGCTCAAAGTGGATAGTTCTGCACGATTGCGGGTGAAGGAGTGTCTGGAGGCCTACAGCTGTACTAAGTCGCATTGCTGGTGACTGGGCGCTGTTGCGGGACGGCGCAGGTCTCCGCTGATCCTCTCCTGCTCGGCGACGCGGCGAGACTCGGGTGATCCACGCGGCGGCCGCAGCTGTTGCGGTGGACTGTGCCCAGAGGAGGAATCGAGGGGCTGGCGGGGAGGCGCGGCACCGCGGGAGACACAGGCACCACCATATTGGAGCAACTGATGGGCTGTGGAGCCAACTAGGACACGAAGCTCGCCACTGTAAACCTTGCGTGTCAGAGCGACGTGGGGTAGCGAGTCCCCTAAAATATCGAGGACACAGAAGGGCCTTGTGGCACAGAGTGATCATGGGGCGCACAGATAAAACGCAGCCCAAATTAACATTTGACGCCCGAAAGTCCACACGTATAAGAGATGAGGAACAAGACCACTCTGCGCCAACACAACCCGGAGGCACAGAAGACGCAGCGCTGCCGGAAGGAGATATACGACAAATTCTGGGGGCCATGCAACGGAGTCTAACCTCCATAGACACTAAAATAGACTCTCTAGCGTACAGACTCGATCGCATGTCCGAGAGGGTGGACAAACACTCTGAACGACTGGACCAAGCAGAACGCAGAATATCTGACGCGGAGGACACACAAACCGCCATGGAGACAGCACAACGAAAGGTTGAGAAACTGGTGGCGACTTTAAAAGATAAGGCTGAAGATTTAGAAGCGCGGTCGCGCCGAAATAACGTCCGCCTTCTTGGCCTGGCCGAAACAACAGCCACAGGCCCTATGGAGCCCTTCATAGAGAAACTACTAATACAACTGCTGGGGCGTGACACGTTCTCGGAGGTCTTCATAGTCGAGCGCGCGCACAGATCCCTGGGCCCACGACCGCCGCCGGGGGCTCCCCCCCGACCAGTGCTTATCCGTCTCTTGAATTATCGAGACAGGGACGCGGCGCTGCGACGGGCCCGCGAGATGAAGACACTTCCATACGAGGGAGTGGAGCTGTCACTGTTCCCGGACTTTACCCCAACGGTACAAGAGGCCAGGAAGAAATTCGTGCATGTCAAACGGAAGCTAAGGGAACTACAATTAGACTATGCAATGTTATATCCTGCACGACTAAAGGTCTCCATGGGCGGGAAAACTACATTCAACACGGATCCTGCGGTGCTACAAAAAGACCTCAAGTCCTACCGTGCGACAACAATGACTGGGGTACCGGTGGACGATGAGAGAACTACAGTGAGTCATACAGCGGCCAACAACGGAACTACAGACCCTGCCCCTTCGAACTCCTCCATGTGATCAACAACTGGAACAAGTAAGAAGTGATCTGGCAGTTAGGTATAGCCTGAGGCCAGGGCTCTGTGACATTGCAGCAGAGGGGAAATGTCTCTGTGGACGACTGCTAAAGTGATATTGTCTAACTCTCTATACGGTGTTGTTTACTAGGGCTGGGAAATGGTTGGGGCGGTCCGGGCCATCCCTGATAGCGTTGTAGGGGTAAGGCAGCCATCGCCCTGTAGTGTATTCCACACCAGTTCTAATACGGGGTGTCGCCCTGTTGGCAGACACTTCTGGGTTGAGTAATGGTCGGGTGGGATGAGGGATTGCCATGTCTATTTTTTTTGGTATGGTGTGGGTGGGGGGTGGTGGGGGGGAATGTTGGGGTGAAAAAAAGCAACGCAGTTCACTTATTTGTATTCTACATTGTCAGAATCTGCATGGAGGCCTATATGCATGATGTGATTGGGAAGGTACGATGACACATGCAACAGGGGATACTACCATAGGGAAAGCAATTCGATTCCTCTCGTGGAATGTTAGAGGACTCAACGAGCAGAGGAAGCTGCAACAAGTGGTGGCATACCTATGCAGGCATAGAATAGATGTAGCGATTTTGCAGGAAACCCACCTGGTTCCTGGGACAGGTTTGCTCACACAGCGTAGAATGAAGGGGCACTGCGTTGCGGCGGGATTTACATCGCACGCAAGGGGGGTTTTGGTCTGGGTGCGCAGACAGTCAGGTATACGCTTGCAACCTGTGGAATTGGACCCGTGTGGTAGATATGTACTGGCGCTATGCCAGAAGGAACATTTTTCCTTCTTGTTGGTGGGAGTGTACGGCCCAAACCATGATGATCCCGCTTTTATCACCTGTTACACACTAAATTATCTGGCTACGCACACTTGCCTCAGCTATGGGGAGGTGACTTTAATTGTATTCAGGATGTGGATCTGGATCGTTCGAGGGGATCGGTTCGTCCGCCCTCTCGGGCGGCCGTAGCAGTTGCATCCATCATGCAGGCGGAATGTATGGGAGATGTCTGGCGCAGGCGAAATCCACAGAATAGAGAGTATACACATTATGCGGCTGCATTCGATACTTACACGCGCATAGACTACTGGTTTGCATCCCTGTCGCTCCTAGCCTCTATTGTGGAGTGTGTGCACATGCCCAGGACTCTGTCAGACCACTCGCCGGTGTGCCTCACGCTGGAGCTGCCTTTGCGGGGCTCTCAGCTCCGCACTTGGCGGTTTCCACAGTATTCACTGCTGGACCCAGTGTTCCACGCGGAATTGGGCGAAGCAATAGAAGATTATTTCGCTAACAACTTGGGGAGTGTGCAGACAATGGGAGCGATTTGGGACGCCTTTAAGGCATATATTAGGGGTATTGCTATAGCCAAACATGCGGGAATACTTCGGGACATCCGCACACAGCTCCATAATGTAGAATCCACCCTACGCACGCTGGAAGTCAGGCATCTGGAAACAGGGGATCCGCACACTCTAGAACAGATCCGAACATACCAGAGTAAATTTCAGGAGTTAGCACGGGACGAAGTGAAGCATCTGGGGAAGTATGCAGTGGCTAGAGAGTACGCAGAAAGAGATCGACCCAGTGCGACGTTGGCCGCGCAGATTAGGCCTGATAGAAGCGACAGTCACATATCACAGATACACGATTCGGCACAGGTGCCTGTCCATGACTCTCCCTCGATACTGGAGGCGTTTACTGAGTACTACTCAGATCTATATGCCTCTAGACCCACGACAGCGACGGAGACGAATGAGGAATACTTGGAATATATAACCATGCCATGGCTATCTAATAGTGACAGGGAATGGTTGATGAGACCATTAAGGCCCGCGGAAATCACCTCTGCTTTGAAGGGTATGCCTAGCGAAAAGACGCCTGGATTGGATGGTCTCACTGTGGCTTTCTATAAAGCATATATTGAGAAATTGCTCCCGCATATACTAAATCTGTTTACAGAAATGTCAACAGCAGGTGAAATGCCGGCTTCCATGAGGGAAGCCTTAATAGTAACCATTCTAAAACCTGGGAAACCTGCGGACCGCTGCTCCTCCTATAGGCCACTTTCATTACTAAATACCAACACCAAGCTGTTCGCGAAAATACTGGTGAATAGATTGGCGCCTCTGCTGCCCAGGCTGGTGGGCCCCGAGCAGACTGGATTTGTCCCGGGGCGCTCTCTCACTAATAATCTCCGCACTCTGTTCGGTACAATAGCGTGCATCCAGCCGCGGACGAAAGCGGCGGCCCTATTTATAGATATAGAAAAAGCTTTCGACTCGGTTGAATGGCGCTTTTATATGCTGTATTAAGGAAGGTGGGGATAGGAGAGATCTTTATACAACTGATACAAGTATTGTACAAGTCACCAGCAGCTAGACTTAAAGTCAATGGCTTGATTTCCAGGACGGTGCCAATTAGCAGGGGGACGAGACAGGGTTGTCCCCTCTCCCCTCTTTTATATGCTTTGGTAGCGGAGCCCCTCATGTGTGCCATGCGGGAATATCATTCATACAGAGGGATTCGCTCGCCACTTTATAATACAGTGGTAGCTGCATACGCGGATGATACGCTTCTCTATATAAGAAATCCGGAACAAAACCTCTCCCCAATGCTTCGGGAAGTGGAAAAGTTCGGGCGCCACTCTGGACTCAGAGTTAACTGGCACAAGTCGATCATTTTCCCACTTACAGGGATACGAAACCAGTCACCACAGAGTACCCACTAGAGTGGACGACGGACCCGGTCCGATACCTGGGGGTTAAAATACATACAGATGCTGACCTTGTATTGTTTGAAAATTATGGTAGGGCCCTACAGAAATTAACAGACTCAGTTGATAAATGGATTAAGTTGCCGCTGTCTATTCTGGGGAGGGTTGCTCTGGCAAAAATGGTGGTGCTCCCACGTTTTTTATTCTTGTTCACCAATATCCCGATTGGGCTCCCTAGGACTTTCTTCGCTACTCTGCGGAGCCAGTTGTGTCGCCTGGTGTGGGGGGGCAAGCAACCTAGAGTACGTTGGGAAGTGCTTACGAGGCTATACGCAAATGGTGGATTGAACGCGCCGGACATGGAAAGATACTATCGGGCTGCCCAGGCTCTGCATGCCCACGTGTGAGTTTCACGGGCCGTTAAACATGCCACAGAGCCTGTTGGAACGGAATGTTGCTGCGCCGACACTACTACCATTGATGTCCACTGGAGCGGCACGGCCTACACGGGGCAGAATAGATCCGATTAATAATACGGGGTCTCAGTTCAAGACGATTGCTAAGCAGCATAAGCTACCAGTCATATACTCCTCGGCGTTACCGCTACAGTGGTGCAACTGGGTGCCGCACAGAGGGGACAGGGCGCTGATGGGGACCTTGGAAAGACTAGCTATTACCCGGATGGGGGACCTTTTCCAAGACGGGAAGGTTAAAACATGGGAGCAGCTTGCGGCCTCCAATGAGGGTGCCACTTTGCTGGACAGATTTCAATATTATAGATTTCGAGGGCGCTACAAAAATCCTGCCGGGCGTCTGGAAGAACCCACGGATATGCCAGCTATTTCATATTTGTTGAAAGCACCCACCATACAAAATGGCGTCACTAGATTATATGGGTTAATGCGAAAGCCTGCGGATGATAGCAAATTGCCGGTCCAAACCGCTTGGGAAAAAGAGTTGAACTTGACAATAACTGATGAACAGTGGAGATGGTGTTGTGAATGGGTGAGAGTGGTGTCTCTTAATGGTAGACACCGTCTCATTCAGTACAAATATATACATAGAACATATTACACACCAGAGCGCATGTTTAGATATGGTCTGATAGAGGAGGATGCCTGTCCCAGATGTGCTAGTAGGCCTGCCACTTTTTTGCATCTAGCGTGGGAATGCATGGGTGTGAGGGCCTTTTGGAGTGAGATATATCGAGCTCTGTTGGACATGCTGGATGTAGAGATTCCAGAGGAGCCGATTGTGGCATTGCTTGGATGCATGAGAGAAATCCCGAAACAGGTACGCAAACTGGTGGCAATTAGCCTTCTGCTGGCCAAAAGACGGGTGGCAATGAGGTGGATGAGAGGGCCTCTGCCCACAATCGCTGAATGGGAGCGTGACCTCGCATATTGCTCCACACAGTCCGACACGTATAATACCTTAACGCCTGTACATAATGCACCAAAAGATATTTGGGGACCGTATAGAAATTACCTGTTGAATAAGATGGGAGCGACGAGTCCAGCAGACGACGCAGACAGAGAGGGAGTGGGATAACTGTAACTACTGTTCTATGACATTTGATTGATATTTGTGGTATTGTTCCATTGACATATTGGATCGCTGTGGATAAACGGGACACGGGCGGGGGAAGGGTGTGGTGCATATAACCTACATGCTACAGGAAAAGTCTATCGTTACCGTTGCCTAAACGATGTTATGTAACCGAGAGAGGAATCATACAGATACTACCAGCTCTGTAAACTGTGATGGATAATGTACTTTAAAGATGAAATAGACCGTAATGCAAATAAGCCTGTTGTTGCAAGAAAAACTGAAAATAAAGTTAAAAAAAAAATAAAAAAATAAAAAATAAATAGCTGTCAGCCAGGACTCTTGTGTCGGGGGGCTGCAGCCCTCCATTGGCGCAGTATGCAAAGCTTGGCCGTGGCCACAGCTGTATGAAAGAGGCGGCGCTGTGGTCTGGATAGGTCCGGGAACCGCTGTAGATCATGCAGAAGTACTTCAGGGGGCATAAGTGGTAAATAAAGTGTCATGGTGGCACTCAGAGTCCGTCCCACAAACTCCCAAAAAGCCTGCACTGAGGGGCATTCACAAATGATGTGTGTTATGTCGCACCGGGGTTGGGACATCTCCAACAGTTGGCATGGGGAAGAAGGCCCGCTCTGTGCAGTTTCGTGGGTGTCCAATACCAGTCCTGTAAGACTTTGAAGAGGCAGAATTTCATCCGCGCCTCCCTTGTGCCTTTATCCAGAGCTTCTGATATGTCCGCCCATTCGTCGTCTTCATACGTGATCGCCAGCCGTTCCTGCAACCTGGCACGTAACGTCTGTGCCAAGGGAGTCGAGAAGCGGTGCGACGCTAGCACCCCATACAGTCCAGACATCACCCCCTTGTACCGTCCCCAGACAAGGAGAAATGTAGCTACCGGAGATGGGGACAGGCTCCAGGGGGGAGCCCCCAGGCAATGCCACAGACAGCGTCGTAGCTGGTTGTATCTCCAAGACTATGTCGTGGGGAGACCATACTCCTCTCCGAGTTGTGCCAGCGGTTTCAGGGAACCATTGCAGATAATCTGATCAATGGAACTTATACTCGCTGCCTGCCACACCCGCCAACTCAAATCCTTCCCTCTGATCCGAATGGCTTAATTTCTCCATAATGGGGCCTTCTTGTGCAGACGTGGATGCACCCCCAATAGCTTGTGGGCCCGATGCCAGGCCTTGCACGCGGCGGACACAATTGGATGCATTATACCGCTGTTCCCGCGTTTCGCCATATATAATATAGAGAGTCTCTCCTCGGCTGAAAGTAAGTGTTGTTCCAGCGGAACCCATTGCGGCGGGTCCGGGAAACCTGGTAGGAAATATGCCAGTTGGGAGAGGTGTAATGCCAATGCATAGAGTTCTACTGATGGGAGGCCAAGTCCCCCGTGAGTGCGGCGGGCCTGTAGCTTGGACGCGACAATGCGCGGCTTTGCGGAGCCCCACACAAACGACCGTATCTTGGAATCTATCTGCCGCAATAGTGTGAGAGGCACCTGCATCGGCAGCATCCCCAAGGTATAGTTGAAACGCGGTAGTGTTACCATGCGGACCGCCTGCACTCTACCCCACAACGAGAGCCCCAAGGCCTTCCATTTGTCGAAGTCTCGCTGCATCTGGGTTATAAGCGGGTTAAGATTATCCTGGACCATGTTTGCTAGGCCTTTATTGACAAGAACTCCCAGATACTTAACACCTTGGCTGCGGCGCGAATTCCGCCACGGTACTGGACATTCCATTCTTGGGAGTGGTTCGGACGGCCCCCGGCCGTCGTGCGCACACGCCCACCGTGACTCATGATGGCCGGGGGCCGTCATGAGCATCGAAGGGGTTAAGGCGCGAGTGTTGCCATCGGAAGGGGAACCCATGTATCGCCGCTTTCGTGGTCCCGGGCGAGAGGGGGAGTGCTTCACTTTTGCTTCAGTTGATCTTATACCCGGAGAGGGAGGAGAAGTCGTCGATAATCTGGAGCAGGGACGGAAGGGAGCGGGGCAAGTCCGTGAGGGTTAACAAAATGTCGTCCGCATATAGATACAATTTGGATTCGCCTATGGGGAGTGGAACTCCCGCGATGGCAGCCGTATTGTGCATGGTGGCGGCTAGTGGTTCCATAGCCAATAGGAAGAGGAGTGGCGACAGGGGGCATCCTTGAGGCGTCCCTCTACGCATGGGGAAGGGGTCGGATACAAATCCCCCACAGTTCACTTGTGCCGTGGGGTTCCCGTAGAGGAGACGTACTTTAGCTATAAATTGAGCCCCAAGACCATAATGTTCCATCACATGGAGGAGGTATTCCCACTCGATACGGTCAAATGCCTTCTCCAAGGGAGAGGGCAATAGCATCCGCTGGGAGGTCTTTGGATGCCCACAGGGCGTGGGCGAGAGTGCGCAGATGGTTCCTGGAGGATCGGCCCGGGACAAAGCCCACTTGCGAGGCGTGTACCAGGGATGGCAGAACTTTGCGGAGTCGTGCGACTAGTATACTTGCCAGTATCTTTATTTCGCAATTCAATCGCGAAATAGGCCGGTAGCTCCCGCACTCCAGGGGGTCCTTCCCGGGTTTGGGTATAACAGCTATGACAGCATTATTGGAATTAGGCCCAGGGAGGCTGACTGTTCTGCTTCGCGAAACGCCATCTGCAGGGTAGTGATCACCTCTTCCCCCGCCCAGCGGTAAAACTCCGCCAGGTATCCATCTTCACCTGGAGCTTTATGATAGGGAAGTTTCGCTATTGCTGAGGAAATTTCCTCTTTGCTGATCTCCCCTTCTAACAGTTCCCTTCCTTTATCCGAGAGGCAAGGAAGTTTCGCCTCCTGCAGAAATGAAGTCAGTCTGTCTGCCTCTATTGGCGGGCCTGGAGTGTACAGGGTCTTGTAGAAAGAAGCAAATTCATTTGCAAAGTCTCGCCCGCCGCTGACCTAATAGCCGGAATAGCCATAGACGCCTCGCGTTGGTGAAGTTGAGCCGCCAGGAGCCTCCCCGCTTTCTCACCGTGTTCATAGTGCCTCCCTTTCATTCGCTGTATCGCATATTCCGCTTTGGTAGTGAAGAGGCTATTCAAAGCCATCTTTGCCTGCTCCAGAGCCTTGCGGTGCTGTGGTGTGGGACGTGTCGAATATAGGCGAGCATACTTCCTTATGTCGGCTTCCAGCGCTTTTTGTTTGTCTTGGCCCTGCTTGTTGGCTTCAGCCGAGTCCCTCATGAGTCTGCCACGTATAGTGGCTTTTGCTGCCGCCCAGAGAGTTCGGCTGGAGTCAACTGATCCCTGGTTGTCCGTTAAAAACTCTGTAACGTGTGTCTGTAAAAGAGATTTACCAGTAAGGGCCCGGTAGCGCTGGATATTCAGTCGCCAGGGTTTGCGCCCAGGACTGGATAGTCCTAGTTCCAGTGAGAGTAGGATGGGGGGGTGGTCTGAGAGAGCCGCCTCCAAGATTTGAGATTCTTGGGTGAGCTGTACTACTCTGTGGGAGGTAAGAAAGTAATCCAAGCGGGATAGTGTACTTGAGAGGCAAAAGTGTTTTCCGTATCTGCGGGGTGACTCAAGTGCCAGTGATCTAATCAGTCCGTTATCTTGCATCACATCTTCCAGCAATTCCCTGTCAGCTGCATTGCTCCTGTCCAGTGGTCCGGTCCTATCCAGGATCGGGTCCCTCGCTAGGTTCCAATCCCCGCCTATAAGGAGTTGGGTTACACCGATTTCCGACAGAACTCTATTTAACTGCAAGAGGAACGGTTTTTTCGCCCCTGTTGGAGCGTATACCAATCCCACGCATATGTGATGATCCCCTATCTTGAGCTGTGCGAAAACGTATCGGCCATCAGTATCCGACCAAGTCTTTATCACTGTCGCTGGAAGGGATTTCCGGAGAAGAATCGTCACTCCGCACTTTCGGGGTGGGCTCTCATTCCCAGGAGCCTCAACCTGCACACTGCTGTGTATCACCCTCCCTACCCAGTCTCGCCGCAGCTTGTCCGATTCCACAGCGTCTAGGTGCGTTTCCTGCAGTAGAACAATATCTGCGCGTTTGGATTGCAAATACGCCAAAACCTTTTTTCGTTTTATGTAGTGAGTGAGACGATGGACGTTCCAAGTGATCGCTCGTAGTGGGCGCGAAGGAGTCATAGTGTTCAACGTAGCAGGTGCTGATCTGAGAGTTCAGCGCTGTGTAGTGGGTGGCGAGCCCTGCGGGGGGTAGGTGCAATGAAAGAGTGAAGTCAAGCTAGAGGGGGGGGGGGGAGATTTTGCATCTCCCGAAAGATTACAAATCGTACTGTGCAGAGTGACGGGCACGGGGATGTATCAGGCGAGAGGGGTTAGTGACCCTATTCCAGAAGCCCAAAGAAAAAAGAGTGAGAGCGAGATCGAAAGAGAGGAGAAGATCGAGAAGGGGGTAGAAGATGAGGAGGAGGGGAAGAGACAAAAAACTGCAAAATAGACCAACCAAACAAAACATAAGAAACAAAAGAGAAAAGTAACAAAACAAAAGAGAAGGGAAGGAGGGGGGGGGGGAGTGTACGGGAACCCTCTGGCACTACCCTGATTGTCTAGATCTATTGGGTCGCTCGGGCTATAAGGAGACCTATATGGTAGCGTGTATTGCGAGGGAGCCTCAATGGGCAGGGAGGCGCAGCAGAAAGGTTCTATTTTACCACAGGGGGATTATGCGGTTCCTGGATGGGATACCCCGAAGGGTAAGGGGAAAAAACAATAGGACACCGGGAATAGGGTACCGTCTCGGTTTCCGCTCAACAGGAGCGCTTATCTGTCTACCGCGGGTCTACACTTGGCGGAGTGCCGCTCCGAGGGGGCACTAATCTCCCATAGCGGGGTGGGCCGGTGCTGTGAAGGGTCTCATCAAGGTATATAGAGGAGGGATCAAAGGGAGAAAAGATGAACAAGCGACTGGCCAGAATGACGGGGTAAAGAGGGTGTAAGACACCCAGCGCACGAGGGGGCATCCAGTAACTCTTACCGGTGGTGACGTGGGAGGGGGCCCAAAGGTCCGCCCATTGCACAGGACCCTGCCGGGTGTAAATATGTGAGCTGAGGCGCATAGTGGTAGATAATGATGTATATTAATAATAATAATAAAGTGGCTCCCTAGAGGGGCGTCTGTGTCATGTGTAGGACCGCAGGCCCTTTTGATGTGCCTATGTGTACATGTGCGCAGGAGGAGGGTGGGAGTGGAGCGGACATAGTCGGTCGGGGCAGAGGGAGGGACCCACATATGTGAATGGGAGCAGTACTACCACACAGTACTATTATTCAAACAATGAAATCTACATTTGTCTTGATGCAAAACCTAGACACAGCTAAAAACTTCCGTCACTCAAGTGTACAATATAAAAGAATAAGGTGAAACAGCATAACCCTTCGAGGCCTAAAACACCCCCCAATACAATACAGTGCATAGGATACTCAGCTGTCCGTCGATCAAACATCGTCCCCCTGCGTCGTCGGCTGCAGAACCAGCTGTAGTGGGGGTCCTCAGCTCGGGCCCTCCAGTACGGGGTCCCCACGCCCGTTAGTCGGCTCGAGTGTTGGTTTCAAAGGTGAACGAGATTTGTCCCTCTGTGACTCTTGGGTAAAGGCAGCCGCAGCATGGAGCGCAGAGGCTCTGTCCTCTTGCGTACGTGCCGGTCTGTCATGTTCTCTACCACGTTGCCACAGTCCTCCAGAGGTCCTTCTTCTTCTCTCCTTCAACAGAGCTGGGTCCAACATTGGGGAGGGTTCTAAGTCGCCCGTAGACGTCTCCATGTTCTGTCCCATCACATTGTCCAGAAATAGGCATAGGTCCTCTGGGTCGTAGAAGTCCTTGGAATTACCATCCTTGGTAACGCGAAATCTCGCTGGTTCAAAGAGACCATATTTAAGGTTTAGCTGCCAGAGCCTGGGTCTGAAAGACAGGAAAGCTTTGCGGCGGTCATTTGTTTCTTTCGAGAAATCGGCAGCCATCCGGATGTTATAGCCATCGTGGGCGAACGAACCTTGTGTACGCGCTGCTGCTAGGATTTGCCTCGTCTGGTCGTGGCGCAGGAAGCAGGCAATGAGCGGCCGTGACCGTGCGTTGGAGTCCTTGCGGAGCGGTCCTATGCGGTGGGCCCTTTGTATCTCCAGGGGTGGATCGAAGGTGGCACCAACAAGCTTCGGGAGGATGTCCTTCAAGAACACGGCGGCATTTTGACCCTAAACGGATTCGGGAAATCCAAAAAAGCGGACGTTGCCCCTGCGGCTGCGGTCCTCCAAGTCGACGAGCTTGCTGCGTAAGAAGATGAGTTCTCGGTTTCTGTCTGGCATTGTATTCAGTCGGCCTTCCACCGCAGTCAGCCTCTGGTCCAGCGCCTCCGCACGGGAGTGGAACCCAGCCAGGTCCGCTCGTATCGATTTGGCTTCATCTGCCAGTTTGGAAATATTAGAGTCCATCCCCTCCAATCATCGACTGATTGAGGAGATCTCCTGTAGGATGCGGTCCATAGTAACTACTGCTTCCGGGGCCGTCGAGGGGGCCGCAGAGCCGCTTGCCGGTAGGTCATCAGCTTTCGCGGCCATTGTGCGCGTGTGGTGCTTCTGCGCCTCCGTGAATAAGAGCTGCCTGGAGGTCTTGCTCCCCTGTTTTGTCGTGGTCATTCGTGCCCCGGTACCAAGTTGCCCCGTTACCAGCTAAGGGGGGCGTATTAGATAAAAGCCGGAGAGAGGGGCTGCACCGTCTTCACTGGTGCTGGCCACCGGAGGCCGAAGGCCAAGTCCCGGTTTCTCAGATGGTAGGCAGAGCTGTGCTGCTAATCAGGGACCCCCCGGGATGACCTTGTCGCTGTGGTGAGGGAAGGAGCAAGTATGGTGATGGCACCCCCCGGGGTCGCTGCCGGGCACCCAGAGCGGTCCCAGTGCCTCAGGTTCCCCCTGGCTGCATAGGGAGCAGGGCCGGGCCGTCTATATTGCACTCGCAGTTGTTGGTGGGCAGATTTCTGTGAGCGCCTGGGGGGGGGGGCGGTAGACAGTACTTGCTGGGGTGTGAAGGGGGTACTCCTGTACCTCTGGTAGACATTCACCTCCGCTCTCCCTCCCCTCCTCCTCGCAAGGAGAAGAGTACCACGTGTCCGGTGGGGACCAAGGGGCTATGGAGCAGGCACTATTATAGGCAGGAGGGTGCCTGAAAGCGCAAGTGGCGCCCGTCCCTTGCTGGGGGGAAGAGAGTACGTGCTGTAGTTTAGCGTAAGGCGCCACCGGGCGCCAGGAACAGTCCCGTCTGAGCCATTTACCGCTGCTGGGTTAGCAGGTGGGGTCGGGCAGCCACTCCAGGCCCAGGCTCAGGGCACCCCCCTAGGCCCAGAAATCGTCCACTGATCTGCCGTCCCCTCAGCACGTTCCCCAGATGTGGTAGTGCTACCAAGGCGGGGGGGAGGCAGTCTCCGCGGGCGCCGCCAAGCTCAAGGAGCGTCCCCGGCTCGTCAGGCGTACAGCATTATGTGCGTAGATGGGGCCGGGCAGTCACTCAGGGTCGAGGGCACGTTGCTAGGCCCAGGAGTCAGCCACAGGGTCGCCTTCCCCGACTCCCGCTTCCCAGGCTACGGTACCGGAGCGGGGGGGAGCAGTTTCTGCAGTCACGGAGGCGCCTCCAGGCGCAGGGAGCAGCCCCGCCGCTCCGATAGCCCACCGCAGACACAGGAGGCGGGGCCAGGCAATCACTCGAGGCCGAGGCTGATGACGCGCCTCCAGGCCCGAGAGTCGTCCGACAGTGCGCCGTCCTTGCCGCACACCCTCCAGCCGCGACTACGCCACCGGAGCATCCGGAGTAGCCCCCGCCTTCAGGGCCTCCGATATGGTATCGTAGGGCCACCTCCGGAACGCCGCATTGCCCGCCTGGAGTCTCCCTCGGAGCAGAGCTCTTCTGCTAGGCGGCCATCTCCTTCCGTGCCCAGACCACGCCCCCCACCATAGCATTTTTAAGGCAAGTTCCAGACGTTTCAAGAAGACTGTCATAGACATCAATGGAGTGGTCCTGATGCTGCGGGATGCAGGCATAAAGATGCTCAAGGATGTTCCTGATGCTGTGCGGTCCACTGGGGTGAAGTCCGGTCGAGTCTTCGGTCCACAGGTAAGTGAGGGCGACTCTGTCCACGGATCTCTGGGTCCCACGAAGTCCTCTTTGCAGGGTTCCAAGGGCTGCCGATGCAGACCTTGCACTTTCGCAACAAAGCGGTCAGCATGCATATCTTTGGTGGAGGCTGGTGTCCGCTTGGGGTGACGAATACGGTCACCGTCAACACTCATGGGTCCAGCAGACATGGGTGCCCGGCATCCGGTAGCTGCAAAATGTCTGCGGTGGCTACCAGAGATGCGACTTTCAGCTTTTGTGTCCCTAGAGCTGGTTCCAGAAGATTACAGACTGATTCTTGGAGTCACTGCTTTTGTTGAATGTGGGAAACCAACTTTTACCTGGGTCAGGAGCCGTAGGCAGAGACCCAGTCTCACTAGCCCAAAAGTGCAGCAGGTGCAGTCCTCTCAGTGGTGCAGCCTTTCTTTGTGCGAGTTGAGGGCAGCAGGGCAGTCCTTCTACAGTCCTTTCTTCAAGTCAGGTGTGTACTACCGAGCAGGGTGCCAGGGGTGCCTTATTTATTCCAGGAAAGTGCCTTGAGGGGACCGCGCAGTCACTAGCCAATGGGCTACTGGGTCCCCTCCTACTTAGTAACGAAGTTCCTGTGATGTGTGGCGTCTGGCTATCCCATAGTGCCACATTCTTGCACCTTTCAAGATGCATGACTCCTCCTTCATCGTGAGGAGCTTGGTAGCCCAACTTAGCCCACCTTAGGGGGAGGGCTAAAACTGGATTGGGGTTGAGTTTTCCCTCCTCAACCCTCAGGGGTGTCAGCCCAGCTTCCCTCCCAAAGGCGGTTTCACCTTTGAAGCTTGACTTTTGGCTAATCCCCCTGAGTGGCCTCCTGTGGGAGGAGGTGACACATCTCTCCGCAGCAAAAGCCTTTGTTTCTGGGCCTAGAAGTCGTTCATACGTCTCCCCAGGCGGGCAGAACTCTGCTGTGTGCTAAAGCCTTTGTGAAGTCACTGGACTAGCTGAACACAGAAATGGCAACTGTCTAAAGTTGCCAATTTTTAAAAGTGTCATCAATGTCGACTTAAGTCGCATTTGATGTCACAATTAATTTGATACCTTACACGACCCAATTAGATAGTCCAATTCAGGAGTTGACCAGGTTAGGGTGCCAACCGGAAAGCCCTGTACAAGCCAATGGAGCTACTAACTTTATCTACAGCAAAATAACAATTTAGAAGTGTTGCTTTTAAGACATATGAAAAATATATGTCTAAATTAACAAATAAAGCTATGTGCCATAGGACTTCATAGGCCTTCCTTAAGGGAGACTTACATATAGTGTTAAGGGATGCCGTGGCTTTCCCATTAACTTTAATGGCAAAGTCGAACTAGCAGTGTACACACCGCCCTTCCAGCCTGCAGTGGCAGGCTGCAAGCCATTTTATCATTTGTCACACGTAGGGTGGCACAAATAGTGCTGCAGCTCTATTTGGACACTCTGCCTTACATGCCCTGGGTACCGTATACTAGGGACTTGTAAGTCAGTCAGCCCTTGTCGATTGGGTATAGCCAGTTCGACATACCTTTTGTTAGGGGTTTGAACACTGGCACTGAGGTTTGGTAAGCAGGTCTCAGTGCACTCTCAGAGTTGAAAAACTGCAGCATTAGTCTAAAAAGTGGGTGTAAACCTGAAAAATGAGGCATTTCCTTACGTTAACCCTTTGGTAGCTTGGCACAAAGCAGTCAGTCTTAATTTAGAGGCAATGTGTAAAGTATTTATGCAGCACTTCAAAAAGAAGTTAAGTGAAAACACACACACAAGAAAAATCCCACACCAATTTAGAACAAGCATTGGCATAGCCAATAGGTCTCGCTTTTGGGACCTTATAAGTGTTTAGCCATGCAACACTTGATGTTGTTGCACCAAGGATATTGTGCTGGATAACTAAACACTTATAAGGTCCCAAAGCGAGACCTATTGGCTATGCCAATGCTTGTTGATAAATAATTGTCACACTATTTTATTGGGGCAAAACTGTGACAGTCTTAATTGCCTGTACCATGTGCATGGGCCAGCATTGAAAGACTGTGCATGTGACTGAAGCATTCAGCGAACAGACTCAAGATAGGTCATCAGAAGCTGGTCACTGTTTGCATTTATATTTCACGCGCACTTTATTGCACGAGCACCTTTGCACATGGCGCACGGAGCACCTTTTTCATGTTAGGTTTTTCTCAAGTGAAATTAACTACTTTGAGACAATATAAGATTGTATGAAATCCAATGGTTGGGTATGTGTATTACCACCTCGGTTGGGCAGATGGGAAGATTGTTTGTTTACTGACTCCCTTGAATAAGATACATTTTACAAATAGATCCATGTTTTGGTGAAAACGGGCTTACCCCATGCTGCATTTTTATTTTTTGATTTTTAGCAGATTTATATAGCGCTAACTCGAGTCAAAGGTATTGGAGCACTTTACATGAGCACCAGTTAGGTTACAGAAGGATACATTCATTTTTGGTAGGCACAGGGAGAGTGAAGATTGGAACAAGTGAAGAGGGTTAAGGCAGAAGCGGAAGTAACGATGAAGAGAGTAGAAGAAACAAGCATTGGCCGTGAAAGTGAAAGTGATCGCGATCGCATCTGTCTTTCCTCTCGTTATGGCTCATGGGGAGGGGGGGGAGGTGAGGAGCGCTGGTCAGAAGAAGCCACACAGCTAAAAAAAAACAAGTAACAAAAAGACGCGCAAAGTGATCGCGATGAAAGCGAAAGTGATCGCGATGACGTGCTCTGTGCTAAGCACGCGAGGGATGCGCGCGCAGCACTGATTGGAGAGGCGGAGCGAGGCGCGCGTGCTTGTGCGCGTAACCGCATGCTGGTGGCCAGCAAAAGCCTTTGGGAGCACTTTCAAAACCCGCTTGCTAAATGTCTCGCAGAGCAGCGCATGCGCGCTGGCTCAGGCGAGACCTAAAAATAGGGTAAAATGTAATAAATTATTTGAGACCAAAATGACAAAAATGCAATTAGTAGAACCGTAGATAAGCAATTTAAAAGATTTAAGTGAAAGTAGTGCCCAGAAGCATAAAGCGCCAACTGTTGTTTGCTGGTCGTGCCAGATCAAAGTCACAAGTCAAGGCGACCATGATGGAACGTGAACCGGATACAGGGACTAAGTTAGGCCCGCTGAAGAGAGCACCTTAAATCCAGGCTGTGGAGAGTTGTGAGATCCCGCGTGGAGGATGCGTCTTGCAGCAGTGGTTCCAATGAGCTGCAGAGTGCAATGCGAAGTTCTGCATTGAGGATGAGTCACACATCGGCGATTCTGGGGAGATGCAGGGCTGGGATGCGAGGTCCTGTGTCGAGGATGCGTCACGCAACAGCGGTTCAGAGGAGTTGTGGTGCTGGGATGCGAGGTCCTCAGTCAAGGAGGCATCATGTAGCGGCAGTTCCAAAGAGCTGTGGGGCCCTGCATCAGGATTAATCGTGCAGTGGTGGTTCAGATGCAGGGCTGTGAGGCACTGCATTGGGTCTGCTTGGACCCCAGCTGGGATGGCAGAGCACCTTCAGGCCCGCTTCCAAGGGTCCAGGACTGGAGTGGCACCACTTTTGCTCTATTTTCTTGTTTAACCTTCAGTGGAGTCCACAAACCCTGAGTATCTTTAGAATCCTCAACGTGTGGGAACAAAGGAAGCAAATTTAGCCTCAATACAATTTGTAGAAAAAAGTTATGAAGGCTTAACTGTGAAGTGGCCACAAAAACAAACAAGCATTTGCAATGCTATTGGCATTGTAAATGACAATGCCTTTTATTTATCTGTTTTGATAATTTACAAATAAATAAAAGGCATTGTCATTTACAATGCCAATAGCTCAAACTCTTGTAAATGCAAGACCTATTTTATTTCAAAGAAGCGGCCGCCATTGTCCCGGGCTGCTTGGAAAGTGAAAGAGTGCATGGCGCACTGAATGTTGCAGGAAAGCATGTCGTGCCTGTAGTAGGAGAAACTCATTAAAGAAAATATTTAGTCAGACATACTGTGTAACAACAGAAGGTAAAGGGCCAGCACTCATGAGAGGTTACAAATGAAGACAAGGCAGTAGTAAGGAGGGACTAACAAGCCTATTAAAGAATCAGAAGCCAACATTTACAAAGGACAATGACACAAGACAATGAAAAATGTCGGCGGAAAGTGGGCAGAGCTTCACATAAATACTCGAATACAGCATGCCTGGCAGAGCAGCGCATGCGCTGCCCAGGCTCGACCTAAAAAAGGATATTGCAAGTCCGTTCTCATTTTCATGATCTTATAAAGAAAAACTGCATTCTCGGGAGGAGCACTTTTCTCGGAAGGAGCACTTTTCTCAGGAGGAGCACTTATGAGCAACATATGACGTTTGATTGTATGACGCAATAAGTATGTATTGACAAGAGCAGTACCATACAGTCCATTCCCATCAGATGTGCAAGCCTACTCGGTGTGCCAAGTTTCAAAGTACTGTAATAAACTCTTCAGAGATAGAGAGTAAAAATGTTACATGACCCTCAAGACAACATCACTTTGACCCGGATAGAAATAGGGCTCTGATTTTACATAAAGCGGTCACAAAAAGTGTGCCCAAACTGTCTAGCAGTGAATCAAAAATTAAAGCCACAGGTCACACACGATATGGAAACGTATCCAAATACTTTTTTTTTTTTAATTGTGCTTGTTTTTGTATATTCATTTTGACTCGTGGCAACACACCTATTAAACAAGACTGGAGCTTAGACAGTAATAGAAACAATAGCCACCATTTCTTTCACAGTTTGCTCCGATTTAGTTCCCACTCAGCTACCGATTCCTAATGTCATTTTCACCTTCGAGTCAGCCTGGCTCTCAAGAGACAGGACCGATGTCTTAGGGACGGCGGTCAACACAAGCAGGCAAGAAAGGGAACTAACTGATCAGAAGTGTATAGCGCAAAACAGAATATTTACCCTCCAAACACTGCTTGTGAGAGGTATAATGTCTGCTTTGCGCAGAGTAAACTAGGCACCACTACCCTCTAACAGGCTGAAAGGCCTGAGGTAGGGACGTAGAGCGAGGCACACTCTCTCAGACTCTGCAGCGTTGGCACTGGGCCTTCCAGCGCTGTGTTTTGGCAGCGAGGCCCAGGGAAGTGGGGCCCCTCGGGCACCCTTCCCCTGGGCCCTGCAAAGCTGGTAGTGAGGCCCCTTTTCCTGGATCTTAAAAAGCTGGGTGTGTGTCTGACTCCTACCCAGCCTTGTCGGGCTTTCTGATGCATCGTCACCTCAGCAACACAACTAGCCTAGACAGACAGCAAGGGTGGTTTGTTGCATGCGAAATAAAGCGTTTCTCTGCAAATCCCTTGGCGCCCCGCATTCGTGAATCACAAGCATCTTTGAAAGCCAAGGGCCTTGAAAAACACCATGAGGAGACACACTGAACAAGACAACACCCTTTCCTGAGGCGGTGACTCATTTCACCCAGCGCGAACTAAACCCTTGTGTAACTTTAAACATTCACTTCTTAGGAACGCGTCTGCGGAGGACACTGATAGCAGCAAATGGAATGAACTGCTAGCCTCAATGCACGAACTACAGCATCTCTAGCAGTGAGCTCTCTCTGTGCGATGGCCACAGTCTCTTCTTCTGTTCACCAAATGTGTTCACCGCTCCTTGATACTTGTGGGGCATTGAAAACCCTTTCCCCAGCAATCACAGCGCCTGTTAACATCTAGACTTGCTACCACCACTCACTGCCTCTCCCAACTATTTCCCCAAAACCACAACTGCCACGCACGACCGTCCCATAGCATTGTAATGTTTTTGAATCATCTATGAAGCCACTACACAGAGGAATTCCGTCTTTATTCCAACAGTGGGCAAAAGTAAACATTTGCCTGCAAAGTTATGAAAAGTTGTTGACGTTTTTTAACTACAGAAAAGTTTTTTAAAAAACGTTTCTTTTTGCAAGAGAATGCTGGAGTGTGCTCGTACGGCAACTGCAAACTTTACCGAGCCCAGGAAGGTTTGGAGGGCGGGGCCGGCGGCAATATGGAAATAACAAGATAAAGGCAGCAAGCAGCTGCGCGCCCCTGCTCGCTCTCGAGGCAATACTCCATGGGAGTTAACTTTTAAAATGAGCAGCACAATGTGAAAGCACATTAAACGAAATCATAAAATACCTTTTCCCGAATGCGCCAGTGATGTCAGCAGGTGGCTTGGAGGACTCAGCGCGCACCATCTGTGCAGTGCGAGTCCTTGGGAAACACGCCGGGCTCTGGGAAACGACTCAGCACACGGGTTTCCCAGCAAAAAAGCACGCTGAAGTGGATGACTGCTTGTTCCCTAGGGGACCCCAGAGTGCGTTCTGATACAGAAGCACTCTAGTCGGTCCCTGCTTGTGCCCCAGGGGCACTGTAAAGTGCACGCAATGCCGAAGACAGCATGGCGCTGGAAATGGAAAGGCAGGGACTGCGTGTGCATCCCTGCTCGTTCCCGCTGCAATACTCCAGGGGAGGAAACTTTTTAAAAAAAGGTGGGACATGCACCAAGCCTCAGCCAATTAGCACACTTTCATTTTTAAATGACACACACAAAAGCCAATCAAAGCCAATCCTAAGCAAAGGAGGTGTCAGACCTCACAAAGTAGATATAACAGATCGCCTACAGCGCAAGCGCTGTTTAGGCTCGACCTAAAAAGGGGCTCAGCACTGGGGTGGGAAACGCCTCAGCAGTTAAGGGGTTAATATAGAGGTGTCTAATTTGGCTGGAAAAAAAGGTATTGATGCTCAACCCCTAAAACAAAATGGAATAAAGAACAGCTTGCTGCTAATCTCTGGCAGTTCTGTTCCTGTCATTGAGCAACATGTAAATCATAGGTGATATTATTACACAACTTAATGACACACTTTTTATCAGCCTCAGGAGAATGAAAGGTTAAGTATTCCTTGTCAAGTTTCAAATCAGCCATGTGCAGATCACACATATTTACAGGCCACTGGAATTAGGCGATTCGGTAGCCGCTGTGTTTTCTGCATGATTATGGAGTTCCACACAATCCATCATCTGCTGTAAAATTTGCAGCCTTTAACAAAAAAATATTTCTAGCTCAAACGGTTCTAAAGGTATTAAAAACGGGGCGACCGGTGTTGCTACACAGTGGAAGGTCCTTCTCAAACTTGACTGGTCATCTCTAGGTTGCCTATTGCTGTATTTGGGTGATAAACTGTCACTAATTAGGTGAAACTTTGCCCGAACAGTATAAAAATGTGTCAAAATTACAACATAATGAAGTAATACTATCACAAAATGTGCTGCATTATGCCACATAATTTGTCGTATCTTGCTGCATGATTTAGTAAGCCCTGCCGTATAAATCGATCCTCCCCTGTCGCATAATTTGGCCCTCCCCTCTCGTATAATTCCAGTCGCTTTGCACATTTGTCAGCAGCAACTACATACGTCATTGAGCTGTATGTCATTTTTTTGTGTGAGATGATTTCTCTGAGAATGGACTGCCCAAAACAAAACGAAAAGACATTATTCCATTCTTCCAGAGTTTTGGGCTTAAGGGGTGGCATCTTTGCTTTGTCCATATTTCCGGGCGTTGTCCACCTGCTTCTTCCCGCCATTTCTGCCCAGTGCAGAACAAATGTACAGGCATGGTCTTCGGCACATGAAGGACGTGACGCAAAAGCCACAGTGAGCGCAGGACAAGAAAGATGCTGGAAGCAATAAATTAATCAGCTGATTTTGTTAACCCCAAAGTGGCGCCCCAGTTCTGAAGTCTTCAGCCTGGCTGCTGAGGGAAACAATGCTCAGTTATTTCGAGTCTAAACACATTTTACATACCGTTTTCGAAGTGTTTTTTACTTTTTTCATAGATTCACTGGCATGGGTCTGTTTCAATAAGTACATGAAAATTGTGGTTGCGTTTTTTTTTTTTTTATAAACAAGTTTATTGTTTTTCTTAACAACAAAATTATCCACACCACTTCCAGCTGTCGCTGGTCATCAGCAAAACAAAGAATAGCATTACTGTTACAGACAAGGCAACAAGTCCACAATAAAAACAGGGAGATACCCCTCATACATTTACCATAACAAGCCCAGCCCACAGTGGTCCCACCATTTACTCCAGATCTTTGCATGTTCATTGGGTCAACCTCTGGCTTCATACACCCGTTTTTCTTGCTGGCCACACCAGTCCACACCCCGATGCCACTGAGACATCAAGGGCGGGCTGGGAGATTTCCACTCACTTGCTATGTCTCTTTTTGTCACCGTGGTGGCCACCCCCAGTAGCGCCCGATAAGCCTTTGTGCCCTACTTTCCCTCAAAGATGCTATGCAGATTTCTGAGGCACGTAGCTACCTGAAGGCTTCCCAGCGCTGATCGAGAAAGGACCTATGCATGCAAAGAACAAGTAAACAAGGTAGAATTAGTGGAGGTATAGCCAAGCTTTGAGCTGTTTCCTAAACCGTGTCTTATTGTCTTGGATTCTAAATTCTGCAGGCATTGTGTTCCACAGCTTGGGTACAAGATGTGAAAAGGATCTTCAGCCCCATCTGGTCCTTTGGATTCGGGGTACCTTCAGGAGTCGGGCATTGGAAAATCTTAGTGTTCTGTTGGGGGTGTAGGGTGTTAGGAATGCCCTAATCAAGGAAGAACCTTTCAAGTTGACTCCTCTGTAGGCTATACAGAGCGCATTTAATTTTATTCTTTCCTCGGCACGGAACCAGTAAAGGGTAGCCAAGGCATTTTTTGCCAAGGAGTGTTTAGGGACTTTGAGTAGCATCCTTGCTGTCACATTTTGGACCACCTGGAGTCTTTTTATAACGTATTTCGGTGAGCCCACGTATAAGGAGTTAACCGTAATCCAGTCGGGAGGGAACTAGCGACTGAACCGCGGTTCTTTCGGGCAGGGTGGATAGAAGTTCCATGATTTTACGTACAGTTCTGAGGATGCCAAATCAGGTGGCCGCAAGTTTTTTTGCTTGGGCATCCATGGACAGAGAGCTGTCCATCCACATACCTAGGCTTTTTATGGGGGAGGAAAGGGTAGATGGATTACCCAAGGACTAAACCATTCTAGAGAAGGTTTGGGATCTGCTCTGTGCCCTAGAATCATCAGATTTGTTTTTCCCCATTGAATTTAAGGCAGCAGTTTGCCTTCCAGCTGGCACCTTTTTCTAAGCAGGGGGCCAACTGCTGGCATTGTGATGTTATCCAGGGGCCATTTGTGTGTCGTCGGCATATGAAATGCCAAAGAGCAGCGACCTCGGCGAGAACGCCACCTCTCACCCCTGCACCTCCGACAATTCTTAGCCACCGTGGGCCAATAAATCATAATAACAGGGCAAGTCCAGACCATATGATAGAAATCTGCAAGAGTATGTGGACATCTAAAGCATGACGGACTTGGAAGGAGGTGTGCTTTGTGGAGGCGGCAGGGGGAGTAACGGCTGGAGGAGAGCTAGGCGAAGATAATATGTCTGGGAAGTCATACAACAAGAAGAAGTTGAAGGGGTCTTCAACTTCGCCACACAAGTCTTTGGACAAGTCGTGGGGCCGTCGGCACTCGAGGCCTAGCTCTGTGGTGGAGCCTATGCATGGGATGTCTGTGCACTCGCCTGAGTTTCCAGGAGCCGCAGCGACCCCGGCCCAACTCAAAGAATTTTATGAAGCCATGCACCTCATTTTTGGGGGGCCCGACCCCTTTGGAGTGCCCTTGGAACCCAGTGGTCGGGGTGGGGCCCCTACTGATTTTCTGCTAGCGAGCTTGCCCTCGGCACCAGTCAGGCCCAGGGATCCAGTGATGGATCCAGAACGGCACTGGTCAGGTGACCTCGACCTTCCCCGGCACCTGCTCCAGTGTTGATGCCCCAGCACCACTGATGCACAGCAATGGTGCCACCCCATCATCATTCCCTATCCGTCACGGAACCGGGCGGACATCATCCGACGCCAGCACATACCAGTGCCTTATTCCTATGACAGGCCTGGATTGGGTGATGTTTGGGAGGGGTTTATGGACTCTTATGGATAGCAACCATTAGAAGATCCTGAGTACACCGTATGAGGATCTGGCGGACTCCAGTGGACTGGACTCCTTCCCAGATACTGGCTTGGTTTCTCCCCTTGCCGTCAGAGGGTGCCTCATTTGCAATGGCGGTGCGGAGGGCGGATGAGGTCCTGAACCTTATGCTACCCTCAGTGGCAGTCAAGACAAACATCTTGACGGAAGTGCTTCAGCCAGGAGTTGCCCCCACCGAATCATTACTCCTGTTTCTTGACATCCTTACAGATGTCCTACTCGAGCCTGGCCCAAGCCCTGCTCAGAGGCCCTGCTCAGAGGCTCCTGTGCATAGGACCATAGTCCACCGCCATAGCCCGGCCCCATGGGTCCCCAGTTTCCTCACCCAGGATCCCACTCCGTAGAGCTTGGTGGTCCAGGCCTCCACCTCCAAAATCAACTCTAGTGCATTCCCTACAACTCCACAGGATGGAATCTAAAAGGTTGGATACCTTTGGGAAGAGGAAATTCTATTCTGCCAGCCTGGCACTGTGGTTGGTGAACATCGTGTGCCTCTTGGGCCGATATTCCCATACGATCTGGGGCTCGTTGCACAAGTGCAGCCCATGGTCTTGGAGGAGGCTCGAGCCATACTCTCTCAAGCAATTTCTGATGGGAGAGATGCAGCCAAGTTCACCATAAGATGTGGGCTGGACACGACAGACTCGCAGGGCAGAGCACTTCCATCATCAGTGGCCCTTAGGCGCCATGCCTGGTTGAGAACCACTAGATTTTCGGGGATGTTCAGGCCTTGCTCATGGACATGTCCTTTGATGGCTCCCGTCTGTTGAGAGGGAAGGCGGACTCAACGCTGGAGTGCTTTAAGGATAGCAGGCCTCCAGCCAGGTCCTTGAGCCCCTCTCTTACACCAGTCCACCTTCCGCCCACTTTGTAGCCACGGAAGGCGCTTTCAACCATGTCTCTGGTCTCCCAGCTACCACGGCAAGCAAGTTTTCCAATCTTTTCATGACCGAGGACACAGTTCCCACAGTCCATGTGGGACAGGAACCCAGAAGTCCGGCCAGTCGGCCACTCCCCAGCAGGCGCAGCATCCAAACCCCTTTAGTTTGCCCTCTGACCATCATGGGTATCCAGTGGGGGGCAGGATACAACATCACCTGCACCACTGGAGGTCAATATCATCCAATCGTTGGGTTTGCAGCTTATCCAAAGGGGTTATTCCCTCCCCCTTGTGACCATCCCTCCACCCATTCTGCTCTCTTATGACTGGCTGATGGAGGACTATCTCTCCTCACTCAGTCAGGAACTGTAGGCTCTCTTGGCCAAGGGAGCTATAGAGAGGGTGCCTGCATCAGAAGTAGATTGTGGTTGCTATTCATGCTACTTTCTGGTGCCCCAGAAGGGTGGAGGCCTTCGTCCTGTTCCAGACCTGGCATCTTCAAGCCCTTCCTAAAAAAGTAGAAATTCAAGATGCTTATGCTCGCGCAAGTCCAGTCTGCCCTGGAACTGGGAGACTGAGGAGACTTGCAGGACGCATATTTTCACATCCCCGTCCGACCTGCACACAGTCGTTAACAGCGGTTCACGGTGTACCAAGAGCACTTTCACTTTTCCATGCTCCCCTTCGGCCTTACCTGCCCCTTGGATGTTAACCAAGGTGATGGCGGTGGTTTCAGCACATCTGCAGAGGTCAGGTTCCAGTCTTTCCCTAACTCCAGAGTTGGCTATTGAAGGCAAGCTCACCCAACAGATAGTTGTCTCCCACCCCCAGACTACTGTGAACCTCCTGCACTCGCTGGGGTTCACTATCAATGTGTCGAAGTCACACCTGACTCCCTCTCAGACCCTCCCTTTCATCGGAGCTGTTCTAGACACAGTGCAATTTTAGGCCTATCCTCCTGAACTGAAATTCCAGGATATTCAGACTATGATACCAACGTTTCAGACTATATTGGATTTCGGTGAGATGACCCGGAGGTTGTTGGGCCTCATGATCTCATGCATCCTGCATGGAACACATGCCCGTTGGCATAATTGCGGGCTCTGCAGTGGGACCTGAAGTTCCAGTTGGCGCAGCATAAGTGGAATCTCTCCAAAGTAATCCAGATCTCGGAGGGAACTGCAAAAGACCTGCAGTGGTGGCTAAGGAATCGCTATTGGGTCAGTGGCAGACCCCTCTTCCTTCCTCAACCAGATCTGACTAAAGTGATAGATGCATCACTCCTGCACTGGGGCGGCCATCTGGGAGAGGTGGAGATCAGAGGACTCTGGTCTCCGGACTCCACATCAATCGGTTGGATCTTCGGGCGATCTGGTTGGTACTGAAAGTCTTTCTTCCTTCAATCAAGGGAAAGCTGGCAAAGGTGTTCACGGACAACACCATTGCCATGTGATATTGCAACAAATAGGGCCAGGTGGGGTCGTGGACCTGTTGTCATGAGGCTTTGCACATCTAGACATGGCTGGAACACCAGGGCATATCCCTGGCGGTTCAACAGCTGGTGGGATCTCTGAACGCGACAGCGGACAAACTCAGTGGTCGATGCCTAGCAGATCACGAATGGCGTCTCCATTTGGAGGTCACGCAAGGTCTCTTTCAAGAGTGGGGAGAACCTTGGTTAAATATGTTTACCTCCGCAGAGTAAACGCAATGTCAACAGTTTCGCGTGCTGGAGTTTCCAAGGCAGTTCTAGCTCGGAGACGCTTTTCACCTCAAGTGGAGCTCTTGTATGCCTTTCCGGCATTACCACTCCTGCCCAGAGTTCTCAAGATGTTTAGGAACGACCGGGCCCAAGTCATTCTTGTGGCTCAGGATTGGGCACAGACAGTGTGGTATCCTGAGCTGTTGAGCATGACCATTGCTCGTCCGATCAGGCTGCCTCTTCGGGAGGATCTTCTGTCGTAGCAACAGGGCAGAGTTCTGCACCCAAACTTGAAAATGCTTTGCCTTCATGTATGGAGATTGAGCAGCGACAGTTGACAGCTTTCGACCTTCCGCCCAAAGTCTGTAATGTTATCTTGGCAGCCAGGCATCCCTCCACCAAGATGGTATACACCTGCCATTGGAGCAAGTTCATGATGTGGTATATAGATAAACATGCTGACCCTCTATCTGCACCCCTCCCAGGTTTTTCGGTTTATCCTTTCCTTGACCAAGCAGGGATCTGCTTTGGCACGTTCTGCCATTTCGGCATTTCAGTGGAAACCAGATCAGCCATCCCTTTTCAAATCCCCTATTGTACATAGGTTCCTGAAAGAATGATGATGGATTAAACCCAGATCAGTTGACTGGGGGTGAGTGTTTGATTTGCTCTAACGCTCCGTCCATCATCCCCTTTGGTATCGCTTTGTTCGCCCTAAGTTGGCAGGGTATGCCCAGACATGGGTCCCTTGCTCACTTTGCCACTGGATTCAAGATAGCCTGGCTGATGAGGGTTATGAACCCGAAACCGGTCCCAGGATGCTTGTTTCCGGTCCAGGGAAGACATGGCTTGGCAGTTCGGGCTGGACTGTTCCCATGAGGCACAGGGTCAGACTGATTTGCATATGGCCATGTCTGAACTGGGGTGGTGGAGTGAGCTAAAGAATGATGATGGATTAAACCCAGATCAGTTGACTTTGGGGTGAGTGTTTGATTTGTTCTAAGGCTCCGTCCATCATCCCCTTTGGTATCGCTTTGTTCGCCCTAAGTTGGCAGGGTATGCCCAGACGTGGGTCCCTTGCTCACTTTGCCATTGGATTCAAGATAGCCTGGCTGATGAGGGTTATGAACCCGAAACCGGTTCCAGGATGCTTGTTTCCGGTCCAGGGAAGACATGGCTTGGCAGTTCGGGCTGGACTGTTCCCATGAGGCACAGGGTCAGACTGATTTGCATATGGCCATGTCTGAACTGGGGTGGTGGATTGAGCTAAAGAATGATGATGGATTAAACCCAGATCAGTTGACTGGGGTGAGTGTTTGATTTGCTCTAACGCTCCGTCCATCATCCCCTTTGGTATCGCTTTGTTCGCCCTAAGTTGGCAGGGTATGCCCAGACGTGGGTCCCTTGCTCACTTTGCCACTGGATTCAAGATAGCCTGGCTGATGAGGGTTATGAACCCGAAACCGGTCCCAGGATGCTTGTTTCCGGTCCAGGGAAGACATGGCTTGGCAGTTCAGGCTGGACTGTTCCCATGAGGCACAGGGTCAGACTGATTTGCATATGGCCATGTCTGAACTGGGGTGGTGTAGTGAGCTAAAGAATGATGATGGATTAAACCCAGATCAGTTGACTGGGGGTGAGTGTTTGATTTGCTCTAACGCTCCGTCCATCATCCCCTTTGGTATCGCTTTGTTCGCCCTAAGTTGGCAGGGTAGGCCCAGACGTGGGTCCCTTGCTCACTTTGCCACTGGATTCAAGATAGCCTGGCTGATGAGGGTTATGCACCCGAAACCGGTCCCAGGATGCTTGTTTCCGGTCCAGGGAAGACATGGCTTGGCAGTTCAGGCTGGACTGTTCCCATGAGGCACAGGGTCAGACTGATTTGCATATGGCCATGTCTGAACTAGGGTGGTGGAGTGAGCTAAAGAATGATGATGGATTAAACCCAGATCAGTTGACTGGGGGTGAGTGTTTGATTTGCTCTAACGCTCCGTCCATCATCCCCTTTGGTATCGCCCTGAAAGGTCTCCAGCATATGTTCCCGCCAGCGCCTTTTATTATGCCCCAGTGAGACCTCGACCTGGTTCTTACGTTTCTTATGTGTGCTCCCTTTGAGCCACTCCATAACTGCCCACTAAGGCTTCTACCCATCAAAACAGCCTTCCAAGTGGCGCTAACATCTGCCCAGAGGGTCAGTGGGTTACAGGCACTGTCCACACATCTTCCATACATTATATACTACCCAGACAAACTGGTCCTTCGAACTCGAGAATCCTTCTCACCAAAGGTAGCAACACCTTTCTGTGTAGGCCAGTCCATCACTCTGCCTACCCTTTACACTTGGCCTCACCCCTCAAAAGAAAAGTAGAGATTCCTCCGGCTGGACCCAGAAACAGCGTAGTAGTTCTACCTTGATCGTACTTGTGAGTTCCGGGTGGACAATCCACTCTTCTGGGGTATATCGGTGTCAAGAAAGGGAAGGCTATGTAGAAGTGGACATCTCAGGATGGATACTGCTCTTCATCAAAATATGCTATGCACTGGCCAAAAAGCAACCCCCGAGGGTTTGCACGCTCATTCTACCAGAGCCAAAGCTGCAACCACTGCACTAGCCAGCAGAGTTCCTGTAATGGATATCGGTCAGGCAGCAACGTGGGCTTCCTTGCACACGTTTATGAAGCGCTACTGCCTGGACAGTCAAATCCAGCTTGATGGTCATTATCCCCATTTGGTCCTACAGTACTTTTTGGTCTAATCCATATCGCAGCCACACCTCCGGGGAGGTATTGCTTGGGTATCTATTCTAAAGTAAGGAATCTGAGGCTAGAAGTCTCTATCAGATGAACAAGTTACTTACCTTTGGTAACGCCTTATCTGGAAGATACTCTATCTAGCTGCAGACTCCTTGCCAACTCTCCAAACCTCCCCGATCTGCGAACAGATTATAGTGTAAAGGATTACCCTTTTAAGGACCTTTGCTTCACACACCAGTGGTCAGTGTTCCTTGTGGCTCTGCGCTTCTGGCGTGGAAAGTCGCAAAAAGAAACTGACGTCAGCACACTAGGGTGGTTCTCATATAGGCACCTCGCATGTGACTTCTGGCGCTGATGCCGCCATGCGGATCCGAAAGACGCCACCTCGCCACTACGAATGACTGTCACATTCGGACTGGTGGGGCCGCAATGAAGGATTTAGTACTGGCAGCGGATTCGCATGTGAGTTATGGAAGTCAACCCACTGGGGTAGAAATTTGCTTTTAATGTGAGCGACACCAAAACCCACTGGGGTAACACAAATGCAGCACTGCAAATACCAGAAGGCACTGCACTTCGCAGGGAGTGTAGGCGGGACATTCCCCTTTAAAAATGTAACAGGTGACTGCATCGTTTGGCTGTTGGACTCAAGCAAAGGCCTGTGAACAAGGACGTGGCAGCCCGAAACGGGTAAGGCCACCGAGTATGAATCTCTTGCTCATGGTGTTTCCGCTGTAATCCTCATTAAAAGGCTGTAACCTACCTGGAAGTGCGATTCCATTTGAGGGCGATTTGTTTGATGGATATGTACGGCTAGTCCAGCCGGGAATTGCGCCGCCGCTAAAGACAGTGGATCTGAGGTGACTACGAGTGACTGTCACATTCGGACTGGTGGAGCCGCAATGAAGGATTTAGTACTGGCTGCGGATTCGCATGTGAGTTATGGAAGTCAACCCACTGGAAGTGCGATTCCATTTGCGCGTCGTCCTTGACTTGGTGCACAATAAACTATTGTGCTGTCTTCTGGTGTGCCGCATCTTGTTTCCTTGTCATTTCGAGACAATTCACAAGAACTCCTACGTATTCTGAGCGGCTGCTGCTGCTCGGCACCGAAGGCAGGGAACTACGAAGCGCAGCGTTTGGATATATATATATATATTTGGTATATACATAGAGGAGTAGCCCCACTGGAGGGACATATAAAACGTGAAAATGGGAAAGCAGGAATGTAACACACTTGTCATAAAATGAGATAAGTGAAGAAATCGGTTACAGTAGCTCAGTGGGCTCACTGTGGGGATGTATAATGGTACAACCTAAAAGGATTTAAAAGGAATTAATTGCAGATACAACTAAATGAGGCATCTAATTGGTAGATCTATAATAGCTCATGGTTAGCGAGGCAACCCAGAGTGTTGTTGGATACAAGGGTTCGATCCTGGGGTTGGCCGGGTGAAATTTAAAGTTGTACATTATTATTATTATATATTTTTTTGTGTGTTATAATATTTAACTTTCTCTTCAGTATGCATATAATTTTGTTATATATATATATATTCTTTGAGGGTGGTGTTTCAATTTGTTGTATCATGTGAATGGCAAGTTATAAGTTTAAATGGATGTCTATCTCGAGTAAATGGTGGTAAAAGACCATTGGAATTGGTTTTGATGACAAATGAGATTTAATTCAATGTTATGAGTGGGTATGATAAACATAGGCATTGCGAAAATTCTCTTTTTAATTGTTTATAAGGAGTGGTTTTGTAAAAAATACGGGATGTTTAAAGGTTTAGAACTATTAATACCAGAATGCACTTGGGCTGTTTACGGACAATGATGTCACATGGGTATATATGGTAGAAATGATGATTGGTTCCGTGTTTTTGAATCCTCGTGAACAAGATCTCGGCTGAGATCGAAACGCGTAGGGGTGTGCTGACCTTTTTATGACTAAATAAAAGCACCGTGGAACCGCTTTGGAGGCATTGGCATGATTATTATTTTATGAGAGCTATGGAACTGTGAGTGCGGAGAGGATTTCCTTGGGGAAAGTGTTTGGCATATATATATATATATGTATATATATATATATATGTATATATATATATATATATATATATATATATATCACACAAAGGGTTGCCGGTATATATGGGCAGCAGGCTCAGTTGTTCCATGTGCCGATTCAACCCATTGGGGTAAGACTGTTATTATAACCCACTGGGGTAGAGACTATTATTATGGAGGCATAACCCACTTGGGTTTTAATTTGTGGAACTACGAGTACCAGGAAGCAATTTGGCTAACGCCCACTGGGGCGGGACTTGGACAGTACATATCAAAAGTTCCACTAAGCCTGCTGCCCCCGTTGTTATAAGCCAGTGAACAAGGACATAATAATGTCCGAAACGCGTCTGGCCTTTTTAATTTGAATCGAGGTGGAATGCTGGTTCTGCTGCTGCCGGCAATAAATGTGTGATCAACTCTTTGCGTGCAGCATCTTCATTGGGGCAACCTTTTGTGTGATATATATATATATATATATATATGTTTCATCTGGCCTGACGCGTTTCGGAGCATGGGTCCTTGTTCACAGGCTGCCACGATGTTCGCAGTGTGCTGAAAGGCATATTTCCCTGCATAAAGTTTTTCTTAAGTAGGTTCCAGGTGAGTAAACTTGTGTTGCCTGCTGGGAAAGATAGTGCATTTCAGTAAGTAGTTCTATAGTAGAATCTGCCCAACATCATGCAATAAGCAATAGTACATTACCCTTAGTGGGCCTCCAACTAGTAAAAAGCAGTAATTACGCTACTCTGCTGTTCCACAATTAAGTTCCGGATTGTCAGGATCTCGTGGCCCCCATTCAGCATCTCGGGGGGGTGCAGTTCTCACGGCTGTGCTGCCGCTAATTTTATGTTCAACCAAAACGCCCTCATTTTGAAAACGCACTCCACAGCAGATTAAGATCAGCCAGCTTTTTATTCGAGGATGTTTCATCTGGCCTGACGCGTTTCGGAGCCTGGCTCCTTGTTCACAGGCTGCCACGATGTTCGCAGTGTGCTGAAAGGCATATTTCCCTGCATAAAGTTCTCCTTAAGTAGGTTCCAGGTGGGTAAACTTGTGTTGCCTGCTGGGAAAAATAGTGCATTTCAGTAAGTAGTTCTATAGTATTATTATAGTAGCGTAAGATCCACCATGGTACTGCCTCTAAATTCCTGTCACTCAAATTTTTTAAAATAATCTCCCTCTCTCAACTTGAGGTCAGCAAACAAAGCTAATTTTGAAGTCCCACACTTCAAATTCAAGAAGTGGGGAGGCTTAGCCTTTATCACTCTGGGGGCCGCTCTAAGGGCCACCATCTGGAACTCAATTGCTTTTGATATCTGATGCCTGACCACACTCTTAAAGTTCCTTAAGGTTACTGATGACCTGGATCTTTACTCACAATATTTAATGGGTCACTCTTCTCCATTTTAGCAGTCTCCCTGTCTTAGCCACACAACCCAAAAGACATTGTTAGGAGTGTTAGTCTGTGCTATATAAAACCCCATAATTAAATACATAAATAAATAACTAAATAAATAACTTTTACATCCACTACATGCATGTAAGTTAAATGATGCAGTACATTACGGTTAGAAGCACATTTAAAAAAACAAATGTCTGTTGCAGGTGCGACTGGGTATGGGTTTTTAACTTAGAACACTAAAGTAAAATCACTCATGTAGTATGGACAAGAATTTCAAAATACAATGTTACATTACATGCGGGTGGCGACCTCCGTTCTTGGAGCAGACATCTTTGCCTACTACGACAAACTGGAAATTACATACAGTAGCAGGAAGGTGTCCCTTTTCTGGTCATTCTGAGCCATCCTCTAACTACACCATCCTCCTCCATCCTGCTGCTCATTGGCTATTCTAACCCTCAGCATGGCTTAAGGGCAAGAAGCATCTCTGAGGAAGAATCAGCTGAGGAAGAACATCATCTTTGATGGGTCCTCCAAAGTTACCCACTGCTTTAAGGATGCCCAGAGACCCAGATGAGCACAGTATCGTAAGCACAAATTTGGCGAGGCATCAGCATCGGATCCAGAGAGGGACGGAGTGCCATAAGTGCTGGGAAGGCCTTCTATGCTGGCCCAGGATAAAGGCCCAAGACATTCATGGTGTGTCCTACTAGCCATATTTACGCCACCCCAGGATAACACCACTGCATAGCAGGGTCCCGAACACAGCCTGGCCAACCCTCCACGTTCAGCTGGGATCTTTCGAGCATAGAAGCAGTATGTGTATACTAACATAGTCTAGCTGTGTTTTGAAAGTGTTATCTGGTCATGTTTCCAGTCTAATCTTTGTTTGTAACTTCCATGTTGTCTGTAACGTGTGCTGCTTGTTTAAAAAAATGGGTTACATGTTTTTTTTTACTATGCACTTATTTCTTGTATGTAAAACTAAGCATATTAAGTTGGCACGAAATTACATGGTTTTTAGAGCTTCATATTTGCTGTCCATATTACATATCTGACAATAGTTTTACACTTCACTTAAGTAACCATTCCATTTTGGCTATGTACATGTATGCAAGGCTGACAGTGTGTAATGATACCTTTAATTTCAAATATGCTATTATATATTTTGGGTAAAATCAATTAAACTACAACTTTTTTGCAGGAAAACTACATTTTTCTTTTGTTTAACTTTTACTAATTTGACTAAAAATAACGAGGCTTAAATACCAGTACCTCATTTCTTGGACAGGCAATATAGTAAGGATAATTTTATATATTGCCACTGTTTATCAATTATATTTGCTCCATTAGTAGCTCTAATCTCAAAAAGATTTACTGCACTCAAGGTCTGCTATGAAGAAAACACCTACGTAATTTTACAAATGTGTCTAAGCATTTTTTGATCTTCAATTTTGAATTACAGATTACTAAAGCAAACGTTAGTCAAAGTCTACACAATCTCAATCTATCGCTTCTTATTTAGGGATATAATCCCTGAAAAGTATGTATATATATTTAGGAAGTGGTGAACACAGGTTGACATTGTTGACATTTCACAGACTACAGCAACTGACATCTTGGTCCAGCTCCCTTTCTTGCCATCACTCACTTCTGGGGTCCTTACATCATCATCTCTTTGTGTCCCGTCCCAGTTCTCATCTTCCCATCGTCATTGATTGGAAATCAGATCCAAAAGCCAATCAGAGTAGAGGATCAAAATGTTTCCCAGTGACTTCCTCCTTACCCCATTAAATCCTGGATTTATCCTGCAAAGTCAATACTGGCTCTTCAACCCCAGTGTTCTCTGCATGAAACACAAGTAAAGAGACCACAATGTTATAATGTTTCACTAACGATTTGGAGAAGCTAAGTAACAAGCAAAAAATTATTAGATAGGTCCGTC
This sequence comes from Calotriton arnoldi, assembly GCA_963921515.1. NCBI lineage: Eukaryota > Metazoa > Chordata > Amphibia > Caudata > Salamandridae > Calotriton > Calotriton arnoldi. The sequence goes on along the minus strand of CAWUFW010003744.1, from coordinate 1,096,568 downwards.
AAATGCTGAGCTGTAAACTGAGAATGTTCTTCCCTCTCTAGGTCAACACAACTCCCAGCAGAAGACGTCAGTGATTCTGAAAGACATACTTACCAACCCTGCGGATTTAAGAGGTGGGGTACAGTTTTTTTTACTGATTCATACCACCTACCAATTCTGCAATACATTCCTACTGCTTTTTAAGTCCTGCTGCTGGCCTGTGAGTAGATTAGATAAAATTGTCTACCAAGCATGTGCTTTAACTCCTTTCAGCTGCAAGGACAAGCTTTTATTAAAAGCGCTTTTCTTTTATGTGATATCACTGTTAGGATTTTATTTTCTTCTTCTGAAAGTTTCCCATTACTACTTTTGAGCAAGTGAGACGGAAAACCGTTGAAGATTTCAAAACAACCCTTTGTAGATTTTTTATGGGCATTTCAAGAATGCAAAGACAGATTTCACAGCCATGCAGTTGCTGCTGTCGTTACTAACAAAACCAGTGTTAAGAAAATTGAGGCCGTCCACAGTAATAAATGCCTCCTTAATGCCTATATTTAGTGATGTCATCTTGGTCAGAAGCCACATGATCATTCCCTCTGCCCTAGATCCGATTTCATGTCATGTGATGTCATTGTAGGCACAATGGCCTTGTGATGTCATTTCCAGTGATATCATTAATATGTTAATTAGCTGTTTGAACACTTGAAATGTTTTTTTTGGTCACAGAATGTTGGTAAGTAAGCAAAGGTCTTGGAAAGGCTGCTAGCAGGAGTGACAAGAATGCAGTAAGGAAGGTATGTAATGCCAGTGAGCAGGTGCAATACTGCATTTGCAAGGTCCCGTTCAAGGCAGCCAAACGTGAGAAGCTGGGTGGTGTTGAAACAACACCTAGCCACGTTGTTTTGTTTCCACTCTGTCCATTACACATACTTGTGTTGACAAGATGAGGCCTGCAGCACCCTCGAACACATTCAGAAATGGCAATGGGCTACATGGGTAGGATGAGCAGACCGACAGTAGCTGACAAAGTCCGATGCTTAAAGGAGCAGAATCATGACAGATGCAAATCAGAAGGCTGCACACGTTGGCAAGAAGGCAAAAAAATACCCCACGGTTTGCAGAATGTGGTTTGCTTTCTGCCACTATAATGTACTCATGTGACTTATACACACACAAACTCTAACAAAGTCGGTCTTGCCTAACTATTGCACTACCACAATCCTTTGGTTTTTGCTAATGCTATTTGCTGATGATGTTCCCGATAACCAAAATGAAAGAAAATGGTGGGTTGCAGATGTGAGACAACATTGGCTAATACATATGTAAGGCGCCACGACCTGATGACCTATGAGTGCACATACATCACCAGGCATGCACACATGTACATCATGATGTGGCAGCCATTATTTTTAAGTTTTAAAAAGAAAATTTTATTAGTGGAATAAAGGTGTCAATACAGAGTTCATAGCATTAAATACACATCAGTACAATAAATAAGTTTTGCTACAGTAAAGATTAAGAAATGAGAAACCAGACTTATGGGTAAATTTAGAAAATCTAAGCAGTACAAATGAATCTTGTAAGTAGGTGATTAATAGATAATGTGATTAATAGATATTGTATGAACGTATAGGGGGTTTCAGGGGGGTTTTGGAACTTTTTGCTGGGATGGTTGTAGTTGGAAACATTGTTTGGCACAAACGTCTAGGTATACTGTAACAGGTGACCACAGGTCTAAGCGTTTCAGTAGCCATGCATATAGGATAAACAAAGGAGGTATCCAATCTGTGATTATGGCAAACAGTATACCACCATGCCTTATAGGAGATTTTAGAGAAATCCTTCCAATTTACGGTAATTTGTTGGAATGCAACCGCTAATAACAAGTCAATAATTTTCACATTAAGTGTAACATTCTCCCAACAAGGCGAGAGACTACCTAAGAAAACATGAGTGAAGGAAAAAGAAAATTTAGTTCCGAAGATCAGATTAATTTGAGACCACACTTGCCTCCAAAATTTTTTTACAATTGTACAAGAAAATATCATATGGAATAGGTCAGCATTTGAAGAGGAACATGTCCAACATGCATCCGACACAGTCACAAATCTCTTGCTCAAAGCACTTGGTGTAAATAAAAGTCTGTTGTACACAAAAAACAGCGTCTGTGTTGTGTTGGCTGCCCTAGATGATTTGCGTAATTTAAGCCATATTTTAATCCAAAAAGAAATTGGCCATGTTGACGTGAGATCCCGTTCCCATGCCTCCTCTGTTTTAGATTTCTGCCTATTAATGTCCCCGCCCCGTAAATACTTATATATAGTGGAAGTTCTGGGTCTAGTTTTTAGTAAAGTGCAAAGTATAGAGGAAGGTTCTGATGGAGTGGAGATAGTGGGTGTGGTGGATAATTGATTGTATCTATCCATCACAGCAGTTTTAAGTAATCTATATTTGTGAATGCTCGAGGCAGGTAAGTCGAATAATTGACTAAGCGAGGGAAGGATAAAAGTTTGATTGTGCAAATAACTGATGGATCCAGATCAAACCCCTCTGTCGCCAAGTCTTCCAGTAGAAAGGTTTACTTCGAATAGTTAGGCCTTTGTTGTGCCAAATTGTGGAATTAAGAAATAGCTCCATAGTATTGTGCGTGGAAGCAGATGTGGGTTCTAAAAGCTTCGAGGTCAATTTGATTATGGGAGTGGACATAGCCTGTGGTTTGCGTGAAAATGAGAGGTATTCCTGAAAAGAGAAAGGGGATATGAAGGAATGCTCAGTTATTGTCCATAAAGGGCAATCATCCACAGATTCAAGTAACCAAAAGGATGCTTGACGTAGGAGAAAAGCTGTCTGGTATGTCTGAAAGTCTGGAAAGTTAACCCCACCTTCTGTACTAGGACGAGTTAATTTAGATAAAGACATTCTGGACCTCTTGTTGCTCCATAGAAAGGAAGATAGTATGGAATTAATCTTCTTAAAAAACTTTTTAGGAATAGGGACTGGAATGTTAGAGATGGTATATAAAATTATAGGTGATAACATCATCTTTATAGTGTCTAGACGACCCCACCAAGATATATAAAGGAGATGCCATTTAGCTACTAAATCTGAAACCTTTTGTATGTATTTGGTCATACAAAGTGCTACCGTGTCTGCTATTGAAGAAGTCACATGTAAACCTAAATATTTAATGTGGTGAGGGCTCCAAGTAAAGTTGGAAGCACAAAAATCCGACTTGAAAGTATACTTAGTTAAGGGCAAAATTTCACACTTATCGTTATTCAGTTTATATCCAGAGATGCTAGAATAAGCCTGCACCTCCTCCAAAAAAGTAGGTATTGAGTCTTCCGGTTTGGACATGAAAAGCAGAATGTCATCAGCATATGCTGCAAGTTTAATATGGGAATTAGATGATTGGAATCCATGTAGGTCAGGATTTTGACGTAATTTGGAGAGAAAGGGTTCTAAGGCCAAGTTAAAAAGGAAAGGGGAGAGTGGGAGGCAGCCATTATTTCATTTCTAAATTGTTTAATGTATTGTTCCAAAATGACTGAAGAGCTAGGGGTTGAAAAAAAAAGAACTGAATAAAAAGCTGACAGCTTGGGAGCAACAAAACCCTGGGGGTAATGGGAGTGGCAAAGTGGTGTTGTGATGATTTATAAAATAATCAAAGGGAGGTTTGGTAAAGTGGTTTCAATGAAAATGTATAATTGTATCAACAGGGTGTGATTAACCTAATGATTTTGAGATGTTTTACTGAGAATCTGTGTTTATTTTAACATTGATAATGTAGGCCTTGATGTCAAAATGGTTGTTGCTGCCTGTTGCATTGGGTGAACATCAAAATGATTTACTAGGATGCAAAGTGAATTCCGCCATGTTTTAGAAATAAGCCTGGATGGGCATTTCTTCTGCTTTAAAAGATTTGAACCACGTTGCTTCTGTTTAAACTCCGAAATTATTAAAGAAATTAGAATAAAGTTGATTACATGGATTACATTGGATTCTTGCTTTTGACTGTTTGGCTACCGACTGCATGGCTGGGCGCCTTGGGTTTGGTGCACAACAGCGCACCTACTAGGTTTGTTACTGCCTGTTGCAATCTTATCCTTGAGCGCAGTAATCTCTCTGTCCTTTCCACACCCTGTACTCAGCACACAATTGTTAATTTGAAATTGTGAATAATGTTTGACACACAATTATATTTTCTAATGAACTATATGATACTTTGTTCTTCTTATGCTGTGTTAGCACGTAAATGCTTTCTCAAGGTGTCACCTTTTGGGACCACAATGTGACTCTCATGAGAACTTAATCTTGACTGTTACAAAAATTGTACTAATTATAAGGTGTCACAGGAGCACCGGGTTAGGGAACTACAACATTTGATTCTGTAGAACAGTGCTGACAAGTATGAATTTAAATCATATCTTTCTTTGTTTAAGCTGATTGGGAGCGATTTTGGGGCCTTTGCATGTTCACACTAAATGTATGACATATTTTAATTTACTCTATAAAATGAGCTATACACAGAGGGTGTTGGGTTCACCCTCCTCTGAGCTGTGGAAGGCGACAATGTCGGTCTGAACTCCAATTTCTGAGTTATTTACTAAGCTGGATTGTACTCTGTTGTGCTATTTCATGATTTGCATTTTATTCCGAGCTTCATGCTTTATTATGAGAAATGACTAACTGACTGACTCTTCACCATTGATTTGCTTTCTGTAATGCCTTTAATTTTTCAATAACCCTTCATGGTTTTAATTATAACACTTGTTAGTCTTTATTGTGAAGCCTAATATGCTTTGCATTTATTTCTGAAATGTTTTTTGATAAATGATGACCAAGTCCAGTTGTGGAGCTCTAAAATCCTTATGGGTTTAACATCTCCCCCGGTTCATCAGTTCTGATTCAGATTGGAGACCAGAGAGAAAGTGCTACCTCAGTTTTCAGGTAGCAGAGGAGGGTTCCAGACTAGACTTGGATAGCTGCATCTGGATAGGTTGATTGGATTTGGAAGGACCTTTATGGTTCAACAAATTAACTCCTGAAACTAAATTGTCCCCGATTCCCTCTACACTTCCGAGTTCCAATGGTTCCGTGTGGATTAATGGCAGCGTTCCGGAGTTCCTGAAACTGATCCGCGAATGGAGGAGAAGTGAGTATAAGTAGCCTTTAAAACCATAGTTTTTCACATTTGGGCAGTGCATTGTGAGATTTGTAGTTGGGTTTCGATGCTAATGACAAATGTATGCAGGTTGTGAGCTCTTTGGTTATGCAGCTTTGATTTGCAGGATAGTAGGGACTTGGTATTGTGATTTTGATGTTTCTTTCTTATTTTTGAATTGCGTTTTTTGTGGTGTGCAAAGGTTTGAGAAGGCTGTGCGTGTACAGTGAGATTTTAGGTGTTCATTCACATTGAGTATGATTATTGTTTTAATTGCTTGAAATTGCAAATCTGATGCTTATTTCTGAATTGTGCTTAGGTGGTGTCCAATCTGTGTTCAAGAGGGCTTTGCATTGATTACGAACATTTTGAGTGCTCATCCATGTTTTTTGGCTGTATTTATTGCTATTCATGTGCTTAGTGTAATGGTTTGAGGTTTGGTTATCGGATTTCTTTGAAAATCCGAGATCTCGAGATATAAACTTGTTATTGGTACTTGTCTACTAAAGGTGAGGTGTGTGTTGTGAGGCGCCACATTAGCACCATGATAGGGATACTAAAGCTCTAGTTGTCAATGTGTATTAATTCATATTGGTGACTGTTTATTCTTTGGTGCACAGGAATAAACGCACTGATCAAGACTAGGTTACTGCTGGTCAAGAACCTGGTTTTTCCTATTTGTACGACTTCTTAGGAAGTGTTGATTTTCCATTCCTTATTTTAGGGAAAGCAAACAAGGATTGTTGTTTATTTAACTGTTTTAAGTGTTTCAAATGCAGATATTGCTTTGTTACGCGCTGTGACTTGTTGCGGGTGAGACACAAAGATGTGCTGTGATTGTCTAACCTTTAACCCTGGACTAGCTGTAATTGGCCGATCATGTGGTGATTCGTACTACGACTGATTGGTTGTATCATCAGGCTTCACACTAGGATTGGCTAGTTAACGTTGAGTGCTGCATTAAGATTGGTGTTGTATTATGCTTAATATTACATGGTGCAGAAGAATGAAAATTTGGAGGGAAAATGGGAGCTTTGTTCAGTAAATCTCCTCCTCCTGCTTGTACGGGAAAGGAAATACCACCTGAGAATACATCTACCTATGACATAGCACTCAATAAGGAGTTACATATGGTCCTATGGATTAAAGAATGAAATAAGATCACCTCTTATGACAAGCATATGCAATTTCCCTTAAATGGTACCTTTAAAGCGAGAACACTTGAGACGTGTGATGTATGATATGAAACCCAAAGCTAAACCTGCTCAATTTGAGGCACTGAACACAAGGGAGCATACTGCATATGAGAATGAAGACATGGGTTAGGTACTCTGTTGGTAATTGACTGGATAAGCATTGGAACTTAAGACAGCAAGCATGGCGTGAAGTTATGATTGATGATGTGATTGTGTACCCTACAATTGTGAGGGACAACAACAGGGAGATGACAGACAAGAGAGCCAGACTAAAGATCAGCTCAGCAGAGAGAAAGAGACACAGAGTTATATGATGCTGAAGAGGGTTTTTTAGATGATTTATTAAATTCAAGACCACCTCCAAAACATGTAGCGGTCCCTCCTGTGTGGCTAGCACCAAAGAAGTCAGACACTGGAGGATCAAGAGCTAGTGCAACTGGGGTACACGTATAGCCACTGCTATGAGTCCACCCCCAGAAGAAACGTTCCCCTCTGTATCAGGTGCATCTACCATTGCAACTGCCACACCTACACACCACACAACAGTAACCACTGTTGCATAGAATCACTGCCTCACCACAGAGAACCGGCACCCAAAGAAATTGATAGATTAAAATAATGGGTGGAATTTGAAGAAATTTTTAACGGTAAAACTGATCGAGATATTAACCACTTACAATGAGGCTGAGTTGAGATATTTGAGCAAAGAAGCTGCAAGGCAGGCCCGAGAAGCGAATAAGAAAATAGAGCACTTGGTCGAGGAATATAAGAGTAAAACAATTGAGAAGAAAAATGTGTGAGTTTTCCTCATCGCTCATACATTTGGTTATGAGCGATGAGGAGATAAAATAAATTAAAGTACCAAGCCTGAAGGTGCAGGTCAAAGCGTTAATGAAAAACAAAACGGTGTGGGGAGAATTAAAGAAGTTTAAGGATAAAGGGTCAAAGAAAGAAGAGGCAAGGTGAAAAAGAAAAAGACAGCGGGTGGAACTGAAGGAGGTATGAGTCTGAGTGAGTCTGAAGCTGGAGCGACTGGTGTATTCCCCTTGAGAGAAGTACATGGAGAAGTATATGTGCATGTGCTTTGGAACTGATGTGATCTTCTTTAATTTACAAAGAATTTCCCCAAGCTGAGGGAGGAGCCAGGAAAATGGTATGAAGAGGTAGAAAGGATCTTGACTGTGTCAACGCTGATTTGGGAGGATTTGAATACGGTGTTTGAGGTTTTCGTCCCCAGTAATTTGTTGATAGAATGCAAGGGAGTTGTGAATTGACCACACAGGAATCAGATAGAACAGCCCAAAGCAGTACATCTCCTAATGTTATGACCAAATATAGAGAAGTAATTGACCATTAGAAATTGAAGGTCCCCAAGGAAGAGGTGAATTGGTCCATGATTAGGGAGGCAACCCAGGAGCCAAAGGAATCAGTGCATGCTTATTAACAGAGGCTCATGCAAATCTACAAGCAGAAAAGCAGCATAGAATACCCAGTCCATGAAGGCCTTAGTGGTTTCATTTTGGTGTCTCTGCTTGGGCTGCACCTGGTGCTCATTTCTCAGATACAGTAGAATGTGATGTGTTGGCAGACAAAGTCTGCGGACGAGATCCTGAAGATTGCGAAGTACTTTAGTGATATTTAAGAGGCCAAGTAGAGAAAGATTAAGGAGAGGTACATGGTGGCACAAACTAAGTAAGCTTAAAAAAGTAGGCAGAGGAGTTCTTCCATGGTAGACCTAGGTTCAGATTCTGTTGCGAATATGAACATAGGTGTGCAGGGACTTGGTGTTCAAGATGGTGTAGGGAATATTGTTCTTCAAGGAGGCAGAGGTTTTGTTAACTCAAATCTGAATGTCAGCATTAGCGCACTGCACATGAGCACCACATGCCATATCTGCACCAGGGATGAACAACAAAGACAGAATGTAGACTGAATCATAACTGAGTTCAGAGAGATGCTCAGATGAATATTAATCAGAATGGGGTGATGCCGCCTGCCCAACTGACCCCTAAGCAGAACATGGAAAATCGGAGACCTAGTCATTCAAAATTGCCACAAGCTCCAAAGGTGCAGCAAAACCTGTGAAATAAAGGATTTACTTTTCAACAGGGTCCCAGATTTCAGCAGAACGCTATGATAATCTATGACAGTTTTCTCCAGTTTTTCATAACAACTGAAAGTCCCATTGGACTTGGTCCTAATCAATCACAATTATGGTGCCTGAGGGGGAGGAGGATTGCATATGTGGTGCAGTCCTAGAAGTAGACCAAAGTGGCCCCTATGTGGATGGTGAGGTGAATGGCCATCCAATATCATTTTTAGCAAACCGGGGCTACCCACTCCATGGTTTGTCCGATGGAAGTTCCAAACCTACCCCTCTCGAAAAGCGAAATCTTAGTTGTAGGCATCTTAATTCAGCAGCTTACAAATCAAGTTTCCACAAAAGTACCTGTAAAGATTGGCCCAACTGAAGATACTCATGAGTTCATAAAATGTGACAGGAGTACTGTTAATTTACTGAGAAGGGACCTCTTTTGCAAAATCTACTGCACAACATTCTGTACATCAGATTCAGTAGCAATTCAGTCCCATGATCAGATGCGGACATTAAAATAAAATCACAAGAGACAGAAGTCTGCTTGTTCCTTGTTTTCACACAGGAAGACATACCTCCTGATTTAAACTGCACAGTGAAAGAGGAAGTCTGGGATTTTACAGGCAAAGATATTGCATTGATGAAAGGAGTAGAGCCTGTGAAATACAGATAAAATCTGATGCAGTCTATCCACAAACGTCTCAGTACAAACTCACTTCAGAGGTAGTTTCAGGAATGACTCCCGTAATTGATCAGATGATAAACTAAGGTATTTTGAAGGAAATACTGGGAAGTCCTTGTAACTCACCCATCATGGGTCTTCAAAAAGCAAATTAAAAAATGGAGAATAGCGCAGTTTCTGAAAAAAGTTAATCAAATTGTAATTCCATGTTGTCCTGTGGTATCGAATCCTGCCATAATACTTTTTCAGATTCCATCACATGCGGAATGATTCATAGTCATTGACTTGTCCCAAGCATTATTTTCCATTCCCCTACATGAGGACAGTCCATTTCTCTTCACATTCACATTTTCGAGTAAAACCCTTGTTTGGTGTAGGGTCCCACAGGCGCATACTGAGAGCCCTTCGATCTTTAATCAAATACTGAGGAAAAATCTGGAGACCTTACAGTTGCCCCCTAATTCAGTGCTAGTGCAATATGTAGACAACCTATTGGTGGCATCTAAAATGAAAGAAAGCTGCAATTTGGACACAATTGCCCTGTTAAATCACCTAGCAGAGAATGGGCACAAAGTATCTCCAAGTAAATTTAATCATTGGCAGAAAGAGGTCATATACGTGGGACACCACATTGAGATGGGAGTGAGAAAGGTGATCAGAGAACACATCTCTGCAGTCCTAAGAAAGAAACTACCCACTACACAAAGAGAAGTCAGAACATTCCTGAAAACGGTTAGCTACTGTCGTCAGTGGATTCCAAAATTTTCCATAGTGGCAAAGCCTCTGCAGAGGCTTCCATACAATGATGTGAGTGATCTAGTACTGAGGGATGATGAATGAATGAGTGCCTTCCTAGAGCTCAGAAACAATCTTCATAGCATGCCAGCCTTAGGCATGCCTCATTATATGAAGGACTTCTATCTTTTTTGTGACAAACTTTACAGGTGCACATTATCTGTGTTGACACATTTCCATGGAGAAGTGAAATGGCCAGTGGCTTATTTTTCAGCCACAATGGATCCTGTGGCCGTAGCAGTTTAAGGGTGTTTAAAATGTTGCTACTGTTAGCGTTGGAATCCAGCAGAGTGAAGGGATTGTAATGGGTTATACCCTTATTGTCATGGCCCCTCATTCAGTTGATATTTTGTTGACTGTTACTCGAACTCAGCATATGACAAACAGCTGATTAACCCGATATGCGGAGATAATCTGAGCGGCTCAAAACCTTACAATCCGCACATGGAATATGTTGAACCCTGCAACACTCTTGCAAATTTCAGATTCAGGTGATGAGGAAGATGATTTCGACCACGACTGAAGAGATGTTACAGGATTGTGTAACAAGCCAAGAGCAGAAATACTGGATTTACCACTTGTATTGGCCACAATTACCTTATATGTGGATGGCTTTTGCTTGAGAGACCCTTATGAAATTTTGAGAACTGCATATCCAGTCTGCACCGCATTTGATATCATAGAAGCATCCTTCTTGAGCAATGTAACCTCAGCGCAAATAGCTGAATTAATTGCACTGACAAAAGCGTGTTCTGTAGCCGAAAAATGTAGAGTTACCATTTACACTGACAGCCTGTGTGTGGCATGATCCATTAATTTGGACAGTTGTGGTCACAAAGGGGTTTTATGACATCCTCTGGTTCTCCTGTAAAAATCAGATTCACATTTACAAACTCCTTGAAGCACTGCAGTTAACTTAAGTAATTACTATTGTGAAAAGCTCTGCACACAAGAGTGATGATGAGGTGGTCGCATCCAGAAATCATGATGCTGACCAGGTGGCCAAATACTGTGCTTTTAAGTCAGCTCACTCAATCTAGAAAAATCACATAAAACTGCAGTGACAATCTGACAAATAACTTATTGACCAGGGTCCATGCCCTGAATGAGCTCAGAGACATTCAACTCGAGGCACCCGACAGTGAGATGGAAAAGTGGGTCAGAGCAGATTGCCGCAGCAATGAGAGTGATACCAGTGTTTCAAATGATGGGAGGCCAGTGTTTCCGGATTCTCTAGTTCCCACTATGATGCAACCCTTTGATGGCACTACTCCTGGGAAATGATGATATGAGCCATACCTTTCAGAGGTATTGGTTCAACACTCGACTCAGGTCATAGGCTGAAAGCTTGTGTCAGCAATATATTACATGCCACCAATTAAATGTTGGCATGAAAACAGTTGTAACCATGAGTCACATAGGGAAATCTGACGGTCCTTTCAGTCGTATTCAGGCTGATTTTGTCAAAATGCCAGTTTGCCAGGGCATGAGATACATATTGGTTGTAGTCAGCCTTCTCTCCTGCTGGGTTGAGGCATACCTGACTTGAAGAAGAACTGACAGGCTCAGTGTAGCCAAATTATTGTTGAGGGAATTGATACCTTGTTTTGGCATAACTGTTTCTTTTGAATCAGACTGTGGAACACATTAAAAAAAAAAATCATGGAGTTGTTCTGCCTAGCTCTTGGGATCGTTACAGAACAACGGGGAAACCCAAAAGCCACTGGACCTGGGTCATATGCAGTACAAACCGGGGTGGTCACAGTGGAAATATATTAATCATTAGAAACTACATCACCTTAAGTAGTTCAATTTATCCAGTTTAATTATATTTAAACATATTCACATCCGTATTTTGATTTGCAAAAGTATCTACATATTTATGCTAAGGTGCTCCAAAGGGAAAGGAAAAGAGTGCTCGGGGATGTGCTCTGGTGAAGGTTGTCAGAAAGGGAAAGGCAATGTGCATTATTTACATCATAGAATGATAGTAACCTATCCAGCCACATTGAGGACTACATATGCATGAGAAAACATAGTATTCCAATGACACAGTAAATTAACTGCTGTTGTCTGTACGAGAAAGCAAATGAGACCGTCGACGTTTCGACCCCAATAGTGTATGAAGGGAAGTTAGATCCTTAGAGTAGGGTCTTCATCAGGACGTGTGGAGACACCTAAGGATGGTTTAAAATATATTGGCCATATTATTTCAGGTGATGGAAACCATAATTTCATATAATTAATCAAAGAAAGGCAATGTATGTTAACCTTTGTTCCACCTAGAAAAATCTGGTGGATCCACTCGAAAAGGTGGGCCTGTAGGCTCCTATGTCGAGGAGGCGATCATTTTCATATGAGTTGCGGCTTTGTACTTGCTGCAAATTCATCAAAAGTTGAAAATATATCAGCAAATGTATGCCCTTAGACGTGAAATAATCCTGGGTCCCAAGGGGCCTAATACGTGTTAGTACACTTACTCTGTATATAGTCTTGTTAATGGACGAGAAAGTGAGTCACAATTACTCGAAAGCTCCAGAACTGAATTAATCCCAAAACGATCTATTGGAGGAAAACACAAGAAGAGGTAGTGGGCCTCAAGCGGCTCCTCAAAATATGAAAAACAGAAATATTCAAGGACAATAAATAACAGGGGCTAAGCGAAAGCATACCTCCGCGCTCAATCGAAGACACTGGATCTCTGGTGTGCGGGGCTGCTTCGTTGTCTGGTAAATACAGACAGCCGAGCGGTCAGCGTGCACGTGATGAGACAGCACGTAAAGTGATCCGCCACTGGATGCTGACATTGCCCGCCCGACGTGGCGGGTTCAGCGTGAAGGATGGGGTATCAACAGTGAAAGAGGGAGGATAAAGAGCAATAAATGCCCGTGGTCATGGCTAGTGGGTGGGAGGTTTTACACCACCGCGTAGTCAACATCAATCAAGGGGGTTTTTTGGTAAGAAATATAGCGTCAACCATTGAATACATATTTACATCTCCATACCAGTTGTCAATATCGACTGTGACCCAGGGAGTCGGCATAATTCAGGCAGAATACCTTAGATGATATCCAACACACAGATTTAACAGTATTGTGGAAAAGGTGGTGTATGCACATTTATCAAAAGATAAGATTACTTGATCAAATAGCAAAGATCGATCAACAAAAGTGTAACATAACGGAAACTAACAGTCAATGATAAAGTACAATCATATTTACACATAGATAAAAGGCACATTTCCATGGAATTCTGTACACAGATAACATGATAATTCAAATCATTCTCGTTGTACAACAACATTAGAAAGGATGCAAGTGCACGATACCGGGAGGCACCTAATCAAACAAGGAGAGTACGGGTAGCAACTCCATTTAAACAGTTATTAATATGTCCTGGTGTTAACATGGAGGTTGGCTTATGCATCATGAATGTACATAGTGACCACATATAAACAGTTATAAATGTGTCCTGGTGTTTACAACGAGGTTAATGTGTGCATATCCCATTCAGTTCATTCATTGTTGAGGCATGACAATTGTGCAGTGGTGGCATCAAGTTCGTTTAACCCATCACGGACCGTATCTAGGGAATGCATCCATTTGCACTCCGAACATTGAGGACTGAGTTTATGACCCTGCCCCTGATGCCCAATGTGACCTTTTCAAGGACCACCCATTTGAGACTCTCTGGTGAATGACTCAGTTTCTGAAAATGGTCAACTAAAGGTGCCCCAATGGTGCCACATCTGACCCTGCTACAGTGTTGTAAGATGCGAACCTTCACTTTCTGGCGTGTTTGTCCTATATACATCTTATTACACAGACAAATGATAGCGTAAATAGCGTCAGTAGTGTTGCAATTCATGTGGGTTTTGAATTCAACAGTGTGCTGTTTGTAACTCAGTTGCCTTGTCTCGATAGTCAGACAATGGCCACATTTGTAATGGCCCACAATGTCAGGTAGGTGCCATAAAGTTCGGATGGAAGGTTGTGGGGGAGTCTCCAGAAGTGAGCGGACCACATGGTCACGTACGCTTTTACCCTTTTTAAATGAATGCACTGGTGGATCAACTAACTCTAGATCGTCTGAGATCAGTTTCCAGTGGTTGTTCACGATTCGTCTGATTTCATTGCTGCGAGTACAGTAGGTGGTGACACATATCATTTTGTTCAAGGGATCATTGGTGCGTAGCTTCGGTGTTAATAGTCTCCCTTGGGTTGAACCATGCCCTTTTTCGAGCTCGTTTCGCTAGTCTCCTTGGGTACCCCCTCTCAATAAGACGATTAAGCTCTTGGGATCGACCAAAAATTCCATTGTAGATAAAGACCCAAGGCATCAAGAGTGGTAGAATCAATGGTACGTTGAAATCCAGATTGACAAAGGTTTGCACCTCCACCACACTCAAATGGAATGATGCACTTCCACCTGTCTTGAAGAGTCTCAGAGGCACGCAATACAAGACAACAGGAATCTCCCCCATGATGTGCTGATGGGGAGAGACATGAGAATACCTTCCGTGCTTTCAGCTGCACTTGTAAACATCAGAGATGACATTGCCCTTGAGTATTGCAGAGGACTGGCTGATGAGGTACATTCTATCTTTCATCAGGTCGATTGGCAACTCCATCTGCGGAGCAGGGTCAGTGCCATGACCTCAATCCTGGAGACTTGATCCTGGTGAAGAAACGTGTGCAAGAACTGTCTGGAGCCTAGTTGGAAGGGCCCTCACCAGGTAATCCCTGTGTCCAACACTGCTGTGAAAATTGTTGGATTGCAGCAGTGGATTTCATGTGTTGCACATGAAAAGGATGAGATAAGCTGATGAAGAAATGGTGAGAACAGCCTCTGATTCACCAATTCAGATCCCAAACAGACGTGTGCATCATGAAGGTGAAGACTCACAAGTGGAGTCCCTGCAATACAGGTACCAGCAAAGTCCCTGCAAGACGGGTATCAGCAGACCCATTCTGATCAAGCCCTAGAGCTACAGGGGCAAGATCAAGGAGAAAATACTCAACAGTCCCACATCCAAGGAAAAGACAAAGGTTCAAACTCTGCATCTCTGAAGTTCCTGGGGAATCCTGGATTGAGGTAAAAGATGAAGATGATCGAGGTGAAAATGAATCTCAACCTGTGACAAACGAAGTGGGGATACCAGCATTGATTGAAAACAAGTCTGAAAACAGAAGTGAGCAACATCCATCAGAGCCAGTCGTGAGCATCTCAAGTGAAAGAGTGTATTGTAAAAAAGTTATCCAAATGCTACAGGAAAAAGAATTCTAAAATGAGTTCAAAGAGCTGAGGAAGTTGAATGAGAAATAGAGCAAGGTGACAGTGATGATGAACAGCCAAAAGGCCCAAGAGACTGAAAGTGCCCAACAGGAAAATCCTACATGATCATATCTAATTAATGCCCAACAAGCTAAGCCATTAGATACAGAAGGTATTGATTTAGCAGATTGCAAATGTATTTTGAAGAGCCTCCATGAACCTGAACTGATAAAAGCAGAGATAATCATTCCTGAATAAGTCCTGCTAAAATATCGTACTGAGATTCAAACTGAGATTTCGAAGTTGAAGTCTGTTTGTTTTTAACCTTAGATATCCAGTTGAAGATTTTAGGTTTCCTTAGGCATCCAGCTGAAGATTTAGTATTTCCCTTTTAGGAATCCAGTCAAAAATGGTAAGATTCCTTTCCTGAAGTAACACTGAATATATGAAATTAAACTGTATTTGGACTTCAATATTTTCTTGATTTTTAATTTGTACCATAAAATTTAGTGGCTATTTTTTTAAAAATGTTTTTCTAGTCATTTCTATAGAAGAAGCATGGAAAGCGTCAAGGAGATTTACTGCAATATTTTACAATTAGCGATTATGATATTATTATTCATAGTTGATTTACTAGCTGGATATAGCACTTCAGTTGGGTATACTTCACCCAAAATAAAAACTAACCAGACTTTAGAAGAGAAGATAATTAAGTTCGATATTAAGTTACTGAATAGAGATAATGCTGTAGGAAATGATGGTGAAAATGTTTATTTTAGGTTATTAGATGAATATTCGAAACTCGTGAAAGCCTGTGACTAATACAACGGCATCTTTCTACCTGTGTCTGGTGCAGAGGGGTTACCTCACCTCCCCATCCCCCTTGAGTTACTCTTTGTGATGTTCTGTTTATAAACGTTTTTTATTGATAGGATTTTCTTGATTGTATCTTTCACATTTTGATGTTCCTCTTGAAACTGTACTACTTGTTAGGTCTTCGAATACTTATTATAGAAGCAAAATCTTGTGAACTAAGTCTAAATATGTCAGACACATTACGCAAATTAACCAAATTAACCATGGTGTTCATAAATCTACATGTTGAATAAACCAAAGTGAGACGGAGCTTGCAGGAGAGCTCAATGTGTGGAAGGTGAGAGTCAGTGAAAAGGTTGAGGAGAAAAGAGTTAAGCTAGAAAGGGAGAAAGAGGAGGCTGGAAATTCTGAGGTGCTGCAAGACAGGTCAGTTTTCTCTTCCACATAAGACATCTAACACCTACTATGCAAGTGTTCTCGAACATCTTAAAGAATGGGCTTATTCAACGGGATCGATACCTTTAAACCAAGCTGGGTTACGACAAAAACACTCCGTAACTGACAACATAGCAGTGCTCCAAACAATAATAGACAAATATGTGGTCTCAAAATCTCATGTCGTCTATTCAGTCTTCGTCGACTTTACGACAGCATTCGACAGAGTGGATAGACCCACACTTTGGACTAAGCTCGGAAAATTGGGAATCCCGGACAACCTGCTTCACATAATTACATCACTATACTTGGAAACATGGTGTCAAGTACAAATGGGGAAAGAAAAGGGACTTACTCGCCCAATTGATACACCAAACGGTCTCAGGCAAGGCTGCCTTTTAGCTCCCCTCCTGTTTTCTTTATATCTCAGTGATCTTCCGGAATGTTTTAAACAGATCATCAATTTCCCCCAAAAAATATCATCATACAAAATTCATATCATGATGTATGCCGATGACGTGGTCATCTTAGACCTTACACCATTCGGCCTTCAAAGGAACCTACAAGCACTTACTAAATATACAGAAGAAAACTTTCTAGTGCCAAACATAACGAAAACGAAAATCGTTCCGTTTAGAGGAAGGAAACGATACACAAAATACAACTGGACTTTAGGGGGAAAATCGTTGGAAGTTGTAAAGGAATACATCTACTCAGGGCGAATTTTTACTCAATCTCTACAAAACTCCCCTCATCTGCAGCACTTGGGCCGCAAAGCAGATGTTCACGTTGGGGCACTCCAACGATTATATTCCTCCACCGGGCACAGGCACTTTTCTTCTCTTCTCCAGGTTTTTAGTTCCAAGATCCCACCAATCCTATTGTACGCTCTCGAATATATCCCAATAAGACAATGGCAACAAATACAACTTAAAGAAGGGAAAATCCTGCAGAAAGTGATTAAAATGCATCAAGCAGTTCCTGTACAAGCCCTACGCCTTGAGCTCTCTATAGTCAGTTTATTTGCCAGAGGTATCACCAACATTTTAGGATGGGCATATAACCTCGTACATGCAGAACAAGGCACCTTAAGATCTTTATTAAAAGCAGAGACATTCGACCAAGGATCACCGAAGTACGTCTTCAGTCAAAACTTATCCATCGCATTCAAAATATCAAAGGTTACAATTGAACTGTTGCAATCCTGGACTCCTGCACATCTGAGGCGCTTCCTAAAACATTTAACACCAAGGATAAGTTACGAATTTGATATTCAACACTGCATTAAATTGCATTATTACGAACCATATGCTGAGATAATAGAATATAAGCAGTTGCAACAGTATACACGTTTCAACTTAAAGCATGGAGTCAGGCGATGCATCATATTACTTCGGCTCGGGATTCTCCCTTTTAAATCTCTTACTTCTAATTGGACTTCTAATGAAAATGCCAGCAGTTTATGTGACCTCTGCAACGGAGGTGTGCAAGACCTGAAACACGTTTTGTTTGTTTGCCCTAACTCGACAGTTGTAGATGCTAGAAAGCGGTTCATAAAACCAATTCAAACAAAATGTAAAAGCACAACTGTTCAGAGCTTGATCTCGCTTCTTAAGTCACCTCCTAATGAATTAGTGTGTTATAATCTGTTTAAATTTTTAAAATCTTTTTTAAAATTGTATTAGAATGATTACCTAGTAATTAAGCAATTTTTAATAACAAATGTATTTTTATCTTTTTTAAATATTTGTTGTTCTCAGAAGAGAACTAAATCAAATAAAATAAAACTCGAAACCTACTATGCAAATTAAAATTATAGGCTTTAGTGTCCAGCTTAGTATTCCCTTACATAAGTTACCAAACCATCAAAAACCTTTGAAAATCCGTCCAACCTCACCAAATTATCAAATAATTGTTCACCAGGCACCTGTTTCTTCAAAACCTTTTATCTTGCGTGATATTAGTAATATTAACAACATATCTGTTAATTTGGTTACTGATATCAGTCACATACGTGCAGCACTGCTGAACCTTTAACATGTGGCAGACTCCACCCTCCTTTGCTAATAATATATCTAAAGCTAGCCTATTCCCTTTAATTCTCAAATGGTATTTGATATTGAATTTACATGTTGACCAAGTCCAGTTGTGGAACAACAGCATCCTTAGGGGATTAACACTGCTCTTGGTTCATCGGCAGCAGTTCAGATTGAAGACCAGGGGGGAACAATACATCAGGAGCAACATGGAAAGCGTGAGGGGAGATTTCGGAGAAAGAAGCATACAAGAGAGTGAGCTAAGGAAACACATGCATTTGATTAGAGTGCTGAAATATAAGGAGAGTGCTGAAATAAAAAGACAAAAGTAGTACCCTGAGAGTAAACAGTTGAAGAATACAAGTCATCCAATCAAAAGGCTGGTAAAGAAGCTATGATCTAGGATAGGGGCGAACACAAGGAGAGAAAAGCCATTGAGCAAGAAAATGACTAGAAGACAGACAAAACAAGCATTTGCAATGCAATCAGTCTCGCATTAATCAAAGTTAGAGCTATTGGCATTGTAAATGATAATGTTGTTTACTTATGGTTTTTTGGTTTCAGTGGAGTAACGTAACAGGCCAAGCAGCTGACTTTGGAATTGGTGAACTAATTTTGGGTTTTAAGATTTATTAACCGTATTGTATGCACGGCAGGTGAAGCAGTTTAGCTCTTAATCTGTTGAGCCTTATGTCTGCTTAGCTAAACAGTTTAACTAACTAATCTCCGAGAACGTACAGCAAAGTGTTTTTATGCAATTAGAATAGAAATAGAGATGGTTTATCTCTGAAAACAGATTAATTAGGTTTTACTGCCGTTGCTACAGCAGCATCCGTTCTTGGATTACCTGCTAGCAGTATGCAGAAATTTATTAGCCCACATCAACAAACTTGAAGTTGAAATAGGCCATTTCAAGTAAAAATGTACTTTGAAAATGCAAATGGCGATTGTTTCTTTTTTATGATTGAGCTGACAAGAGGTTAATCGAGCTATTTTAAAGGTGGGTGTGCATAGAGCGAATAAACTTCGCAAGGCACGATTATGAGAATATTTAATGCAGAGAACTGCATGACAAAACCAGGATAAACTGAGTCACAGAACATTTCCTGCTAGTAAAACGGAAGCAGGTGGTCATTGTAAATTTCTCACAATGCTCGGTAATGAAAAAATAGACAGTAGTGGGCTTGCTTACAAGCAGTTATTTATTTCACCAGAACATTTCAACACTTTCAAAAATGAACTGACATTCATTTATAGAAATGTCTCCAGCAGCCTTTTATTGGGGTAGTGACCAATAAAAACAATACCTTCCTCAGTTATTCTCCCCAAATCAGGACGAGTTTTAAATTAAAATGTGGCCGAAGTGAGTGCCTGAAATGTTAATGGCGGGCCTGTCAATTTCCGTCATATTTTAAAGGATGGGTAATGTGGGGGCTCTGCCTTTTATTCAAGGCACAGATTTCACATGAGTGGCAGCAATAAGTGTATATTTATTAATGACAAAGGTGTTAATGCGTGCGCCAAGGGTTAATTCATGCAAATAAGGCCAACACTCACTGAGTTATAACTTTGTAGCTATTCACAAACGCTTGCAGTACCTTTTATGACTCTTCTCTGTATTTCTAAATTAATGAGCGTAGAAAGTGAATAAAAGTGTATTGACCATCAACCACTATTTTTCACATGGAGGATGGTAAAAAGGGAAATAAAATGAATTATGAAATATAAAGTAGCCAATCATAAAGGAGAGGACACAGTCAAACACAAGAGGATTTCAAGTACTCAAGTAAAGGAGGGATAATGTCAATTGAGCACAGTAAATACGGTATATTCAGACATAGCGGTAAGCAGTCTAAAATAACCTAACAAGACACTGCTTCCGCTGAACTATTAGCAAGTGTGACTATGTCCCTTCCTGAGGAAGGGCGCAGAGTCAGCCGTCACTAACCCACCCCTGACCACCACACCCTTGATGCCCAGCATGGTGGCTGCAGCGGCCCTGCTCTAGAGGACGGCACTGACAGTGGTGCTAGAGGTGATTAGCAACCCTTCTGAGCCAACCTCGACGATCTACAAACAGGAAGTGATCTCACTGCCTAAAAAGGTCGGGAGGGCTGAGGGACGGGAGGGAGGGGCTGGAACGTATGTTTCACGTTTCAGAACTTTTTTTATATTATGCGCAACGGCAGAACAGCATTGCAAAGAAACACGCTGGAATGTATGTTTCACGTTTTGGACTTTTCTTTTATATTATGCGTGACAGCATTGCAAAGAAACAAACATTATGAATGTGGCCCAGACAGAAAGCAGCCGTTGCGCATAATATAAATACAAAAACGATCAGAAATATTCGATGGGCGAGAGGTGGTGGTGGGGGGACAGATGAGAGCCGAAGCTCAACCACCAAAGAGCGAGCGGGAAAGAAATAATAAACAAGCAGGAGGGGGGGAGGAGGAAGAGGCAGCTGCAGCCCGAGGAGAGAGAACGAGCGTGGGCGCAAGCAAGTTCCTGAGCCTAAACAAGCAACAATAAAAATAGAGTGCTCAGAAAGTAATAAATAACATGAAGAGTAAGAGCACATGTAACAGGGGCAGCCCGCATGGGAGGTTACAGACCTAGAAAAGGAGTGACTGCTGAGCATATATCCCAAAGAAAAGCAGACATTTAGGAAGGACAGTAAAAGGGGCCAAATAGAAAGAGAGCGGTGCTTAAAGCCCATATTCTGGATACAACATGTCTGGAAGAGACAGCGCATGCACTGCCTAAGGCAAGACCTAAAAAATGATAAGCAATGGGCTGACCTATATAAAGCCCATTTTAAATACCGTTCAGATCCACAATAACTCATTGATAACAGCTAAAAATAGGCGAGACCTAAAAATGCTTCAGGTCAAGCGACAACTCTGTAACACATGACCATGGGGCTACATTGGCAGCTGTGTCATATTGTTTTATCTTCCTGCGGGAGAAGCTGAATGGGGACAACGGCAGACTATTCCGCCGCCATCTTGAAGATGTAATTGACGTGAATTCAGCGCAACAAAAGTCAGGGCCAGGTCTGCCTGAACGTCTCATTTCTCCACGAAGAAACTTCGATTGAGACGAAGTTGGGGACAAAAAGAGATACCAATCGAAACTGAGGTTGATTTTTGATATCCAGCTATTAACAGCATAACACGCGATTATAACATTCCATTTGGTAGTAATCGTAGAATGTGGCACTCAACAGAAAATGCGTTTAGCCATGCGCTTGCCTATACTCACGCTGTACGACAATGTATCATTTAACAAGCCTTGTCTTGTGTTTGTATTACATAAAATCTTGTTAGCACTGCTTCCATGATGGCCGACGCCTCAGCACAGGTGCCGGCCCGAACGTTAGGGTCGCGTTTATTTATCAGCTTTTTCCGACCGACTCTTTTGCCTGTGGCGAGAACAATGAGACCTCACCCAGTCGTTCATAGAAGTAGAAGGAGGACTGAACTGTGCCACCCTCTTTGGGCGGCTCGTGTTCATCTCTTGTGGTGTATACCCTGGGAGGCGGAAGTGAGAACTGACAGCAGCTCCCTGGCTCTAGACCTGCCGCTGTTGGCTTCAGGAGTCTATGTGGGGAGATCACCTAACGGGAAGATGAGCCGAGCCTGCTGGGCAAAGCCACGGCCGCTTTCGCACTGACATGCTCTCACCTCTGGCGGCAGCACCATGACATCTGTCCGGAGCCTCAACCGGGTTGGGTTGCGGGAGGATGAGAACGGGGAAGTGGATGTATCCCTCCAGCAAATGATCTCTGCCATCGTGGAGGAGAGGAACCGTAGCAACATCCGACACGAGATCAGCGGGCTGGGTAAGAGACTTTTGAGAGAGTGACATCATTAAAGAGGGAGTGTTGGGTTCTGAGCTAGTGACTAACTAGATAGTGACTGTTGACAGATCCTCAGTGTGAGGGACAGCGAAAGGTTCCTGAGTGACGACAGAGAGAGTGACTTCCTATAGAGTGAATGTTGCAAGACGGGGAAAGTGACTGCCGAGTGACTTGTTAGACAAGTGAGTGCCGGGAAAGTGACTGGTATGAGACGATGGTATTGAGTGAGCATAACTAAACCGAGTAACTACCAAAAGAGTTACGATTGAGACCTTGTGTGGGTGAATGTTGTGGGACTAGCTGATCAACAAAGTGACGGCTCGGGGAGTGAATGCTGTCAGTTCAGGATCTCGTCTAGTGACTGCTGTGTGACTGCTGACTGGTGAGCAGCTAGAGTACTGTCTGAAGGAGTACTCCTTTAGCGAGTGGAATCCTCGATGGCTGATTATTAGGAGATGAGGTGGATATTGGTTAGAGACTAGTGAGACAGAGTTGATGCTTTTAAGAGATATATTTACTGGATGAGTGACTGCAAGGACAGTTCCTTCTTGTAGAGTTATAATCCATTTTTAAAACGCAGTTTTATTGATTTCGTAGGTAGATGTCACATCACACGGAATACTGAACAAGAGTAAAAGCAACTTATTTGCTTATTTGACTAATTAGAGCAAAATGATGAGTGTAATAATAACATTCACGGTAGTCGCTTATGATTTGACCTTTTTGGGGACATTGATGGACAATTCTCTGTACTCTGGCTGCACCCATTAACATATATCTTTTGCGGGAATATCCGTAGAAAGCCGTGCACCACCCAGTGCTTGTGAAAGCAGAGATCTGAAGTCTGAAAGAGGGATAGGCATCATTAACATCAAGTGCGAAAACGTCCAAATATGGTTGTGGTGATGTGCGATCACCTACTATTGTGGTAAAGAATGTGTGCCACATCAAGTGGATCAGTTCTGGTGAGTGGCCTTGCTAATTATGTGCATCCTCAAGGGCAGAAGGCATGAGCGGCCATTCTATATCATAGTCCTGTGGCAACAGATTGCCAAACCGACCTGTCTGTGCACATCAGGGCTTTAGGGGGGGGACGGTGCTCATTGCGTAATATTTTTCGTTGACTCTCAGTATGTCGACTACAGGCCATATGTGAAATTTGGTCTCTGGAGTGTCTGTTGTGTTCGTGGTTTAAAGTCGAGTTGTCTGTTTACCGAGACGAGAAGCTGTAGTTACTGTTTGAAACCCGTCTTTAAACGTGGGTGGGTAATACATTGTTTTATGTATGACACGCTGTTTATTTTATCACTTTTCTAGACACAAATCTGATGTACGGTACATGATACATTATTCATAAAGAAATGCACCCTTTCGTCTGGCTCGCAGTGAGCAGGTGGCAGAAAAAAAGGCATAATTTTAGTGGAGCCGATATATATTCCATGCATGGGAAAGCCGAGGTTTCGTTGGTGTTCTGCTTCTGTACCATGGTAGTGAGCAGTTTTTAGCGATCCAGTAATTGTATTTCCTTTGAACTCCCTTTCTGTGGAGCAACAGAAGCAAACGATGTTTAAACTGCTGTGTGCTAAACCTGAAATCCTCCCCTGAATGCACCGTATTATATTTAATGTGGTGTTTCCCACGCCTCACCTTTAATCAATTTACTAGAAACTTTGTGCTGCGTGCTGTGATTGGTTAAACTGCATTGGTGTGATGGGTTAAACCGCATTTGTGTCGGTTGGCACAATTTGTATACAGTGTAAACTGGAAATCCTCGAAGTTGATGCTCTGCGATGTTGAGGGGATTGTCTACTGTGATTTTTGTGCTTTGTTTTAAGCGTGAGTACGCACACACAAGTTGGTATGTCTGTCTTGTGCAATTGTTTACTACGCCTGCTTGAAACGGGACTCCGCTAACAGCACGTTACTCATCCCAGCAGCATGACAAATAGGCACACGCGCTCTAATTGTGCTGCCTGGAAGACAGAGTGATGTCATTGCATCTCCTTCTGAGGAGCATGGAGTAGCACAGATGTGCCACGGACAGTGTTCTCCGTGCGCGCCAGGCGCGTCGTTCACAGAATCTGCCAGACGATTTCTAATTGGAAAGCACTCGAAAAGCAAAATATGAAATGCTTCTCGATTTGGGGCTGTTTTAACACAAGGCTTGGAGATCCCAGCCATTCGTCACTTACATTAAATAAATCCTTTAGAGGGCAATCGCAGTCCAGTTTTGTTTTTGTTACCAGTGTGTTACTCAGGGTAGAAATATTGGTCTTAACGGAAAGCTATTTCACTATCGCAAAGAACCATAAAATAGCCTTCGTGATGTTTTTACGATTTATTCCGCTGGCCATTCAAAATATTTGCAGGGCATTTTCTTAAAAACAGTATTTTGGTAGCTTATGTTAGTGATGTCAAACAGGATTTTAACTTTCAGGCTTGTAACTTAGAACATACTAGGCGATTCCTTTAGTGCCCCACAGCGAATGCAAACCATAATGTCTTAACATTTATGCTTTCAGAATTGTAATAAGGACGTTTGACACTCACTACAAAATCAGTTGTTGTTTGGCGCTCAAAATATTTTCTTTTGTTATTTCTAAAGTTTTATCAACTTTAAAAGGTGAAAAGCTGAGTCAGCCCCCGCTGGGGTTCATACCTGTAACGTGTAGACCCCTAGACGTAGTGCCTAGCCCATTGAACTCTTACACGTAAACAGTGCTTCTGGTGTTTGAATGGCCTGGCCCACACAAAAAAAAAAAGCACAAAATGAGCATAGTAAATCCAGCTAATTATGCTGCTGCTCTCTTGATTGGAACAGTGGAAAGATCTCGGAGACCCGGAATCCAAGCCTTAAAAAGCTTTTGTCAGCTCTATCTTCTTTGAGTTCAGTGTTGGCGTAGATATTACACTGCAAAGTATGCGGATATGAGTATGAGCAATAAGGAACTTTTAATGAAAGGGACATTCCATAATTGGTAGATGAGTTCAAAAACTGGACAACAGATACAATAGGAATATATTGTTAGTGACTAGTTCAAATGCAACTGAATGGGTGTGTTTTTACCATTTTCTGAAGCTCGAGACTTTCAGATAAGTTTCAATGAAGTAGGCAGAAAGTTCCAAAGGTTAGAAACCACACCAGTGGATTGTTGGTTCAAAGCAAGAGTTGTCTTGAATTTTGTCATCACCAGAAGTAAATAGTTTTTTGTTCCTAAGCCCTTGTTGTGCTCCATGGGTGGTTGGCAGTTTGAGAAGGTAAGGGATGTTTCCTAGATGAAGGCATTCTTCGTACAACATCAGATTTTTAAGCAATAAAGGTCTTTCAGAACTGGCAAGATGTGGTCAGTTTTTCTCTTTGCTGAGACAAAGCGTGTAACACCGGCCAAACTGGCATTACCTTGATCAAGAAGTTGAGATATGATCAGTGCACGAGCAGCAGTTTTCAGTTGTTCAGGGGTCACGAGATACTTGATTTTCTTCAGTGAGTGAAGTAGGAAGTTGACAGATTGGGCTATCCTATTGATGTGAGATGATAATAAATTGTTGCCAATGCTAAATCGCAGTGATTTTACTGAAAAGGAGAAAGAGGAGCAAAAGCAATCAAGGTTGAGTTCAGCCAGAACAGCAGGCTCGAATTATTGAACTTGGATGTGATGAAGATGTCTTCTGATTTTTTTACAGAGTTGGCAGAGAACGTTTTTGATCAATGGTTAGTGTAGCCTGCATAGGCCCAGAAGTTGCATATGGGGTTTGCTCATGCGACAGCCACATTAGACTTATGAGAGACCACACCTGTCTTTATCAGTTTCAGACCTACCAAGCACATGAATGTATGTGTCGGGTCTGTTTCCTACAGCACAACTAAAAATTGATGAGTTTCTTGTGAATGTCAGTTCACCACATAGATTCAAGGGTGCGTCACATAAACAACTAAACCTACATTTGTGTTGTACTTACTACAAATAGGATGAGTGGTACATGGATGTTCTAACGAGCTATGTAATACTGAGCATGACAACCACTTAAAAGGTGAAATCATTGTTTGTTTTGCATATTTTTTATTCTTATAATAGATGAACACAATTTTTCTATTTTCCGGGAGACCTCTGAAAACCCATCTCTTTCCACAATCCCCCTATTGTTTTTAAGTTAGAGTTAATGACACGCTGAGCCGTCCCACTGTGCCTAGATGTGATTTTGTATGTAGTTCTCACTTTACAGCAGCTCAATCAGTCAATCAGCTTTATATTGTCAAATAAACAGCTTCCAATGCATGCACGTGAGCTGCATCGCGCAGTAGGGTAGAACCTTATACCTCTCAGTTGTGCTTCAGTTGCTGATTATTTTATTAAAATTAATCCAAACTGGCGCTGATTAGAGGGCATTTTGTTGCGAAAGTTGGACTGAATCTCTGGTGAGTGTGAGTCTTAGGACAGACCCAAGACAAATGAGATATGGGGGCTGGAAACAAGAGCAGAGCAAAGAGGACAATGGGCAGAATAGATGGTGCTTCTATGCTTTCATGCATTGGATTTGTGACACTTTGAATTATTGCAGCCTATGAGGACATCATCTCCTAAGCGCTGGTGTTGATATAAGCATCCGTCCATTATTTCCTGTAGTATAATTTCAAACAGAAAATTATTAGACCTTGAAATATTCTCTACTGCTTGTATCCGTTTGTGTCGTCTGTGGTTTTAATATTTATTCTAAAACGTTTTTTTCTCATGTACACCAAGTGCTCTAACTGGCTCCCTGAAGGTGAATATTTCACACACCTACAAATTCTTAGTCTCATGAAGAAAATTCTGGCTTTTGTTTCTCGCGCACAGATAGTGTGTGTAGATTCTTGTGTTAGGGGTGTGCAGACTCAGGTGAGTCCCGATATCAATTAGATGGCACATAATATCCTTGCCAGTTCTTATGATATGGACTCGGGTGGATCTCGCACACCAACCATCGCCACTATTAAAAGGGGCTGACCTTAAAGAAAGTAAACTGAATAAGCAGATTTGTTTTCTTCAAAAGGTCATGTACAGTATCGGACGTCCAGAGCATCCACCTTATTTCTAACTCTTTCACGCTTCTTAGCTGCATGCTATCATCCTACCTCCATGCGTGTTTACCTAGATATAACGTGTCCCAGCCAATTAGATTACCGAATAACTGACCTGACTGGAGGCAGTCAGCTGAGACAGTTTGCTCTACATTACTGATCTAATAAGGTATTACTACTTGCTTATCAGGTTTTCTACTTTGGGACCCAACAACTCCCCTTGGGGCACCACCGAATTGGGATCCACCCCGGCTCCCACCGACCGGGGTGGATCCCTGAAACCTGGGCATCATCCTGGACACCATAATCTCCATGAGACCCCAAATCAACGCCGTCACATCCGCCTGCTTCAGCATCCTCTTCATGCTCAGAAAGATCTTCAAATGGCTCCCCCTGTACACCAGGAAGATCGTCCCCCAGGCTTTGATCACAAGCAGGTTAGACTATGGAAATACCCTCTACTGCGGAGTACCCACCCACCTCACTTACAAGCTTCAAACCATCCAAAACACTGCAGTAAGACTGGTTCTCAACCAACCCTGCCGCACCCACATTACGTCTCACCTCTGGGAACTCCACTGGCTCACCGTCCAGAAATGCTGCCTCTTCAAGACACTCACCTTTGCCTACAAAGCGCTGCATCAGAATGGACCCGCCTACCTCAACCGCCGTCTGCACTTCCACCAGCCACCCTGCAACCTCTGATCTGCCTTGCTGTCACTCACACACATTCCACACATACGTAGAAGTAGAGCAGGAGGCTGCTCATTGACCTAGCTAGCAGCAAGGACCAGGACTGCCATCCCCCGGGACATCAAAATAGCTGCCCAGCTCACAACATTCTGCAAGAAACTGAAGACCCGGCTCTTCGACTGATGGTCCGGACCTTCCGCACCTACTTAGCGCCTAGAGACCCTCATGGATGATTAGTCTGTGCTGTACAAATCCATTTATATTTAATATTTTTAAAACATGCTTTTATTTGTAATTTGCTCATCGGTAAGGCACATTGGATCATTATTGGCGTAGTGGAGCCAGACAGAGCCGGACTTGTCCCGTAGAACGCCCAGTTCGACATCACAATGATTGTCCAAGTACACAAAAGAAGCATTACGAAATAAAACAACAAAAACATGTACCTCTTACACAGACATAAAAAAACAGCAGCAAAATAAGCTATGCAGCATTGTACCAAGATGAAAGACCCTCCCGCCCACACCCGCCCAAAAAAAAGGGGGGAGGTGAAAATGGATAAACTACGAAATACAATGGGGACAAGGGGAACAGAGGGAACAGTCTTGGGGAGGAAGGGAGGGGAGGGAAATGGCCACAACAACCCTCAACCCGCCATCACTGCCACTCCGAAACACACACAGTTGTAATGGCTGATCCAGTCCAGTTTCCAAAACAGCATTCGAACCCTCCACAAGGGACTGCTCCAGCTCCGAGTCCCGGCCTAGAGGCAGTGAGAGGGCCACCCGCCGGCAGATCCACCTCTGACAATCCAGAATGCCTTCCCACAGCTCCAGATCTCGCTCCACATGTTCATCCGTATGCACTGCATGGCGCTATATCTCTCATGTAAGATACTTCTCGCAGGTATACATTTACCCAGTGGATGCATTCACCATGCACGCACTGCACAGCACTAAATCTCTTTTGTACTTCTCACAGGCACACATACACCCAGTACATGCACTCACCATGTACACACTGCACAGCGCAACACATCTACCTGATGTAGGCCAAGGGTGAGTTCAGGACACAGCAATTGAACTTTAAAAAGTTAGTATGCCTGTAGGCCTCACTTCAGTGAAATAAGTTAAAAAGGACCTGTTCACTCCTACTGATCACTACATGGTATGCTGCCACCACCACGCTCGTGCTGCTTAACTCCTGGTGAAGGCAGTAACTTTCCACCACTATGAGGGTGGTGCTTTGGATTCAACAAAACCGATTCAACAAAACCACAATCCGTGAGACAGGCCTATGTCATGGTGCACATTCATGATCTGTGTTTGCCTATGACAACAAAAATTCGTATTAGGGATCCAGACAGCAGTACAGTTGGGCACTCAGGGCAGGGGTAAATGTCCATTACCATGCAGAGGACATTTCCGTCCCAGCAGCCCTCATGGAATTTCTAAAGGCAACCATGCGTCTATCCATCCTTCATCACTTCACAGTCGGTCCTCCACCCTCCAGACACAGATATGCAGGCAATTCTCTTCCACTGTTCAGGGATACACCCTCTTATCTTGTGCTATGTTGGAGCCTGAGGGCATCCAGAATGAATCCCACTTGACATAAGAATCATGATATATATATATATATATATATATATATATATATATATATTCATATTCCAAACCCTGGCCTGACGATCGCTGCCAGGAAACCCAGGCACGGACCTCGTTGCGCTCAAAGAAATGACACACCAGCGTTATCGTGTGCAGAAAAAGCAGTGAAGTTTATTGCTGGATATTCACCACCAGATGAGCAGGCATAGTGCCTGCCATGACGCGTTTCGCTCGCCTCACGCGAGCTTGATCACATGACGCGTCTCGTGATCGGGAACCCAGTAAATACAGAAATTTAAAAAAAAGTGCACAACTAACTTTCAAAACAACGTAAAACCAGTGAAACTGAAAAACAGACTATTTTAGCACGTCTGGAGTTTCGAAAAATCCTCAGATTAATCTGTAACAATTTAACTTTTCTTGGCTTCCACAATAAAGAGAGAACCATTGACATGTATAAATGTATAAGATTAAATAATATACATAATTTCCAAACTATAATTCTACAAATCTCCTAACTCACGCCAGATATAATGACATGACCACTCTTTATGTCAACACATAAAGTGCAAGTGCAAAAGCAGCAATAACATGTACATAGATATAAAGTGCAAGTGCAAACTCCCTGAGAATATATACAGTACTGTTTGGATAATAAACTGCAAGTTCATGATTATTAAAATATCCCTAAATGAGATATGTCAATTGACAACCAAATAGCATGTGTATAGATGTAAAAACCAGGGATTTAAAACAGTTAACAATTATACACGTATTACAAGTTTAAGATTGGAGAAATTAATATAGTTCATGATGACAACAACTAATACATGTAAGAATCAATCTTATAAAAAAGCTAAGCCAGTCATATTTACATAAAGTGCAAAAAAAATGTGTAAACCTACAAAACTGTGCAATATAAGTGCTGTGCAAAAGATAAATTTCAATAGCAGCATTGTTACCTCCAAGCCTGAATGGTAAACATAGTACAGTACTAATGATAGAGAACTCCTAGAGCTAAAGTTAAAATGAGCAGATGTAACAAATGACATAACTATAAAACGAGCACAATAGAAAACTAGGACACAGAATTTGGAAATGAGATCAAATATACACACACCTCTAACACCATGGAACATTGTATTATAGGAAATTATGCATATCTTCACTGGTGTTCATGCCGTTAGGCATTCTAGTGTCAAGGTCTAGAATAAAATGTGATTCTAGTTGCCTAAGACTTTTTTCTCGGTTCCCTCCCCGTCCGGGGACTGGAACAGCACCTGGCACAGAATAAGTTAAATCCTTCAACCTATTCTGATGAACCAACTTAAAGTGCTGGGCAACTGGATAGCTGGAATCTGAGTTCACAATTGCCCTGACGTGTTGAAGAATACGCTTGTGCACTGGAAGCTTGGTACTCCCTATATAAGCAAGACCACAGGTACACCTTAGAATATAGATGGCAAATTCTGTACGGCAAGTAAGGTAATCCATAATCTCAATTCTTCTGTTGCTAAATGCCGTCACATAGTGTGTCAGGTTGCATGCAAAAGTGCAAGCACGGCATGACGTACACTTATGGAAACCCTTGCTGACAAGCCATGAATTTTTAGAAAGGATCTCAGGGCTGGATTTTACCAGGGCCTCCCTCATTGAGGGCGCCCTCCTGAAAGTAATATCTGGTAATGCTGGTAAAATGGGTCCCAAAGTCATATCGGTGAGTACTATTGGCCATTGGGAATAAATAATTTTCCGAATCTTTTGTTCCTGTACACTAAAGGTGGTTATTAGTCTCACCTGCCGTTTTTCATCCATATTAACCACATCGGAGGCTACCTCCGCAGAGGCAATATTTTCTTTAGAATACAGTAAATCCTCCCTAGAGTGATTGTTTGCTTTTTCCAATGCTATATTTAGTTGGGACATCTTATAGCCAAAAATCTAGAGAGAGCCTCCTGCTGGCATGTGTGTGTGTCTGCGTCAGAACTACAGATTCGGCGAATACGCAAACATTCGCCGTAAGGAATGCTCTTGATCAGATGACGAGGGTGGGAACTATCCGCATGTAAAATAGAATTTCCGGCGGTTTGTTTACGATGTAATTTAGTATTTATTTTGTTATTACTAATATAAATCAAAGTATCCAGAAATTCTACACTTTAGTCATTGATTGTGGCAGTGAATTTCAAATTTAACTCATTCAAGTTTATACTGTTGACAAATTCAAAAGCAGTTTCTTTTGTTCCATCCCATATCAAACAAATGTCATCAATATATCGCCAATAATGCACAACATGTTTATACAAATCCTTGTGTTTGGCCATGAGGACACAATTCTCCCACCCGCCCACATGAAGACATGAGTAGCTGGGGGAGAAACATGCCCCCATGGCCACCCCTCTGAGTTGCTGATATATAGTCTGCTCAAATGAAAAAAAGTTATTACACAGACACAATTCCGTCATTTTAGTCAACATGTTGTTGTGCTCCATCATACCAATGTCCCTACTACCCAAAAAGTACTTGGCTGCTGATAAACCATCCAAGTGGTTAATGCTTGTATATAAGGATTCAATATCCATAACAACGAGCAAATAACTAGAATGCCAGGTGACCGCATCAATCTTTCTCAAAAAGTCGGTAGTGTCCCTAACATAGGATGGTAAAGATGTTACATGGGGTTGAAAAAAATAATCTACATATTTCGACACATTTTCAAGCAAGCTTTTCTGTGCCGAAATAATAGGACGTCCAGGAATAGGAACAGTCTTTTTATTCACTTTGGGCAGAAAATACAAAATGGGGGTGACCGGATGCTCAACTTTAAGAAATTCAAATTCATCTTTTGTAAGGAGCCCCATCCTTTTCCACTTCAACAAACTTTTGAATACTTTGTCCTGTACCTGTCGCATATCCTGTTTCGAAGATTTCCTATAACAGCAAACATCAGATAGATGACGGTCAGCTTCAGTCATGTATTGCTTACGGGGCCAAAGGACAATATTGCCCCCCTTATCTGATTTATTGATTATGATGTCGTGATTATTTTTCAATTTCTTGATAAGAGAATGATATTGGGCATTTCTATATGTCTTGGCCCGCTGACTTGACATCACAGATCTATTAAGACACTTGAGTTCTTCAACTACACGATCGCTAAAAATGTCCACAGCATCTTTAGGCATAAGGGGTAGAAATGTAGATGTTGGTTTAAAAGGACTTGTTGCTGCTTTATTCGTTGCAATCTCCATTGCTGACATTGCTTGTTGTGTTGATACATCAGCATTGTCTGTTGATAGAGAATGCAATATCCGTAGATTCTGCATATCCCTTACTTGAAGGGCATCACCGGTTGTTGTTGAGCTTGGTGCAGGGATTGCCGAGATACTTGTTGGTTTATTAAGGCAAAAATACTTGATTAGTTTAACCTTACGAATAAACTTAAAAACATCAATTCTAGTTTGATTATATGAGAATTGGTTAGCTGGACAGTACGTGAGTCCTAGAGATAGTAACTGGATCTCAGCTTTGTTCAGCACTAATTCAGTAAGGTTAATGACTGTATTAGAATTGTTGGCTCCATTATCTCCAATTCTTTCTATATTTATTTATTTATTTATATATATTTTTATTTTGTAGAGTTTTATATAGCGCGAACTAGACCTGAGAAATAGGGTATCAGAGCGCTTTACATGAGCACCAGTTTCAATACAGAGGGACACATTCATTTTTTGGTAGGCACGGGGAGATTAAGTGATTTGCCCAGAATCACAGGATGTTGAGCGTCCCTGCCGAGACTCAAACTCGGTTCCCCAGCTTCGAGGTCGACTGCTCTAGCCGTAATGCTACATGTCTAGTCTCGCTATGACATATATGTTATACATCCACTATGCATACACTCACTGGACACACACATGACATGTCAGTGCAAGGATTAGGTATTCACATCTTAGCAACATTTTAGACAAGTAAGCTGGCAGTCAGAAAAGTCACTCCCCTGAACTATAAATCCTTAAAAATCAGTTCTGGGCCACCACCACTGTAAACCCAAGATTTGCACAAGATGTGTACAGAAATTCCATGTCACTACAGAGGGTACACTTGGTGCACCTTCATAGGTTACAGAAGGTGTTCTGGGCCTTGGCTTTACCGTTGACAGGCCTAGGCACACATGACAGATTAGCATGCTGGCTGGGCCACACAAAAAGTCAGAATACCAGAGTCACTTGCAGTCAGACACTCAGGGCAGGTTTGCACATCCTTATACCATGCAGGGGACATTCTGGTCCCAACATATGTCCTGTCACATAAGTACAGATTAAATCACAAATGTAATATTATTATTTATCATTTTAATCTGTAACTTCCTTTTCGGTTATGGTTACGCAGTAGGAAAATAAATAATTAGCAGCTTGAACAAATTGCACCCCAGTTGTACATACCCCAAGCATATTCATAATTTTGCTTCCAAGAGGGAGAAAAAAAGATTATCATTAAGGCTTCTTTTTCCTTGGCTATTCTGTTCATCTGCAAAGTCATCCTTGGCTCATTCTCTACCCCAGTAAGTCTTGTTAAAAATTTGGGGTTCAGATTTGACTCAGACCTGCCTTGTGAGACTCCGAGCAATACCTTTGGTAAGTGCGTGGCCCACCACCTTAGTTTTCACCTAGATCACTTTCCTGAACGTGCCCCTTTTAGTTTCTAATTATCCACTTGAGACTTGTCAAGCTGAACTTTCTTTAGTCCGTGTTCTTATAGATCGTTCTGCTGCATTTTTTTTAATAAACCAAATTTGATTGAACTTTATGAGGAAAATGAAGCAAACCAAAACCAAGGCAGTGCAAAAAATACACAACAAGCATATGTTGGGAATCACATGTGCAGTTAACATATTGTGCCTTGTAACCCATAGTAGTCCAAACATTTCCCCCAGATCTTTTTATGTTTATTTGGGCACCAACGTGCCGCATAGATTGGTTCCTCCAGTTTTACGCACCAGTCCATGCCTGCATGCCATGCCACCACCATGCGCAGGGTCACTGAACTCCACAGTCAAGCTATGTTCATTTTGGAGATCAGTGTCCCCAGGCCCACAAGCAGGTGGCCGCTCCTGTTGTCCCCCAGATCTTCCAACAGACCAAGGAGGGTAATACAGGAAGATAGGTCAATAGGT
Source organism: Calotriton arnoldi (assembly GCA_963921515.1). Lineage (NCBI taxonomy): Eukaryota > Metazoa > Chordata > Amphibia > Caudata > Salamandridae > Calotriton > Calotriton arnoldi. Next base: position 1,061,702 of record CAWUFW010003744.1, on the reverse strand, counting down.
CTATGCAGTGCTAGGGTCAGTGCTTGAAAGATAGCGGACCATTATCTCCCAATCACCGGGCAAGACCATGTCACATGGAAGAAGTCTGCTGCTTCTGTGTTGCACGTTATGCATGTGGATGATTGCTGTTGGCCTGCCCTCCAAAGCTTCAACGGTGTCAGGTATGTGGTATGAAAGAAATTCAACTGGAGCAGGCGGAACCTAGACAATATCACCAATTCCGTAGGTGCCATGAGGGCTTCCCTCCATTCAGTATCTTCCAAGGGACCAACCCATGATTCCAAGCGGGCACTCAGAAGAGTAAATAAGTCAGGTGAGTTAATGGTGAGGGAGCGGTAAACACAAGAAATACCTCCCTGTCCCAGGGGAGCCTTGAGAAAATTGGACTCCAGAGGGCTGAACTCGGGAGCCTCCCCGATTGACCCTCGGTGAGAAGCCAGGGCATGATGGAGTTATAGGAACCTGTAAATTTGGGACCGGTGTAGGCTGAAGTCTGCCTACAGGTCCTGAAAGGATCTCATGTGTGTTCCCTGCCAAACATCATCTAGTCTGGAGATGCATGGGAGGTCCCATGAACCAAACCCCGCTAACTTAGCTACCTGGCTCAGCCAGGTGCCACTCCAAAAGGGGTGGGGGTGCTGCAGCGTAATCTTGCTCATGCACCCGGTCCAGCACAGTGCCAATCTCCATGCCAGGAACACGCTTCTAGTGAGGTCAGGGAGGGCCTGGGGTATGGGAGTGCCATAAAGTCTGTCTACTGTTGTTTCCCAGCCCATAGACATAGGTTCAACCTTGTAGATCAGGTTATCCTGGCCTCCAAGCAGTCAGTCGATAAGGACCAGCATCTGAGAGGCCCAATAGTTTAGATGCAGGTCTTCCCCCGCCATGCAAAGGTAGATTGTATACATTTCCCAAATGCGATGCATGGTACCTGATCGGCTCAAAGAAAGGAGTGCTCTCTAGGATGTATCCCTGTGAACCAGTGTTTGGGAAGGGGGTATGGAAAGTTCTGCAGGACATATAAAAACCGTGTAGGACCATCATCTTGAAGAGAGCTACCCTCTCCAATATATTAAGTGGCAGGCGGTTCCACCTATCCAGGTCTTTCCGCATCTTATGAATCCGTGGCGTCAGTTTAAGTGACCAAGTGAGTGTTGGAAGCAGGGATATGTAAATGCCTATGGAGAGGAAGCTCAGTCTGTGGAGCAGTATATGAGTGGGCCATATCGTATCTGTCAGTGGTCCAGTTAAAGGAACCAGAAGTAATTTTGGCCGAATAACAAGCAGTCCCGAAGCCCGCCCATATTGAGCTAACATATGAAGTAGTGTCTGTGGTCTCCGGGTCGAAGACAAAGAGCAGGAAATCATCTGCATATAACGCTATCCGATCTTATATGTCTTTCCCCCCCATCTGAATCCCTGGACTTGTGCATCACCCCCCCACATAAGACACCAGCTGCACCATTGCCAGAGCGGAAAGAAGGGGCGACGGAGGGCACCTTTGTCTGGTACCGCGTTGTATCGAAAAAGTCTGCGACAATACCCCATTGACCCAAACCTGTGCAGTCGGGCTGACATATAGCGATCGAATATGCGATACAAAACGAGGTTCAAAGCCAAAGCACCTCAAAGTATCCCACAGAGAGTCACAGTCGAGGGAATCAAAAGCTTTTTAAAAATCAATAAGTAAGAAGGCGTCAGACCCTGTGAGCTACTGCTGATACCCCACGGCTGCCTGCACCCTACAGATCTACGCTGGGGCAGCCACATTGGTTTAAGTGAATCAGCTAGCTTGTGGATGACCCTAAGAAGTCTATTGGCCAGGACCTTGGTGTATATTTTGAGTTCACTATTGATGAGGGAGATCGGGCGGTAGGACGCACAGTCCTCAGGGGCGCGTCCCGCTTTGTGGAGAACCCCTATAGTCTCCACATTGTCATTCTGGAAAGTGGCTTTTTGCTATAGCTTCGTGGTATAGGGCCAGCAACTGGGGAAGGAGGGGCCTGTGGAGGTTTTGGTAGTATTCAACCGGGAATACGTCAGGGCGTTTTACCAAGCTTCATGTTGGAAAGAGCCGCATTTGTTTCTTTAAGCATAATCGGTTTCTCCAGTTCAGCTCAGTCAGGTGATGGTAAGATAGACAGCGGTAAATCCGCTATCAGTGGAGCGGCAAACTTTCATGGTGCCCTCATGTGGTTTGCATATAGGGAGCAGTAGTATTCCACAAACGCTGACGCGATTGCACGAGGGTCCTCGATTCTCGCGTGGGCCGTATCCACAATGTATGGTATCACCCTCTCCACTATGTTGTGTGTGGTTAACCAATAGAGAAGTTTGCTTGATTTGTCCCACCACCCGTAGACCTTGCTTTGGGATACGATCCAGCAAGACCGAGCCTCTTTGAGTCAGAGTTACCTCAGTGATGCTCGTCAATCCCCACCTGGCTGGACTTAGTTTCATCCTCTCTTGTTTGCTCTTCCACACGAACAATATCGGCCTCCAGTTCCCCCACCTGGTATTGTTTTTGCCTATCTTTGGCTCAGAGGTGTGAACAAGCAATTCCACGCATGTAGGCTTTGCTCGCCACCCACAGGGTCCCGGGTGACTCCACAGAGCCTCTTTGAGGGCGAGGTAGCCATCTATTCCTGTGAAAGGAAGTCTGTGGTCTTGGGGCCCGTCGGGTAAACAGCATTAAGATGCCATACGGACGTTTGGAGGGCTGGGTCCCCTCAATACAGATGAGCATCGGGGATTTGTCAGAAATCGCCCGGGGGAAGATGTAGGCAGCCGTCAGTGGCAGGCATGAGGAATAAGTGAAACAGGGACCTGGGCTTGTGTGTCGCTGATGTGTGGTTGTATGCCAATGTGTCTGGGTTCCAAACCCGCCAAGGCTTGCAGAACCCAATACTGGACGTCCAGTCTGTCAGCCGTAGCGTTGGGGGATGGCCAGGGAATGCTCTTTTAGAGCAGTCTTTACATGTGGACATCACCATATTAAAGTCTCCTCCCACCACTGTAATGTCCAGTGGGAGTCCTAGTAGTGTGGCCTTTGGAGGGAACATACACACATACCAGGTGTTTTAATATTCCTCACACCAGGTTTTGGTTAAATTATTGAAGATTAACAATGGAACGGCTCTCAACGCGGTGCTCCCTACACTAAGCAGCAAACAACTGCCAGTCCTTGAATGGCGTATCGAGGACCGTCATAAAGACCATGGAATACTCGGGCACACGCGAAGTGGAGGCCTCACTAGCCCCTACATAGATTACAACACATCCCCTTTCTTTACACATTAAGCAAAAGCATAGTGTTACATTGCAAAACACTATTACACTATTAATGTTCTATCTATAGACTAACAAGATGTAAAAAAACAAATATGAATTCTCAGAAAACATGCCTAAGACATTTACCTAAAAACCCCGCAAATAAAATGCACTAAAAACATTTAAAAAAGCATTTCTACCTTAATCATGTACATAACATGCTAAATCATTGGATATAATCTAATAAGTAAGCTGGTTGTCTTCTTGGTTTGGGAATCCTACTTTTACTACGTCTATGTATGCTAGAGGCTCCGCTTTTACAAACATGCATGCTACCGTCACCATCTTCACCCACTCCAGAAGAAATTTCACGTTCCCTCCCCTGTTGCACGGCTTCATCCAACATAAACATGAACCCACGGCAACTGTCATTGTCTCCACCATCTTCACCACACCTTTGTCCACCATACTTGGCCACCCTTCTCAAATTCCAGCGTTCACCATTAGACAACACAACATGCCACCTGTGTACATCTTTGACTTTAAAAGGCCCTAAAAAAAACTATTAAAACCTTTTTTTCCTCTTCCTGACTTTATCTTTACCCAATCACTCGGAGCAATCCTCGCGTCATCCGTATCTTCCTGCCTGGTGTGACTAACCTTAAATGTATTAGATTCCACATCACATCTCACAAAGCTCTTGCAACCCAAACTTCTGTTGCCTGTGTTGTTCTTCCCTTCAATCATGTCACACATCCAAGGTGGGCAAAGCTTTGAACCCGGCTTCCTCCCGTGCATTACGCAAAAAGGAGTTTTACCAGTGGCAGAATTCTCTGTAGTGCGTTAAGCCCACACCAAATGACAACAAGAAATCCCCCATCTCCCTTGAGGTGAGTGTGTCCCATTGTCTGTGATGAGTTGTGCTGGGAACCCTTCTTCTCTAAAGACTACCCGGAAAGCCTCAATGATTGCTCGTGTGGTAATTTCCCGCAAAATGTTTACCACCAGCTACCTTAAATGCACGTCAATCATAACCATAGCAAACCTTTCACCATGCCCCAGGCCAACCATGGGACCGATGAAGTCTAAGCACATGCTGTGCCACGCGCTCCCAGGATCTGTGATGCTACCCCCTCCAGAACTCGCTCCCAACTTCAACCTTTTTTCATTCTCCTTACACTCAACACACCTTTCTACCCAATCAACAATGTCTCCATCCATGGCTGGCCACCAAAACTCTTTCCTTACCCGTTTCTTGGTGATGGTCTGTCCCAAATGCCCCTCATGGGCTAAATCAAACAACCTTTTGCGCACTCCCAAAGGGGGAACCCATTTGTCACCTCTCATAACTATGTTCCTTCAGTCACAGAAAGCTCATCCAAAATCTTCCAATAAGCTCGTAAAGGAAGAGAAAGTGTACTTTCCCTTTTATTGCCATTCTTTAATCTTGCGTATCACCCCCACCAGTACCTCATTTCTTTTCATGGCTTCTACCCACTCCGATTCACTTACTACTCCACCACAACAATTGATAACGTCCTCCGTACTCGCCACAGCTCCTTCACTTTCTGTACACACAACTGCTTCCTCATTCACAGTTTTCCGATCAAGCGATAACCGCGAGAAACAGCTTGGACATTCTTCCACCCAGGAATATACTCAATTGCATAGTTGTACAATTGTAAACGTGAGGCCAGCCTCGCCAACCCAGCTGACCCTTTGCCCATACCATCAGGAAGCAAAACCTTCAAAAGTGGCCTGTGGTCTGTTCCCAAAATAACATGACTGCCCCACACATAGGTACAGAAGTATTTTAAGCCCCGTGCTGCAGCTAGCGCCTCCCTCTCTATAACTGCATAAGGACGATCAGTATCAGTTAAGGTGCGTAATGCAAACGCAGCCGTTTTCTCAACCATGCCATGCATTAGAGACAGAACAGCTCCTATACCCGTCGCACTGGCATCAACTATGACTATAGTCTTGACCTCGTATCAAACGGAACCAAAGTTTGGGCATTGCATACTCCATCTTTGATTCTTTGAAAACAACATTGTTGTGAGGCACCCCTCTCAAATTTCACCCCTTTTCTCATCAAAACTTTTAAACACTCAGTTTTGCTGCAAATTCTTTGACAAACTTTGAGTAGTACTCTATCAACCCTAGGAATGAGTGTAACTGTTTTTTATCCCTAGGCAATGGCGCAGACCTGATGGAAGATACTAAGTCGCTTTTAGGCCTCACACCATCGGCGGATAGGGTATGCCCAAGATATTCAATCTCTTCCACTAAAAATTCCCATTTTTCCTGCCTTACTGTCATCTCAGACTGCAAGACGATCCAAGGCCTACTTCAGGGTAACATTATGCCTATCAACAGTATCACCAAACACTAGTATATCGTCTTGGAAGAAGATGACATTGTCCAACCCCTTACAAATTACATTCATCATCCTCTGGAGGACACTTGCCGCAGAAGAAAGCCCGAATGGCATCCTAGTAAACTGGAAAGTGCCTTCTGTGGTGATGAACGCCGTCAAGGATTTGGACTTTTGGTGAAGCTGTATCTGGTGATATGCATGTTTAAGGTCCAGCCTGGAAAAATATTTTCCCCCTTTAAGCAAGAGTATCACCTCATTGATGTTAGGAAGCAACGGAAATAGTTTGAAGCTGTAAAACAGAAACCGAGGACATTGAACATTACCCATATGCTCCTTTTTTGGCTCGGCTCAGGGCCCTTGCTGGCTTGGCTCAGGGGCATTTATGCTTCCAAATCACTCTTCTTTGACACTCCTGAAGCGGCATGGGAATGGATGACGGAGCATCTGCAAGATATGCGGCCACTCATTCCAGGCCGAAACCAATTCGGCCGCCACCAGGCAGTTACCCGAGCTCTGCAGGGGTGCGGCAAGGACAGGGCCTCCCTATCACCCAGGGTGTCAGGGGGCTCGACAGCAGAAAGGATGGGGACGGAGTCTCTATCGAAGAGCCGGGAGCTCATGGAGGCATGACCGCCATCTTGGGCTCCCAGGCCTTTCTGCTGCATTTTTCAAGTCTTGCGCACCCTCGATGACTGCCTTCTTTTTCTTTTTACTTTTAATTGATTTTCATACTCTTATGGCTGTTTGTTTCTTTTCTGTTCGTTAGATAGATACTTTATCAACAGCAACCTCCCAGGCCTCTATTAATCTTCAAAACGTTGTTTGTGGGTGTTAAATCTGTTTTCCATTACCCTAAGTCTACCAGCTGCCTACGTTTTGTCTGTTTGTTTTTCCACCTTAACTATTTCCTCTACTCCTGTTAATTTGCATTCCTCCCTCTCACGTATTGACCCTTAGCTCTTCTTATCAGCTTTTACAATGTGCACAGCCTTTACAATGTGTACTGCTTCTCTTGGTCTCCTTACAGCAATACAGCTTTCTTGTAATTTATCAATGTTTATCTGTTTATTGCTTATGCACCCTAATCATAAAATATCCATCCCATCATCATATGTCTTTCGCCATCTTTGTTTTTAAAATTAGGCCTAAGGATCAGGCAATCTGTTCATGTATAGAGTAGTTCATTGATTTTGTCATTTATTTATTTAGTGCCATGTCTGTAAAGCGCTTTGAATGATCGCACCTTGTAAACTAATAAACATAAAATGATGGAAAAGAGTACTGCTCCCTTCCTTAACACCAAGTGTAGACATCAACTGTTGGGGGCATTATACTTTCAAGAATAGACAAGCGTTCCATTTCCTAAAGAGTAACAAATGAACACTGTTCCAAAATGTTGTGCCCTATATCATATTCATATTGACCAGGTGCTGAAGTAGCTTTGTGAAATAGATTGTATTTTATTCAGAGCTTTCCAAATACAGCCTACTCGTTTGTCCTTGTGCTGGCTTTTTGAATTCAAATGGTAGTCCGCAAAGTTTTTTGTTTGTTTTGAAAGATACCTGTATTCTTGCAATAAAGATTTATCGTATACCCTCGTGGTAGGGTGCTCCGACCCACAGCTGATTTGGGGGTGATTGTCCTACAATTCAAGCAGCGAAATGCACTGGGATGCCATTGTGCTGCTTTCTGGAAGGCCTTGAAATCAGGCAGGATTGTGACATTTGTGGAATCGGTGGAGAGGAAGCTAGAAGAGTGTACTGTATTTGTGAAAGGGAGAACTATAATTAGGGTTCAGGGTCTTTGACAACTGGTATAGCCCTCGGTAGCAGTCTATATTGCTATGTTACGTACACGTAGACTGGCAGAAGATCATGTAATGTTAACGATTCTAGGTTTTCTGGCAGCAGTTGCAGGGGATGATTTGAGGGTCTCCTTGACAGAAAAATATGACTCCTGACACATGGGCGATGTGTTCTTGTTCAGCTCGAAGGGGCTATACAGAAATTGAGGGAGTAGGGTTTACAGTGGTCATATTGAAGAGGCAGGTGGAAGAGATGGAATTTCCTATGCAGAATGATATCTTTTTGGGTCTCGCGATATAGGTACTACAAAGGAAAATAGATAAACACAGCACACCAAAGTCCCATTTGGAGAGGGAAATGCAGGCACTTGTTTGGCAGACAACGAAGTGTAGAGTATACTAAATGAGGATTTTTTTCTTTTATGTGAATAAAGTCAGAGCAGTTCTCTTTGAACTAAATCAGAAATGATAACAGCCAGTTTTAAGTTGGAATCTAGGTGAATTGTGTTTAAGTTCTGCCTTATTTCCAGTAGCTGTTTCTCTTTGTCGCTCCTAAATGTTCAGTTCATGAAGATGTTTGTAGGCTTGTTAGAGTACTGGTCCTGTTGGTTCATCGTTTTGCTGTTTCCATCCACAAGTACCCAAGCAGGTATTTTTTATAAGTTTCACTATACGTACTTAAACCTGAGGCTGGTGGCTCAGTGGACCACTGCATCCACTCCAGGGTCTGTGTTTTATTTTATGGTCACGGGTTCAAATCCCAGCTGGTCCACTGAGCCTTTTATCATTCCGCGGTCAAAATAATTATTAAACGTTGGGTAACAATAAATATTTGTTATTCAGCGACATGGCACCACAAGAAGTGTTTGTGCACTGTACAAATACACATTATGTTATATGTGCTATGCAAGTGCTGACTTTTGTTAAGCTGTTACACATATGAACCCACTAGGTACGTCAATGATAAACTTCATTAAACAGGTTGTGAAGCTATTTTAAAGCCAGTTTTGAGTTGAATTTCGACCACTACTAAGATAGAATAAAGAAACACCACACATAGGTTTCCACTCCACTCACTTGCGATCCAGAGCACAATCTGACATTTCACAAGCAGGGGGAAGGTTGATGAATTATATTTCTCAAAATAAAGTGGCACCAGAATGATGAGTGGCGGATCAATCTCTCTACATCATGACGTGCACTCATTCTGGATTCACTTCTAATGGATGGTGTCTTGCATTGAGTTCCAGGAAGCTTTGTGTTATGCCTGAGGCTTGCTGAGCTTTTGAGGAGCGTTTTCTTAACTCTCGTCAGTTGTTTTTGTTTTTAGAATTAAAAGCATGTAGACCTTGTTCATCATCTTAAAACCTTAAGGTAAAGATAAACATGTCAGAATTATAGAGTTTCTTGATTTTTCAGCTTCAGACCATCCTTATTTCTGCTTAAAACATCTAACAGTCTATTTGGTTTGGCTGCGGTTATAATCTGAATCTTTTTTGCGTTCCCACTGTTGTGAAACTGGCAGTCTTCTGTAGGTAAGGGAGATAGACAGCCCTGATAAATGATTCCATGAGACAAGCCTGGGGTCATTGACAGCTGCGGATTGGTAGACGGCACCCGCAGGAACAACAGTAGGAAGTAAACTGTGCTTGTGTAGGCTGGAGCTGCTCCTTGAGCAGGATATGAACAAGCCCTCCCTTCCAAAATAATAAACAATACCTCTTGTTTACCAGTCTGGCCGCCCAAGGAGCTGTGCTCGCAATATCAAAGTCCAAGGGACATGGGAAATTAACTTCTGTGTCATTGTAAGATACTGCTGCCCCGCAAACATGTTGACTTGGCACTGAGAGCTACTCCCACTTTCGCTGAAATCAACCCCAGTAGAGTGGACTCAGCAGGGGATAGTGCTTCTTCAGAGCTCTGGCAGTCTTCCTCTAATGTCATAGAATTTGTAAGATTTATTTATATATATATTTTTTTTTTATAAAGCGCTGGCTAGTGACAGATAATGGACAGTTCTGAGTAAATTTTGTGTGGGCACAAAGTGTTCAAGGTAGGACTCCCCCTACACGAACTGACTTCCTATCATGACTATTCTTGTTAAATCTGGCCTGAACAAGTATATTTGCGTTACTGGGTCATAGGCTGCACTTCAAATATCGTTCAGGGACAATAATTAAAATATTTTGGACATTGCAGAGGACTTTTGATTTTGTACTTTGTGTCACTGCAAGCCAATGTCGTTTATTAAGGGTCAATGTGAGGTGAAATGTTTTTTTTTATATTCGAACAGAGTTTGATGGTTTGCTTTTACAGTCTCGAAAGTGTCAGTATATCTCTCTTTTTATTTTTGAGGCTCTGACGTGAACAAGACTGCCGTAGTCAGTCTCGATATTATCATTTCGCTGGTCAGCCAAAATTAATTTAGGATTGAGAAGTATCCTTCTCAGCACCATGAGATGAAGGTTTGTTGTGATTACTGCTATGGCGCGATGACCAAAACAGAGGTCTGAATCGAACCATACACCATAGTTTTTAATTGGTTTATCCGATCGGGCAGAGATAGTTCGCCTTCATCCATTGATTAATAGTTTTGAGACAAATGCTGATGTTTCTGCAGTTTCTGTTGTCACAGTTTTTTTAATTAAATGTTTTTATTGGTATTTTGTATCTTTATGTACATCTTACATCCTTATATTTGTATCACATTTCCTTCATACAGTTTATATTCTCCTTCTGAAACTGTTCATATTTGCAATAGTGTGGATGAGGCAGTATGTGTTATGTGTGGTACCTAAACTTGCGCGTTTGTCTGATTGCATTATTGTATGCTCTATTTGCCTTTTTGGGATGTACTTCCTTCCTTTAAGTTCCGGTCTGGTAACTACCGGTATGGTTTCTTAACTATTAACTTTAGGTCTAACTGGCGTTAGATGGGGCGGGGGTTTGGGTTGGGGTTGTGTTCAGACGGGAGCATTTTACCTGCGGGTCGTTATGCCGTCTGTGTTGTGTTTTTAGGTATGTGTGGGGGATGCAACGGTTTCTGTGGGCCTATCCGAGTTCCCGGTATTTGTATGGGTTGTTATAGGGTGTTGCAGGTGTGTGATTGGTTGGGGCCTTGAGTGTAATTCTGCGGGCGAGTTCCCGGTCGCTTAAGCTGTTGGGGTCTGAGGTGCAGTGGGCGGTTCACTGTGTGCCGTCTGTTGTTTTAATTGGTGCAGGAGTAGAGCCCATTCCATGGATATGTGGCGCTTACGTATCCCCCTCACTTCTTCATTTCTAATCGCTTCCTCTTCTGTTGTCACTGGTAACCTGAATTTTCACATAATCTGCTTTTTTAAAAATTAATTGATATTTCTAAATCAGTTGAGCCAGTGATCTCATACATATGTTGAAAAATATTGCAGATGGAGGGGATCCCTGTAGGATTTGGCATGCAATGGTTTTCAAACGACTATGATGAACCAACTATGCCTTGCTGGCTCTGGTTTGAGAAGGAGTGACACATTTAGAAAGCCAATCTGAGGATCCGGGACCCATTTCTCTAGTTGCTCCAAAAGCATTTTTTTGGTCCACAATGTCTCAAGCTACAGACAGTTCAAAAAGGATTAGTGTTGCTGTACAGTCGGCATTTTGAACATCTTGGTCTTAAAGAAGGACATGCCAATGCTGACCCTAACAGACTTGCCAATTGTCAGCCTATTTCGCTCTTTCCCCTTCTAGGAAAGGTTTTGTAGGATTTTGTTAATAAACAGCTCTCTTCTTACCTGGAGGACCACCACTTACTGGACCCCAGGCAATCTGGCTATAGAGCTTGCCACAGCACGGAAACCGCATTGGTGGCAGTAGCTGATTCCATCAGTCTTTTATTAGACGCTGGTTCTACTCGATTTGTCAGCTGCTTTTGATACTGTCTCCCATTCCATCCTGCTTCAAAGACTTTATGAGAGAGGTATTTTTGGTAAGTCCTTGGACTGGTTCAAAGCTTTTTTGGCAAATAGGACCCAGAGGATCTCACTTGATCCTTTTATATCTCGGACCATGTACTTGAACAAGGAGGTCTCTCAGGGCTCCTCCCTTAGCCCTACTCGTTTTAAAATCTATGTGGCCCCCCCTTGGTCAGATTGGTAAATTCTGTGGCTTTGAGATAATGTCCTATGCAGATGATACCCTATTAAACATCTCATTTGGGCAAGACCCGGAAAACGCTAAAATCTGATTTATTGACTGCATGAGGAAGATAGCTGCCTGGATGACTTTCAATTTGCTTACTTCTTAATGGAGACAAGAATGAGATTCTGCTGTTTGGTAAGGCACAGGCCTATTGGTTCGATGACTGGTGGCCTTCTGAGTTGGGTTCAGCTCCTTGCCCTATGAGGGCAGTTAAAAATCTTGTCTTTATGGTCACTGAGAATCTTTCCATGAATGAGCAGGTTATGTCCGTCTGTGGCACCTGTTTTGGTATTATTCGCCTGCTTAAAAAGTGTTCCAGTGGCTTCTGTCGAGGTCAAGGAAAACTTTGATTCAAGCTCTTACTATGTGTGGCCTTGACTATGGGAACGCCTTACTGGTAGGGACTAATGAAACTCTTCTTTCCAAACTGCAGGTAGTCAAAAACACGGCAGCGTGCCTGGTCTGTAAGCTTGCTGCTGGCTCCCTGTTGGCTCCCACGTTAAGAGCTTTCCACTGGCTTCCTGTCGGAAAGTGGTCCTTGTTCAAGCTTCTTTTTCTCAACTACAAATCCTTGGCAGGCAAGGGCCTGGCTTACCAATGTGCAAAGCTTAATCAGTACTGGCCTAGCAGAAACTTCAGATCCAAGGGTAAAGTTCTGTTATGTTCCCGCCATATCCATACTTTGAGAGATGGCGGACGGTCTTTTTCCTACCTTGCCCCCCACCACTGGAACAAGCTAGCCCTCCGCTTTTACTCCTTTTCCAAATTTGGTAGGTTAAAAAAACTTCTGAAGACTTGGCTATTTTGATTTATTGTCTTGTCTTGATTCTGTGGAGCACTGAGATACACCTTCGGGAGTGAGTCCTCTGCATTATACTAAGTTCTTGTAACATAACAAGGACATCTGGTTTGGAAAGTATTGGTTGGAAACAGAAGGGGCATTTTTACCACCAACAACTGCATCGCTTCTAGGAACTCATGAATAATTTGTTGGTGTGGTCCCTAGGTAGTCTGGTTGCAAAATTAACCTTCTTTGCTTTCTGAATTGGTCTGTGGCATTCTGTTGTGAGCTTTACTTACTTACCCCTCAGTTGCCACTTACGTTTTACTCCAATGTATTTCTATTTTGTAACCTTCCTTACATGTCTACCAGTTTGGATTTGAGACACTTACTGGTTGTTATCTCAGTTGATCTTATGTTTTTTTTAAAGTTGACGAGGAGCCATTACACCATGAATTATTGAGATCTATCTATGCTTATGAAAGGTCTCTTGGAAAACCTCTGGATTGTTTTTCTTCTTACTGGGGATTGTTCTTTGAAAGAGATGAAGGCTTTGTAGAACCTATTTGTACCAACTTTTCTTTTGTAGCTATGGAGTTTAAGTTTGGTCTGAATAAAGGCTTATTTGTGTTGTTGCATTCAGTTTTTGTATTAATTGTTTAGAGAAGGCGCTCTGGGAGTAGGGTTTAACCTTGATTTTGAAATGAGTATGTGTCATGTGAAAACCAAATCCAGTGTTTATCCGTCCGAATGGGTGGTTGATGAAATTTGTTGAGAGAGGTTAGTGATTGCAGGTAATCCACAATTTGTGATCCCTGTTTATTAAGCCCGATGGAAATCTCACATAAGCAGGATCCCTCATGAAAGACAATGGGGCGACAGTACCAGTTTCAGAAGGTCCTAAATGAAGTAAGGGTAGTATCCTAATTTATGGAAATTTAAAATGCTGATGAAAGAGACTTTAGAGAAGGCAGTGATATGCACTGTTGCCCCTAAAAGTATTTATAATCTGAGCCTGGAATATTAGCATGTTAGTTAATTGGGGTGAATAAATACTAGGCTTCCACCTCTGCCATAGTAGGGCTGTTCTTCATTAGAAGTTTGGGCCTAGTTGGAAGCAGGGGAATAAGTAAGGCAGTAATATTTTGAGCCATTTGAGCTAGAAACATTTTCAGTTGTAATATGCAAATTATATGTTAAGTTTTCTTTCAAGCACTATAAATCGAAAATAATGCTTTAAATGCTGAAGCCATAGAATCTCATAATTCTACTAGCCTTGTCTATTTTCATTTTTTTATCTATTCATGAAACATTTGAATTCCAGTCAGTTGCTATGGTTAGCTGCACCTTTAAGATAATTTTACTTTCAACATTTTCAACTATGTGAATAAGTATTTTTACCAAAAAAGACCATTGACACTCTGCAGCTCGTGGTCTGGCCAGGACCAGGGGAAGAGGAGGAGGGATAAGGCACACCACAGCCTTGAAATAGGACAGTGTGTAAAAAATAATCATCCTCAGCCTACCAGATTGCCAGGGAGGATTTTAGTGGCTGGACCCACAAGAGTTTTTCAATCCTCCAACCGTACCCCAGGGTGGATATATTTGATGCCCTCCTGCTTCCTCATGGGCAGGGTATTTTTACACCCAGGTGACGTCTGTTGGTTTTCCCACTCTCAACACTTGCCAAAAGGAATCAGGGTTTATTGAACTGCCTTTCCCCCCCTCCTCTTGCCCAGTGATGGTGGATCTCAAGCTTGCCTGGGCAGAGGAGACTGTCTTTGGATTAGGCTTTAAAAAACATAGCTGCTCAAACACACGGATACTTGGCGACATACTCTTTCCCTGCTGCAGTGCAAACATCACTTTGCATAAGAAAAATTTCATAAGCATGATGCTTTCAGTTCACACCAATGCCACCGAGGACTGTTCTAGTTTGAGGATTCAAATCAAGTTACTCTAGACCTCTGAAATTACCATTCCTGTGTTGGATGTTAATTTGGCCTTGTTGGAAATTGCCCTTTTTGCAGTGTTATCCCTAAACTTTTTGCTTCTTCCTCCTTTGTTTTTCCTGACCTGTGGTTGTTGGCTATGGAACTCTGGACATTTTACCACTGCTGATCAGTGCTAAAGTGCATATGCTCTCTGTGTAAATTGTTATGGTGATTGCCTGCGCACAGTTTGTTAACTGCCATGTCGACCTGGCCAGTGCACCCACTTGCCAGGCCTTACCCTTCCCTTTTCTTACACATAGAACACCCCTATGGTAGGCCCAAGGTACCCCCCTGGGCAGGGTGCAGTGTACGTGAAAGGTAGGACATGTACTGGTGTGTGTAACATGTCCTGATAGTGAAATACTGCCAATTTCGTTTTTCACTATTGAAAGGCTATCTTGCCCATTGGACAGAATGGGGAATGCTGTGTAACAATTTTACAAGCATATCTTCCCATAGGAGTAAGATAAGAAATTAGAGTCTGGTATCCCTGAACTCAGAATTTAATAACACATCTTTTAGGTAGGATGGTTTTTAAATTCTGTGTTTGAAAATAGCACTTTTAGAAAGTGGCTATTTTCTTGTTCAACCTTTCCGTGTGCCTCTGCCTGTTTGTGGATTGACTGTCTGGCTTGAGAGTGACAGGGGCTGGGGTGGCTCCAGGAGTCTGGGTGAGTCAGCACTAGGTTGAATAGGCCGATCTGCATTTGGAGTGGTGGGAGGAGTAGCACCTGGGCCTGAATAGGGCTGTGCCTGCCTTCCACAATGCTGGCTCCACCTCCTGTGGTGTGTCCGATGACCCTGGCCCACACTAACAAAGGAAGAAGTTGTGCACTGGCAGAGTGCACCCAGAACTGGTTTGGACTGGGTCCAGGACCGCTTACACCTAGAGAACAAAGACTTTTGGGGTATAAATATGAGAGCTGAAACCCCTGAACTTTAGATCATCCTGGAATTCAAGAGGAACCTTTGCCGAGGAGAAGAGCTGGAGAAACTGAAGAGAAGGACTGCCCTTGCTGTGTGTTCTGGGGCTAACCTGCAGTTGCTATTCTGCCAAGGAAAGGAGAAGGACTTTGCTGTGTGCTGTGTCCCCTGCTTGAAGAAGATCTCCAAGGGCCTGAGGAGAGCTGGCCTCCTGTTTTGAAGTCCCAGGAACAAAAGGACTTCACCCCTAGCTCCCCCTGAACTCTGCTCTGTGAGTTCTGACCTGCCTAGAGTGCTTGATCCAGTTGTGGGGCCTCTAGAGGTTGTTGCTGCTGTTTGGGAGCTGGAAGAAGAAGGAGCGTGAAAATAACTGCAAAAACCCGACGCATCGATCTTCTTGCGTCACGTTTCACCAGCGCATCTCGATGGCGCGAGAAGATTTCCGTCGCATCGCCGTGCCGCTGCGAAGATCGTCGCAGCGCCTGTTGCTGCTGCAAGAACCGACGCATCGAGGGGTTGCGGCTGAAGAGGACCGACGCCGCGCACCGCCGCCGCATCGATCGCTGTCGCATACCGAAGATCTACGCATCGTACCTGTGCGAGACACTTTCCTGACGCATCACTCGCGAACCGGAACCGGCACGAAGACTCGACGCATCGCTCCCCCTACAGACCGGATTCAACGCAACCCGTCCGCTGCGTGCAGCGGGGCTGTTGCATCGCCGTCTCAGGAGTGTCACATCTCTTTGGTTTCCGATGCTGCAGCTGTTTGGCTTGGGAACTTTTGTTGCATCTACAGGTACTTTGGTGAAAAGTCACGCATCCATAGATTTCTATGGTACAAGTTCTTGAAACCTTTTTGAAGTCATATTTTTAACTGTGTATGTTCGATTTTTGTCGTTTTGGTCTTGTGTAGTTTAGATAAAGATACTTTATTTTTCTAAACTGGTGTGGTGTCGATTTGTGGTGTTTCCACTGTGTTACTGTGAGTGTTGGTACAAATACTTTACACATTGCCTTTGGGATAAGCCTGTTTGCTCGTGCCAAGCTACCAAGGGGGTGAGCAGGGGTTATTTTAGTAGTGTATCCCCCTTACCCTGACTAGAAGCAAGGGTCCCTATTTGGTCAAAGGTACCTACCTCTGCCAACTATAGACCCCCAGTTCTAACAGGCCTCTTGTATTGTTAGAAAATTCAAACATTCATTAATTGTCTGTAACATGCTGTTTTATGGCATTCTCAATAAAATTCAACAGGTTATGACAGGCTCCACACTTTGCAACCAGAATGTTTTGCGACCTGTGCAGGTCTGATCACAGTCACCATATCGTTAAACCCTCCAGCGGCTTCCTGTACTGCAAAGATAACTAGTTAGGGTCTCGCTGTCCATAAATCAAGTCCTAGCGGTTTACAAAAATCTCTTCCACTTCAAATCTTCCAGCAAGCTTAGGTTTTACAGCTCATTCTTCATGTCTACAGGAAACGTTGAAGAGGTGAGAGGGATCCATGAACCCAAGGAAATATTAAGAGGAGCGCTTTATGAACCAGCCTTCCACTTCCTACTCTTCTGTACACAACTAAAAACACATTTTCCTCGCTGGCCTTATAACTCGCTGACTTTAACGATGTTTTACAGCCACTTTCCATATTACTTAAACAAATCATTACTAGGAGTTCATCATAGTCTCTTCCTTTCCATATTGCTTGTATATGTTTTTTTTTTTTTTACAGCAAGTGCTTTAGCAATTTATGAACTCCTAATTATAGCGACCATTAACTGCTGAAACATTTAGTTGTGATCCTGACTCTTAGATACTGGAGGCAGAATGCTATCAACTAGCAAGTAAAGTCGTTTACTACTTAAGAAGCTGCCTCCCATTCTGTGGCACTGTACCCTGCATTGTATGGGCATTAGTCAGGGTGTTTGAATTTATATATAGTAGAATCCGAAGCTACGAACATGTCTTGTAAATAATCAAACTTCTCCAGGTCAAGTATTCAAATCAAGCCACTGAATGACAGACAAACTCTTCCAAATTTAGTTGATTTGCATTGATAAAGAGGTGTTTGCATCAGGCCTTTGTGTACATTTTAGTTTTTAGTTTTTCTTTTATATTTGTGTATGGATTTAGATTAATGGACAGGACCAGGAGAGTGTCAGAGAGCATTATAGAAGGCACACTGCAGATAATGAAAGAATAAGACTTTCTGGTTCAGTGTGACGGCTGGAACACATCAAGTGTACGAAAGCAACTGAAAGCATTTCAGTGATAGGATACCGTGTGAGCATCAGGAAGAGTATAGGATGGCTCAAGTATATGCTCAAAATAGAGACATGTAGGGGTACATATGTAAACTATCCAATTTACAGAAAGAATCATGTAATGCTAGGTAACAGAAACAAGCATTTGCAATGCAAACGGTCTCGGCTTTGGGACCTTATATGTATTTAGCTATGCAGTACCTTAGCCTGGGTGGTGAAACATCTACTGTTTTTCAACATGGAGGGAAAGTAAGCACCAAACTGTGTGACATGCCAGGTATGGGAACACATGGACAGAAATATTGCCTGTTAGCAGGAAATCGTATAGTCCAAAGCTCTGTTTTTAATATAATATCAGGGCCTTTGGTGGTTATATCGCTGAAAATACATGATTTAAAAAAATATTATTGTTTATGGGTGCTCGTGGAAGAGAAGTTCTATGGACTGGAATCTAGAGAATGCTAAAGTGAATAGCTAGAGTTCCTCATCAGAAAGCAATACACATGGTAAACAAGCACCCTGGGGAACAAACGTGAATGCAAGGTGTATCAAAAGGACACTGTTTCCCCAAGCCAGCTATTTCTGTAATTCTGCAGTTAGGTGTTTATTTTACCCCCAGCCATTAACATTGGTCCTGAAAACCGCACAATAAAGCAGATTCGTACTAATTAGATTTGTACCAATTATGCTGAAACAAAACACTAGGACTCAGAAATTGTAAAGTAGTCCCTCATGCAGCTCAATAGGGCAAAGTGCATCTTTCCCACAACCGACTCTCCGGGTACTGGGGAAGAGGATTCAACTGCACCTTAGGGAGATAGATGACAAATCCAGAACTCAGCAGTCGAGCATCAGGCATAAAGAGTACTGCCCAGCCAAATCATTGGCTTAAAAAAGAGACGTCCTTTGATAGCACAGCAAAACGAAATACTGTAGACAGTAATGGGGTTCAACTACAAATTTCTACAACAGGGTTAAAACTATTCTTGTAATTGCCTGCTCCAAAGTGTTGGCATGCATACACCTACACGGTAGGCCCGTCAAGGGTACAGGTAGATACCGGCAATATGGCGGCATCTGAGGCACCAACATTACATCAAGGACTACGGCAGGTGATGTCACTGTGCTGGCGTCGTAACCCCTTCATAGTGGCCTGGGAGGTGCCGTAAGGATCTCTTTAATCCCACCATGTGGGGAAATACTCTGAGAGTCTTACTCTGTCTGGTGGGGGTAGCGGGACAAGAGTAGGGGAGGTAGAAGCTCTAGAGGTATAGGGGTGAAATAATTCGAGGCAGTAAAAATATCTACGTGCACAGAACAAAGTTCAGATTATAGTCAGTGTTCACTGCCAGAGGTTAGGTAAAGAAACAAAAAGTCCTTCTTACACTTCAGTGCCAAGCTACAACTCTCCTGCACGCCAACCCTCACACATCGGTGGCGTCCTGACCTGCACACACATCCCACCCAGGTGACACACATACCTGTACGCAGGCCGGGTGAACTTCTTCTCCTCGTCAGAGCTGCACGTCGGGTAGTCCTCTCCATCATAGTTGAAGCAGTTGTACGGGTACTGTGAGTTGTCAAACATCCTGGAGAGAGCCCGGCCGCCCCGCTGAGCTCACTGCCTGCTGCCAGCCCCTGCCCGCCGCGCCTGCTGCTGGGAGTGCCGCCGTTTGACACACTGCTCTAATCCCACCTCTCTGGGCTCCCTCCCGTGCCCCCCCCTGGTACTTTTTCAGACTCTTGACTCCTGGGCAGCCGGTCTATGGGGTTATTCCGTTCCCATCCAATCTGGTTATGAGCTGCGCAGCTAATAACGGATTAAATCGGCTCGTTCTCTCGTGAACCTTTAAACTCCGGGCGCGCGCAGCCAGTAGCGTTTCCTTGGCTCTGTGGGTGGTCTGATGCGACGGGGGGAGGAGGGGTGGAGGCAGGAGGGCTGGGTGAATAAATAATTCTATTGCAGCCTGTATGTATACTTTGATAGCAGCAATAGTGCTTCACGCATCTGACTTCGAGTTATTATATATATATATATTTTTTAATAAAGTTTGATGCGCCTGAGTCTACTTTACTTTACTGAGGGCTTTTCTTCCCATATGGAATCCCGGGCACACACATACCAGCCGGTGACACTCATTGCACTGATACAATCTGCAGTAGAGTATAATAGACATAAATGCTGTGGTGTTTTCGTGACTGCAGGCAGTGTGTACGTTCAAAGAGCACAAGGCACGGGCTACGGAGGGCCAGTGTCGAGTGGGAAAGAAAGAGGAAAACAGCTGCAGGCGCTGCAACTTCTTGTGTGGGCTTTGATGTGGCGATGAATTAGAGTCTAGACTGTGCTGTGTAGTCCTGGATTGCTACAATGGTAGAGTTTCTTCCCTTAGGTTACCCAGTGTTCTGCTATACACCATGCAGAGTATAAGGCAGGCTTTTCCGTTTACGGGAAACAGAATGAAAGACGGGAATAAAGGCAGCACGGAGAAGAACAAGAAAACCAAGTGGCGAGTTGGGAAAACGGCACTGTTTTGTCACGCATGCGTACGATGTAAGGCATCGCGCGCATGCGAGACAAAAAGTGCGAGCTCATCCACCAATCACACGACCAAGAAGCATTGAAAATGCAATAGGACTCGGATTTACCGGAGACCTATTGCATTTTAAATGCAAGTGCCGACATGAAAGAAGGCACCAACGGGAAGGGGTGGGGGTGGTTTTGGTACAAAAGTTACGGGCTGCGGGAGGGAACGGAGAGAGACAGGGAAACAAAACTGTTTTCCAAGTAAAGGGGCTGATAGCCTCGGAAGAGGAAAAAATGACGTCATGGCAGTCAGGAGGCGGGACTAAGGAGGCAAAAACCAATGAAAATGCAGAATTTATCATTGCAGCCAATCAAATTTATGGCCAAAAAGTGGGCGGGTCTTCCCCCTGCTATACTGTATACAGCATCTCTCTCGACGAGACAGCGCATGCGCTGCCTAGCCGAGACCTAAAAAGGATCTCGCCCGGCAAGGGTCATCAGGGACACGAGACACTTGAAGAGAACTGTCTCTCGCCTTTACATCACGCTTTTGAAGACTTCGTAACAAGGGTTTGTTGTTATGACAGGCAAGACAAATTTTCACTCCTTGGGTGCTGTCCTCAACGTAGATTGCTTGAGCGGTCTTTTCTTTCTACAAATTGGTTATGCCTTAGACGTAATACTGCAGAGACTGGATATGCTTCAGAGAGGATGGGGGAGAACATTGCTGGAGTAGGCCATGACATTGAACCAATGTGGCATGGAGACCTTTCGCTCATTAGTTAATGGTAACATGGCAGTCCTTCCCTAAAGTTACAGTTAGACAATTGCTCACATGGGGTTTATTAGTTTCTAGCAGTTTAATCAATAATATATTCCATGCAGACACTTGCAATTAGAGCAGGGTTATAGAAGGCCACTCTGTTGACTTTCTTTGTGTTTCACAGTTCAGTGTGACATTTGCGCCTAAATGTGAATAAATTACATCTTCTCTCTCTCTCTCTCTCTCTCTCTCTCTCTCTCTCTCTCTCTCTCTCTCTCTCTCTCTCTCTCTCTCTCTCTCTCTCTCTCTCTCTCTCTCTCTCTCTCTCTCTCGTGTGAGGTAAAAGCCATAAGCACTGCTAGCTCCAGATTTTGATGTCACTTGCTTTCCAGCTTTAGATGTGAGCATAATGAAAGCTAGTAGCACATAGCTTCGAAACTATGAATTTACCGGTTATGCTAATATATTTAAAGATGAAAGTTGTGAATGGCTGCTATGTAAGTATTTTTAGGTCGAGCCTACAGCGCTTGCGCTACAGGATGATCTGTTGTATGTACTTTGTGGGCTGTGGAGTATTGCTGCAGGACTTGTGTGCTTCTGCTTTTTAGTTTCTGCTTAGGCACTTTTTTTCACTGTGTGTTGAGTGGCTACGTGCGTGCCTTTTTTTTGCTCTCTGCTTTACCTTACTTTTCACTGCCTCGCCCCTCCTCCAGCTCTCTGATTCACACCCCTCTCTCTTCACCTCCCTTTTCTTTCTCTGCCTCAACTGCTTCGCTCTCTACCTCTCATTCACAGATGTCAGCTATGCTGTAAAGGTGTTCTGTATGTAAACAAAGTGTGAACTGCTGCTTTACTCTTTTATCAGTGGATTGTGTATTGCAATAAATGTACACCTAGTGTGTACGTTACTCTTTTATAAAAGTGGGTCTCTGCAGGAAAATTGCCCATAACAGGGATATTTCCGTGTTTTTATTACAAGTTTGTACGAGAACTTTTATTATGTAATATGCTTGTTCGCCACGTAAGATTTGTATTAACATGCTTACAAATTTGATTATACATGTATTAAAGCACTTCCTTTAGTGAGGATTTGTTTAGCTTTGGACATTCTTTTGTGAGATAATCCGCACTTTTGACACGGCCACCACCAGCGTTCGTTTATGTCAGGACTTCTTTCTATGTCAATGGATTTTGTATTCAACCAATGATTGCAACATGAACAATTTTTTTGGGTGTTCCCGGTATTGTGTATGTGTACCTAACATGTATCCTGACTTCGAAGATAACTATTATACTTTCATGTTTTTATTTTACATTGGTAATCCTTTTTGGATATCTTGATATGCACAGTTTTTATTGAAAGAGATTTGAGAACTAGCAGTGGTTTCATCATGTTTTTCTAACGTTGGGGGCGGTAATTTTGGTCACAACGACTTGTGATGCTAACGGGATACTTCTTTGTATTAATAGCACCTCATTTGGTCATGGATTTTCGGATTACAGCTGTCTTTGGCTGCCTAAAAGCATTGCGATAATGTGCCTATTAGTGTCAAAGCTTCCATGTTAAAGAACTGTAAATGTTGCTGCACCCAGGATAATATGCCGCATGGCTAAATACTTATAAAGTCCCAAAGGCGAGACCGATTGCATTGTACATGTTTGTTTAGACACATAACAATGTTAGTAGTTTCATTTTTTAATATGGTTAATTTTTATTAGAACATTGGAATGTGGAGCACTCCATTGAAGACAATGGAGTGCTCCGTGCTTCTACAGGCCGGGAAAGGCCCGCAAAGCAACATTCCAATGTTGTTTTAACAAAGGCCTCTTGGAGCCCGAGGGAATTTAAACCCCCTCGAACTCCGAGAGGCCTTTGTTTAATTTGTTAGAACATTCTGCCCTCTAGTGGCAGAATGTTCTAATAGCCTTATAGCCCTTCGTAGCTGGGCTATACCGGCTATTAAAGTCCTGCTCCCTTGTTAAAGTCCCTCGCCTTCGGCTCGGGCCTTTAACGCTGGAGCGGGCCTTTAATAGCCAGTATAGCCTGCTACGGCGGGCTATAAAGCTATATTAGAACATTGGAATGTTGAGAGCTCCATTGAAGACAGTGGAGTAGCTCTGACCTTATATATAAGCCCGCAGCTCCAACATTCCAATGTTTGCCTTCATGTTTCTCTCTTTTTAATTTAGAACATTCTACCCTTAGTGGGCTTAGCAAGTGTAGTAACTGCCTGATGGTAACCGTGCTTGCTGTGAAATACTTAGCAGAGCTGAGCAGTGAGATGTGCCAGCAGGTGAGCTCACCTCTCGGCTATGCCAGGCTGCTGCAACACCTTTGGGCACGCTGCAACCACTCCATAGGGATGGCTGTGTTAGTAATGTAGATATAAGGGAATTAAGGTGGTTTGTAGCAGCTCTTCTAGAGAAGGCCTGGTATAGGAAAATTGTTTCCAAATTCCCAGATTGCTGAAAGGGGGAGCTAACCTCTGCACTCATCTGGGAAGTAAGTGAAAGTTAGACATTGTTAAAAAAAAGAGTTCTAGGCAGACGACCAGTATTAGCTACATCCCCTGGCACTCTGGTAAGAGAGGTCCAGAGCACCGATTCACTTAGTTTGCAAAGATGACTACATTGATTTAAGTAACATTTGGCTTCAGATATTTCTCCTGCATTCAGATGTCGCTGATCTGAAGCCAAGGTTTTAAGAGTGAACTCTACCTTTGTCTAGTCTCAGCAAGACCTACCATCTGGGCGCATGAAAAACCGTCCCCTAAACCACCCAAAGACGGTGGCCTAAGGAAAGATGCAAGTTGCAAAGATCAGGCAGTTGTGAAGTTGACACTTCATTGCTGGGAGCTGATCGCAAACCACACATTTGTTGTGCACGGGCCACCAGTGCACTGCATTTTTAGCAATCTTAACATGTGCCAACCTGTGGATCTGCTCTTTGCACTGCACCCTTAATGAAACACAAATTACAGAGGTAGGACAGTGGCCACAGGGCTCTTTGGCTAGATGGAGAAGGGAAGTAGGCTGTCTGCTCACGACTGTGAATCAGATCTGAATTTGTTCATGACGATGAATAATTTGCCTTGAATGTATCTTCAAGTGACAGCGTTTGAAAGTTTTCAAACAGACTGGGTGAATTTGGACATCTGGCCCATCCTACCTCCCATTTGCTCAGTAAAAATATGATTTCCATTTGAGAACTGACTGCCTCATCTTCAGCGTGGTAAAACACAATCATAACCGAAAAACAAGTCATGGTTTAAATGAGCTGTGCTGTGCATGACAACTTCTTGTGGAGCTGAGACACATTAAAAAGCATACTTATGAGGAAAAACAGTATATGAAAAACCAGGAATAAGTTATTCATAAAAGCAGCGCACATTCTGAGTCAAACATAGAAAATGGTGTATGTGTCTGGATGAGCTTTTGAAGTTAGGTTTGCTGGGCAGAAAAGAGTCCATGTGTGAGTGCAAATCCCGCGTGTTTTAGGGTGATGGCCGGTAGTACAGCCTGGAACCTAATGAAAGCTGATAATGTAAGATAGATCAGTAGACTTCCTGTCTGCTGTGGATATGAGTGCATGACCTGCGTGTCGCAGGTTCATATCCTATGTGTGCCACAGAAGAGGGAGCACAAGCATCAGCGCCATCTTTGTAATACTGCAGTGGCCCGGGCATGCAGAAATTGGGTGCACGTGCCCGCTGCACCCCGGCGCGCTGTTTCAAATATGCCTACAGGTGTTTTTAGAAGATGTTTTCATCATTTCCCATTCTGAAACAGTTCCAACTTGTAAGAACCTGTTTCTGCCGCACTACATCCAGCACGCTTCTCCTGCTGGCAGACGTCAGTTAACTCTTCTAACGTATCATGAGCATCATAAGGAGATTCTCTTTTAGTCGGTTGTCTCAAGAGCGTCTTATTTTCCCGCTGGAATATCACAATGTTTCCCCAGACCTATTGGTTGACGTTGCGATATTTCTTCTACTAGGGGAGCGTAGATTCCCACTAGGACAGTGCCCTGCTCTTAATGTTTCTAGGGAGACAACACATGACTGAGTACCATTCTAAATGCATTTAATTCTAATGAGTTCACGGTGATCACCTTATTGCCCTAATTTTTAACCATTGAAAATCCTGAGCATTGGGTGTCCGAGAGCTATACACTATATTTACAAGTTGGCTGTAGCAGTGACTATCGCATTTAAGAAAACAGTACTGTTTGGATTCAAGTATTCATTAATAAAGATTACAAATATCTATTGGATCATGCTGGGCGTATGGATTGTGAATTGATATAGCTTGATATATGCAATATTATTACTGGAATTGTTAAAAAAAAATATAGATGCACGTGTTAGCCTTCTATCATTATTATTCTATAAACACATTATTTAAGATCATCATTTTAACCCTTTAAAATCCCGAACACTGTGTGCTTTACAGTATATCTAGTAGGAGTGAACAGCCAGTACATTCATCCAATTATATTACATCATACCTCATAGGTTTACAACATATACCCACCAAGAGGAGTCTAGCAGCTCAGAGTCAGTACGTTCACTAAGTGATGTCACATCATCAAAGCACATAGATTTACAACCTATACCAAGAAAGATGAGTAAAAGGTTTGAGTCTGTATATTGACCCAGTGATGTCAAATTGTAACACATAGGTTTACAACATATATCCATGCAGTGGGGAGAACAGGTTAGAGTCGGTACATTCACCAAGTGATATCTCGTCTTAATGTATATTTTTACAACATATCCATGGAATGGAGAGTGTTCGGGTCAGTATTCACTCAGTGATGTCACATCAGCATAGCACTCAGGTCTACAGCATTTATCCACGGAGAGGAGCAAAAGAGGTTTGAGTGTGTACATTGACCCAGTGATGTCAAATTGAAACGCAACATAAACTCCCTGAGTGGAGAGTAACAAAGGTAGAGTTAGTACATTGAGCCAGTGATGTCACATCATAACACATATATTTACAACATATATCTACGGAGAGGAGAGTAATAGGTTTCGGTCTGTACACTCCCTCTATGGTGTCACATCATAACGCATAGGTTTACAACTTATATTCACAGAGTGGGATTAACAGGTTAGGGTCAGTACATTCAGAAAGTGATGTTACGTCATAATACATAACTTTACAACATATCTACATGGAGTGGAGTGTAAGACTTTAGATTCAGTATATTCATCTGGTAATGTCACATCACAACATGTAGCTTTGCAACATATGTCCACGGAGGAGGCATGAACAGACTGAGGACATTTACCAAGTGATGTCCCATTATAACACATATGTTACCAACATATATCCACGGAGTGGAGAGTATCCTGTTAGAAAATACATCAAGTGATGTCACATCATAATACATAGGTTTATAACATATATCCACGGAGCTGGGAGTAACCGGTTAGAGTCGGAATATTCATCAAGTGATGTTACATCATAATAATGAGCAACATATCTCTACGGAGGGGAGAGTAATACACTTGAATGCGTACATTCGCGGAGTGAGGTCATATCATAATACTTAATTTTACAACATATTCACAGAGCAGAGAGTAACCGGTTCGAGTCAGTACATTCATTTAGTGATGTGACATCATAACTCCTAGATTCACAACATATACCCACGGAGAGGAGAGTAACCATTTGGAGTGAGATCATTCACCTAGTGATGTAATATCATAACACATTGGTTTAGAAGTGAGTACATTCACCAAGTGTTATCCCATCATAACTCTTAATGCTATAATATATATCTGCCGAGTGGAGAGTAACGGGTTCAAGTGAGTACACTCACCCAGTGATGTCACATCATACACAGAGGTTTAAAACATATATCCACGTGGGGGGTTGGAGTCCGTACATTCATCTGGTAGTGTTGGATTACACTACAGAGGTTTACAACATTTATCTTCGGAGTAGTGGGGAGTAACAGGTTGAAGTGAGTACATATGCAAAGTGATGTCACATAACTCCTAGGTTTATGAGTGCGTACATTCTCCAAGTGGTGTCACATCAATAACAAATAGGCTTACAAATGAGTACATTTACCCAGCGATGTCATACAACACATAGGTTTGCAATAGATATCCACGGAGAAGAGAGTAACAAGTTGGAGTGAGTACATTCACCCAGTGATGTCACATCATAACACATAGTTTTACCACATCTATCTACCGAGTGGAGAGTAACAGGCTTGAGTGAGTACTTTCATCCAGTGGTGTTATAATTTAACACATTGTTGAGATGGGCATGGATTATGATGATAATCTCAAGCTTGTTACTGAGTGGCAATATAAAGTCAAGTCGGAGAAATTGCATGCCTCTGGTGTTTGCACAGCTTAACACTGAGACAACAATGACTTCAAAATTCTGACTGAGTACTGCGCAGGCGGGTTTGTATGTTTACAGTCATCAGGTGGTAACAGATCGTAGCTTCTTGTAGAGAAAGTATGTGACTGACCGCTGAAGTCAGCCTATGGAGTCCTGTAGAGTGACATGATAGTAAACAAAAGGCGGTTGAGTGACTCTGGAAGGTTGCCGTGTAGGATGTATAGATTTCCTTAAGAAGTGTTGATGTTTCTCTTGAATAAGGAGAAAAAGCAGGTCTTTGTGAAATGTGCTGTGAGAGCCTTTCCAAGGGCAATTGAACGTCTAGAGCATACGACTGAGCACCTTTCCTGTCCTTTAATATAACGCAGTTTGCTAACCCGTTAAGTGCCTTGTTTCTCTCACGACCTCTACTTAAGTCACAAACAGACAAGCTTGAACTATTCATTTGCCCAGAACTGATCTCTTTATGACCTAATAAGTAGAAGTCTCTAGAGCAACATGGTGTTCCCTTTAGAAAAACTGAAGAGAATACCAGGTTCCTCTCGCGATCTCTACTGAGATCATAAACAGACGTTTACCCCGGAACTGCTCACTTGTCCCAAACATGGTTTACTCACAAAATCAGTAACGAATAGATTACACTTTTACGGATTACGACCTTCTCCCGTATATCACGAACTTCCAAATAAAAGACAGGGCGGAAAGTGACCATAAACCGCAATCCTTTACTCTATTAAAATCCTTTGCAACCTCACAGAAAGCAAAGGCGCTATCATCTTTAACACAATGTTATAACCTAAAACGCCTCCGCTGGAATAAGGATAACATCGAGGACATCACAAGTACATACATCAGTCTTTTGGAAAGACCCAACTCTGAAACACTGACCATAAAAGCTTGGGAGTCTTTTATTTATGAAATTAACAAGAAATTCTCTAAGCATGCCCACGCCCACAAAGCAGGAAGCCTAAAAGGGGCAGCCTGGTTCACCAATAGCCTGAGGAAACAAAAACAACAACTAAATAAGTACCTCAGACAATTACGATCCCAGGGACCAGAACGCCACCAGGAACTCCTGCTCTTAATTTCAAAAACAAGAAAAAAGTTAAAAAAGGACATAAAAATTACCCAAAAAGTGTACCAAGAACATATTTGGGCGAAAACTTCTTTATGCTTGTAAATTAGGGGACTCCAAGCTCTTCTGGGAACAAATCAACCAACTAACCAATGGCCGGAATCGACATCATAATTCGGATATATTGGAGGCCACATGGAGAGCCCATATCGAACTTTTATATAACGAAACTCCACCCCTATCGGCCCCAAATAGCGGATCATTAACAGGGAAGGAGGCTGGAGGTCGAGGTAATGTCAACGACATCACGAACCATGAATCCCCCGAAGATTTTGTGTTGTTCTCAGACATTCAAGTCCTGAAAATTATAAAAAATGTAAAATCTGAGGGAGCCCCAAGTCTGAACGGATTAACAAATGCCCTGTTTCGGCATGACCCCCCATTTTGGTCTCAAGTCTTGACTCCTCTTTTTTCCAAAGCTATAGCCGACATGCTGATCCCTGAGTTCTGGAGAGGAAGCATCCTTAATCCAATCTACAAGTCGGGGTCCCGCTCGGATCCCTCCAACTACAGGTTGATCGCACTGATAGATGTGGAGGGGAAAATGTACGCATCTAATCTCCTGGTAGAGGTAGAGGCTTGGGTCAGTCGAATAAACCTAATACCATATACGCAAACTGTTTTCCGGGCCGGGATGGGCACCCTCACGAACATCTCTGCGGTTACCCTTCTAGCCAACCAAGCTTTTGCAAAATCAAGGCCTCTGTACGCCTGCTTTGTAGACCTCAAAGCGGCTTTCGATAAAGTTCCAAGAGCCATTCTATGGGCAAAAATGCAAGCCTGGGGGGTCCCGCCTAGACTCCTGGACGCTATTATCAATCTGTACTCTCATACGTGGGTCCAAATCAAGAAAGGAGATGGGTCTAGCGTAACCGGTAAGATTCCAACACTAAACGGCCTAAAACAAGGATGCGTTTTAGCGCCTTGTTTGTTTAACATTTACACCTCCGATCTCGATAAGTGCCTCCAGTCAATCCCAGCTGACCCCCCAAAATTGGGCAAAATACCGACACCGTGCCTCCAATATGCAGATGACATTGTGTTGCTAGCACAAACTCCGGTTGGCCTGCAGAAATTGATCACTGGATTAGGAGCCTACACCACCTTGAACCAACTCACGATTAATCATCAAAAGACAAAAGTAATGTGTTTTTCAAAACATAATAAATTATTGAAAAGGCACACCTTTTCCTGGAAATTGGGCGAACAATCGCTGGCCCATGTTGCTTCCTATAAATATCTAGGCTTCCTGCTAGATTGCAAGCTCAATTTTAAGCAACACGTGGAACAAGGACGCATGAAAGCTAAACAACTGTTATT
This sequence comes from Calotriton arnoldi, assembly GCA_963921515.1. Taxonomy (NCBI): domain Eukaryota; kingdom Metazoa; phylum Chordata; class Amphibia; order Caudata; family Salamandridae; genus Calotriton; species Calotriton arnoldi. The sequence goes on along the minus strand of CAWUFW010003744.1, from coordinate 1,032,009 downwards.
TGCCTTCAAAATCCTGAGGAAAAACTCATAGGTTGCTCTACCGGTCATCTGCTAAAAGTGATCGCCGCAAAATTTCTACCTTCCATCTCGTATGGCTCAGAACTCCTGAATACTAAAGATGCTACAATATTAAATACAGCACAATCTACATTTTTCAAAAGACTGTTTTTAATACCGCTACACACTTCACAGGAACAAATTCGCTTAGAATTCGGACAAAAAAACCAGATCATGGCCAGACAAGGTGCCTTAGTAAAGTATTATTGGAGGATGAGGGAGGCAGAAGACAACACTCTAGCCCACCGCTGTTGGGTTGAGATTGAAAATCAAGCAAGACTAGTTAATTCAATCACGACAATCCTGAAGGAATCTTTGTCGGCATTACAGCTAGAGGAGGCCTGGTTAACACCAGTAACGTATGTTGGATTCAAAAGCGTGGTGAATACTGCAGTCAAACGGATCTCTTTAATAACAGATAAAATGATCTTTGCAAAAAAACATCACGCGTGGGCGGTGATACAGGCCTACCAGAGGCTGAAGCCGCAACAGTATCTGATCGAACATTTCTCCCACCATAAAAAGCACTACCTGATGTTGCTACGAATGGGATTATTCCCCTCAAAGGATTTGACCCCAACATAAAAACATACATGGCCATCTAAGGAATGTCGCCTCTGTGGTCAAGGGGAGGAGTGACTACTACACCTACTATGTACTTGCCCTTTTTTACTGAAAACCCGCAAATCCATTCTTCGGGAGATTTTAAGGAATGAACAGATAAGAACATGTAGAGCCGCAGTCATCAGGTGCCTTGGAGGGTTTTCGATTCCCCTGTCTTGTAGCGCCATAAAATTCTGGAAAATAGCAGCAAAGGAACTGGAAAAAACGGATTCATGCCAAGCAGCCAATAAATAATCCGTTGGCTACTATTTCTAAATGTATTGTAATACCTGTTAGTTTTTTAATTGTGGTCATGACTCTAAGGCCTTTTTTTCTTTTATGTTTTAAAAAAAAAATGCTCATTTAAAGTATAGCGTTTTATGATGGTTTGCCATCCTTTTATGATTTTTAACGAATCAATAAAAGTATTTTTGACTGACAGTAACGAATCAATGGTGAAGTATTTTGAGAGTTATTTAAATGTGAAGGAACAATGCTCGGAATAAGCGAGATATTCTTGTGAAACACACGTTGACATATGATATATAGTATAACCTAATTCGTTCGAAATATAAAGAGGCATATGACATAATGGAATGATAGTTAAGGTATCAACAATATAAGTTATTTTGAAGAAGATTACACTTGATCGTTGGAATATCCATGAAAAAAATACTGTAGATCAGTGGTTCTTAACCTTGACTACTGTGCCCCCCCCCAACCCGAATTACTATATGAAGCCGAGGACCCCTATCTAAATAAGTTCTACGACTTGAACCTCAAACAACACACTAATTACAGAAACAAGTAAACATCAAACCAGTAAACAAACCAGGACGACATTATGAAGTATTTTATTTAGTTCACAAACAAAACAAGCATAAAACAAAATGTTAAATTTAATGTGCAGGTGGAGGGTTTCAAAAAGTACTTTTATTTCCTAAAGATGACGTGATATGCTAGACTCTAGCAAATAACTTTGTCTTTTTTGCTCTAATGCATGGTCTTTCTGTCTGTGCATAACAGCGTGTCAATTGAGCCAATCCGTTGTTCCTACTTGATTCTGTTTGCTGTACTTGAACTGCTTCATCAAAACAACATAATGATGATATCAACTTAAAAAAAAAAAAAGGATGTTTATTGAAACATATGCAGTTTACAGAGACATCATAAAAAGCACATGCAAGTGAAGAACAAACATAGCAACCTGTGGCAGTTATGCATATATCCAACATTTACAACAGAGATGTAATCTGTGTGGCTTAACGAAGTATCATGCATGTAAGCAAATGACTATTACGCTCAACATTCCGTATCCCCTGGGGGCTCATCCTGTTCGACAGACCGCAGGTACTGCAGCAGTGGCTCCCAGATGTCGTTAGGCCTAGAGGAGGTGGGGAGCTCCTCCGCATACAGTACTAAGTTATCCCGGCAGTACGCCAGATCTTTGAGCCAGTGTGCAGTTGTAGGGCCAGCTGTACCCTCCCACGTCATTGCCACGCTTCTCTTGGCCATGAGCAAAGCCACCCTCACAAGTTTACCTATAGCTCCCCTCAAGGATGGCACCCAGCCTAGTAGACATACGTGCGGGGAACACTGCAATTCGATATCAACAATTTTAGACAGTATATGACTCACCCCGTTCCAGAACACCGCCACCTTACGGCATACCCAGGCTAAATGCCAAAAATCAGCATCCACAGTTCCACATCTCTTGCATTTATCAGTATCTCTGAGCCCATATTTGAACAACTTCTGGGGAGTATAATAAGCCTGATGAATGTATTTGAAATGAATTATATGGAGGTTGCCACTGGAAGTTAGGGCGCCCGTAAGCTTGCAGCAATGTTCCCAGTCTTGCAATGTCAATGGCGGTGTCAAATGCGTATTCCATTTCTCCAAACTTTTGTTGCATGGTAGGGGTTTCTCCGCTCCTGCAGATCGGTAGAGTTTAGTAAGAAGTTTATGTCGTGTCGGACTGATAAGCAGAGTGTGTAGAGTCTGTAGTGTTGGAGGCTCCGCGGGAAAAGTGTGATAATGTGCCTGTATTGCTTTTTTTAATCTGTGGAAGAGGAATATAAATAATGGCGTCTTATTCTGTACATAGCTTAGGTCGTCGTTTGTCAAAAACACACCATTGGGATATAGATCCTGCATTTTTTCTATGCCTACCAACTGCAGTGTGCACATAGCTCCCGCCTCATGTGTCACTGATAGGTTTGAATGAAACGCAAGAGGCAATAGAGGGGAATACAACGGCAGCTTAACCGCCATGCGGCCTAATGCCTGCCAGGCCATTATAGTGGTGTCAACAGTGTTTATCTCAGAGCGGGGTTTCTGCCGATGGGAGTGAGTCAGCATGGAGCGTAGAGGAATAGGATGTGCGTCTCCATCCTCCACCGCTACATGTGGGATGAAGTCATGTGAGCCAAACCAATAGTGTGCATACTGTGCGTGAGCACATAAGTAGTACAGATAAAAGTCAGGCATGCTAAAGCCCCCATTTTTGTAATCCAAAGTGAGTGTCTCCCAGTTCACACGAGCCTGTTTACCCCCCCAGAGTAGCTTGAGGAGCAGAGAGCGCACTGTAGTGAAAAATTGCTTGGTGGGTGGAATCGGTATGTTGCTAAAAAGATATAAAAATTGGGGCAGTACGACCATCTTGATAAGCGCTATACGGTCGGCCAGTGATAGTGGGAGCTTCACCCATCTGTCCACTTGCTGTTCTAACCTCGCATATGCAGTGCCATAGTTCTCGCGGATAACTGTGTCAGGGTCCCTGTGTACCCACACTCCCAAATACTTCACAGGGTCCGTGGACCACACGAGTGGGAATTCAAGTTCATGAGACAGGGGGCTTTGCGTTAGTGGCACTATCACCGATTTAGCGCAGTTAATATGCAGGCCTGAGAACAATCCAAATCGAATATATTCCCGTAAGACTGGCGCCATGAAAGTGCGCGGTTCCCGGACAAAAAGCAGCATGTCATCCGCGTATAGCGAAATGCTGACGGGGCGCTGGACAAAACGGAGGGCCGAGGCTCGATGCCGTTGCCTAATAATACAGGCGAGGGGTTCTAGCGTTAATGCAAAAAGAAGGGGCGAAAGAGGGCACCCCTGCCGCGTCCCCCTAGTGATGCATATAGGGTCTGATGTACTACCCTCCACTCTGATCCGCGCCACAGGGTCAGCGTACAGCAGGCGTATCCAATTGACAAAGATAGGAGGAAATCCCATTCGCTGGAGAATATAAAAAAGATAACCCCATTCTATGGAATCAAAGGCCTTGGCGGCGTCTAGCATCACAGCCGCTGCCTGGAGCCCAGGGTCCAGAAGATGGAACATAGCAAAGAGTGTGCGTAGGTTATGAGAGGTAGACCTAGTTGGAATAAATCCGGATTGGTCCGGGAGGACCAGGCCTTGCATGAGTGGTTGTAGCCTGGTGGCCAGAATTTTGGCCAGTATTTTGACATCAGTATTGATGAGCGACAATGGCCGATATGAGTCGCACCTAGAGGGCGGTTTATCTTTTTTGAGCAGTGTAATGATCAGGGCTTCTCGCAGACTTGGCGGCAGTTTGCCAGTGTCGTAAGCCTCGGTGTACATTTCTAAGAGATGGGGGGTGAGTTCCTCTGCGTATTCCTTGTAAAATTCGCTGGGAAACCCGTCAGGCCAGGGGCCTTTTTGTTCGGAAGGGTTTTGATCGCTGCGCGGATATCTTCTTCTGTAATTGGTTGGCTGAGAAACTCCCTCTGCCCACCCGATAACCATGCAATGGCGATATCCGATAGGTATGCGTCTAGCGCTTTACTGTCAGTTACCCCCTGTGTGGTATATAGATCTGCGTATGTGGCTCTAAACTGTGTTAGAATCTCCTGAGTGATATAATAATCCTGGCCAGCTGTGTCAGTGACCTTAGTGATAGTGTGTCAATCAATACGAGCTTTAATCTTGTTGGCCAGGTGGCGTCCAGGTCGCCCACCCTCCCCATAAGCGCGAGCCACATGGCGTCTAGAGATGTTCTTGACCTCCTCTCCACCAGTTCGTTATATTCCAGTGCAGACTCTTTAATCGACGCCAGTATCTGAGCACAAGGTGAAGTCTCATAATCACGCTCGAGGCGCTGTAGCGTGGCTTCAAGTTTAGTGAGCTGTCCGTGCAAATCTCGCAAAATGCCAGCTGACGTGCCAATGCAAGTGCCTCGAATAGTGGCCTTAAATGCTTCCCAGAGGGTCAGAGCACTGTCAACCGAGCCCTTGTTATGATCGAAGTATTGGGTGATGGCCTCACGAACAGTCGTAACATAGAGGGGGTCCAGTAGGGCCTGAGGGCGAAAGCGCCAGGTGAATGACTGGTGAACAGTGCACGGAAAGTGCAGGGTAATACGGACTCGATTGTGATCAGACAGCGTGCGAGGTAACCCCTCTATCTGGGACACCCAGCCCCCCGCTGTCTCGCTCAAAAGACAGTAATCTAGTTGAGACCAGCTACCGTGCGCGGTGGAGACGTGTGTGCCCTCCCGCTTCTCTGTATTCCGCTGACGCCATACATCTATCAGCCCTAGTTCAGACATTCCCTCATTGATGACCATGGCTGCCCTGGGGGATTGACCACCTCTGCCACTCGATTTGTCTTTGCTGGGGTCTAAATGTGTGTTGAGATCATCCCCCCACAATATCACAGCGTCGGGCCAGTCCCGCATCGTGGAAATGATGCGCTCAAATAGAGCAGGGTCGTCTATATTAGGGCCGTAGGTATTCACAATGGTAATTAACTGGCCCGCCAGCTTCCCGTGTACTATGGCATAGCGTCCTGCATCATCAATGCAGGTTTTAATCATGGTGAAGGGGAGATTTTTCTTAATGAGCGTGATAACTCCTCGAGAGTAGGAGGAGTAAGAGGAGGCCAAACGGTAGCCAGCCCACTGCGCCCCAACCTGTACATCAGACCGCGGAGTTAGATGTGTTTCCTGCAAGAGAGCAATTTTAACCTCATGTCGATCCAGATACGCTAAAACCTGGCGGATCTTTTTAGGTGAATTAAGGCCCCGCACGTTCCATGTTAAACCGGTAATTAAAGTGTGATCGGGATGCAAAGCTTGAACATGTTATACAGTAAGCATGATACAACCGTGTTGTATGAAGGTACATACGCAATTTGTACAGCAATGACAATGTAAGCAGCCACATAAACAAACCCCTTAAAGTCCACCCACCCACCAACACCCCCACCCACTTTAGCGGCCCCAACGTGCCAAAGCCATCCCAAACCTCCCAAAACAATCCCCGACTGCAACACCAAGGGAATGAACAGCTATGGGGAACACCCATGGGGAAGCGCTGGAGCACAATACCCCTCCCGATGCAGTGGGAGGTGGCCGAGCAAGGGTGATCCCATTTCCCAACCTCTGTTGTGCAAAATCAGGAAACAATACAACGACTACCTACAGTAATAAGCATCACTAGTTCAGGCAGTGGAGGGACTACGAATAGCACAGTTCAGGCCTTTACTTTAATGTCCACGTCCCACATGTCAAAGCCCACCATAGCTAGTAAACTGATAAAGGTCACCCCAATAACGAGGCAAAGTAGGGGTGCGCATCATCCATAACTCACGTGACCCAGCTAGTTCATTGTTCATCTGTCATCCCGCCGGAGGCCCCGCCTACATCGTCGGGTGCAGTGGCAGGGGACTGGCTGCGTCGTGTAAGAGTCTTAGCAAAGTCCATTGCCGATTTCGGATTGGTGAAGATCTTGGGCTTTCCATTGACTTCGATGCGCAATCGTGCAGGATAAAGCATGGCGTACAGTATCTGTGCTGAGATGAGAAGTTTTTTAATAGGCTGGTATTCTTTACGGGCCTCCTGCACAGCAGCAGTAAAATCGGGATAAAAGGCAAGAGTGTTCCCCTCGTGGGTTATGGTACCTTTCTCTCAGGCCAAACGGAGGATGGCGTCCCGATCTCTGTAATTCAACAAACGGGCGATAATAGGATGCGGCGGCGCGCACGGAGGGGGGCGAGCAGCCAGGGAGCGGTGAGCCCGCTCCACAATTAGGACCTGAGACAGCTGTTCTGCACCAAAGATGTCACGAAGAAAGAACTCTCTCCACGTAGGCCTCGAGGTGGCCCGTGTTCGTTGATTCCGGCAGGCCAGTGATGCGCACATTGTTCCGTCTTGATCTGGCCTCCAAATCCTCATTGCGAGCTTGTATAACAGCTAGCACCTTTTCCATGGAAGTCACACTCGTGGTCACCTGCTGCAGGCCATCTTCAGCACCCGAAATGCGCGTTTCTGCCTCCCCCAGGCGCAGTGCATGTTTATCCAGCTTCGTGGACATGTGGTCCATGCGCAAATTCAAATTGTCGATTTTCCCATCGATTGACTGCAAGCTGGCTTGAACTGCAAGAAGAGTTTTATCGATGTTGGTAAAATGATCATTGGGTGCATCAGTTTCTGAGTCAGAAGCAGCATGCTGAGTCGCTTTGGCTGATCTGCGGGGCTCAAAAGTGAGGCGTGGCTGGCTGCGCTCAGACTTACCCATGGCGGTATCACTAGGCCAACGTGTAAAAAAGTGGTGAGAGTGGTACCAGCCACTATGTCCAATAACCCTGTAGATGGAGAGCAGGTCAGGATACAGGCACAGCGTGAATATCAATGGAGAGTGCCCAGCCGTGGCACAATGACACAAAAGGACGAAAGGATGAGCAATGAGGGGGGAGTGAGGCAGTGATGGCGCGGCGGAGGCGTGGGCAAGGATGGTACCTGTGGAGTTGTCTGCAGGCCTTGGTTGGTCCCGTGATGCGCAGAGTGAGTCCGCAGCGCCCAACTACTGCTACCAGTGTCACTGAAAGCGCAGGAGTGACAGGTCCTCCCCAGGACCAGCGCCCCAGCCGCAGGGGGGTCCAAGTCCGTGAATGTGAAGGGCGATAATTGGCCCAGCCGGGCACCGTGGGGTCGTGCGCGCCACGCGCCTCAGCCCAGCAGCGTAACTCCAGAAGAAAGGAGGAGACGTAATGAAGGTGAGCACAAGCAGGGCCGCACTCCGCCACGCAGCTGTCTACGGCAGAGTGAGCAAGGGCTGCCTCGCGGGCGGCGGAGAAGTGGGCAAATAGTAGACGGGACCACCGGGGGGGGGGCGGGCCACCAACCAGCGGTAATCCCACGTTCCTCAGGGCCCCGACGATTCTTCGGGGAGTGGCGCCCCACTCGGCCATGCAGCAAGGATGGTTAACAGGCCTTCGGGCCGCCACAGAAGTAGGCCCAATGTCGGGCAGCCGCAGGGTGGGACATGCCACGTGTGCTAGTCGTCCAGGGACCCAGGCGTCAACAGTCTTCAGCGCACACAGCGCACAGCGACTCCCCTGCCAGGCGGTCCCCCCACCAGGCCGCAAAGCAGATATCAGGGGGAGACCCCTCGGAGGTAGTTGGGAGTGGTGTCACGGAGTGCAGCAGCAAGGTAGGCCCCGTGCGAAGGGCAGGCGCACTGCGGCACTCACCCGGTCCTCCGGTTCGGTCCCAGCGGGGGACCACAGCAGCCCCGCTGTAGGCCGGGCCGGCAGCTCACTGCGGCTGTCAGGTGAGCGAAATCGGCTCCAATAGCCCGCGACTGGCGCTCCGCACAGGCCGGGGCCGAGTGCTGGGCCGCCACCCGGGCGCCAAGAAGTCTCGCACCAGGGTGTGTGCAACCCCCGGTCCAGTCCGCACAGCCCACCGACCACCAGCCAGGCAGCGCGATCCTCCTCCGACGTCCGCAGGCCGCGGTCAGTGCAGCACCGGGCTCACGGCAGCTCCGCGCTCAGAGCACGTCCCGGGCCGCCATGTTGGTAGCGCAGGCCCGGGGAGTCACCAGTCAACTGCACCGTTATTTGACCTTGGAGAGACCAGCTTAGCTCAATCAAGGCATCCCGCAGTGCCGCGATGCTCGCACCTTGTAGGTAGGGCGTCAATCAGAGGTAGGAAGGCAAAGATATTGAGCGGATTGATGGCTCGGCTGGCGGAGCTGCTCTACAGAGCGGCCATCTTGCCGTGCGCCCTCTAGTGCCCCCTCCATAATGATATCAACGTACTTGTTAGCTTCACATTTACAGACTGTTTTATTTTTTTCCAGTTTTGCTTTTTTATGTCTATACATTAGGTCAATCTGCTAATCTTATTTAATTTTATAAGCAATCATGGACCCCCTAAGTAGGTGTTGCGAACCCCAAGGGGTCCATGGACTACAGGTTAGGAACCACTGCAGTAGATATTAAGGCATCCCTTCCCTAGTGTACACGCTTCTCTGTTCACACATCAATATATCCTCTACCTCAACTCTTGGATTCATTCCAAACTCCATACCACTACAATGATCCCCAAAATAACTCTTTCTAGACTCTTCCCTACTTTACCCCTCCTTGCATCATCTCATACCTCTTATACTACTCCAATTCACCAAAACAAGCCTTTCTAAACCCTTCCCTCTGACTCTTCCCCTCCACTTCCCTTTTACTCATACCAAGCCTCCTTCTACTGCTATGAGCTACAAAACTCCCCTCCACTATCCTTTTCAATCCAAAAAACAGACTAACATGTCCAGCACTCAAATTAATTTCATATTTCACTATACTAATTCACCACTAATCCTTTAAGGATGCCGGAGTAGCGTGCTACTCGCCGAAAAAGCGATTTGACACCTCATCAGAGGTAGCAAGCGCTATATAAATGCAAACCTTTTTCCCTCTTCCATCCTTCCGCTATCCTTCTCAATCCAAATAACTGACTAACATATCCACCATTCAAATTACTTTTGTTTTTCACTATACTAATTCACCACTAATCCTTTATGGGTTCCGGTGTAGCGTGCTACTTGCCAAAAAAGCGCTTTGACACCTTGTCAGAGGTAGTAAGCACTATATAAATGCAATTACTATACAATAAATACACCAGTCCATAATAACCCTCCGTTTCTCCAGCTCTAGTACTTTCAAGCTTCCCCAAGGTTTGACCACATCAAGCCATTATGAGTCTCAAAATAAATAGCATTCTATAACATCCTTGTAGACTATCATTAGACCATATTCTCAGTCGTATTATTTTTTTATTTGTGTATCAAATTCACACTTCCAATGACCCCCTTGCAGAATCTCCACCACCAAGTCATTATTGCCTGTATTAAAGTAATTAATGTTCCTCCTGATCGTCAAACTTTGTTGTAGAGATCCGGCATTGAACATCTAGAACATAAGTCCAAGCACCTCTTCCAGCCATTTTAGATTGCGGAGTTTGCTGACTGGTTAAGTATCTTGTGCTTTGTTGTTTAAGCAAAAAATCTTTGGAAGAAAAATCAAGTGGCAGTTTACGGACTGATAAATGTCTGTAGGAAAAGAGACTCTCTCATGTGGGTGTTAGAGGGGAAAGCAAGACGAGCATTGTTTTGCTGTTTGCATTGAAAACATACTCACCCACATATAGTTTGAAACCATCTGTCGGTGCAATTTAATTCATCCTGCAGTGCCAATTAAAATCTTTTTTCAAACATTTTCCTTCCTCGCTCTTTCCCATATTACCATTTATCTTCAGATTGGTTGAAAATAATTTTTGTGTTTGTAAAAAATGTTTGTTGGACCTGGCCCTTTTTGCAGGGTTATCCCCAAACTTTTTGCCTTCTTCCTCCTATTTTTCTGACCCTCTTTTTATTGGCTTTAGGACTCTGGGCACTTTACACGTGCTAAAGTGCATGTGTGCTCTCTGCCCTAAAACATGGTATGATTGATCTACTCCTGTTTGGCATATTTAATGTACTTGTAAGTCCCTTGTACAGTGGTATCCCATATACCCAGGGCCTGTAAATTAAATGCTACTAGTGGGCCTGCAGCGCTGCTTGCGCCAACCACAGAAAGTAGCCTTTCAAACCTGTCTCAGGCCTGCCACTGCAGGACCTGCGTGCGCAATTTACTGCCACATTGACTTGGCATTTAAAACTACCTGCCAAGCCTCAAACTCTCCTTTTACTACAAATAAGTCACCCCTAAGGTTGGCCCTAGCCACCCAATGGGCAGGGTGCTGTGTAAGTAAAAGGTAACAGCACTCTGCCCTTATTCTGTGGCATGTCCTGGTAGTGACAAACGCCCTATTTTGTTTCTCATTACTGTGAGGCCTACTCCTCCCATAGGCTAACATTGGGAATTCCCTTATATGTGTTTAAGTGGTAATTCCTGATCTAAAAGAAGTAGCGTTGGCATGTTTGGCATGTTTAGAATGGTAGTGATAAATCATACTTACTGGTGTAGGTGGATTTTTTATTACCATTTTAGAAATGCCACTTTAATAAAGTAAACAACAAACCAGGGGTTGGGCCTCTTCTATTAGTAAGGCTGAGTCACTGAAAATCTCAAAACCAAACAATACCAAAACGGACTATTCTTGTACTTAAACTTGGTTTTATTTGTGATCACTATATAATCAATAAAAGTAGTCACCATTTATTTGTAATCATAAATCATATCAATTCATTCATCATTAATCATACACAGAAGTACAATACAAACATATCCTGTATTTACACTACATTAATCCCACCCAACATATAATTTATACAAAGCAGTGGATACAAACAACAATTTACAAACATTAAAAAAAAAAACACAAAATTAATGGACCAAAATCAGTCAGTTCTGAATTTTACTATCCCAGGCAGGAGCAAATAATTACTTCCACATAACACTACAGTAAATTGATTAACTTCTTATGAATGGGCATTGCAACACAAACAATGCTATGCTACTGTAACCAGGAGTATTATGACCACACTGTACAATCCTTTCTGCCCTGATTACCAGTGCCACTATTTTGCTCGTTGGTTGCACAGATGTCTGTCAATGCGTTTCAAACCAGTCACTTATTGAGGGGTTCTCCTCAGGACTCAGAACTGTTATCCACTCTTATTTACTTGACCTTTATATACAACAATTGGAAAGACACAAAGTTCTGGCTCTTCTGATGTATATACACACAGGTAACCAGAAGTCTTTTCCTTATGCTCGTTCTCTGCGTGACCTTTAAATCTGACTTGTTTCAAAAACACTTTCAATTTGGGCAACTCGTTCTCAGTTCCTCCTTAGAATACAGACTTGACTCTTCTGGCTCCTTCTGTATACTCTGTGTTTTTTTTAATGCAATGTTTGTAAATTGTTGTTTGTATCCACTGGTTTGTGTAAATTATATGTGGGGTTGGACTAATGTAGTGTAAATACATTATATGTTCGTATTGTACTTCTGTGTATGATTAATGACGAATTGATATGATTTATGATTACAAATAAATGGTGACCACTTTTATTGATTATAGTGATCACGAATAAAATCGAGTTTGTGTAAAAGAATATTCAGTATTGGCATTTTTATGGTTTTGAGACTTTTATAAAGTAGGCATTTCTCTGTGCTTATAACTCTATGTGCTTTGCAGCCTGACTCCAATCCTTGTCTGGGCCTGGTTGACCGCTACACCTTGTGCATTCTTTCCAGACAGCCACAACACAGGCAGGACTGGGTGTGACAAGAGAGGCATCTGCATCCATCTGCATGCTGATTGTCTTCCTGGGCTTGGAGAGAGGGAGACGGGGCACACTTATATTTGTATAAGCAGTGTCCTGCCCTCACACAAAGGGCTGATGTACACCCTACTGTATGTCTGGAGCCATGGCTGAGTTGAAAGGGGGTGTTGTGCACTTCTAAGATTTCTTTTGAAGTCACCTCTATATCAATGACATTTGGAGTATAAGTACAGGGGCTCTGACCCCATGTTGGCAGAGCACTTTTGGAACTGGGACTGAACCTCTATCAGAGGGATTGCTGCGCTCTACAAAGGACTCATCTGGACTGCTCTTCTGCAGTTGCCCTTCTGCCTGCTATCTGCTGGGTGGCCTATGGGGCTCACTGGCTTGATTTTCTGTGTGTTGCCCTGATGACAGCTACTCCCTGACATTATACTGCCCAGGTGCTGTGTGGGACTGGCTACATTGCTGGAGGACTGCTGGACTGCCAGGGGAGACCGTCACCAGCATCATTTGCTTGTGTGCTGGCCCAACTGCCTGCTGCACCTCTTGTCCCCTCCAAGTCTCTCTCAGGACCCCAGGGCTTGTTGAGCACTTTGTTTTGCACTTTTCCAGCATGTGGCTGATTTCCCCTTATTCTGAGGAGCAAGGAGTTGCCCAGCACGGGTTCAGCATCTTTCCCAGGAAAACTAGCACCACGCGGTGTATCTGGCCTCTGCTGCTCTGAGTGCTTGGGAGATTCGCACTCTTTACGTTACGTGGCGTGGAGCGCCCTGGGTGGTAGCTGTTGGCCTGTGTCCCCTTTCTGTTCGGTGACTGGTGACTTGTGCTCAGAGTTCCTTGAGGCACTGGGAGCCCCGCCTTTGCCGGAGCCGTGAGCCCACACTCCAGATCGGTGTGTGCCGGCATGTGCGCCCCGGCCCCAGGAGCCTGCTGTGACTTCTGCCCGCCAGTGGGGCATGAACCCTCGGCAGCGCAGGCTTAGTGCATGCCCTTTTGTTCTGTCTTTAGACCCGAGCAGTCTCTGAGGGATCAAGCTATACTCTCCGTGGCAGTCTGGAGTGCCTTGGGATTCTGCTGTTGGATTTCGCCGCGGCTGATCACAGGAGACCACACCCGAGCGGTCCTAAAAGATTTGCTGCAACTTCGCTTATTCTTCTTTGTGCCACTGACCAGACCAGGGCGGTGCTTGTGTCACGATGCAGCCCTCACCCCAGTTGTTTATACACACATACCTTGGGGGCATTTCTTGATCATCGCCACACAGGGTAAGACCTTGATGGAGGGCCCAGCTTGTTCATTGAGGAAGACTGCCTTAACTACCGTAGTCACTGTAATAGGCACGCAGGAGCTGTTGTACCCTCTTTTTAAAGCCTAATTACCATAAAATGCCTAATAGGAGTGCAGATGCACTGCACCCTATATGTATATAGTGAGATTTGGTGAAACTTGTGGTTACTCGCTGTAACCAAGCTGCTGCATTTCATGCTTGATGTCCTAATATATGTCGTTTTGATCCTTACAGTGTCGGGATAATGAGTATTCTTTCTGGCTCTGGGTACCTTGGGTTCTTGAAGAACCTATAAGCCCTACATATCCCCTCAACCAGAAGAGTCTAGTTGAAATAATAGTATATTGCTTTTGTAATTCGGTCACCGTTACAAACAGTTACAGATGAAAACGTTGTCACAAATGGTCATTTTTTCCTACTCCTTGTCAATATTTCTTTATTTCATAAGTTAGTTTCTTGGGGAATCTTGAGGGATCTACACATATGACCCCTTGCTGAATTCGGAATTGTATCTACTTTTCAGAAATAGATTGCTTTCCTGGATCACCCATGGGTTTCACACTCCACCACCTGGAAGTAGGTTAAGAGCACAAAAATAGGATAAATAGGCTACCTCTTTGAAAAATGCCAAAAATGTGGTAAAACATTCGTCTTTTTAAAGATTTAGCTCTGCATGTTCCTGAAAGCTGGGAAGATGGTGATTTTAGCACAGCAGACCGTTCATTGACATTTTTAGGGAAAAAAACCCAGAAATTTTTATCCGGAGCACTTTTTTCCTAAAGTTTTTAAGAAGTTTGGTCCATCATGATAATGCAGAAGTCTGCTGATGGTCCTGGAGAGCGATAGACAAGATGCCCTGTAATAGAGGATGTGGCTGTTAACATGAATGCAAGTGTAAACCGCATTTCAACAAACTCAAACACTGAGCCAGAGCTAGTTTTTAATTGGTGTGATAGTTAATTACCAAATAGTCCCAGGTCTATTTCCCCTATCCCTTTTTATTATTCGATAGCCCATGTGCACTGCTCTGGCAATATCAGAACCCAAAGACTCCTTGAGCCAAGACTCTGTAATCGTCAACATATCAGTTGTATTCCTCTCAGTCAATAACACAATTTCTTCTGCATGGCAGGATAATGAGGAAACATTTTATAAGATGCAATTAACCCCCTTACAAAAACTAGAAAAGTGTTTTGTTAACTTTTGCACGAGGTTTTCCTTGCGAGCATTCTTCTCCTTGGTTGATGAGCAAAGTTTTTTTATTAAGAGAGATGCCTCCTCCCGCCTTCTCAGAATTTGTGTACCAGAGGGATGTTAAAACTTACCTGGATTATTATAAACGCAGCATGCCTGGCGACTGGCGCAACCAAGTTACAGACTGGCTCGCCTTTGGTGCACTTTTGGCACACCGCCAAAGCGCTTGCCCTGCGGATGCAAAGCCAGTCTGTCTAAATAGGCAGCTGATGGGCGGCACATAATCACCTTGAAGACTGGACCGCTGACTGCCCTTCCTCCAAAATGGCAGAATAGCGTTTAGGCTAAGATGCAGCACGCAAGCGGGCTCTCTCGCTACTTACAACTACCTTACCATGCAAATAATGTGCAAAAAGTATATCAAGCCCTCACCAGCCCACTAATGTCCCTCACTAAGTCCTAGTCAGGAAGAAACACATAATATACCTCCCCTACTTGCAAAATATATTCTATTAATCAAAGTTATTCAGATGGCACAACAACTGGAGCTAAAATTACTGTTTTAAACGTTAATCTAAATAACTATTTGCTAATCTTTTTAAACACTAGTGGCCAGATGTACTAAGAGTCCAATCAGAAAAAGGCGTTGCAAATTAAGCACCAACTTTTTGCGAATGGACTCTGATTTTGAAACAGACCTATGTACTATTAGGTCAGTTAACAAAATCACCATTCACAAGAGGTCACTTATCGACCTGCCTAAGGAATATGAATGAGGCAGTTTGCAATTTGCTACACCCTGTGATTGGCTACAAACACAGGAATGATGGCCTGCAATGGACAGCAGACCACCATCCCTGTGTTTGCATTCCCAAACTGCATTTTTTTAAGTAGACTAGGTTCCTCACAGCTGTTTTTTTTTTTTTAAAACAACATAAAATGTCCCTGTTTGGAAAACATCAGGGAGCGCAAACAGTGGCCCTCTAGACTTCTGTCTAAGTCAGTAACTGCTCAATGGTTTGCGACTGGAATTGCAGTCACAACCCAATGAGTCATATCACACCGAATTGCAATCTGGAGGGAAAGTCCCTTTCACACCTCTTTCAAATTAAGGTTCGCATTAGATCACAAAACCCATTTTACGAGTCGGGAAAACCTTATTGACTCGTAAAAATGGGTTTTGTACATTTGGAAAAGGCATTTTGCAGTCGCATATCCAGTGATTTTGCAAAATGCATTGTTTGCAAAAGCAAAATAACT